>CAWUFW010002585.1:0-1200000 GCA_963921515.1 Calotriton arnoldi
AGGTCGATTCCGATTCGGGCCGGAAAAAGCACCGACCGACTCGGAGCCGGAAAAATTACCGACCGACACGTACCAGTGGCGCCCGACACGCCAAGTACGATGCAAGCCGCGATAAATCCGACCGACACGTCAGGAAACCAAGCCGACCGACCGAGCCGCTCGGAAAATAGCAATCCGGCCGGAAAAACACGCGAATCCAACCGACCGACACGCACCCGGAACAAATCCGACCGAATCGTACCCGCCAACTCCAACCCGCAAAGTACGATGCAAGGCGCGAAAAACACGACCGAGTCGGACGGAGGACAAGCCGTACGACCGACACGCATACAAAACCGAGCCGAAGCAACACAATACACCGCGACCGACGCGTACGCAGCATACAAAACTGCACAAACACAGCGTGAACGAAACGGAAAACACCGTACGAGACCAATGCAGGGTCCGACTCGGTCACAAGAACGTTTCCAACATACACAAACAGCACAAAGGAAAAATCAACCAAAAAAAGGCCAAACAAGCAATTACCAAGCCAATAAATACTGGGGGGTGGGGACAGAGAACAAAGACACACCCACAACTCCACCTATATAAAGGACACAAATCACTACCATGAGCCTTTGCAAATGCCATTCCACTGCCAGCACCCAAGAGAAAGCAACCACACACCCACAGCTCATCCCTCACACAAGCCACACACCAGCAGCACACCAACAAATACCTACCTCACATACACCCAGCACAACACACACCCACACACCCTCACCTGCACACCAACACACACATCACCCACCATCACCACCCATCACCATGCCCCCCAAGAAGAATCCCAAGTTCCTAGATAGTGAATTGGAAGTCATGGTAGACGAGATCCTCAGGGTGGAGCCACAGCTGTTTGGCACTCTGGTCCAACAGACCCCCATGTCGCAGAAAACCAAGATGTGGGAGAGGATCATCAACAGGGTGAACGCCCAATCACCATGTCGGCGCACAAAGACGGACATCCAGAACAGGTGGTATGACGTGCGCAGGAGGGTACGGGACCTGCTGAAGATAGACTACATCAACAGCCAACACACCGGCAGTGGCCCTCCTGCCAAGCCAATATACCTCAGGCCCTGGGAGGAGAAGGTGCGGGCCATCCTTCCGCCAGTGAGCGTATATGGACTAGAGAACATCCCAGAGCCTGGTGAGTACACAACAAATGTACACAATAAACTGCCACAAAACACACACATCACTGTCAAGGGGAGAGTCAAACCATGCACTCATAGCAATTACACAGCAACTAGAACAGAATCATCCCAAAATGTGTATGTCAGTCAGATAAACACAACACATGCCATCAAAAAAGTCACATCCAACTGTGCCAACACATGTACAAACACAACCACAACTACAGCTAGGCAGTGGCACAAATAGAACTAACACACATCCACACATGTAGCCACCACAACAACACCAACACACAGTGAAGACCACTCAAAGGAAGGAATTCTGTGTATGCTGGCCAAGTCAGTGTAGCCAATAGCATCATGGGAGTCGCAGTCACACATATTGCCCCCCCCCACAACTGTCCCATCAACACCACCATGAACCATGCGCACATCACAGGGAGTGGAGAAGGACTCACAAGATGGCTGACACTGGCTACTGCTGTGAGGAGCACAAGGCCCTGCTGGCAACTGTGCACCAACAAACAGCAGGACACCACTGACTGACATCCTGAGAGACAACTTCCACTCCCTGCAATGCAAGCACGTTCCATGGTGGGATATCTGGCTGGCTGGGTGGGAAGGGGGACTTGCAGCACTGACCATAGTCACCAGCACCTCCCCTCACACCCCCCCCAACACAAACTCCACAGTACCCACCTGGTAGAATGCAATGCCCTCCATCCTAACACAAGATCCCACAAAGCACCACCACCCTGGGTTATGTTGTGTGAAGCACAGGGACACTCTTGGGACTCTTAGCCAAACAACTGCCAGGACAACACTCCCAGCCATCCTGTCAGCACAGCCAGCCCACCCCACAGGGAAGCAGAGTCAAAAGGAAGGAAGCATGGGCATGCTGGGAAGGGGGTGGAGGCAATAGCATGATGGGAGTCGTAGTCACAGACATTGCTCAGCCTCACAACTGGCCCATCAACACCACCCTGAACCATGCTCACATCACAGGGAGTGGAGAAGGACTCACAAGATGGCTGACACTGGCTACTGCTGTGGGGAGCACAAGGCCCTGCTGGCAACTGTGCACCAACAAACAGCAGGACACCACTGACTGACATCCTGAGAGACAACTTACACTCCCTGCAATGCAAGCACGTTCCATGGTGGGATATCCGGCTAGCTGGGTGGGAAGGGGGACTTGCAGCACTGACCATAGTCACAAGCACCTCCCCTCACACCCCCCCCACACAAACTCCACAGTACCCACCTGGTAGAATGCAATGCCCTCCATCCTAACACAAGATCCCACAAAGCACCACCACCCTGGGTTATGTTGTGTGAAGCACAGGGACACTCTTGGGACTCTTAGCCAAACAACTGCCAGGACAACACTCCCAGCCATCCTGTCAGCACAGCCAGCCCACCCCACAGGGAAGCAGAGTCAAAAGGAAGGAAGCATGGGCATGCTGGGAAGGGGGTGGAGGCAATAGCATGATGGGAGTCGTAGTCACAGACATTGCTCAGCCTCACAACTGGCCCATCAACACCACCCTGAACCATGCTCACATCACAGGGAGTGGAGAAGGACTCACAAGATGGCTGACACTGGCTACTGCTGTGGGGAGCACAAGGCCCTGCTGCCAACTGTGCACCAACAAACAGCAGGACACCACTGACTGACATCCTGAGAGACAACTTACACTCCCTGCAATGCAAGCACGTTCCATGGTGGGATATCTGGCTGGCTGGGTGGGAAGGGGGACTTGCAGCACTGACCATAGTCACCAGCACCTCCCCTCACACCCCCCCCCAACACAAACTCCACAGTACCCACCTGGTAGAATGCAATGCCCTCCATCCTAACACAAGATCCCACAAAGCACCACCACCCTGGGTTATGTTGTGTGAAGCACAGGGACACTCTTGGGACTCTTAGCCAAACAACTGCCAGGACAACACTCCCAGCCATCCTGTCAGCACAGCCAGCCCACCCCACAGGGAAGCAGAGTCAAAAGGAAGGAAGCATGGGCATGCTGTGAAGGGGGGTGGAGGCAATAGCATGATGGGAGTCGTAGTCACAGACATTGCTCAGCCTCACAACTGGCCCATCAACACCACCCTGAACCATGCTCACATCACAGGGAGTGGAGAAGGACTCACAAGATGGCTGACACTGGCTACTGCTGTGGGGAGCACAAGGCCCTGCTGCCAACTGTGCACCAACAAACAGCAGGACACCACTGACTGACATCCTGAGAGACAACTTACACTCCCTGCAATGCAAGCACGTTCCATGGTGGGATATCTGGCTGGCTGGGTGGGAAGGGGGACTTGCAGCACTGACCATAGTCACCAGCACCTCCCCTCACACCCCCCCAACACAAACTCCACAGTACCCACCTGGTAGAATGCAATGCCCTCCATCCTAACACAAGATCCCACAAAGCACCACCACCCTGGGTTATGTTGTGTGAAGCACAGGGACACTCTTGGGACTCTTAGCCAAACAACTGCCAGGACAACACTCCCAGCCATCCTGTCAGCACAGCCAGCCCACCCCACAGGGAAGCAGAGTCAAAAGGAAGGAAGCATGGGCATGCTGGGAAGGGGGGTGGAGGCAATAGCATGATGGGAGTCGTAGTCACAGACATTGCTCAGCCTCACAACTGGCCCATCAACACCACCCTGAACCATGCTCACATCACAGGGAGTGGAGAAGGACTCACAAGATGGCTGACACTGGCTACTGCTGTGGGGAGCACAAGGCCCTGCTGCCAACTGTGCACCAACAAACAGCAGGACACCACTGACTGACATCCTGAGAGACAACTTACACTCCCTGCAATGCAAGCACGTTCCATGGTGGGATATCTGGCTGGCTGGGTGGGAAGGGGGACTTGCAGCACTGACCATAGTCACCAGCACCTCCCCTCACACCCCCCCCCAACACAAACTCCACAGTACCCACCTGGTAGAATGCAATGCCCTCCATCCTAACACAAGATCCCACAAAGCACCACCACCCTGGGTTATGTTGTGTGAAGCACAGGGACACTCTTGGGACTCTTAGCCAAACAACTGCCAGGACAACACTCCCAGCCATCCTGTCAGCACAGCCAGCCCACCCCACAGGGAAGCAGAGTCAAAAGGAAGGAAGCATGGGCATGCTGGGAAGGGGGTGGAGGCAATAGCATGATGGGAGTCGTAGTCACAGACATTGCTCAGCCTCACAACTGGCCCATCAACACCACCCTGAACCATGCTCACATCACAGGGAGTGGAGAAGGACTCACAAGATGGCTGACACTGGCTACTGCTGTGGGGAGCACAAGGCCCTGCTGCCAACTGTGCACCAACAAACAGCAGGACACCACTGACTGACATCCTGAGAGACAACTTCCACTCCCTGCAATGCAAGCACGTTCCATGGTGGGATAACTGACTGGGTGGGTGGGTGGGTGGGAAGGAGGTCTGGCTGTCAACCAAACACAATCAATGCAGACCATGTTCACACCCCAGAGAATACATAGAAATGCCCAAATAATGCAGGACAATGTGCCACACCAATATCAACCCCTGACTGTGACGACTTAGGACAATACAATGTACAGGCCCGCACCCCGAGGCACAGTCACAACTGTCAGGTGTGTCAACCACTGATGCCTGCAGAAACATGACATACATTGTTTGTGTCTCCCAAAAACAGGTGATGATAGGGACACAGCAGCAGACGCTGAGGAGTCCCAGTCCCAGGCTCAAGAGGATGCCGAGCTCACTGGCGTCGTACAGCCTCTGTCCTCCTCGGACGATGAAGAACAACCTGGCACATCCGGTGCAAGTCAACATGCTGCACCAGCAGGACCACCAGCTGCAGCACCAGCAGGTCCACCAGCTGCACCCCCTGCACCCACCCCTCCAACGACTGTCACCACGAATACCATCCCTGCCGACATGGACAGAATAAGGAACAACACCAGCGCAGTGACCCTGGACCAACCTGGGGCCATGGACACCACCACCACCACCAACCCCCAAGGTGGACCAGGGTTATCTGTGCGTGCAACTGCACACACTGCACATGTCAGCAGGGGTGGTGGGAGGGGTGGGAGACAGAGGTCGCTGCTTGCAGACGTTGCTGGTGTGCATGAAGACCCACAACTGGTACGCATAGCTGATGCGTACCAGTCCAGCACCGGAGAGCTCAGCCAGGTAGTGGGGCTCCTCAGAGACATCAAACAGCAGCAGGCTGCCCATCATGCCCGCTTGGACTCCCACATGTCCCACGTGGAGTCACACATGTCACGTGTGGACTCCCACATGACCCGCGTGGAGTCCAAGTGGGATGTACTACATGAGATGACGGCGGTGCACAGGGACATTTTACAATGCCTCCGCCAGATGAACAGCAACCAGTCCACACCTCCCTGTGTGCCAACAACATCTGGTACCGAACAAACTGCAACTGCCACAGGGAGGGAGGAGGACTCTGGCGGAGAGTCCCCTGCACCGCAGCAGCCTGCACTTGAGGGCCCCCCCCCAAGAAGAGGGGTCGTCCGAGGAGGGGAAAGTGAGAGGCTGATGGCCAAGCGCAACTCCCAGGAAGCCTGAACCTGTTCTGGATTTTCGCCTTTGTGCACAGACTGTTCACCCTGTTGATGGCAACACTACTCCCACACATTGCATGGGGAGTACAAGTTGGAACAATGTGTCAGACAACTGTGGCCCCGATACTGGGGATCCTGTCTACCTGGACTTTCTATTCATCTAGGAACTTGGGATTGCAAGATTCATGTACAGCACAATCCATCCTATGCACTATTATCACAGATGTATCACAATAAACACAATAATACACCATACTTGCCTCTGTCGTGATTCCAACGTGGGTGCTGTTATGGGGATGATGAACAGCAAAATTACACTGTGTATGCGAACTGCAACAGCAAGGACAACACAGGCATGTGAGTACAGGCAACGTGACACATATGAGGGAGACACACCACCAGGGCTACACAACACATACACACCTAGGCCATCTGACTCATTGCCTACACTGATGTTGCCAGGGAAGACGGTGCAATGCACAGACACCACACCCATTCCCAGTTGTAGTCAAGTAGCCCACAGGTGCAGTAAGCAAATGGCAGTCAAATGTGTGACCACAGACAACGCACATCACTAAGTGAAGCACAGGTTTATTACACAGTAGCAACATGCCGTAACCACTACAGATGCAAGGTAACCCCACCTGGTAGCGGGCACACAGTCAACAACTGTAGACAGAAGGAAGTCCATGGGTGTGGCGCACATCACCTGTAGGGACACAACAGCTACCAGCCTGGATGTGCAATCACGTCGTCGGTGGACACAGTTGACCAAACGAATCTGAAAGTACCCTGTGAAGGACAGAAATGACACACAGTCAAAAGCAATGCAGTACAGGACAGAACAGCAAAACTCATGCACAATACATGTTACAAGATACCCACCCAGAACCAAGTTAGCATGTCAACACTGTTGGGGAGTACAGCCCACCTGTCACCACACATCGCAACACACATCCTGTCAAGTAGCCCATGGACACACTCCAACAGCACCAGAGCACCACCCACACATCATGCCAACTCACATCATTCACATGACACCTCAGGATACTCACATTCAGCTAAAGAAGTTGGTGATGAGCTGTGTGCGGACATCACCATCACCATCATCATCATCATCGTCACTGGCATCGTGGTCCAGGCCAGGATCCTCCACAGGTGGCGGATGTTGGTCATCGTCATCCTGGATGAGAGGCAACTCCTTCCGCACTGCCAGGTTGTGGAGCATGCAGCAGACGATGATAATCTTGCACACTTTCGCAGGGGCATATGGGAGGGACCCTCCGGTCTTGTCCAGGCAGCGGAAGCGGCTCTTCAGGAGACCAAAGGTCCGCTCAATCACTCTCCTGGTCCGACCATGTGCCTCATTGTAGCGCATCTGGGCAGGTGTCACAGGGTTCCTGAGGGGTGTCAGCAACCACGGCATGTTGGGGTATCCCGAGTCACCTACGGACAGACAAGTGCACATCAGCTGACTTGGAAAAGTGGGCGGAATACTACAGATCAGATCACACACAATGGCACAAAGTCAGTACACACCGACAAGCCAGGCACGCTGGTTCTGCATCTGTGCCATCAACCTGGGGATGCGACTACTCCTCATCACAAAGGCATCGTGTGCTGAACCAGGGAAACGGGCACACACGTGTGTGATGGTCATGTCTGCAAGACACACCACCAGTGCATTGACCGAGTGGTAGTGCTTGCGGTTCCTGTAGGCCTGCTCCTGGGCCTGTGGTGGTACCAAAGCCACATGTGTCCCATCAATGGAGCCAATGACATGCGGCATCCTCCCCAGGGCATAAAAGTCACTCTTCACGTCAGTGAGTCGTCGCAGTCTAGGGAAATAGATGTACCGGTTCAGGAAGAGCAACATTGCCGCCAAGAAATCGCGGAGCACACGGCTGAACATGGTCTGTGACATCCCACCAGCAGACGCCACAGTATGTTGGAAGGTACCGGTGGCAAAGAAGTGTAGGGCTGCCATCACCTTCACCTTGGGGGTCAGCGCTGTAGGATACGGCCGGCCAGGCTGCAAATGTGGGGACAACTGCACTGCCAAATCCTCAATCAGCTGCCTGGTGAAGCGGTACCGTCGGATGCTGTCCCGTTCCACCATCGTTGCCAGGTCTGGGAATGGCCGATGGACAGCAGGAGCCCTGCAGTGCAGAGGAGAAGTAAGCAAGATCGTCAGTCACCCCACATATGCGGCATTGAACACACTCAAGATCCCAACATACATCATCATGAGGCACAACTACATGAAGTGTGCAGTACCGGAACGACATGTATGGTACATACATGGCCAACATCTGTCAACACGGTCCTACAGGTGGCATCAATTTGTCCCAGGTTGGCCCATTGGATATCATGATGCTGTGTCACAGTCACCCCCCAGTGACATGTGAGGACAGATGTGCCCCAGGCACCACAGCTCAACGACAGGCACATTCCCAGGGACCCTGTAATGCCACATGGACACTGGCATCACCTGGAGTATCATGTGTACACCACAACAAAACAAACATGACCCCCACAGGTAGTGGCCACACTTGCCATGGCAGGAGAGCCATGGACGTCTGTGACACACACGCACAACATCAGAGTCCATGCACACACAACGTGGATGTGGAGACTGTCTCCCATTGTGCACATGAAATCAGAGACATTGTAAACACTACATGCACAAAGACTGTGGAGGGCCATCACTATTGTGCCACTGGGACACCCTGGCTCAAACATACCGTCCCACATGGGACTCACGGGGTATGTGACATGACATACACAAACACCACTGTGAAATGTGACCATGGCACATGCACAGATATGAACAGTTGCACATCACAGTGGTCACGTACACGTAACACCCAGGATCCTGTCCCCATTAACACGTGCACAGCCTGGGGGTGGCTGCCCACAGGTGACACCCACAGGACAACATGTACACCAACATACACACAATAGGAAATGCAGCCTTACATGCCTTATGATAAGGTTTGGACAGGCTGTCGTGATGTAGGTGTGCCCCTCACTCCCTGGGAGCTATCTGTGGCTGGCATATGTCCATCTGAGACAGGCATGCTGACATATGCCAGTCACATGTACAGTGATGCGTTGAACAGCAATGGACCGATCGGTGTCTCCGGCCGGCCCATTGCTTTCAATGTGTGCGGGTACGCGTTGTACCCCTGTGCGCGTTGTACTGCAATGGACCGATCGGTGCCTCCGGCCGGCCCATTGCATTCAATGTGTGCGGGTACGCGTTGTACCCCTGTGCGCGTTGAACAGCAATGGACCGATCGGTGCCTCCGGCCGGCCCATTGCATTCAATGTGTGCGGGTACGCGTTGTACCCCTGTGCGCGTTGAACAGCAATGGACCGATCGGTGCCTCCGGCCGGCCCATTTCTTTCAATGTGTGCGGGTACGCGTTGTACCCCTGTGCGCGTTGTACTGCAATGGACCGATCGGTGCCTCCGGCCGGCCCATTGCATTCAATGTGCGGGTACGCGTTGTACCCCTGTGCGCGTTGTACTGCAATGGACCGATCGGTGCCTCCGGCCGGCCCATTGCATTCAATGTGTGCGGGTACGCGTTGTACCCCTGTGCGCGTTGAACAGCAATGGACCGATCGGTGCCTCCGGCCGGCCCATTGCTTTCAATGTGTGCGGGTACGCGTTGTACCCCTGTGCGCGTTGTACTGCAATGGACCGATCGGTGCCTCCGGCCGGCCCATTGCATTCAATGTGTGCGGGTACGCGTTGTACCCCTGTGCGCGTTGAACAGCAATGGACCGATCGGTGCCTCCGGCCGGCCCATTGCTTTCAATGTGTGCGGGTACGCGTTGTACCCCTGTGCGCGTTGTACTGCAATGGACCGATCGGTGCCTCCGGCCGGCCCATTGCATTCAATGTGTGCGGGTACGCGTTGTACCCCTGTGCGCGTTGAACAGCAATGGACCGATCGGTGCCTCCGGCCGGCCCATTGCTTTCAATGTGTGCGGGTACGCGTTGTACCCCTGTGCGCGTTGTACTGCAATGGACCGATCGGTGCCTCCGGCCGGCCCATTGCATTCAATGTGTGCGGGTACGCGTTGTACCCCTGTGCGCGTTGTACTGCAATGGACCGATCGGTGCCTCCGGCCGGCCCATTGCATTCAATGTGCGGGTACGCGTTGTACCCCTGTGCGCGTTGAACAGCAATGGACCGATCGGTGCCTCCGGCCGGCCCATTGCTTTCAATGTGTGCGGGTACGCGTTGTACCCCTGTGCGCGTTGTACCTCAATGGACCGATCGGTGCGCACCCATTGACAATGGGCTTGCCTGGCAACGGACGCGTTTCGAATATTCGAACGAGTCGGTTGCTGGAAAATCAGTTGGTCACCCACAACAATGTTGCAAAATCATGTATGTCATGAAGTTGAAATTTTGAAGGATGCTGTGGGCGTGTTTTGGTGCTGCTATTCCATGGATTGGCCAGATTCAGAAGATGCAAACGACTTGGACCTATCACTTTGGACACAAGGGACAGTATCTGCCTCTCCAGCACATATATATTGCTGCATGTTCCCCTGAGAGCCCACTTGCCTGCACTACATGCTCCAGGACGACATCTGCCACTGCACTGCTGCTGTCTCTGCCCCTCTGGACCCTGCAATGGCACGTACTGTGGAGAGAGCCCCAGCCTTCAGCCTTGAAGAGAACCAGGCCCTGCTGGACAGCCTACTTCCACAGTACAGCAAGCTGTATGGGACACCAGGGGAGCAGGTGAGTGTTCTGTGCACTGCCTTTCTGAATGTGCATTTTGTCTGACTAGCAAGGCTGAGAGTCAGCACACCACTGGCTAGCAGGCTCACTGAGTAGTTGTCACCCCCATAGTGTGTAGTGACTTGCACTGGACAGGTATGGTGCAGTGACAGTGCTTCTGAACAGGGTTTTACTCCCCATGCAATGATACCATGTAGTGACTTCTGGAAAACTGTCCATGGGCAGCCGTGCACTGCCTGGGTACACCATGTGCCCCTGTGATTGCGACATGTATATGCAACTGTGTCATGCACGGATATGTTGCATGTGTAGTAATGGCCTTATCACTTTGTCATCCTGACAGGCTTCTGCCCATCGGAAGCATGAGATCTGGAAGGACATCGTCCGGGCTGTCCGGTCCGTGGGGGTCTACAAGCGCCGGATCCGCAACTGCCAAAAGAGGTGGCAGGACCTTCGGGGCTGGACCCGGAGGATTGCACGGGTCCAGCTGAAGCTGTCGCCTCCTCGCAGGAGGGGCGGAACACGGACCCTGACCCCCCACATGCTCAGGATCCTGGCGGTGGTCTTTCCAGACCTGGATGGGCAGCTGAAGGCCAGAGAGCAGCAAGGAGAGGGTGAGTCAAAGACTGCACTGTGTACTCTGTCTAACATGCTATGTGCCCTCCTCGGGCCAGGTTGAACTGCCACAGTACAGCAGTCATGTTGTCCAGGAGCCATGTCCCTCTATTGTGCACTGCCCACTCCTCATCTGATACCCAGGTGTGGCCCTTACATGCAGGGAATTCTGTCACTTAGGACTGTGTCCTTGCAGTTTGCTTGACTCAAGGTGGGAGACAGCATCTGTTTCCCTGACTCTGTGGTGGGCATCATGGGTGGGTCCATTGCTTACACAATGCCTGTATTCTGACATGTATTCAGCGTGTTACTTTGATCTGTGGTCCAATTGCTGAGCTGATCCACCACATGTGGCTGGGGTACCTGGCACACACCCATGCTGCGGGTGGGAACAATGTTTGGGCCCCAGGAGTATGTATATGACGTGTGTCACACATACTTAGCCAGCTGCCTACAGTCCAGGGCTCATCCCTCATTCATGTGGGGCTGGACAGTCATGCCTACTCCAGGCCATACAATACACTCTGTACTCCCACTCCCGTGTATCAGAGGACACATTGTGCACAGTGATTTGACCCCTCAGGTGTCTGCCTCTGTGTCAGTGTGCTGTGGATTAGTCGCCAGGACTGCTGTGGAGTTTCTTGGTAGGGGCTCAGCATGCCACTGGAGATGTGACCATAGGAGACGATACTTGTGTGACACATAGGTGTCTGATCAGCTGCCCATGCAGACTGGGGCATGTAAATGTGAAGTTCAGGCAGCTGTTCCCCATGCACAGCAGAGTGTGAGGGGCTCAGGTTCAGAGGGTAGTGTCACAGGTCTCCCATATGTCCAATAGGTATGACCTGGACAGATGAGGGTTAAGAGGATGTGTTGTGGGGGGGATGTACATGTGCACTTGTGCAGCTCCAGGACTTGCATTCCCCATGACCTACTATTGTGACACAGTGCAGAGTGTTGTTGTCTGGCTGCAAAGTCATACATCACTGAGACAGTGATGTATGACTTTGCAGTCATGCCTCCGCCATGGCATGTGTCTACTGATTGGTGATCCTGCAGGGGAGTGACATGTGCTACATGCACACCATAGTGGCGCTGGCTATCAGGACATGGGTGCATCATGGTGTCTGTCGCTGGTATGCATCACATGCATTTCCTATTTGACTCTGGGCATCCCTTACATCCGTAAACCTGTACTGACTCAGTGGCAAGAGCTGTGATGTGTCCACACCGTGTCCTCTGCACTGTCCAACTACTGTGTACTTGGTGCATGTGTCAACACTGGGGTGTTGCAATCCAACAGACACCAGACAGATGGGTGCAAGGCCATGTGGGATGTGAGTGCCATGCTTGGCATCAGACTGACAATTGACTTCTCCTGTTCAATTAGTGCACTTTTAGCAATGTACAACTAATGATGCCAGGGCTTGCTCTGTGATGTGCTGTGCTCACAGTGGTGTGTGCGTTATGTGCAGGTGACTGATGTCTGTCTGTTTCCCCATTGTTTGCAGATACATCCACGGCCACGGAAGGGGACAGCTCCACGGACCAGGAGGAGCCGGAGAGCCAGACTGGGTCAGCAGCCGAGGAGTGGTCGGAGGGACCCAGTGGCACGGAGGGCGAGGGGAGCCACACCGAGGAGTCCTCAGCAGCATCCACCTCAGCTGAGGACCAGAGCAACTCGGAGGATGACTCCCTTGTGGAGGCGGGTGTCAGCAGCCACCACACCCCAGCTAGTGTTGCTGTCCCCGCCACCACCAGCACCACCACCGCCCTCCCATCGGCTCCCATTCCCCAGGTCCGTGGAGGCTCCCATGTCCGGGAGCGTGTCTCCTTTGGGCCAGGCACCGCACCCCTGCCCCTGTGTCCCCTGCTGCCCTGAGTGAGGAGTCTGTGTACCTCCTTCGCCAGCTCCATGTAGGGCAGACAGCCATGCTGAGTGTCCTCCATGCGCACACCGCGCTGTTGACTCAGCTGGTGTCGTTCATGGAGGGCATCTCATCGGGCATGTCTGACCTACAGAGGGGCAATAGGTCCATGGACTCCTCCCTGACGGCAGCAGTGTCCCTCCTCAAACGGTCCCTCACCCCTCCTGCCTCTGCTCCATCCACACTCCCCAGCACCTTACCCATCCCAGGCACACACACACCGGCACAGGCACACACCAGCACACACACATCCAGCACACTGACACACACGCCAATGACAAAACGCACACGCACGCACATTCAGGGGACTGAAGCCAGACTCACAGGGGATGGGGCCCTGGAACACACACACGCATCCACATGCACTGCGCAGTCCTCAGTTCCCTCTCCCTCCAAAGCACCCTCCCTTGCCTCACCTGCAACCCCAAAGTCACAGCAGCTCTTCCTCTGTGACCTCGGCCTCTTCCCCACCGATGAAGCTGCTCCAGCATCCCGGGGGAAGAGGAAGCCCACCCACACGGAGCAGAGTGCCCCTCGCCCCCGGACACCCTCCCCCAGGCGCAGACGGACTGAGGCCCCCACCCGCAAGTCCCCCCGGAGTGCTAAGAGCAAGACCCCGCCACCGCCCTGCAGCTCAGGCACAAGGTCTCCGTCCTCCATCCCTCAGGCCCCCACTGCACAGGTGCCCCCACCACACCCTGCCCCAGGTTCCCCCACCCACAGATATACCATCCCCAAGATGCTCCGGCCTTCTCCCCCTGCCACTTGCTCTCCCAGCACCACACCCCCCGCTGCGCTTGTCTGTGCCACTGATGTGGTGAGGGTGTCCTCCCCTCTGTCCAACCCACCTTGCCTGTTCCCCATTCTCCTCCCCTGGAGGTAGGCACTGCAGTGGAGTCCACTACCGCCCTGTCTGACTTGGGCACTGCAGTGGCGGACCTGTCCACCCCATCTGCAGGGTCCACTGCAGTTGTGCCGGCACCCACGACATCTGTGTCATGCCCCCAGTTGTGCCGGCACACACCATGTCAGACACCTCCACTGCAGTTGTCAGTGGCTCTCCAGCACCCACCACCCCTTCCCTGACTCCCCCTGGTGAGCCCTGATCCTGTCCCTGCGGTGCCTGGCCTGCCCCCCGGTTGCCCCTCCTAGTGGATTGTCCCTGGTATTGTGCAGGCATGCGTAGGGTGACATCTGCCAGTGTCACCCTGTTTGAACTTTGACAATGGACTGGCCATTGGCCTTTGCTCTAATTTCTTCTGGACGTCGTTATCAAACAACACATATGCTGAATAAAGCAACTTTCTTTTCTCTAGTGCTCATGCTTCAGATGTACATGTTGTTGGTGCAGCTAACCATGCCCTTGCTGCAGTGATGGTGATATCTGGTCTCATGATTATGAAGTGTTACTGTGCAGGAACCCATGTGGTCCAGGGGGAATGTGTCCTATCATGTGGTGTATCCATGTCATCAATAGCAGCATCTGAGGGTGTCATGTGTTCAGTATTTGGCAATGGGTTTCCTACTTACATTGGCAATTTCATATCTGTGGCTTCCACCCCTGCACATCTGTTGTGCCTGCCATCGTTGCATTTGTCTACTTCCCTGACCGTGTTGCCATCTCCAGTGGACATGCAGGTTTGGGCATCAATGGGGAGGGACTCATCCGTGTAGTCAGTGCAACATTGCTATACAAGTGTGTTGGATCTGTGCTGATGATTCCGTTGGCACATCCATGACCAGGCTGATGTGATGGGAGCCCTCATTTGGTGCTAATTGTTGATTGTGTGACCAAGTGCTCAGCTGACATGATGGGGCCCTACTGAGGCAACATATGGCACAGCTTTCCTCACACAGGAGTGGAGTCCCCTCATGGCAGTGTGTACACGTGTGACATTGCCTGCGCCCAAGGTGTGTGTTGTATGTGCATGTCTGTGTGTTCACTTTCATTCATCTGCGCATGCTGTGATCCCTAGTGTTGTACCGGTTTGTGATGCTTGCTGACTTGAGCTATGTTCCCCCAAAGTCTTCTCCCTGTGTTCTCTGTGATGTGGGTGCATGGCACATTACTGGTCATCAGGGTGTCACCCATAGGTGTGTTTGCTGTCAGGGCAGAGTTTGTGTGCTGACGCAGATGGGTCACAGTCAGGTTTCCCTTTGGCACTTGTTGTTTGCCCCTGTCATGTGATTTCCAGTTTGTGTTATCTTTCAGTGATTGTGACACGTTGTGTGTGTGACTGCTGGCACTCCTTAGGGTCCGGGCTGCAATGTTGGTTGTTGTCTATGTGTGTTCTTTGTGGGTGACCTTGGCTTCTTCATTGGTGTGTGACTGTGGCTGGGATCCCATTGGTCGGTGTGGTATTGCCGTCATGTCCATGTACAGCGTAGTGTGCAGTGTGTCAGACATTCAGGAGTCTTGTTGAGTGTCCATGTGTGATGTGTTTCTACACCTTGGTTCCCACCCACCACCCTGGAATAGTCATGGGTGCATGTGCAATGTCACCAGTGCATGTGTACTTCACTGCTGCACATTGTTGGAGGTCGAGGGGTGTGGTCTTGAGTGTGTGCAGATGAGAGTTGTTGCCCGGCTAGTCCCCTGCCTCCATGTTGGCCTTGGCTTACTGGCCATGCTGATTGATTTGTGCTTGTGTAGGTGTGATGGTAGTTAGTTGCTCAGGACACCTGACTGTGGTTCACAGTGTGAACGACATTTAGCTTTGTCATCACAGTGGTATTTTTATTCAGCCCAGGGTCACCACATTGTGGGGGCCCTGGGGGTGGTGCTGTGGTGTGTCTGTGACTTGCTGTGTCAGTTGTTGTTCCTACGTGCCTGTGTGACATGTGTGTTTTGTGCTCCCTCTCACCTGTCAATGCCTGCTTGCCCACATAGGGGATTTGGATCCATGAGTTACCTTAGTGTGGCAGTGTATGCACATCTGTATGATTGGTATTCAGCTCTCCTCATGTGTTGTGTTGTTGCCTGGGGACACTGGCACCCCCACCCCTCACCTGCTGTGTATGATGACAGTGTTGGTCTGCCTGTTTGTGTTTGTGCATCTGCACCACTGCATTGGCATATCTTGGGTGTGCCATTGGCTGTATGTTGTTTGGTGTGTTTCCCCTGCTGTCCCTGGGACTCCTAGGTCATCGGTCAGCACAGTGATCATGGTTTGTGTGTCCCATTGCTGCCATGGTATGGTATCTGTTCACCTCACATCTGCTGTCTCCACAGGGTATCTGCATTTGTGTGCCCATTGGTGCAAATATGTGGTTCTGCATTCTGATGGTCACTTCTGTCATTGTGTCATTGATGACTGTTGACGGTCTCAGCCCCCATGGGTGTTGTTTGTCTGCACATGGCCAAAGGAATGTTTCATTTGCACTGCAGTATTTGGCTCCCCCAATTTATGTTGCAATGGGACACATACACTACTTTGCCACAGATGAGTTTTTGGTTCTGTGACCAGGAATGATCCATGCAGTTTGGCAGTTGCAGCTCTTTCTTTGTCAACAATTACCTTTTGGTCACTGTGATGATGAGGGTGTAGACCCCATTGCCACAATGGTCAAAATGTGCTTCAGCTATGGACCCCACACTTAACTTTTGGTCACTGTGATGATGGGGGTTTAGACCCCATTGCCACAATGGTCAAAATGTGCTTCAGCTATGGACCCCACACTTGCCTTTTGGTCACTGTGATGATGGGGGTTTAGACCCCATTGCCACAATGGTCAAAATGTGCTTCAGCTATGGACCCCACACTTGCCTTTTGGTCACTGTGATGATGGGGTTTAGACCCCATTGCCACAATGGTCAAAATGTGCTTCAGCTATGGACCCCACACTTGCCTTTTGGTCACTGTGATGATGGTGGTTTAGGCCCCATTGCCACAATGGTCATGGGCTGCTTGCATTGTGGGTGCCACACACATATATGTGTGGCACATGTGCTAGGGGGTCACATTGTATGTTCAAAGTCATGTTCGGTGTTGTAGGCATTTGACACAGCCTGCTCACACGCTTGTCATGGTGGTGGGGGATGTCTTAATCTTGCATTCCCTAGGTTGTGGTGTGCTTGTTGTGTCATGCATTGTCCATCCTATGAGTGGGGGTGGTAGTAGTGGTAGGCATCCAGCCCCCTGGCTAAGGGTGGTAGTAGTGGTAGGCTTCCTGCCCCCTGGCTAAGGGTGGTAGTAGTGGTGGGCATCCTGCCCCCCTGGGTGAGGGTGGTAGTAGTGGTAGGCATCCTGCCCCCTGGCTAAGGGTGGTAGTAGTGGTAGGCATCCAGCCCCCTGGCTAAGGGTGGTAGTAGTGGTGGGCATCCTGCCCCCCTGGGTGAGGGTGGTAGTAGTGGTGGGCATCCTGCCCCCTGGCTAAGGGTGGTAGTAGTGGTGGGCATCCTGCCCCCCTGGGTGAGGGTGGTAGTAGTGGTAGGCATCCTGCCCCCCGTGGGTGAGGGTGGTAGTAGTGGTAGGCATCCTGCCCCCTGGCTAAGGGTGGTAGTAGTGGTGGGCATCCTGCCCCCCTGGGTGAGGGTGGTAGTAGTGGTGGGCATCCTGCCCCCTGGGTGAGGGTGGTAGTAGTGGTGGGCATCCTGCCCCCTGGCTAAGGGTGGTAGTAGTGGTAGGCATCCTGCCCCCTGGCTAAGGGTGGTAGTAGTGGTAGGCATCCTGCCCCCTGGCTAAGGGTGGTAGTAGTGGTGGGCATCCTGCCCCCCTGGGTGAGGGTGGTAGTAGTGGTAGGCATCCTGCCCCCGTGGGTGAGGGTGGTAGTAGTGGTAGGCATCCTGCCCCCTGGCTAAGGGTGGTAGTAGTGGTGGGCATCCTGCCCCCCTGGGTGAGGGTGGTAGTAGTGGTGGGCATCCTGCCCCCCTGGGTGAGGGTGGTAGTAGTGGTGGGCATCCTGCCCCCTGGCTAAGGGTGGTAGTAGTGGTAGGCATCCTGCCCCCGTGGGTGAGGGTGGTAGTAATGGTAGGCATCCTGCTCCCCTGGCTAAGGGTGGTAGTAGTGGTAGGCATCCAGCCCCCTGGGTTGGGGTGGTGGCGCGCATTCAGGCCCCTGTGTGCATATGTGGCATTGGTGATGGGCATCCCGCCCCTATGGTGCTGCTGTTGCTGGTGTAAGTATATTCAGATTCCCAGTGTATGTGTGTGATGTGTCGTGTACGTGTTGTATGTGTTTTGTGGTTGGTGTCTGACTTACCTTCTGCGCCGTACGCGTCCGTGCCTGTTCCGGTAGTAGATGTAGAATATTGGTATGATCGGGACGAAGGGATTCATGGTTGGTTCGTGTCGTTCGTCCTTCTCGTTGCTTCGCGTCGTCCTCGTCGCTTGGCTTCGTCCTCGTCGCTTCGCTCGTCCTCGTCGCTTCGCGTCGTCCTCGTCGGTGCTGTGTTCGTCTCGTAGCCGTGGATCGTGTTGTGGCGCGATTCGGAGCTTATGTGCGCCTCTCCCGGATGCTTTGACGTGCCGTGCGTAGCGACGGGTTCGGCGCGTACGGAAAGCGCATCGTACTTGTCCGGCCGGACGGGGCTGCATTTTCCCTTCCGTGCGACTCGATTCGGCGTTTCCGGATTCGCCTCGGTCGGAGAACAGGACCTGGTTTGGGTGAGTACGGCTCGGCCGGAATTTTTGCTGTTGTGCGCATCGTACTTGCTCGTTCGGTGTGCTGTACGGATCGGTCGGGAAACTGGCTTTCGCATGGCTTTTTTCCCGACCGAATAGTATTGGGTGCGCCTCCGACCGAGATCGGAATCGGCCCCATAGTCTGAAATGGCAGGATAGGTTGGGAGTCGGAGATTCTTGCTTTATGAGATCATTAGAACTGTGGGACACTGTACTGTGCTCTGCCAATCTGCGGGCTCAACATTTTAAGACCTTATTTGATTTATATATTACACCTGCGAAAATTGTTAAATGGGGTGGTACTGAGGGGACCTCTTGTTTCAGATGCTCAATATTTGGGGCTGATTTAGTGCATATCTTCGCCACCTGTAACTGTATAGAATCTATTGGTCGTGAAATTACAAGCTTTTTACAACAGATTCTTAATGTTGATGTTCCTTTGACACCACAGCTGATGTTATTAGGGGTATATGACTCAGCAGGCAATGAAGGTGAAGAACTCATTTTTATAGCTATGGCAGTACTTAGGCTATGTGTTGCTTCAGCTTGGCTTGATCCTCAACCTCCAACCTTCCAGCAGTGGAAGGGACGATTCTTACATATATATAATTTAGAAAAGGCACTATATGATAGGAGAGGCAGAAAAGGCAGAATCAAAGGGAAAAGGATCTGGGGCCCTTTTTCCTCCTGGATCGCATCCTTCTCACAAACTGAAATTTCCTCCTTAAGCTAAGCCTAACAAATTATGTGTTATATTTGGCTGCTCTCTAAATTATGATTTCTTGGTTATTGTGTATAATGTATTACTCGATTGTCTTCTGTTGATCAAATGAAAATCTATATTTATGTTTGGAATGTATGTATAGGTAATTAATGCTGCAATCACACTGTTTTTTTTTCTCTATACAATAAAAAAAAAAAAAAAAAAAAAAAAAGTTACAAAATGTGTTAAACAATGGAAAATTAAAGTTGAAAATGTACAACATACAAATGTATAGAAATATACTTTACATGCTTTTATTAATAAAAAAATGGAAAAAAATTATTTACTTATATATATTTTTTTACTTGAAGTATATATGATAAAAAAAATGTAAAAATATACAATAAATAAACATTTTAAACAGATAAAAATAGAAAAATGTGTGACGTCTTTATTTTACAAAAAAATGTAATTAATGATATTATTGGTTACAGCCATATAACTATTTTTTTATATTGCTAATCACCATCAATAATAGTAAAATAACACAAAGCATTTCTACTACAGACAAATAAAAGTAAAATAAATGTTTTTGAATAAAATTTTAAAAATCAATTATCACACTCTAACATAAATCATTTAAAAATTTGTTAGACACTAAAGGGGTGACATTTACTATTCCCACTCCAATGTAACCATATTGGTGGAAGGTGTTGGATACTAAACCGGTGACATTTACTGTTCCTACTCCAATCTAAACCAATTTGGGCAAGACGTTGGACATTAAAGGAGTGAAATGTACTATTCCCACTCCAATCTAACCATATTGGGCGAAGATGTTGGACACCGAGGGCCTCATTTATGAAAAGTGATGCATCACTGGGCAAAAACAGGGATGCGTCACTTTTCATAGCGCCATCTTTATGACATCATGGATGCGCCGTATTTACAATACAGTGCTCCATGGCTCAAGGATTTACAGATACGTCAGGAATTCTGACGTATCTTGTGGCGCAAAAATGACGCATTGCTGGAGTGTGTCGGAAAACTGACGCAACTCCAGCAATGTGTCATAACCCATGGGCGAGTCCCATGTGAAAAGACCTGCGTCAATCCTTATGCCTGCTTGAAGCAGGCGTAAGGATTTTGACGCAGTCAAGTCATAGAAGTGGCGTTGTGAAATCTCATAAATTTCAATGAGTCGCTTCTACGAGACTTTTTTACGGGGGAACGCCCACCCTGCATACATTATACCTGACGCAGGTATAATGTAGCGCAGGTCTTTACAAAATGACCTAGATGTATCACTTTGTAAATAGGGCGCAGTGTGGCACATTGATTACTTCACCCCAGCGTCACAAAAAACGAGATTTTTTCTCGTACTATTCCCACTCCAGTCTAAACCAATTTGGTGAAGCTGTTGGACAGTAAAGGGGTGTCATTTACTATTTCCACTCCTATCTAACAATATTGAGGGAAGGTGTTGACTACTAAAGGGGTGAAGCTCACTATTCCCACACCAATCTAAACCAATTTGGGGAAGGTGTTAGACACTAAAGAAGTGACATTTTCTATTCCCACTCCAAACTAACCATATTGGGGGAAGATGTTGGACACTGAAGCAGTGATATTTACGATTCCCCCTCCAATGTAAACCAATTTGGAGAAGGTGTTGGACACTAAAGGGGGTAAAATTTACTATTCCTTCTCCGATCTAAAACAATTTGGGGAAGGTGCTGGACAATAAAGGGGTGACATTCACTATTCCCACTCCAATCTAAGGCTATTTGAAGAACGTGTTGGACGCTAAAGAGATGAAATTTACAATATCCACTTCAATATAAAACATTTTACACATGGTAATACAAAAAAAATGTTACATACACAACCAGTACTCTATAATCACAAATATTTGGTTATATAAAACTAACTAAAATGTTAACTAAACACACACTAATCTAAACTACAAACCTTTATATCCATATTTACATTTTATTATATAAAATTAATACTTTAATGACTATTAAAAATGTATATCTTGTTGAAAATATTTACTACTATTCATAAATTTTAAAGAATAAACTGAAAATAAAATCATAATACAAAATTAACAATCATACATTAAAAAATATATTTAAATTCATTTTTATAATTAATAAAATTAAACAAATTAATTAAAATTAAAATGTTTAATTAAAAAATTCAAACTTGTTATGCAATTTTCAATATAAAAAAATAGAATTCTAAATGTTAATATAAATATTTTCAAAATATTGTACTTTATTTAAAAAAATGTTTATACATTTTTAATTTTTAAATGTTCTTAAAATTATTTAATACCATCAGTATATATTTTAATTAACAACAAATTAAAATATATTAAAAATATTAATAGAACAAAATAAAGTTAAACATTCTAAATTATTAATTTGCATATCTTCAAAATTATTTCCATAATTTAATATGTACATTTAAAAAAATCTCCTCACCCTTAACCCCTTAAAGCCCAATATCCCAAAAATATTCAACAATTATTTATATACATTAATAGAGCTAAAAAAAACAAATTTCAACAGTTTCATACCTAAAAAGTTATCTAACTAAAAACACAAATAAAAAAAAATATACATATAAAATCAAACACACAACGGTAAATTACATACTAATTAACTCTTACAAACGATATTACATACAATGATATTTTGTACATCGATAAGTTTTAGAACAATATTAAAAACAACAATAAAATCAATATTTTTACCTTAGAAATTCACGTTCATTATATTTTGATGTTACGGTATTCTTGACACAATGTTTTTGTATCACAATATTTTTTTTTTACAATATTTTTTCCAAACACCATTTGGAGGTTTGCTGTTGTACTTGTTATTGTGGGTTTGTGTGCATCATGTGTTTGAATGTTTTGGGACTGATTGTGTGTTGTGGTGTAATGAATAGTCTAAAATGGTCTATAATCCTTGTGAGTGACTTCGACTTGCATTGGCTGTTTACGTTACTATTTCATAGGGAATGTTTCCAATTTCCAAATTTGTATACCGACCTCATAATAAGAATTCTTGTCAATATTGCCTAGGTGGCCACCCTGTGAGTAACAAACCCAGCAGAAAGGGCACCCATTCGAGGTACCACTTACCGTCAGAGGTGTGCCATGCCGCAGAGCCTATGTGCACTCTCAGTGGTAGATGAGGGAAGATCTGCAGGAGTAAACAGACCTGATGAAGTAAACAGACCTGCAGAAGTAAACAAACAAGAGTCTCTTGCTAGCTTTCTGGAACTCCTTCAGTCTGAGGTTTCTATAACCCCAAGGCTGGCTCTCAGCTTGGCTGGGAAGTTTTGACTCATCGCGAGAGCAAAACACTTGGGACTCAGAGTGCTGCACCCGAGAGAGGACAAAGGCATAAAAATACAGGGGGCCTTATTTATGAGGCCCTTATGCTGCTGTTGCATCACTTTTTGTGATGCTACGGAGGTGTAAAAAATTAGCCACACTATGCCATATTTACAAAGTGACGCATCTAGGTAGATGTGTCACTTTGTAAAGCCCTGCGCTACATTATACCTGCAACAGGTATAATGTATGCAGGGTGGGCGTTCCGGCGCAGAAAAGGTTCATAGAAGTGTCACAATGAAATCTATGAGATTTCACTGCGACACTTCTATGGCCTCACTGCGTCAAATCCTTACGCCTGCTTGAAGCAGGCGTAAGGGGTGCCACAGGCCTTTTTCCATGGGGCTTGCCCCATGTGAAATGACACATTGCTGGAGTTGCGTCTGTTTCCAGACACACTCCAGCAATGCAACATTTTTGCGCCGACAAATACATCAGGATTCCTGACGTATCTGTCAATCCTTGCGACATGGAGCGCCGTACAGTAAATACGGCGCATGCATGGTGTCACAAGGAGGGCGCACTGAAAAGTTTTGCATCGTTGTTTTACCGCTGTGATGCGACACTTTTCATAAATGAGGCCCTGGGAGATCAACTCTCAAAGCCCAGAGAAGAAGAGTCACAAACATGCTCCTGCGGGGCTTCTCATAGAATTTGAGAAGTTGGTGACTTTTCAGAGATTTGCTACGGGTTCGTAGACGGTTATGGGGATCTGTGCCTGCCCTATATAAAACGTATGCTCGCTGGAGATGTTTCCATGTGAAAATGTAATGCTACCCTCGGTCTAGGTCCACTCTCTCCCCGCAGCTCCGCTGTGCCGTCTCCTGCCTCCAGACCCCGACCTCCTCCTTGGGAGGTTCGAGGCTGCTGCCCGCTCCTGCTGCCTGCTCCAACTGGGACCAGACTGCCTGCAACCACCGTAACCTTTCTCAGCCGTTTTTTTTCCTAATTTTTCCCTGTTGTGCCACTGTTATTGTGCCCATCTGTGTCTTGCTCTAATTCCACCACTGTTCTTATTTTCTCATGCCTGTCTGTTCCTTTCGCCGCTGCTGCCCTGCGGCCCCTCCCCCGAATTCCCCCGGAATTCCCCCGAAATTCCCTCCCGGAATTCCCCAGGCTTCCCGAATTCCCCTGCTCCCGCCTCCCAGCCTCTCCTCCCTCCCACCTCCCCTACTTAATGGCGGCCGCTGCGGCCAGCGCCAGGAACCCTGGACCTCCCACTACCCATCGCTACGACACCACCACCCTCCTCGCACTCAACCCTGGAAGACTTCGAGAATGCCACCAGGCCTCGCCGAACACGATCCACGGCCAGTTCTCCTGCCTCCACTGCCGCCAGACCCTCACCGCCACCCCGGCCTCCAACACCGCCGACGCCAGCACCGGCGACACCCTAAAATGTATCCTCCTCAACGTACGCTCCGTACACAAACACGCCATGGAAATCTGGAACCTACTCGACTCTCTCTCGCCGGACATCGCCTTCTTCACAGAGACCTGGACAAACGCATCCTCCGCCCCCGACATTAGCACTGCCATCCCAGACGGATACAAGATCCAGAGAAAAGACCGTCCCAACCACCCAGGAGGGGGCCTCGCCATCGCCCACAAGAGCACCCTCCGCCTCACCACCTCCAGCGAAACCTTCCTCTCCGCCGAACACCTGCACTTCCAGATCCAGACCACCCCCAAAGCCACACTCCGAGGAACCCTCATCTACAGACCCCCGGCCCCCGAACACCCTTCGCCACCACCATCACTGACTTCATCGCACCCCACGCCATCGCCTCAGCAAACTACATACTCATTGGAGACCTGAACTTCCACCTCGACAACCCCAGCGACCCCAACTCCACTATCCTTCGTGACAACCTCGCCAGCATCGGACTTAAACAACTCGTCAACACACCGACCCACAGAGCAGGACACACCCTCGACCCCATCTTCGTGGCAGGAAACAGCATCCACTTCAGCCACACAACGCAGCCGCCATGTACCGACCACCACTGCGTACACTTCGCCATCAACAAACCCAAGGCACCCAAACCAGCCCACGCCCACCTCGAAGGAACTGGAGCAAGGTTACCGACGAGCAACTTAACTCCAACCTCACCCGAGACAACCACACCTGGGCACCCGATGCAAACGACGCAGCCAGAGAACTCCACACCTGGATCTTCAACTGCACAGACGAGCTTGCCCCGCTTCGCAACCCCAACAGACAACGCCCCAGGAAAGCCGCCTGGTTCACCACCGCTCTCCAAGAAGCCAGACGCACCTGCAGACGCCTGGAGAAGAACTGGAGAAACACCAAGACAACCGAAAACCACACCACCTACAAGGACGCCATGACGGACTACCACAACCAGATCAGAGCCACCAAGAGGAACTTCATCCACAACAAAATCCTGGCCAACTCCACCAACTCCAAGGAACTTTTCAGTGTCATTCAGGAATTCACCAACCCACGCAGCGAAGCCACAGACATCACCCCATCCAAAGACCTCTGCGACAAGCTTGGAACCTATTTCCACCTTAAGATTAAAAACCTCTACGACAACTTCATCGACCATCCACCAGGTGCCACAGACGGCCCCCGCCCCCCAGAAACACCAGCCAGCCCACCATCTCCAACTGGACACCGATCACGGCCGAAGACACCGCCTCGACCATGAAAAGCATCCACTCAGGGGCCCCCACCGACCCCTGCCCCCTCACATCTACCACAGAGCCGCGGCCGCCATCGCACCCGAACTACAACGCACCATCAACACCACCTTCAAAACAGGCACCTTCCCAGACGACTGGAAGCGCGCAGAAGTCAGACCCCTGCTCAAGAAGCCCACAGCTGACCCCACCGACCTCAAGAACTATCGGCCCATCTCGCTCCTCCCCTTCGCAGCCAAAGTTGCAGAGAAAACAGTCAACAGGAAACTGACACGATTCATTGAAGAGAACGCCGTCCTTGACCCGTCCCAATCCGGATTCCGAAGCAACCACAGCACAGAGAGCCGCCCTACTTGCCGCCACAGACGACATCCGCACCCTCCTGGACCAAGGCCACTCGGCAGCCCTCATCCTACTCGACCCATCAGCGGCCTTCGACACCGTCTCCCACCGCACACTACACGACGCAGGCATACAAGGACCAGCCCTGGACTGGATCCGATCATTCCTTACCGGAAGAAGCCAAAGAATCAGACTCCCACCCTTCCTCTCCGACCCTACGAAAATCACCTGCGGAGTCCCACAGGGTTCATCACTGAGCCCCACCCTCTTCAACATCTACATGGCCCCCCTCGCATCCATCGTCCGACAACACGGCCTCAACATCGTATCCTACGCCGACGACACCCAGCTCATCCTCTCCTCACCAAAGACCCCACCACTGCCAAACTCAACTTCCAGAAAGGAATGCAAGACGTCGCAGTCTGGATGACCAACAGCTGCCTGAAGCTCAACGCCGAGAAGACAGAAGTCCTGCGTCCTCGGTACCACCCCTTCTGCATGGGACAGCACCTGGTGGCCGACCGCCCTCGGAAGCCCACCTACCCCCTCAGACCATACCAAGAACCTCGGCATCGTACTCGACTCATCACTCACCATGAACCGGCAGGTCAACGCCGTCACCTCCAGCTGCTTCAACACCCTCCGCATCCTCCGCAAGACCTTCAAGTGGATCCCTCCTGAGTCAAGGAAGACAGCCACCCACGCACTCATCACCAGCAGACTGGACTATGGAAACGCACTCTACGCCAGCATCAACAAGCCCCTACTCCGCAAACTCCAGACAATACAGAATACCGCCGCCAGACTCGTCCTCGGCATCCCCCAACACGAACACATCAGCCAACAGCTACGCAGTCTCCACTGGCTCCCCGTGGAGAAAAGAGTCTCTACAAATGCCTACACAACAACGGACCCAAATACCTCAACGACAGAATCAACTTCCACGTACCCAAAAGAAACCTCCGATCTTCCAACCTCGCACTGGCCGAAACCCCGCGCATCCACAGAGCCAGAGCAGGCGGAAGATCCTTCTCTCACATTGCAGCCAAGACCTGGAACGAGCTACCGGCAGACATCAGACGCGCCCCTCCCTGAACACCTTCAGGAAGACCCTCAAGACCTGACTCTTCGGCTAAACAGATCTGCGGACCCCCTCAGTGCCTTGAGACCCTCACGGGTGAGTAGCGCGCTTACAATTCGTTGATTGATTGATTAATGTGCATCTGCGCACTTAGGGGCATATTTATGAGAGGCTTGCGACGCGTGTACACCACGCAACCTCTAAGTCAGATTTTTGAAGCCAAGCAAAGCCACTTTGCGTGGCTCTGTGTAGCTTCAAAATTCTGGAGTAACACAGCGCAAATTGCTACATTGCGTTACTCTGCCCTGGGAAGGCATTCCATGGGTATTGTGTCGGTGTTCCCATGCAACTCCCATGGATTTCGATACATTCCCAGATTTACAAGAACTTGTTAACCTGGGAATGCGCCAAAATCTCACACCTTCCCAGGGAAGGCGTAACGAGGAGAAATATCTCCATTTCTCCTCGCTTCGTCCTCTTTCTAATGTGTGTTGCATTCTGCAGGACACATAGAAAGAGGAATATGCCTCCCAGGATTGGTTTTGTGCAGGAAGCGCCCCCTTCCTGCACAAATACAATCCTGCATGCTACCCAGGCACCCTTACGCCATGTTGCAAGGGTGCCTGCGTTGGCGCTAGGCTGCCAAAAGGGCGCCAGCGCAGTGGAAAGGGCAGGAATGCGCTGTTTTGCCTTAAATACGTCTCATTCCTGGCCTTTCCCTGTCACGCAGTACAGCGCAGCAAGGTGACTTGCTGCGCTGCACTGCGTCACCTTCTCATAAATGGGCCCCTTAAGGTTTTTAGTCTGTAGGGAAAATATTATGCCCTTTCTACACCACCACCATTATTTTTGGGGTGGGCGGTGGTGTTTCCTCCATAGCCCCTCCCTGGATACAGCGATAGGTGTAAATGTGTGAACGTGTCCAGGGTACAAACCTGCCAGGGAGAGTGGCCACCTCACTTCCTGTCATCACAGCCTCTGTATTTCCTGTTATCACAGCCTCTGTATTTCCTGTCATCACAGCCTCTGTATTTCCTGCTCTCCACTGACAATCTCTGCTATGACGAGCGTACATGTAACTAGTTCAGTGGAAATAAACCAGCAGCTAGAGGGTGTTAGGATGTCACACAAGAGCCTAGGAACAGAATCAGGATGGCCCCAGTTACTTGAGGTGAGGTGTAACCCTTACCACAAAGAGGTATACGGTGCATATCTCGGTAGATGCTCTCAGAAACACACTCGAATCTGCCCCTTACTACTGCCAGACTTTTCATTCAGAAATCATTGCTCTCCGGTGGAGCAAAACTACAAACCCCAGAATGCAATAGGTTGTTAAACGAAAGCACTGGACTGGAGCACAGTGTCTTTGTTGACGTGGAGTCCTCTGGTGACCGAACTGAGGAAACTTTCAACAGGCCAAATACACCGAGATCTCCCACTGGGGACTCCTCGGGCGGGCAGACACTACCCCCTCCCCACGACACCTATCCCTATATTACAGACAGGTGATCTGTTCACGACACAACTCTGCCACCCGCGTGGAGGCCTTATTGTGTCTGTGTTGTGTACTTCCCAAGAAAAATATTGAAAATTAAAAACATATAGATTATTTTCAGGCCAATATGTACTCGTAGGTGAGCGAGGCAAACCTGAGCCCCGACTGCAGTGTCCAGTGCCCCTGCAGGAGCTTAAAATCAATTCACAGATATGAGTTTATTGGTCACTTCATCTTCATCAAGAACTTATTTCGATTATTTTCAAATAATCGTAAAAGCAGATACACCGGTAATTTGAATAAAACGTAAACACTTTAGCTTTAAAGAAATTTGAATAAAACGTAAACACTTTAGCTTTAAAGAAATTGTTCGCGAGCCCGGATCAGGTGCCCTGAGGTCACAAGATGAATTCTAGAAACATGTTGTGTACTTTCAGCCGCTGGACGAGGGCCAACATGGCTGACATAAGCTGCGAGCGGCGCGCTTTCGTTTATTTATTTTACATAAAGAGAGCCAAAATAGCCTTGGTTCCTCGTAAATAGGGAGGGCGCCTTCTCTCATGCCCGTTCTCGAGCTAAGGGTTCAGCTGGGGCAAGGATTTTGAGGGGCCCTTTGTTCAATAATATTTTGCTGTGAGGGTTGTCTGACAGCCTTATTTCAAGTTTGGCGGTCGGACCTCCATAGGACCGCCGCAACCGCTGGGGATCATGGATCTCGTGGTGGTGGCGCAGCGGTCTGAGGCTGCAATATGCTGGTGGTGCCTATGCGGCACCTCCGAACATATTACGAGTTGCCTCACGGCGACCCTATCCACAGTGGTGAGCTCGCCATGGAAAGAGTGGTGGTGAGGCAACTCAGGGAGCCCTTACAGGGCCCACTATCGCCGCTGTGCAGGAGGGTGCTTGCAGGGGGGCTCTCATGATGTGCCCCCCTGTATGTTAGCACTCCTAGTTCCAGTACAGGAAGAAATGCATGACATGGTGCATTTCTTCCCGTGCAGGAACCTGCTTCGGCGCTCCCACGGCGCTGCCTTTCTTTGGCTCTTCTTTGAGCCTTAGAAAGGCACCGCCGTGGAACCCTCGCCGCAGGACTGCCCACCAGGATTAAACTCGTGATCCGGCAGGCAGTCTGACTATGGGTTCGGCGGTCTTGCAGTGAGGCGCTGACATGGCAGCCTGCTGCGAGACCACCAAACTCGTAATCAGGCCCGTAGTTCTGACCCCACTTCGTTCAGGCACAGATTCTCTCATGAGTTGCCAAAGGAGACACTGTTTTCAGTGGCCAGCACTCAAACATCGAGCTGCCAGCTATTCCCATAGGAGGCACCTGAGTTGATATTTGGGGAGGCTGGAGTGAAAGGGTTATTGGGAATTTGCTCGTTCTGCTGGGTCAGCCCGAATTCTTTGGCCTTTTTGCAGAACAAGATATTTTGCTGGCTATAGAACTCTGTGCACATTACCCCTGCTAACCAGTGGTAAAATAGTGGATTAGGACTTCAAAGACTAAAGTCAGAAGGTAAAATCTTTCAACAGGACGTATCTGGTTAGTGTACCTGACCCACACACCAACTCGGTCAGCTACAAATTGTGCCTAGATCATGTGCTACCTCGACCTAAGACTACCATTGGCACTTTGTGCTTCTTGGTACTATTCATACTTACAAATGCAAACAGTCATATCTCCTGTACCCCTTAGTGGATTTTAGTAATTTTTTGTCATTTGATTTATGTTATATGGTATTGTTTCAGGAGCAACAGAGGACCCACAGACTGGAGGTGCTGTTGACCTTCCAGGGGAGACCTATATAGAGTAGAACCACGAGCAATGGAGGGCCTACCAGTTGGAGGCATGGTTAAGCCACCAAGGGAGTCCTACATGAAGTTTACCCATGAGCAAAGGCGGGCCTACCTACTAAAAGCGCTTATAAGCCACCAAGGGAGTACTCCATGGAGTCAACCCAGAGGGCCCACCCACCTCAGGCTCTGTTGAGCTACCAAAGGAGTACTAGACAGATATGAAGCATATGAAACTGGAGGGCCCACCCACCGGAGGTGCTGTTAAGCCACCAAGGGAGTACTAGACGGATTCGAAGCAGGAGAAACGGAGGGTGCCACCTCTCATCTAGCCTCCTACCTGGCTCCACAGGTGTTGTAATGAAAGTGGAAGGACCACCTTTGGAGTCTCTCTTGTCTATGTTTCTCATCTTGATGTATTAAATCCCATCGCCAGCAGTGAGCTGTGAGAGTCTTAGCTCCCCCAAGATCAGAATCAAGTAGATATTTTCGACCTGGAATAAGTGTTGCACGCGTCTTGTTAAAACGAGAGGAGAACTTATCACCGCATGTGTTAAACAACAGAGAAAACCCCTCAAAGAGGAGCATTAGGCCAAGGAGGAGGCCCAGGGGCTGCGGTACTCTGTGTTACAATAACACAGTTACCAGTTATATTTGCAATCTTTATTCATTAGGTTTGACCCTGTAAAAAGTAGCACTGCTTGGAGTAGTTCCCTACTGGTAGTAAGTAAGTTAGTAGGATGCTTCACTTTGTGGTAGTTTGTTTTTCAATATTTGATAGTAATTTCTTCTGGTTAATTGGTATTTACCAGTCTACTTGATTAGTCCCAATACCGGCAACATCCCCCACCTTCCCCTAGGCGAACGTGCATAAATAAACACACAAGACACTTTGTTTATGGGAAAAACTTGTCGCAGGTTTATTCCATACAAGAGTATGCAATAAGGTGGGTTATCTTACGGGCGATCCATGGGCAGGCAGCCATCCAACCTATTCTGCCCCTGCCCGCCTGATGAGCCAGCACTGTGGGATGGATGCCCGATCAGCGCTACACCTTTGTTGATCCACCACCGGATCACATGGCACCTTGTTACCATCCTACTCACGCCCCTTTCAGGGCGGAGATAAGCAGGGCAAACCCTCGGTTGGTCAGGCCCCCAACCGCCCGAAGGACTAACGGGGCGCCGTCACGGTTCTCCAGGACCCTGCCCTGAGGATCCTGGTCCTTGGCTCTGGCACCCCTATTGTGCCGCGCAGAGGTACCCTTACTGTACCCGTCTGCCGCAGAGGTACCCTTACTGTACCAGACTGCTTCCAGATCGCCCTGTAACTCCGCCACAGCCCTGGAGGCGGCCACCGTCGCAGCCAGGGCCCCCCACCAAAACAGCTCATTTCTCACCTGCAACCTGCTTTCTAGGGCCTCCTGTAGTGTAGCTCCTATTTCCCTAATAGGCTCTGCGCATTGGAATAATATATCCTATAGGTTTGACATAGGACTAAGGTCGGTATGTCCCTATCGAGTATATTAAACTTAATTACTTGTGCCAGCTAGCTCAGAGGCCACTAGAAACTCCTTGACAAACAAGAAGGGAGTAGTTTCTGGCAGCCGCAAAACATGACCAATATGTTTTCCTTTTAGAATCAGAACGTGTCCCAGAGTCGTGGAAACACTAGATAACTATTTCACTCAGCTCAGTCGTGCATGCTTAGTTTTCCTCAGAGTTACACAGAAATAATAGACGGGCGTTTTCAATAAAAGATTTATTGAACAGTCTTGTTTCTGGTGTAAGTATAATGTGCTGTTAAGATCACAAGACAGTATGCGAGATAAATAATGTACAGGGTGAGCAGTAGAAATAAATAATACTGCGATAGCATTATCTTTTAGTACAAATGCTGTTACATAAATAACACAGACTAAAAATGCGAGTACTCATACGATGCGGTGCTAAGCTAGTTCTACCCCAGTGTACCTAACCTAACCTAGGTGTAGGAAGAGGGAAGAAGTAGGTGAAGTATTCCTTACTATGGTATACTAAGAGTATGTTAAGTCTAGTATGCCTAGTATGCCAAGAGTCCCTCTAGGTTCTTATCAGCTCCATACCTGAAGAATGAGAGAGGTTGGAATCTCTTTGCCAGACTCGAACTCCAACACCCTGCAAGGGAAGTCAGATCACTGGAAGCTGGAAACTGGGCTCTCTGCGTGCAGGGAATGGCAGCGTCTTCTCAGTGCGTCAGGCCGGGATACGGGCTCCTCTGAAGTCGAGGTCTCCTCTGGTTTACAGGAGCTAGGGAAGGTATATTTATACCTGAGAGTACCTTAGGAATGTTAGCATTGACGTGAGTTGGACAACGAAAGACGTCATGAATGAACCCCTAAGGAATAATGGTTCATGCATAATAGATGAGGCCTTGAAGAAATCAATAGTCCTGAGCTAGGGAAACTCCCGCAGCCTAAGGGTCTGTTCTTCATGAACTCGTTGTGACGTTAGGGTGGACGGATGTCAGAGACCATGCCTGTATTTGGAGTGCACGGTTTAATGCCTAAATAAGGCCTGGGATTCTATGCCTATATAAGGGCAGGGCGAATTGTGCCTATATAAGGACATGATATTTGGAAAGCCTGTTATGGACACCCTAAGGAGAATACAACACCCACTCCTCATTCGTGTATACGATAATACATAAATGCTAAACATTTAAAATGCTAAACATAAAAATGGAGTACCGCATATTTCTAAAATATTTCATAAAACCATTTAAAAAAAGGTATTTAAAAAAAAAAAAAACATTTTAGAATGCAAAAAGGTACTGTACATTCGAAGCATTGCTTATCATTTCAGGCATAAAATTCGAAAATAAATGCAATTGGAATGAAGTAAGCAGTAATATTTACATTTGACAAAAAAATGATCGATAAGTTTGTTCATAAATCAAAGTCATTTCATGTCAGCAAAATCAATGAACTGTTGTAGACACACAAGATGACTAAATGTCTTTGGAAGGAACGCTATAGTACAATAAGGCTAGTTTTACTTTAAGCAGATTGAAGTTCCATTTTCCTTCGAAAAAATGGGAAAAAGTTCAATTTTTGGTAGAGTTCCAAGTTTTGAAAAAATGAAGGCCAAATTGTTGCTGTATTTTGGAACACTGTATGCTGAATCAGAGTCAGTTTACGGGTCTGGTGTAAACATTAGATCATCTATTTCTATAGACAAAACATCATCCACTGTTGTTGGTGTGAGTTGGAACACCTCGTGAAGCAGGTTAATCGCACAGAGATGTGAAATATTGCTTTCAATTGTCGCAATGTTCGCGTCCGTTGTTACCTGTGTGCCTGTAGTTCTTTCTCGTACCTCAGCAGCAGCCGGAAGCGTCTGTGAGATCTCAATGAATGCTGTCATCAGGATAGGAAGCCGCTGGGGACAACACATAGCATGGGCCGTTATCTGGTCCAGCAGAGTATCGACGTCCGTTGGTGCATCCGATGGAAGTGTTAGACAGGTGTCCAACACGCATTCTACACCGCATAGCAGGCATTGTAGAACAGGTAAGATGCAATCTTGCCAGATTGGTCTAAAGGACAGGAACCATGTGGTATTAAGGTCCCGTGAGACGATTTATGCCCAAAAGCTGTACTATTTGCTCACTGCACTTTCGTTCAAGGAGAGCTTTCTCCATGTCGCTCGGAGTGATGTCGGCGAATTGGCTGGCCATAGCGAAATAGCAGGAAGAGAAATAGAATTCCGGCAACGAGTGCTAGAATTAATGGTATGCCACCAAACACCGAATGTGCAAAGTTCGGGATGATTCCGAGTATTGCCTGGAAAGGTGCTAACAGACCCAAGCAGATGCCCTTAAATACATGTACAATTCCTGTTGTATCAGACATGTTGAAAATTCGTCCTATCATTTCCACGAAATGTATAGGGCAGTTTGTACGTATTAAAGTCTGTATCTCAGCCGAAGTCCTTGCAATTTGCAGATCATAGGTTTCTTTGGCCGAGGTTAAAGGCACTGTTTGTTGTAAAAGCATGGCTTTCATTCTGCTTAAAGTATCAAATCTTATAAAAGAGACGTTCAGCGAAAGCCATAGAGGCGACTCCCTGACTGTGTCTATTGGGGGAAACAATACTTGCATACAGCAAGTGACCCTGGAGTTGACCGTTACTAGATATGGGATGCCTGGCAGCATGCCACAGCAATAGAGAATGAATGAGCAACGGCGGATCTGAGTAACCGCACCTCCCTGCTTTATTCCTTTTCTTGTTTAAGAAATTGTAATGGATAGTATGATTGGGTGTGCACATACAGCTCCTGCACCTGCCGTTGTTGGATGCCAGCTGCCAAGCAGAGAGAAAACTGTGAAAATAGTGGAGCGGTGCACTACCAAAGAGTTTTCTTCAATAAATCCAAATGTTCATTTTGTATAGTGGTTTATCAATCCTTTATTTTCAATATCAAAATGTGCAAATTCCAGCCAACGCGTTTCGTTCATACATAAAATGAACTTCTTCAGGGCTGAAAGTTATAATACATAAAAGAAAACATAAGTATAAAAATATATATACATATGGTGTATTCACACAATATGCTTTTACTTTAAAAACGAGAGAGAAACTATATACAAAGGCAAAGGTTATTTCATTAGAAGGTGACTCTAAACACAAGAAAGGAAACCTAATGGGGGTGGGAAAAATACAAAACAAAAATGGAAATTCATGGTCGACAATATGTCACTTCAAGTTGAAGAAAAAACAGACAAAATAGGGTGAAGGGAAAAAGAAAATGGGGGTGCGGAAGAGTAGGGGTTGAAGACAAGAATAGAGGGAGGAAAAAACATGGAAATATAAAAATATAAATATATATATATATAAAAAGGGCAGACATTAACAATCTTATACATATTTTGTAATGTAATGTCCAGTGAGCATTTGGTCTGTAAATAGATCAGTATCAGTTGTTAATTAATAGCAACAACGGTGTCAGGAGCTATTGTCACTAGTGGGTCTATACAGTTCACCCTAAGCGTAGCTCATAGTGTCCAAGTAAACAAGTAACAGTTAGTCCAGGGCCTAAGTAACAGCACATGATTGGAGAAACCTTTGAGCGTTACAAATACGAGAAAAGAAGACCAAAATAAAACAGAGAAAAGGCACTACATGTACCTACCAAATGGTGATGTGAAGAAGACGCAGGAACACAGAGGCAATGAAGAGCCCTTGATCTGAGATATTTCAAATTCCTGCTGTCGACGCACAAGTATTTAAATTTTAAAGGCTACCATGACAAGTGCCTGATGGTTGTATCTCTAAGAAAGTAAAAGAAAATGTATTAAAAAACAAGGAGCGACCTAGTGCGTAGACACTAAAGATTTGTAGGGAATAAGCACCAGTACCAGAGAAATAATATGAATATATACAGGCACCAAAAAGTGGCATGACATTGAGGTCATAATAGTTAAAGAAAAAGAAAAAACTGTGTCCAAGTGAAGGACGGCTTGCTGGCTGGGCAATAGAAGAGGATGGCAGTGAAAGGCATGTAACAATAAACCTATCGAAGGAGAGCAGACCCACTTGGCAAGCTTCATGATCAAAAACATGAAAACCTGGTGAAGTAGTAAGATTAAAAAATTACAAAGCGGTCTCCTGAATATATGCGCAGAAGCGCCAATTATACCAAAGGTATAAATAAAACAGTGACGCGCTGCAATCACCTATTTAAAGGCAATACAATCTAAAAGAGACTAAATGCTTAGGCTTGTAGTGATGTACAAATCACATCCACGTGGTTGCATTATTTGCAACCCAAAAGACAAACTTAAAGGAACAGTAAATAAATAAAGTGAAAGAGTTCCTTGCGTATAAACAAGCTGCTAAGATGAAAGCTAAGTAACAAATTAAATAATATGAAAATCACATTACAATGAATGCGCTGTTAATCATTCTTAGGCATAAGTTAAAGAAATAGAATAACAGAGTTATTAAACTAAAAGGAAGAAAGTCATAAAAAGTAAGGTTGAAAAACAAGCACCATAGCCAGAAACTAGTCATAGTAGCCAAGAGGTTCTTACAAGAACAGGTAGAGATCTAAATACCTGGGGACACAGTCCTGTTATTATCGTCCGGTCGGCAGTCAGTGTTGAACTGGCCGGTCCCACTTCCTGGTTAATATAAGCACCATGAAAATGGGCGGGAAAGTAATCGGTGAAAGAACACCGAAGAAAGACTATAAGGGAAGAACGGTGGCCAGCAGAAATGAGGATGAATCCGCTTTTCCAATAGGTGATAAGGCTGGGGGAAGTGTCAGCACAAGTGTGTGACATGTAAACAGAGGAGAGAGGTAGTGTCAGCACAAGAAATAAATAGCAAATAGGTTGCTCAAACCTTCCTTATTACAGAAAAAGAGAGTCAGCACAAGTCATGGTTGAAATAATGTAATTAATAGCCAATATAGGAAAGAAAAAAAAAATGAAGTATCGAGAGGAATACAAAAAGAATGAAAAGATCAATAAGAGAGTGGCGGCTATATCATGAATTAAGCCGTCAAAAATAGTGAAGCGCGTTCCGCATAATTTTAGCACAAAATAGTTCATTGAGAGATATTTAATAAAAAAGAGGCAGTATATTCAGCAAAAGAGAGATGGTAGTGCCTCAGGTCAAACCTGTTACGGCGATAAAAATAGGGGAAGTAGATTGCAGTGTGTGCTAGGTGGCGATATTGGTCTCAGCCTATCATGAAAAAATAGGATTGTTTCAAAACTAAATAGCATACAAATGGTAGTGGGAGTCAAGGGAGATCCTGGTCCAAGCAAACCAGTTAATTAATGAGAGAAGTTCAGTGACGCGTGGGGATATGAAGCTATAAAGTACGGCTACAGTAGAATGTTTTGACAGAAAGAATTAAGAATTAACATGCTTAGAACTATAGTTGAAGTGGGATGATATAATAGGGAGGGTTAAAGATTCACTGGCAAAACGGGGCTGAGAGGTCTTTGACGGGCATCCACCGTGGTAAGATTGGTCTATCCTAGAAAATAATGAAACTCATTATCGGTATTATGCCCTTTGTTCACCGCGTCCAATCTACATATCCATTTAGCCTCCGTTTGTCGTAGAGTCAGATCCCTGTCTCCCCTCTTGTGTTTAATGGAATATGGTCGATGCCCAAAAACTGAATGTGGGGGACTTCTGGTGAGTTGTACGATAATGTTCAGTCATGGGGTATCTTTCATCACCATTGATGACTGCTCTGCGATGTTCCTGAATCCTGATCTTAAGACTACGTATAGTACTACCCACGTAAATCATCTTACAGGGGCACTCCAGAATGTAAATAACATACTGTGTATTACAGTTGATGAAGTGCTTGATTTCATGGGTAGTGTTGGTATTGTAACTAAATTCTTTCTGTTTGTTTTTGCCCAAGCTACAAATACTGCAATTGGTGCAAGTGTAAAAGCCATGGGGGCCTGTGGTAACCATGTCTTATTGGTATTGGTTGTAATGTAACTAGGGCATAATGTTTTTCGCAGTGTGTGTCCTCTCCTGTATATAAGGGATGGATTGGCATTAATAAATTAACAGCAACTCTGATCATTCAACATGAGGTAACTCCCATTAGAAAGTTGTCCGAACGTTGGATTAATCACAGCAGCTGGTGTACCCTGCTGATGGCAAGACAAATTTGCCACAGAACCATTACAAGCCCCGTGCAAGGAAATGTCCTGACATATAAGTGGACCGCTTAGTGCACGTTTACAGTTTTTACCGCTTAAAAACACTTCACGATCCCCGCTCCAACATCTATATGTATACGGTAAAGCCCAAGATGTCTTAATGTATTCCTTACCCAACCTTTCATATTTGCCTGCTTGCATTTGTCTGAGGCAATACTGAAACTGAAAAGTAGTCACAGGTAGTGTAATTTTGCCATGAATAAGCCATTCTGTAGCTGGTTTTTCTGCCACTGTGAATGGTAACTTTTCCAGTTTTTCAATGCTCAGTACTGTATATTTTGCTCCTCTCTGTGCCATTTCGATCTGTTTATCAGTTAGATTGTATTCTGCAAACAGAGCCGTTGTGTTGATGAAACGCCAGGGCACATAGCCCGCTCGCAATGATTGCAGCGTCCAGCTTAATAACATAATAGAACGTATTTGAGATTGGCCTTGTTGTAACATCGCCAAATCTTGTTCTAGTATGTCGATAGCAGAGGATACAATGCCATCCAATGAATATATTCTGGAGGACAAAGTTGTTAACCCATTGTCGACCACAGAGAGTGTTTTCTCTAAATTAATACGATCAAGTTCACGTATTTGTTCTGCGGCCTCTATCTGTGACACCTTCCAAGCTTCATTATAAGCAGCATAAATGCCGGCTTATATGAAACGTTTTTGACGCGGTTTTCTTGGTCCAAGCAAGAAATCCCTAAGATCTGCGTCTTTTGCAAGTAAGGATAAGTGTTGTTTTACATCCTGTAGTGTAGAGGTATGCAGCCAATCGAGGCATAACTTCCCTACACTGTATTTTGTTACTACCCCCGGATGTTGTCTTTGGACGTATCTTGGGTCTGGCCTATGAATAGTAAAGCCCTGAGTTTTATTCAGGAATCTTTCCTGACAGTTATTCGTGTCTGTGGGCCAGATCAACCATTTTTTCCAATCAGGATTAGATCTGTTGAGTTGTAGTATATTGTCGACTGTCACCACTGCCTGTGTTACATTATTTTTTGCAGGAGTTGGTACAGAAGGTGTGTTCATATCTTTTATCTTGGCTAATCCAAGACAAGATGTTTGTTGGATAGTTTTATTCAAAAACATTATTTGTTCAGGGATGATGCAGGCTCTAAATAAAGCTTCTATCCCCTGTACTTGCCATTCTTTAGTACCCCACAACGTTTTTGTGTCTATTGTGTCTTTCCAAAAGTCGAAACCCTGTCTAGACAGTTGGGCATTAAATAATGCAGAATAAATCTGTTTTGTATTTGTTAACATAATTTTCAGACCTGTTTTGTTTACATTTTTATAGTAAAACATTTCTGGATCAGATGTATTGTAACCTGAAAAATATGGAAATTTACTGGCAAATGTTTTTGAACTACCTTTAGGTGGTGTAGGACAATGTTCCCATTGGTTAAACATAAACACATTTCTTGGATATGCAGATTTATGCAAAAAATGATGACCATAGTGATTATAACAATACAGTTCTTCATAGACTGATGACCCCTCTAAATATTCATTTTTAGAAAATGCAGCAGATCTTTCTAGGTCAAAAATAATATCAGTCACAGTCTCAAAGTCCCAATCATCAGAATAGGTACTGGACGTGATTAAATCACTTAGTGAAATTTTAAACAAATGTGGAATGTTCAATTCTTCCGTCGGACCGAATATATCAAAATCTGTTTTGTCCCACACTATACCATCGTGTATAGGAACAGCTGTGATGTTCACTGATGACAAGTCTCTTGCTTCACGATGGGAAGATTTATGAGGTTTCAAAAGTACGTTTACGTCTTTTCCTTCAGTGTTCACATGGATGTATCTGCCACTTATTAGCACGCTTACTGTTGTTACCAAAGTTAGCCAGAGCAGGAAAACAAAAAGTCCAGATGTAATCCAGAGTTCAATCCATGGAGAAACCAAATAAGTCTTTCAGAAAGTGAAGAAAGTCTTGTACTTGCTGCTTGTATTTCAATGACACTGGCGTTGTTTCAGGTTCACTTGGATCTTCTGAGAACGTATCAAAGTTAATGAAGTAGCCAGAAGCAGTTCTGTCAATTGTTTGAATTGCATCAGGATTTGTAGAAATCACTGGAACCAGTTCATCACTTGTTACGTTGGTGTAGACAGGTGTATTTGGACGAACTGTTACTTGAGTTTCAAGAGGGATGAGTTCCATAGCATTGTTGCTCAGTCCTTCATCTGTTACTGCTGAATTCTCGATGGTTATCAGTCTTTCAGTCTGAACCTCCTGGATAGTAGCGAGAGGAGTGTGTTTGCTACTAGGTCGGAGTCCACGAGGCCTACTATTTAGTATTGGCCACATACTGTGGTTTGATGAGGTCGATGGACACAAATCTTTTCTCCTTTCTTCCAGCAAGGGGCGGCAGTAGTACTGTTCTTGTTCCTTGAACTGCTAGGACAGGTACTGGTTGTCTGTAAGAAGGTCCAAATTCCTTCTTGTCCGCAATTTTTTCTCTGACTAGATCCCCAACTTTTGGAATCCAGACAGGCCTTGCTGAGACAGCCGGTTGATCCCCAGTGGTGGTTGACTGTAGGAATACGTTGCTTTGTTTGGTTCTTAATTTGTTTAAGTCCTGTAAAACAGCCAAACGATCTTTGATATCAAAGGGTTTATTTTCCACCACTGTGCCTACGTTTTCTAAGTCTGGTACCCACATTCTTGTCCCAAATAGGACCTCATATGGAGTGACCCCCCCTAGAGAACTTCTTGGCAGATTGTTAAGTGCACGTTGAACTCCACTAAGGTGTTTGACCCACCCGTCACCCGAACCTAATACTCTAGCTGTTATAGACTGCTTTATGTCCCGGTTTTTCCTTTCCACAACCGAATTTCCCTCAGGATGGAATGGAGAGGAGTACCGCAATGCAATGCCCAGACTGGCCATGGCGTCTTTGTAAGCCCGAGAGCTAAACGCAGGACCCTGGTCAGAATGTAGCGTGCCTATTGCGTATATGCCGATAAAGACTCGCAAATCTTTTATAACAGTTCGAGCGTCAGCTGAGCGCTGAGGCCATAACCATAGGAACCTAGATTCAGTATTTGCGGGAATGCCTTTGTCCAGTAGAACGCAGGCGCGTAGATAGTCGAATGCTGTCTAACAGTGGTGTCTGTACTGGGCTGCCGCATTCGCAGCATGGTGTCTGGTGGCTCTCTCGCTGTAATTTACAGTCTAAGCAGTTGTTGATGAATATGTGAATTTCTGTATTCATCCCAGGCCAGCAGTACATCTCTTTTAAAGTCAGGATAGTCTTAGAGATCCCTTGATGTGACAGACCCTCCCCCAAATGTGTTTCATAAATCAAGGCTGCTCTACGTTCCATGTTTGGTATTACCCTATCCCCCACTCCAGGGATTCGAGCAAAAGGAACGTTGTTCGCATCAATTACATAAGAGTACTTGAGTGGAAACTTTTTTGGTAACGCTGCACTGCTGCTTTTGCTTGAAGCATTGACAGCCAACATTATCTCACCGTCTATTTTTGTTTTTGAACGAGTGATCGCAGCTACGGAAGCCGTTTGCACAGCCCCCTTTGCGGCTTCATCAGCCAATGAATTCCCTGCAACGTGAACACCATCACGTTGATGACTCAGTGTGTGGATCACGTGAGCCTTTGGTAGTTCGTTTTTCAACTGAACTACTTGTTCCCAAAGCAATTTGTGCTTTATTGTGCCACCTTTCGCATCTTTGAAACCATTTTCAAGCCAGTTTTGTATATATTCATTATACGACTGCACACAGTAAAATGAATCGCACACGATTAGTGTGGGGAATTCTCGATCTGTACTTTCAAGTGCCAGTTTGAATGCTTGTAGTTCAGCTCGCTGAGCTGTACAATCTCCTAGAGACTGCGTTTTAGTGACCATAGGTCTGAAGATGCCATTTCGCATGCGACCTTTAACGATAGCACACGCTGCACTGTAAGCTTGCTTACCCCCTATTGCGGGTTGTGCGGATCCGTCAGTATAAATTATGAATTCGTACTGATCGAGAGGCAGAATTTCAGTGGGCAGGGGACATTCATGTTCGTACTGCAGGAAGGCTTGTGTTTTTAAATCTGGATCAAAAACATATTCAACATCTGTTGTAGCAAGAGAATTAACCCATTGTATCCATCTTGGATGCAATGCCTTAGCATTTGGAATGCTTGCTTTTGTAACCGCTTCTAAAGCAGGTACTGGGGTTACGATAATAATGCGTTTCCCTTGGGCTAAGGCTCTTTCTTTTGCTACAGCGGTTTGGACTGCTGTTAGAATTTTTCAGTAGAACTGAAGCGCATTTCCGCTTGTGTGTACAAGTGTGATTTATACGCTATTGGTATTTTTTCACCCTCATTGAAAGTTAAGTAGGTGAATCCGCATTGACCCGAAATTATTTGGATCACCAAATTTCGTTCACTTACGCGTGTTTGTAAGTGATTTGTTGCTAACATGTTAGCCTGGAGTGAACGCAAAATTTCTGTGTGTTCCTGTGTCCAGTTTTTGATTGAAAAATCAGGTTTAATTAATGCATAGAGAGGTTTAACCCTTTCTGCATAGTTTATAATGTATGTTCTTCCAAAATTTAAGAAACCCAGGATTGATTGTAAGTTTTTTTGCGTTTTTGAAGGTTGGAGCAGCGCACACTTTTCTAAAAAGTTAGCTGCCAAGCTCTTGCCTTCACTTGAAAGCTCATATCCTAGAAATAGGGCATTGAGATGGGCAATTCTGGACTTTTTAAAGTTGAATTTGTAACCCTCAGAGGCGAATCCCAGTATAATGGTGCTCACCCTGTTCAAGTGTTTTACTAGGTCATCGTCTGTCAGATATATGTCATCGACATAGGACAATGCCTCATTGTCATAAATTTGTAGTAACTCCATTACCCTCGCTGAGAATAAACCTGGGCTATTCTTGAACCCATGTGGAGTCGACAAAAGTGACGCTGGGTCCCCATTATGGAGAATGCTGTTAAGTACCTGCTTTCAGGTGCTATGTTTTGACAAAAGAAACTATTTGAGATGTCTAATGTTGTTTTATATTTTTTACACACAATGTTATTCATTAATGCTGTGCTATGTGCATTTTGCACTGCAAAAGTTTTAGAACAAGTGTTTAGATGTCTGTAATCCAAAACTAGACGATATGTTTTGTCTGGTTTGGAGACAGGAAACAAAGGATTGTTCATTGAGGAGGTGCATGTTTCAATCACCCCTTGGTATTCAAGTTGATCTAAGATCTCCCTGACCTGTTTTTTAGCTTCTTGCTTAATAGGATACTGCCGTTGTGCAGTTGGTTCATGTTTCAGATGTATTTTATGGTGAGGTGAATCTTCATCCCATCCTACATGATTTTTATATAATGCTGGGGCCTGGGCCACTGCCCATTTCCTGGCATATGTATATCTTAGATGCATTGGTATATGGTTGGAGAAGGCAGGCATAATTATGTCCTCGCCGTGTGGGCACTCCCTGACAAATTGTGGTGGCCAGTCCTTTTCTGCTAGAAGTATGTCATAGCCCTTTGATAGTTTTTCCCAAAAAGTGCTTTCACCTGTCTAGGTTTGTCTCCCTCCATCTGGAGTGTTATGTCATATAACTTTTGTGGAGTACTAACCCTGGTGTCTACAGTCTCAACTGTGATGTACTCATTCAAGTCCACTATCTCCAGAAGTTCCCTCAGGTTCTGGCGAACTATTGTGACTTCTGCTGCACTGTCCAGCATGGTCTGAGCCCATTCTCCGTTCTTGAGTTGCGTTCTCAGTATTCTCGGCATGTCTTATCTTTAGACCTGCTACTTTCTTTTGGAGAATTGAGGTTTTACTTTAGTTTTTGGAGCGTGTTTGTCGTCTTTCGATGTCACGCGTTCTTCTCTGTGTTCCGTCCGTCCTCTTCTTTCCGAAGTCTGTGGTGAGATCTGAAAGGGACGAGAGGAACGTGTATCAGTATCATGATACCTATCAGGTTTTCTTAAATTATCCCTATTCCTGAGGTTATACCTCCTTTCAGAGGGCTCCTGTTGAGGAGACCTACCTCGGGATTGAGAACGTTTCTCGTTTGATTTTTGTTTAGTAGACTCCCACTTCTTTTAGAAGATGTAGGAGTTTGTTTTATTGAGTCCTTCTCAGGACTTTCAGATAGTTTTGGTTTCAGTGGTCTTCCACCCAAACTATCTCTGCCTAATTCTGCATAAGATTGTTCTATAATTCTGGGTAGCTCAGTTTGATGTTCTGTAACATCGAATTCCCTCAATTTTTGGCGGATTGCCACTGCTGCTGCCTCCCCTTTAATATTAGATAATATTATTGTTGAGACCTGCTCGAAATTTTTCAGTAACTTCATACCTAAATTTAGAGCAGGCTCTGCCCCATATTCATTTTGAATTTGTTTTTGGACATCAGGTATTACCGCAATTGACGGAACACCATGTGTTTTAGTATAGATGGCAGCAAAGACTGAGCCCCAAGTGGTGCAGTCTTCCAGTTGTGGTGTTATCCCCATCGGTAAACTTATTGTTAGGATTCTGTGTTTCTCATGTGGGCTAGTATTTGGAAATACTGCTTCGATTTGAGTAATTTTTTGAGCTATCCAAAACGGAATTTGCTCACGTTTTGTGGGCATTTTACCCATGACTGAATATAGAGTCTGTGGTGTAATTTTTAGTGTATTCCCCTGTTGGGGAGTTGGATTTGGATATGTCAATAGTGGTCGGACTGTAAAAGTCCGCATGACATATTGGACCAATTGTCTGTAAATTTTTATTAACTCTTTTATTTGAGTATATAATTCCTCATCTGTCATTATATCCAGTTCAGGATGAGGTGTGTAGCCGGCTAAAATCGGCCATGTTGCTCCTGGTCTACCTAGTGGACCGAGCCTGGTAATGTTTTTGTGATGTTTTAGGGCGCCTTTAAACCAGAGCTGATGCTCTTGGTATGTTAATGGAATTTCAATATCCTCGAAAGGAATGTATTCCTCTGGTAGATCATCTTCTTTGTAGAAGTGAAATGTTTGTGATGTTGGATTGCATTCCGGAAGTAGTACCCATGAATAGAATACCTCTGTCTGAAATGATTCATGTGCCTCTATCACGAAAACTGCTCTACCTCCTCTTGGCGATAGGCCATGTTTTATAAGTTTTAGAGTTATGGCTCTTCTTAAGTTTTGAGGGATGTGTATAACACCCTCCTCAGTTTCATTTAAACCTGTAAGGTTAAAACCTACTGCTTGGGCTGGATCAGCCGCAGTTCCACCGTTTTCGGTGTCATTGTTACCGTCAGGCATTTTGTTTTTTGTTTTTTTTTAAATATGTAGAACAAGTTTCAAGGAAACAAAGATAAGGTGCACAATATTTTGGAACACTGTATCCTTCAACGTTGAGCAAACCAAACAGCTAATATATAGGGTGCTTCCCTATGTAGCCTTGGCGGATACCTAACCCTGCCCACTCCAGACGTCTTTTGGAGTATATGGGTAGGGGTCTTTGAGAGAAAATAGCACGGCTGAGTTACTCAGTATCTAAAGTTGAATTACTGCCTAACCAAACCGTTGGGCGCCATGTAGTGTAGCTATTTCCCTAATAGGCTCTGCGCATTGGAATAATATATCCTATAGGTTTGACATAGGACTAAGGTCGGTATGTCCCTATCGAGTATATTAAACTTAATTACTTGTGCCAGCTAACTCAGAGGCCACTAGAAACTCCTTGACAACAAGAAGGGAGTAGTTTCTGGCAGCCGCAAAACATGACCAATATGTTTTCCTTTTAGAATCAGAACGTGTCCCAGAGTCGTGGAAACACTAGATAACTATTTCACTCAGCTCAGTCGTGCATGCTTAGTTTTCCTCAGAGTTACACAGAAATAATAGACGGGCGTTTTCAATAAAAGATTTATTGAACAGTCTTGTTTCTGGTGTAAGTATAATGTGCTGTTACGATCACAAGACAGTATGCGAGATAAATAATGTACAGGGTGAGCAGTAGAAATAAATAATACTGCGATAGCATTATCTTTTAGTACAAATGCTGTTACATAAATAACACAGACTAAAAATGCGAGTACTCATACGATGCGGTGCTAAGCTAGTTCTACCCCAGTGTACCTAACCTAACCTAGGTGTAGGAAGAGGGAAGAAGTAGGTGAAGTATTCCTTACTATGGTATACTAAGAGTATGTTAAGTCTAGTATGCCTAGTATGCCAAGAGTCCCTCTAGGTTCTTATCAGCTCCATACCTGAAGAATGAGAGAGGTTGGAATCTCTTTGCCAGACTCGAACTCCAACACCCCGCAAGGGAAGTCAGATCACTGGAAGCTGGAAGCTGGGCTCTCTGCGTGCAGGGAATGGCAGCGTCTTCTCAGTGCGTCAGGCCGGGATACGGGCTCCTCTGAAGTCGAGGTCTCCTCTGGTTTACAGGGGCTAGGGAAGGTATATTTATACCTGAGAGTACCTTAGGAATGTTAGCATTGACGTGAGTTGGACAACGAAAGACGTCATGAATGAACCCCTAAGGAATAATGGTTCATGCATAATAGATGAGGCCTTGAAGAAATCAATATTCCTGAGCTAGGGAAACTCCCACAGCCTAAGGGTCTGTTCTCCATGAACTCGTTGTGACGTTAGGGTGGACGGATGTCAGAGACCATGCCTGTATTTGGAGTGCACGGTTTAATGCCTAAATAAGGCCTGGGATTCTATGCCTATATAAGGGCAGGGCGAATTGTGCCTATATAAGGACATGATATTTGGAAAGCCTGTTATGGACACCCTAAGGAGAATACAACACTCCTGTATGTCCAGTGGAACGTGTCCATGCTGTGACAAATGCACCCCATGTTTGTCACTTAACCTTATGTGTACGCCTGGATGGCCCGTGCCACCAAGACAGCTGTCTTCTCACTTGCCACCTCTCATTTCCAGGGCCCCCTACAAGGCCAAGTGAACAAATCCATTCCCAATGGTGACAATGAACACCATGTTTATCAAAGTAGCCTTTAACATTAGCCTGAAACAGCTCGTGTCTGATGAAACCCAGACCCCTCTGGTCTGCTACTTACGCCATGACTGTTCACTCTTTCCGGGATGTTCAACGGCCTCCTCTGACTTAGCCCCGTGCCACACTCTGCGGGGAATAATCTCAGGCCACCAGAGCTCACATTGAACCATGTCTATGCTGATCTCCCCTAAGTCAGCCTTCATGGCTTGTAAGAGTGACATCCTCCCCATGGCAATGAGGTTGTTGCCCCCTAGGTGGATCACTAAGAAATTGGGGGGGACCCCCCCCTTGGGCCAATCTCTGAGCAAGGGTGTACCCCGGCACTTGTCACGCATCCCTTATTCCTTATGGCAATTACGCCTGCTCAGCTCCCTCTGTGGTGAAACCCCCCTTGGCATACCAGCTTAGTTAACCTGTCTGCATTAATACAGTGCGCACTGTCTGCAATCTGGTGCCCGACCTTCAGGATTGACTAAGTCCTACCTTCCCCCCCATACTAGATTATTCCCCGATAGGAGGGGGGGGGGGTTCACACTGCCCACCCTGTGCAGCCCAGGCAGTGGAAAATTTTCTGCCCCGTTAAATTTTACTTTTTTGTTGAGTCCTGGACGTGCCAACTGTTTTTACCTAATAGCCTATTGTGCTTGACACCCTGTTATCCCATTTATTGGGACAGCAGCATACTATGTTGGCTAACAGCGTCCCCACCCAGCGTGGCTAGCATAGCTAACCGGGCAGTGCATTCGAGCTTAACTGCAGCAATATGCCAACTACGCTTGGTTCTGGGGTGCACTTCCTTCGCCCCGTTGACCAGACAATTTCACAGACCTTTTTGATTGCTAAATCCTGATGAACACCTTATTGGTGTCAAATCTGGTTTGAAACAATATATGTATTGTGCCCACTGTTGTCTACACCTCACCCTTTCGTGTAGTGACAACTTACGCAGCGCACCCCGCTTGTTTAACTGCCGTCGGATCACAGATGCCAGTATCTGTTAACCATCTCTGCCCCATGATGCTTAAACCCGCAAAAGTGTTGGAATCCCAGATTCCCAATTTCATGTTAGCTGCAGTACACCTTCAGTGGATCCGCTGGAGACACCACGACTGCATATGGTGCCCTGTTATTAGAAACACCTCACCCTTTCGTGGAGTGACAACTTACGCAGCTCCCCATGCTTGCTGAACTGACGTCCGGTAACAGATGCACAGTCCCAGCTGCCCATCTGGGACCCTTGATACTTAACCAGTGATAGTGTCTGACTCCACGATTCCCAATTACATGTTTCGCTGCAGACATCCTTGGTGGATACGCTGGGACCCTTCTGCCTCGCTGCAACTGCCTTGTCACGTGCGGTTGGTGTGCGGTGTCTATCACTGTCCTGGTAAGGCGTGCCAATAGCCTGTCCCCCCCGGGTGACTATCCTGCCATGGGATATGTGACATTAAGCACGGGTGTCCTCGTGTACCTGACGTGTAAGCAGGGAACAACATGTACGAATACACTGAACTTTGGGACAACCGAAGTGGTAACCATGCCCTTCATGGTACATCTACCCCAGCGTTGACTATCAACGTATTTGGGACACAGGTCGCAAAAGATGCCCCTTCCTGCCTCTGGTTCTGGCCCCTAGAAGGATAAACCAGGGGGCAGACAAGTCAGTGGGAACCAAGGGGGGGGGGGACAATATGTGCAAGCACCTGCCCTTGCTAACTATTGGGAATGCCAACTTGTATATAATACCCTGTCGTCACTTGTGCTCTAACACCTGTAATCTGCCCCTGTTTGCAGAGGGCACATTTTCGCCGCATTGACCAGATATAGCAAGACGCGACGCGTCTTTCCTCTCATGCTACACCGCTGGGGTATTAGTATGCTCCACACCTACTTGCTCGGAATTAGTGATGTTCCCTCAAGGGGTGAAAGGTCATGGCCTTATCCCTGAAGCTTGTCCATCCAGAATTTTACATATCTACCACATTGTTTTGTAAAGCTGTTCCTGGTCCCACTATTAATTGTGGTCGATATACTCTCCCAAGTTTGAACAAACATCTTAGCTAATCATAGCCTGCCTAATTCCCAGGGCTGACTGGTTTAATGCTTTACAAATTAAATTGCCCAACCAAATGATGCCCAGCATTGAAACTCTACTGGTTTCTCTCAACTTACTTTCCGCCCCATGGCACATTACAAACTTTACTTACTATGGGCAAGGTCGGGCACCATGCCCCCCAGGTTTTATGGGGACATACCTACAGAGCTGAGACTAACATGGCATTAAGTCCACGCTCAATCGTGCGGAATAATAGTTCTCTGCCCTGGCAAGTTAGCATAGTTAACTTGTTCCTTCCTGTGTCGTGTGGCCTTTCTTAACCTTAAAGACCTGTCTGCGTATTTGCCGTGGTACAGCACGTGTCCGCTACTTAGCCTGCATGTCCCATGCTCAGGATTGAGTGATCCGGTAATCCACCCGACGCAGCCCAAGCCCCCCGGGCAAAAACCCATCACCGTCACTCACAACTTCAGCGAGACTGCGGGCGTCGAGAAACGCGATCATGGGCACCAACAATGGCTATTCTCGCCTCAATGCCGAGAGTAGGGCATGCCGCATGGGACCTCGCAGGTCAGGGGACAGGTACAACAGGGGACCGGCGCAGCGCTTGGGACCTCGCCAATCTAGTGCGAGTCACCATGGCGATCGTCGCGCAACTGTGTTAATTTTAAAATCAAATGATTAAAATTAAATTACCGGGCCCTGCCTAAATGCCCAGATAAATACACATTGGCCCGTACGGGGATCGCACCCGAGACCTGGGTGTAACCAGCACCACGCTCCCGCCAACCGAGCTAATCAGCCTCGAATGCGAACCTTCCCCCCGCATCTCCTGCCCTGGGCCGCAAGGCCACTTTCTCGCAGCCCCTGCGCACGCGACAGCTGCAGAGCTGTAGCGGGGACACATACTGCCTACCCCAGACCTGGGACCAAGCAAGTATGCGGAGGGTAGGGTTTGGGATTATACCGGCTGACATACTTAGGCTGGCGATGCCGCTTCTATGCAGCCCCAGCGCCCACAACTGCTGCAAAGTTGTTGCAGAGGATCCGTCTAATGCCCCAGGCAGGGGACGTGAAGCGGGTCAGGGGGTGGACGCTGCACAGGCAGGCTCACCTCCCCAAATCTTACATATGCCCGGCGCAGCTCCAGATGCGACTCCCGACGGCGGTACATACCAGTTCAATACTCACAAATGCTGGTACTTTCCCAGTCCAAGAATCGCACCCTTGCTCCACGCACTCAGGTCTCCCCCACCGCGCCCGAGCTCACCCTGCACATTTCCCAGATACAATAATAATGGTCCACAGTGCCCCGTCGTGCCTACATGCAAGCGGGCCCTGACCTGACCAACCGCCCGGTCATGCAGGATGCGCAAATTCACCCGCTTCTACAGCGCTGCCCCAGCGTAGCCGCCCGCCTATGAGGCAAGCACACACCTGACCAGGGCCTGGAGGAGGCTCAGTCTGGACCTGCAGCCCTCGGAGTGACGACGCCTCAGTTAGTGTCGGTACCGCACGCTAGTGTGCCGCAATTAATTAGCTGACTAGCCCCTCCCAGCCCGGCCGGCGAAGGACGCGCAAGCCGCTACCTCCCACCCGAACAGGGCCATTTGCGATCCAGCACCTTCCGCGGCGCTTTAGGCTGATCGCGCTACCACCCTGGAGGGTGAGACATTTGCAGTTACACAAACTACTCCAATCATGACTGCCGTCACCAAATCAACCACAGGCTTATGATTCGCTAGGTAACATGGCACAACTTATGTAGATGCTGGGAATTGAACCCGGGCCCCTGATACCGCAGCCGCCGACCCGGCCCAACACTACACAAACAAGTCAAAAAACCCCGGCAGCCTCAACACTTGACCCGCTCTCCAGGCGGCTGGTCGGCCCAAGCAAAGGCCCCTCTTGGCCCGCATTCACTATGCTTAAAATTACTGCGGCTGAGGTGCGCCTCATCTTTCATCCCCTTAGCGCATGGTGAGGCACACCCCCACGGTACCTGGAGACAGGAGCCACGCGGGCTACTAGGTCTCACACACAGACAAAGCCCGCTAAAGTTTTCACCCAGCAATAATCACGCACTCTCGGCTAGGAAACTCGATTTCAAAACATCCCCGCATCGACAAAAGATCTCACCCTCAGCAGCGCCTGAATGTTTGGGCATGAATGAATATAGCACTTCCGCCGTGCCCGTTCAATCCTGAACTAGGCGCTTGCTCGAAATAATGCCGTTATACTGCAGTTCTATCTTGCGCAGCCTCCACCAGCAGGTATTGGAGCGCTCTACATGGGCAACTGTTACAACACACCACGGCATTGGTCACATCAGTTTAGATAGACCCAGGCTTTTGTGACTCGCCCCGCATCACGGAATGGTGAGCCAAATGCCGAGACTCCTAACTTGCTTTTCCCCCGCTCCAAAATAGGTACTACGTTTCTGAGCGGTATTCGCTGGTTGTTCAAACACGAACGCGACACCACCTGACCACTGCCCCACATCACCGCCTCTGAGTTGCAACTCCCACGCAGAAAGGGGCGCCGCTATACACACAGCGTCAAGCACCAGCTTCCCCAAACAGCCACCCAACAACCTGCCTGCCCCATCCTAGGCGCGTAGCAAACAGGCCTCCAAATCTACCCCCTGGCCGAAGGCCCCCTCACTAATGCACAGCAACATGACCGCAGGCAGTGGGCTGGGATTCTCGCGGTGGTTGGCGCAGACATGGATACCGGAGAGAGGTTGTGCTAGGTGTGTAGCGCCTCCGAGACTGGGTACCGTGCATCCATCCCCACCCTAAAGCTCTGCTCGTGCAGGCGGCACTAGGCTCTGCTTGAAAAGTCTGGCATAAAAGGGGGGGGCGGTGGGGGGCTACACGTTCTGCCTAAGCTAATACAGCGCCCGTGCTAATTGGGGCGGCTGACTTTCAAGGACGCGCCAATAGTCCAGCCCGCGGTGCTCCATCACCGCCAATGAGCCCCAGTTTGGAGACGATGCTCCCACAACGACGTTGGCCCACGGGACATAGCGCTCCCAGCGAGGTAGGCCGCGGGCTCAGCCACAAGCCAAGACCCAACCCTCCCACGCATGGCGCTGCTCGTACCGTTACCGCTAGGCCACCGCCACGCTCAGTGGGGAGGCACCAGGGCGGCCACCGGGACCCGGCCCGCAGAATGTCCGGCAATTCGGCTGCGCATCAGCTGCCTCCCCCGCCCACATCGCTGCATCCACGCACAACGTGTATTGGCCGAGCCTAATCCTGGAAAACATGCGGGCCAGTGAGCAGCTACCCGCAGCGCACGCAACCCCCGTACCGGCACTGAGGACCGCTTGTTGAAATCACCAGTCCTGCCCCCAGAACCCACAACCATCCCCGCATGCCCAGGCCAGGGCGCGACTCTCCCCAAGCCCTACCGGGCCGGGACTCTTAGGCCCACCCCAAACACAACCTTCAAAGCACAAACCCACATTGCGGCCAGGTATAGCGGGGTGACCGAGGGAGCATTATAGTCCAATTTAGTCGACTTAAGTTGCGCAAAAATCCAAGGTTATCGGAGCGCTTCCCGAGCACATATGCGTTACACGAGGCAGAAACCTCGTTCCCCAGAGTCAGCAGCTCTCACCGTGGGGCTACGTTCTCACCCGCAATCACGAGCAACGAAACAAAACGCCCCCACCAACCCCGCGAAAAGTATCGGGCATCGGGCCCATCTCACCCCTACGGCCGCACGTCTTTGCCTGAAGCAGGCGCCATCACGGCCCCCTGCCTGCCCGCTACGGGTACCCCCGAGCGGGCAAAACAAGTGTCGAAGCCAACATCTCCTTAACTCTACCCCTTTAACAGCCTCAACCGGGAGTGTGCAGTGATTCGGGCTGATTGATTTTTGATGCTCCCCCCCCTGTTTAGACACAGCTCACGCTGACTCACGGGGCACCGGCAGCCTCACCGCAACCCGCCCTGGCATCCCACAGACCCGTTGGGCCCGGGCACAGCCAGGCCGCGGGCCCTCATACATGCAGATCTCTTCCCCTAAACAATCGGGAAAAGTACATCCATACGGTGGTCGCGGGCACCGGCCTGGCCCCAACCCCCGCAACACAAACCCTGGCCCCTCCTGGCCCGACACACACCGCAACACCAATCCGACGCCCACGAATTAGACCAAATTAAAACACCCACAAGGTGGCAACCGAGTGGCCCCTTCAACTACGCACGGGGCCTCGGGCCACCCACCACGGCACTCGACTGTCCCCCCACGCATACTGAGGGGGAAAGACTTGGGTGGCAGGGGCTTCCCATACCCCTGCACTCACCGGGACTCAGCCGACGCCAAGGACACGCAGCGGAAAGACTCGAACCCGGTTCGCCAATCCTAAAGTCTGCTGCTTTGTAAGTTATGCTACCCCCCCTCAGACGGAACAGACGCCAGACCAGGGACACGACAGCGTGCCCAGCTGGGGGATAAAGAGGGTGCCTCGTATAATTAATGCCGAGGCGTGGGAGGGGGGGGTTGAGGAGGTTCCCGACCCGGAGGCTCACCGTCGGATTCGAAGCGGGAGGAGATGTGAGACGGGACAACCTCTCAATCAGGCCCACTGCCCGCCTGCTGCCCTGTGCCGGATGGCCTCTATGGCCTAGCGGGTGCCGGGAGGAGCCATAACTAGATGAAGCAAGAGGAGCACGAACTCCTCGGTTTGGGACAAGGCTGCATGGCGAGCGGCCGTGCAGCATGAACCCGCCCCCTACCCTGCCCCCGTCCCACTCCGCAACCCCGCCCGCGTGCCCACCCGGCGGGCCTCCTGCGGGGTCGGGCCAGCTAAATTGCTACTGGGACGGGGTCCCACGCGGGCCATGGCTGGCGTCCTGAGACCCAAAGGGGGAGGCGGTGGGTAGGGTGGCTATTCAATGGCACTAACCTCGCTTCCAAAACGCCGAAGCACGACCTAAGGGCACCAAGGCAGCAGCAGCAACCCGCCGCACGACCAACAGACGGCGTGGCTGGCGTAAAAGAGGCCGCTGGGAGGGTCGGAGAGGTATACATACCCTCCCTCCCCCCCGGGCGTACCGGAAGTGACGCCCACACCCCCTGGACAGCGGGCTCCAGGCGGAAGCCCTCTGAGGCTAGAGCGAGGGGTAGGCTTGTGCCGCAATGGCACTAAAGGGCCGCCCTTTTAGGGGTGCCCCCTTTGGGGGCGGCGGGCAGCCACAGTCTACGAGGTAAAGTAAATCAATCATTAGTGTTTTTACTGGAAGATGGTGTGTCACGTCTTATAACACAGTGGGCCTCGTTTATGAGTTTTTGATGTAGGACAGCGCTGCAGGCCATCCTGCTGCACTGCCCTACGGCAAAAGAAAAGGGCAGGAATGTGCTGTATCGATCAGATATGGAGCATTCCTGTCTTTTTTCCCTGCGCAGGCGCACAATGTGCTGCCCTACGCCAACGCAGGCACCTTTGCACCATGGTGCAAGGGTGCCTGCGTAGCGGGAATGATTATTTTTATGCAGGAAGAGAAACCTTCCTGCACAAAAACAATTACAAGAGGCTTTTTCCTCTTTCAATGCACCACACATAGAAAAGGGAAAAACGAGGAAAAATAAACATATTTCTCCTCGTTGTGCCTCCCTTGCGCATGTTTTTGGCGCTGCCTCTGAGTTACGATTTCTAGTAAATCTGGGGCAGTGTCAAAAAGTCCTGGATGTTGCTGGGAACGCCCCCAGCAACACCCATTGCACGCCCCTTTAACACAGAAAAAACTGCGCTAAAGGGAACGATATTTACAAGGCAGCATTAAGCCAAAAAACGTAGGGGCTTATTTACAAGGCCCTTGCGCCACTTTTGCGTCAATTTTCCCATGTTAAAAATGATGCAAAAGTGGCGCAAGGGCCTTGTAAATCTGCCCCGTAGTTTAGTGCTGCCTGGTAAATATGGAGCAGGACCCTGCGCCATCGGAGCATCAGAGCCCCTTATTTGTTAACAGATTGCATCTGTAGTGAAAGAAACTTGGGCATTGGTTAGATGACTATTATAACCCCCAATGAAATGATAGCTCTGGAAGTGACGTGTTATGAACCCTGGTATCATAGAGCATTACATGCCATGATATGACGCTTCATGTAAGTTACATCACACCGGTTTTTTAAGACTTTAGTCGGAACCACTAAACAGGTTCTTCCCTTCGCAATACAAACTGACATGGAAGCTGCACACTGGTGTGACCGACAGTGCACACTAAAGAGCCCTCAGTGGCCCTGGCCAGGAGGCTGCTTGAATTTTGCAGCGTGCACAGATCTGCTCTGCACTCTTTAGCAGCCCACTAAATAAATCTATCTCTCCCAGGTTGTAGAAAGACAAGTCTTCAAATGACGTTTCACGACGACAGACAGTGCCAAGACATTATTGAAGCATATGGCCTCCGGTTTGATCCCTGGCGGTGTTTTCTTTAGTTTCAAATATTGACAACATCCTTTACCTTAATAAATTGTACTGGTGTGTTACTTTTCATGGAAAAGTGTGGCTTCGCAGGTCCAGAGAGCTGTGTTCCTTCTCTAAGTAAATGAAGCAGTTAAAACCACCACAGCATCCTTCAGGCTCAAAGGAGACAGGGCCAGTACCTATGCAGCATCTCACAGGTTCAAAGGAAACAGGGGCCAGTACCTATGCAGCATCTCACAGGTTCAAAGGAAACAGGGGCCAGTACCTATGCAGCATCTCACAGGTTCAAAGGAAACAGGGGCCAGTACCTATGCAGCATCTCACAGGTTCAAAGGAAACAGGGGCCAGTACCTATGCAGCATCTCACAGGTTCAAAGGAAACAGGGGCCAGTACCTATGCAGCATCTCACAGGTTCAAAGGAAACAGGGGCCAGTACCTATGCAGCATCTCACAGGTTCAAAGGAAACAGGGGCCAGTACCTATGCAGCATCTCACAGGTTCAAAGGAGACAGGGCCAGTACCTATGCAGCATCTCACAGGTTCAAAGGAAACAGGGGCCAGTACCTATGCAGCATCTCACAGGTTCAAAGGAAACAGGGGCCAGTACCTATGCAGCATCTCACAGGTTCAAAGGAAACAGGGGCCAGTACCTATGCAGCATCTCACAGGTTCAAAGGAAACAGGGGCCAGTACCTATGCAGCATCTCACAGGTTCAAAGGAAACAGGGGCCAGTACCTATGCAGCATCTCACAGGTTCAAAGGAAACAGGGCCAGTACCTATGCAGCATCTCACAGGTTCAAAGGAAACAGGGGCCAGTACATATGCAGCATCTCACAGGTTCAAAGGAAACAGGGGCCAGTACCTATGCAGCATCTCACAGGTTCAAAGGAAACAGGGGCCACTACCTATGAAGCATCTTACAGGCTCGGAGACAGGGCCAGTACCTATACAGCATATCATGGCTTCTTTATGTTTTTTATTACGTTTTTCAGAGCTGTCACTAGGCCTAGGCTATGGTCCAGGACACAAATTAATGCGTTGGCTGCAGGGGGCGCTAATGCATTGCTGACAACCCCTGCGTCTTCTTCACATATTGGCTACATTATTTTTAAAACGTTCGCTCCATGAGTTGCTGTTGTTTATAGTTCATTGTGGTGAATGCTTCTTTTCGGCCCAGCAGGGCTCGGCGTCTGGCTTCCTTGCAGGGTTGTAGGTGAAGATTTAATGTCGAGGATCAGTGATGCATCAGTCTAGCTCTCCTCGGAGACACTAAGAGGTAAGTAGGGTGGCTCGGAAGCAGGGTGCAAGGTCTGCTCTGGGCAGACCCAAACCCGCTCCTAGCGCTTCCTCTTTGATGCTTTAGCCCTCAGCATCTCACGGACACGAGGGAGACGGGGCAACAGCTGTACAGGAAATCATAGACTGAAGGAGACAGGAGTGGGCTCTATGCAGCCTCCAACTGACTCACAGGAGACAGAGGCTGGTGTCTATGCAAGACCCCAAGGACGCGAAGGACACAGGGACCACAGTACATATACAGCATCTCACAGGCTCGAAAGTGACAGGGCCAGTCCCTATGCAGCATATATCATGGCCTCGAAGGAGACAGGGCCAGTCCCTATGCAGCATATATCATGGACTCGAAGGAGACAGGGGCCAGTGCCTATGCATCATCTTCCAGGCTCAAAGGCGACACAGCCAGTACCTATTAAGCATCTCACAGGCTCAAAGGCGACAGGGCAGGTCCCTATGCAGCATATATCATGGACTCGAAGGAGACAGGGGCCAGTGCCTATGCAGCATCCTTCAGGCTCAAAGGAGACAGGGCCAGTACCTATGCAGCATCTCACAGGTTCAAAGGAAACAGGGGCCAGTACCTATGCAGCATCTTACAGGCTCCAAGTTGACATGGCCACTACCTATGAAGCATCTTACAGGCTCGGAGACAGGGCCAGTACCTATACAGCATCTCACAGGCTTGAAGGTGACAGTGCCAGTGCCGCATCTCACAGGCTCGAAGGAGACATGGCCAGTACCTATGCACCATATGCCATGGACTCGAAGCAGACAGGAGTCAGTACCTATGCAGCATCTCACAGGCTTGAAGGCGACAGGGCAGGTCCCTATGCAGCATCTTACAGGCTCGAAGGAGACAGGGCCAGTCCCTATGCAGCATATATCATGGACTCGAAGGAGACAGGGGCCAGTGCCTATGCAGCATCTTCCAGGCTCAAAGGAGACACAGCCAGTACCTAATAAGCATCTCACAGGCTCGAAGGTGACAGGGCAGGTCCCTATGCAGCATCTTACAGGCTCGAAGGAGACAGGGCCAGTCCCTATGCAGCATATATCATGGACTCGAAAGAGACAGGGGCCAGTGCCTATGCAACATCTTCCTGGCTCAAAGGAGACACAGCCAGTACCTATTAAGCATCTCACATGCTCGAAGGCGACAGGGCAGGCCCCTATGCAGCATCTTACAGGCTCGAAGGAGACAAAGCCAGTACCTGTGCATCATCTCACAAGCTCAAAGGAGACAGGGATTAGTGCCTACGCAGCATCTCACAAGCTCGAAGGCAACAGAGCCAGTCCCTATGCAGCATCTTACAGGCTCAAAGGTAACAGTGCCAGTCCCTATACAGCATCTTACAGGCTCAAAGGTAATAGTGCCAGTACCTATGCAGCATATATCATGAAATAGAAGGAGTTAGGGGACAGTGCCTATGCAGCATCTTACAGGCTCAAAGGAGTCAAGCCCAGTGCATATGCAGCATCTTGCAGGCTCGAAAGGCGACAGGGCCAGTACCTATGCAGCCTCTCACAGGCTCGAAGAAGATAGGGCCAGTCCCAATAAAGTATATATCATGGCCTCGAAGGAGACAGGGGCCAGTGCCTCTGCAGCATCTCACAGGCTCAAAGGAGACAGGGCCAGTACCTATGCGTCATCTCACAGGCTCAAATGAGGCAGGGGCAATACCTATGCAGCATTTCAGAGGTTTGAAGGAGGCAGGGCCAATATCTATGCAGCATCTCACAGGCTCGAAGGAGATAGGGCCAGTACCTATGCAGCATATATCATGGAATTGAAGGAGACACGGCCAGTACCTATGCAGCATTTCACAAGCTCGAAGGAGCCAGGGCCAATGCCTATGTAGCATATATCATGGACTCAAAGGAGACAGGGCCAGTACCTATGCATCATCTCACAGGCTCAAATGAGGCAGGGTCAATACCTATGCAGCATTTCAGAGGCTTGAAGGAGGCAGGGCAAGTATCTATGCAGCATCTCACAGGCTCGAAGGAGATAGGGCAAGTACCTATGCAGGATATATCATGGAATTGAAGGAGACAGGGCCAGTACCTATGCAGCACCTCACAGCATTGAAGGAGACAAAACAAACCAGTACCTATGCAGCATCTCACAGGCTCGGAGACAGGGCTAATACCTATGCAGCATATATCATGGACTCGAAAGAGACAGGGTCAGTACCTATGCAGAATCTCACAGGTTCGAAGGACATAGGACCAGTCCCTATGCAGCATCTTACAGGCTTGAAGGTGACAGGGCCAGTACCTATGCAGCATCTTACAGGCTCCAAGGTGACAGGGCCAGTACCTATGAAGCATCTTACAGGCTCGGAGACAGGCCCAGTACCTATACAGCATCTCACAGGCTTGAAGGTGACAGTGCCTGTGCCTATGCCGCATCTCACAGGCTCGAAGGAGACAGGGCCAGTACCTATGCACCATATGTCATGGACTCGAAGGAGACAGGAGTCAGTACCTATGCAGCATCTCACAGGCTTGAAGGAAACAGTGCCAGTACCTATTAAGCATCTCACAGGCTCGAAGGCAACAGGGCAGGTCCCTATGCACCATATATCATGGCCTCAAAGGAGACAGGGCCAGTATCTATGTAGCATATATCATGGACTAGAAGGAGTCAGGGGCCAGTGTCTATGCAGTATCTTACAGGCTCAAAGGAGACAGGGCCAGTGCCTTTGCAGCATCTTACCGGCATGAAGGCGGCAGAGCCAGTACCTATGCAGCATCTCACAGCCTTGAAGGAGACACAACCAGTACCTATGCAGCAAATCACAGGCTCAAAGGAGACAGGGCCAATACCTATGCAGCATATATCATGGACTCGAAGGAGACAGGGTCAGTACCTATGCAGAATCTCACAGGTTCAAAGGACATAGTGCCAGTCCTTATACAGCATCTTACAGGCTCGAAGGTGACAGGGGCAGTACCTATGCAGCATCTTACAGGCTCGAAAGTGACAGGGCCAGTACCTATGAAGCATCTTACAGGCTCGGAGACAGGGCCAGTACCTATACAGCATCTCACAGGCTTGAAGGAGATAGGGCCAGTACCTATGCACCATATATCATGGACTCGAAGGAGACAGGAGTCAGTGCCTATGCAGCATCTCACAGGCTCGGAGGAGACAGGGCCAATACCTATACAGCATACATCATGGCCTCGAAGGCGACAGGGCCAGTACCTATGCAGCATATATCATGGACTCAAAGGAGACAGGGGCCAGTGCCTATGCAGCATCTTACAGGCTTGAAGGAGACAGGGCCAGTGTCTATGCAGTATCTTACAGGTTTGAAGGAGACAGGACCAGTACGTATGCAGCATCTCACAAGTTCGAAGGTGACATGGCCAGTACCTATGCAGCATCTCACAGGTTCGAAGACAAGGCCATTACCCATGCAGCATATATCATGGATTTGAAGAAGACAAAGGCCAGCGCCTATGCAGCATCTCATGGCTTTGATGAAGACAGAGACCGGCACCTATGTAGTAACACGGGCTTGAAGGAGGTAGAGGCCGACACCTATGCAGCATCTCATGGTTCTGAAGAATTGGCCTGCGCCAATGCAGCAACACACAGGTTTGAAGGAGACAGAGGCCGGCGCCTATGCAGTATCACACAGGCTTGAAGGAGACAGAGGCTGGCGCCTATGCAGTAACACATAGGCTTGAAGGAGACAGAGGCTGGCGACTATGCAGTAGCACACAGACTTGAAGGAGACAGAGGCCAACAACTATGCAGAAACACACAGGCTTGAAGGAGACAGAGGCCAGCGCCTATGCAGCATCTCACATGCTCGGAGGAGATAGGGCCAGTACCTATGCAGCATATATCATGGACTCAAAGGAGACATGGGTTAGTGCTTATACAGCATCTCACAGGCTCGAAGGAGACAGGGTCATTACCTATGCAGCATCTCACAGGTTCAAAGGAGACAGGGGCCAGTGCCTATGCAGCATCTCACAGGCTCAAAGGCAACAGGGCCAGTCCTTAGGCAGCATCTCACAGGTTCGAAGGAGACAGGACCAGTACCTATGCAGCATATATCATGGCCTAGAAGGAGTCAGGGGCCAGTGTCTATGCAGCATCTTACAGGCTCAAAGGAGACAGGGCCAGTGCCTTTGCAGCATCTTACCGGCATGAAGGCGACAGGGCCAGTACCTATGCAGCATCTCACAGCCTTGAAGAAGACACAACCAGTACCGATGCAGCATCTCACAGGCTTGAAGGAGACAGGGCCAGTCCTTATGCAGCATCTTACATGCTCGAAGGTGACAGGGCCAGTACCTATGCAGCATCTCACAGGCTTGAAGGTGACATGGCCAGTACCTATGAAGCATCTTACAGGCTCGGAGACAGGGCCAGTACCTATACAGCATCTCACAGGCTTGAAGGTGACAGTGCCTAGGCAGCATCTCACAGGCTCGAAGGAGATAGGGCCAGTACCTATGCACTATATATCATGGACTCGAAGGAGACAGGAGTCAGTACCTATGCAGCATCTCACAGGCTCGGAGGAGACAGGGCCAATACCTATACAGCATACATCATGGCCTCGAAGGTGACAGGGCCAGTACCTATGCAGCATATATCATGGACTCAAAGGAGACAGGGGCCAGTGCCTATGCAGCATCTTACAGGCTTGAAGGCGACAGGGCCAGTGTCTGTGCAGTATCTTACAGGTTCGAAGGAGACAGGACCAGTACGTATGCAACATCTCACAAGTTCGAAGGTGACATGGCCAGTACCTATGCAGCATCTTACAGGTTCGAAGACAAGGCCATTACCCATGGAGCATATATCATGGATTTGAAGAAGACAGAGGCCAGCACCTATGCAGCATCTCATGGCTTTGATGAAGACAGAGACCGGCACCTATGTAGTAACACACAGGCTTGAAGGAGACAGAGGCCGACACCTATGCAGCATCTCATGGTTCTGAAGAAGAGGCCGGCGCCTATGCAGCAACACACAAGCTTGAAGGAGGCAGAGTCCGGCCATTATGCAGTATCACACAGGCTTGAAGTGTAGTGTAGTTCCTATTTCCCTAATAGGCTCTGCGCATTGGAATAATATACCCTATAGGCTTGACATAGGACTGAGGTCGGTATGTCCCTATCGAGTATATTAAACTTAATTACTTTGTGCCAGCTAGCTCAGAGGCCACTAGAAACTCCTTGAAAACAAGAAGGGAGTAGTTTCTGGCAACCGCATAAACATGACAACTTTGTTTCCCTTTAGAATCGGAACACGTCTCAGAATCGTGGAAACAATAGATAACAGTTTCACTCAGCTAATTGTGCATGCTTAGTTTCCTCAGAGTTACACAGAAAGAATAGACGGGCGTTTCAATAAAAGGATTTATTGAACAATCTTGTTTCTCGTGTAAGAGGTATGAGCTGTTATGATCACAAGACAATATGCAAGATATATAATGTACAGCGTAAGCAGTAGAAAGAAATAATACTGCGCAAGCATTATCTTTTAGCATATATTCACGTACATAAATAACATGAGCTAAAAATGCGAGTACTCATAAGATGCTTCTCTAAGCTAGTTCTACCCCAGTGTACCTAACCTAAGTGTGGTGCAAGGTAAGAAGTAGGTGGAGAATTCTATAGTATGATATACTAAGATTCTGGTATGCCAAGAGTCTAGTATGCCAAGAGTCTAGTATGCCAAGAGTCCCTCTAGGTTCTAGTCAGCTCCATACCTTGAGAATGAGAGAGGTGGGAATCTCTTTCCGGATCTGGAACTCTAACACCCCGCGAAGGGAGTCAGAACACTGGAAGCTGGATTCTCTGCGAGCAGGGATGACAGCGTCTTCTCAGTGCGTCAGGCCGGGATACGGGCTCCTCTAAAGTCGAGGTCTCCTCCTAACTTGCTTGGGCAAGGGAAGGTATATTTATACCTGGTAGGTGTCTTGGAATGTTAGCATTGACGTGAAGTCGGACAGAGGAAGACGTCAGGAATGAACCCTTAAGGAATAGCGGTTCATGCATAATAAATGAGTTCTTGGAGAAATCAATAATCCTGTGCTAGGGGAACTCCCAAGAGCTTAAGGGTCTGGTTTCTAAGAACTCGTTGTGACGTTAGGTTGGACGGATGTCGGTGACCATGCCTGTATTTGGAGTGCACGGCTAATGCCTAAATAAGGACTGGGATTCTATGCCTATATAAGGGCAATGCGAATTGTGCCTATATAAGGAAATGTTTCAGGAAAGCCTATATACGGACACCTAAAGCGGAATACAACACCCACTCCACTTTCGAATGAACGATAATACTAAATGCTAAACATTAAATGCTAAACATTAAATTGAGTACCACATGTTGCTAAAAACATTTCTAAAAGCATATTAAAAGGAAGTTTAAAAGTAAACTGTTAAATGCAATCGGTACTGTACATTTTAAAGCATTTTTTCATTCTAAGCATATATTATAAATAAAATGCCACATGAATGAATAAACAGAAATATATACATATGACGAAATGGTTGATAAGTTTTAAAAAATCAAAGCTATTGCATATCATGTTATTAAATGACATTTTTAGACAGATAAGGTGACAATGTGTCCCTGGAAGTATTCAAAGAAGTCCATTTTATAAGAATAGTTCTACTGTAAGCAGATTGTTTTGCCATGTATTTTCAAAAAAATAGAGAAAAAAAGAAAAAGGTCAATTTTTTGGGAAGAGTTCCAAGTTTTGTTCTGTTTTGAAAATATGGAGGCCAAATTTCATTGCGTCCCTGGTACACTGAGAGCCGAATCAAAGTCAGTGTATGGGTCTGGTGTAAACATGAAATCATCTATTTCAATAGACAAAATATTGTCTACCGATGTTGGTGACATTTGGAATACCTCATTCAGAAGGTTAATTGCACAGAGATGAGAAACATCGCCTTCAGCATGGGATGCCGCAGCAATGTTCGCGTCCGTTGTTACCTGTGTGCCTGTTGATCCATCTCGTACCTCAGCAGCAGCAGGAAACGTCTGTGAGATCTCAATGAATGCTGTCATCAGGATTGGTAGCCTCTGGGGACAACACAGAGCATGGGCCGTTATCGGGTCCAGCAGAGTATCGATATCCGTTGGCATGACTGATGGGAGTGTTAGACAGGTGTCTAGCACGCATTCTTCACCGCAAAGCAGGCAGCGTAGAACAGGTAAGATGCAATCTTGCCAGATTGGTCTGAATGACAGAAACCATGTTGTATTAAGTTCCCGTAGTCGAGGTATGCCAAAAAGCTGCACTATGCGCTCACGGCACTTCCGTTCTAGGAGAGCTTTCTCCACATCGCTGGGAGTGATGCCGGTGAATAGGCTTGCCATAGCGTAATAGTAGGAATAGAAATAGGATTCCTGCAACAAGTGCTAGAATTAATGGCACACCACCAAACACCGAATGTGCGAAGTTTGGGATGATTCAGAGGACTGCCTGAAAAGGTGCTAACAGTCCTGAACAGATGGTCTTAAATACATGTACAATCCCGCTCGTATCAGACATGTTAAAGATACGTCCCATCATTTCTGCGAAATGTATAGGGCAGTTTGTACGAATTAAAGCCTGTATCTCAGCCGAAGTCCTTGCAATTTGTAAATCATAGATTTCTTTGGCCGAGGTCAAAGGCACGGTTTGTTGTAAAAGCATGGCTTTCATTCTGCTTAAAGTATCAAATCGTATAAAAGAAACATTCAATGAAGGCCATAGAGGCGACTCCCTGACTGTCTCTGTTTGGGGGAACAATACTTGCATACAGCAAGTAACCCTGGAGTCGACCGTTACCAGATATGGGATGCCTGGTAACATGCCACAGCAACTCTGATCATTCAACATGAGGTAACTCCCGTTAGAAAGTTGGCCAAACGTTGGATTAATCACAGCAGCTGGTGTACCTTGCTGGTGGCAGGACAAGTTTGCCACAGAACCATTACAAGCCCCGTGTAAAGAAATGTCCTGACATATGAGTGAACCGATTAGTGCATTTTCACAGTGTGTACCGCTTAGAAACACTTCACGATCCCCACTCCAACATCTGTAATCATAAGGTAAATCCCAGGATGTCTTAATGTATTCTTTACCCAACCTTTCATATTTGCCTACTTGCATTTGTTTGAGGCAATACTGAAACTGAAAAGTAGTGACAGGCAGAGTGATTTTGCCATGAATAAGCCATTCTGTAGCTGGTTTTTCTGCCACTGTGAATGGTAATTTTTCCAGTTTTTCAATGCTCAGCACTGTATACTTTGCTCCCCTTTGTGCCAGTTCGATCTGTTTATCAGTTAGATTGTATTCTGCAAACAGAGACGACGTGTTGATAAAACGCCAAGGCACATAGCCCGCACGCAAAGATTGCAGCGTCCAGCTTAATAACATAATAGAACGTAACTGAGATTGGCCCTGTTGTAACATGGCTAAATCCTGTTGCAGTATGTCAATAGCAGAGGATACAATGTTGTCCAATGAATACATTTTGGATGACAAAGTTGTTAACCCATTGTCAACCACAGAGAGAGTTTTCTCTAAGTTAATACAATCAAGTTCACGTATTCTTTCTGCGGCCTCTGCCTGTGAAACCTTCCATATCTCATTATAAGCAGCATAGATGCCGGCATATATGAAACGTTTTTGACGCGGTTTTCTTGGTCCTAGCAAGAATTCCCTAAGGTCTGCGTCTTCTTTAAGTAAAGATAAGTGTAGTTTCACATCATCAAGTGTAGATTTTTGTAACCAGTCAAGGCACAATTTCCCTACACTGTATGTTGTTACTACCCCTGGATGTTGTCTTTGAACATATCGTGGGTCTGGCCTATGGATTGTAAAGCCCTGTGTTTTGTTCAGGAATCTTTCTTGACAGATGTTTGTGTCTGTGGGCCAGAGTAACCATTTTTTCCAATCAGGATCTGTTCTGTTGTTTTGTAGTATTGTGTCTACTGTGACCGCTTCCTGTGTAGTGCTATTACTTGCAGGTGTTGGCACAGAAGGTGTATTCCTGTCTTTGATCTTGGCTAAACCAAGGCAAGACGTTTGTTGCACAGTGTCATTCATAAACATTATTTGATGTGTGATGATACATGCTCTAAACAAAGCTTCAATCCCCTGCACTTGCCAATCTTTAGAACCCAGACAGTTTTTGTGTCTATTGTGTCTTTCCAAAAGTCAAATCCTTGTCTAGACAGTTGGGTAATAAAGGCTGCAGAATAAATTTGTTTTGTATTAGTTAACATAATTTTCTGTCCTGTTTTGTTTACATTTTTATAGTAAAATGATTCTGGATCAGATGTATTGTACCCTGAAAAATAGGGAAACTTTTTAGCAAACGTTTTTGAACTACCTTTTGGTGGTGTAGGACAATGTTCCCATTGGTTAAACATAAACACATTTCTAGGTGTTGCAGATTTATGCAAGAAATGATGACCTTAGTGGTTATAACAATAAAGCTGTTCATAGTCTGATGAACCCTCTAAGTATTCATTGTTAGAGAATGCTGCAGACTTTTCTAGATCAGACATCATATCATTTACAGTCTCAAAGTCCCAATCATCAGAATAGGTACTGGAGGTAATAAAATCACTTAATGAAATTTTAAATAAATGTGGAATGTTCAAAAGTTCAGTCGGGCCGAAGATATCGAAATCGGTTTTGTCCCACACTATACCATCCTGTATAGGAACGGCTGTGATGTTCACTGCTGACAAGTCTCTTGTTTCACGATGGGCAGATTTGTGTGGTTTTAAAAGTAAGTTCACATTTTTACTCTCAATGTCCAAACGGATGTATCTGCCATTTATAAGCATGCTGATAGTCATAACCAAAGCTAGCCAAAGCAGAAAGAAAAATATTCCAGAAATAATCCATAGTTCAATCCATGGTGAAACCAGATAAGTCTCTTTCAGGAAATGAAAAAGGTCTTGTACTTGTTGCTTGAAAGTTTTTATGCTGGCGTCGTTTAGGTTCACTGGGATCCTCAGAAAACGTATCAAAGTTAATGAAATAGCCAGAAGCAGTTCGGTCAATTGTTGGAATTGCATCAGGATTTGTTGAAATCGCTGGAACCAGTTGATCACTTGTTATGTTGGTGTAGACAGGTGTATTTGGACGAACTGTTACTTGAGTTTCAAGAGGGATGAGTTCCATAGCATTGTTGCTTAGTCCTTCACCTGTTACTGCTGAATTCTCGATGGTTATCAGTCTTTCAGTCTGTACCTCTTGGATAGTAGCGAGGGGAGTGCGTCTGCTACTAGGTCGGAGTCCACCAGGCCTACTATTTAGTATTGGCCACATACTGTGGTTTGATGAGGTCGATTGACACAAATCTTTTCTCCTTTTTTCCAGCAAGGGGCGGCAGAAGTACTGTTCTTGTTCCGTGGATGGCTAGGACAGGTACTGGTTGTCTGTAAGAAGGTCCAAATTCCTTCTTGACCGCAATCTTCTCTCTGACTAGATCCCCAACTTTTGGGATCCAGACAGGCCTTGCTGGGACTGCCGGTTTTTCCCCAGTGATGGTTGGCTTCAGGAACACGTTGCTTTGTTTCGATCTTAGTTAATTTAGATCCTGTAAAACAGCCAAACGATCTTTGATATCAAAGGGTTTATTTTCCACCACTGTGCCTTTACATTCGAGATCGGGAACCCACATTCTTGTCCCAAATAGGACCTCATATGGAGTGACCCCCCCTAGAGAACTTCTTGGCAACATTATTTAATGAGCTTTGGACCCCATAAAGATGTTTGACCCACCCATCACCCGAACCTAATACTCTAGCTGTTATAGACCGCTTTATGTCCCGGTTTTTCCTTTCCACAACAGAATTTCCCTCTGGATGAAACGGAGAGGAGTACCGCAATGCAACGCCCAAACTGGCCATGGCTTCTTTGTAAGCCCGAGAGCTAAACGCAGGGCCCAGGTCAGAATGTAGTGTGCCTATTGCGTATGTGCCGATAAAGACTCGCAAATCTTTTATAACAGTTCGAGCGTCAGCCGAGCGCTGAGGCCATATCCATAGGAACCTTGAGCACGAATCCACTGCAACCATGATATATTTATAGTTACCGTCCCTTTGCAAGGGACCGCAGTGGTCCAGGTAAACACAGGCTAATGGTTTGTCTGAAATTAACAGGGATGTCTGCGCAGGATGTTTCACTGTGGAGACTTTCATCTGTTGGCATATTTCACATTCTATAACATAGTTCTTGGTCTGTTTCCTAATGCCAGGCCACCAATATCTTTGTTTAAGTAAAGATACTGTTGCAGAAACACCTGCATGGGCAGAGGCTATCCCTTCATGTGCTGCTAGGATTAGTCCTAATCTACGTTCCTTGTTTGGAATTACCCTATCCCCCACTCCAGGGATTCGAGCAAAAGGAACATTATTCGCATCAATTACATAAGAGTTCTTGAGTGGAAACTTTTTAGGTAACGCTGCACCACTGCCTTTGCTTGTAGCATTGACAGCCAACAATATCTCACTGTCTATTCTAATTTTTGAACGAGTGATCGCAGCTATGGAAGCCGTCTGAACAGCCCCCTTTGCGGCTTCGTCAGCCAATGAATTCCCTGCAACGTGAACGCCATCATGTTGATGACTCAGCGTGTGTATCACGTGAGCCTTTGGTAGTTTGTTTTTCAACTGAACTACTTGTTCCCAAAGCGTTTTATGCTTTATTGTGCCACCTTTTGCATCTTTGAACCCATTTTCAAGCCAATTTTGTATATATTCATTATACGACTGAACACAGTAGAAAGAATCGCACACTATGAGTGTGGGGAATTCGCGATCTGTACTTTCAAGTGCCAGTTTGAATGCTTGTAGTTCAGCTCGCTGAGCTGTACAATCTCCTAGAGATTGAGTTTTAGTGACCATTGGTCTGAAGTTACCATCGCGCATGCGACCTTTAACGATTGCGCACGCTGCACTGTAAGCTTGCTTACTCCCTGTAGCGGGTTGTGCGCATCCGTCAGTGTAAATTATAAATTCATACTGATCGAGAGGCAGAATTTCAGTGGGCAGAGGATATTCATGTTCATATTGCAGGAACGCTTGTGTTTTTAAATCAGGATCAAAAACATATTCAACATCTGTTGCAGCAAGAGAATTAACCCATTGTATCCATCTAGGATGTAAAGCTTTTGCATTTGGAATGCTCACTTTTGTGACCGCCTCTAAGGCCGGTACTGGAGTTACGACAATAATGCGTTTCCCTTGAGCTAGAGCTCTTTCTTTTGCTACTGCGGTTTGAACTGCTGTCAGTATTTTTTCTGTTGAAGTGAAGCGCATTTCTGCTTGTGTATACAAATGTGATTTGTATGCTATTGGTACTTTTTCACCCTCATTAAATGTTAAATAGGTGAATCCGCATTGACCCGAAATTATTCGGATCACTAAATTTCGTTGGCTTACACGTGTTTGTAAGTGATTTGTTGCTAACATGTTAGCTTGGAGTGAACGCAAGATTTCTGTGTGTTCCTGTGTCCAATGTTTGATTGAAAAATCAGGTTTGATTAATTCGTAGAGAGGTTTAACCCTTTCTGCGTAATTTAGAATGTATGTTCTTCCAAAATTTAGGAAACCCAAGATGGATTGTAAATTTTTCAGCGTTTTTGGAGGTTGGAGCAGCGTGCACTTTTCTAGAAAGTTAGCTGCCAAGCTCTTGCCTTCACTTGAAAGCTCATATCCTAGGAAAAGGACATTGAGATGGGCAATTCTGGATTTTTTAAAGTTGAATTTATAGCCCTAGGAGGCGAAGCCCAATATAATGGTACTCACCCTGTTCAAGTGCCTATCTAGGTCATCTTCTGTCAGATAGATATCATCGACATATGACAATGCCTCATTATCATAAATTTGTAGTAACTCTGTTACTCTCGCTGAGAATAACCCCGGGCTGTTTTTGAACCCTTGTGGGAGCCTACAAAATTGACGCTGGGTCCCCATTATTGAGAAAGCTGTTAAGTACCTGATTTCAGGTGCTATGTTTTGACAAAAGAAACCATTTGAAATGCCCAATGTGGTTTTATATTTTTTACGCACAATGTTATTCATTAATGCTGTACTATGTGCATTTTGCACTGCAAATGTTTTAGAACAAGTGTTCAAGTGTCTGTAATCCAAAACTAGACGATATGTATTGTCTGGTTTGGAGACAGGAAACAAAGGATTGTTCATTGAGGAGGTGCATGTTTCAATCACCCCTTGGTATTCAAGTTGATCTAAGATCTCCCTGACCTGTTTTTTAGCTTCTTGCTTTATTGGGTACTGCCTTTGTGCAGTAGGTTGATTTTGTAACTGTATTTTGTGGTGAGGTGAGTCCTCATCCCACCCTACATGATTTTTATATAATGCTGGGGCCTGGGCAACTGCCCATTTTCTGGCATAATTATATTTTAGGTGAATTGGAATATGGTTGGAGAAGGCAGGCATAATAATATCCTCGCCCTGTGGGCACTCCCTGACAAATTGTGGTGGCCAGTCTTTTTCTGCTAGAAGTATATCATAACCCCTTGAAAGTTTCTCCCAAAAGAGTGCTTTCACTTTTCTTGGTATGTCTCCCTCCATTCGGAGTATTATTTCATATAACTCTTGTGGAGAACTAACCCTGGTGTCTACAGTTTCTACTGTGATGTACTCATTCAAGTCCACTATCTCCAGAAGTTCCTTCAGGTTCTGGCGAGCTATTGTGACTTCTGCTGCACTGTCCAGCATTGTATGAGCCCATTCTCCATTCTTGAGTTGTGTTCTCAGTATTCTCGGCATGTCTGATCTTCAGACCTGCTACCTTCTTTTTTGAGAATTGAGGCTTTGATTTATTTTTCTGAACGTGTTTGTCGTCTTTGGATTTCACGCGTTCTTCTCTATGTTCTGACCGTCCTCTTCTTTCCCATGTCTGTGACGATATCTGAAAGGTACGAGAGGAACGTGTATCAGTATCTTGATACCTGTCAGGTTTTCTTAAATTATCCCTATTCCTGAGCTTATACCTCCTTTCAGAGGGCTCCTTTTGAGGAGACCTACCTCGGGATTGAGAACGTTTCTCGTTTGAATTTTGTTTATTAGTTTCCCACTTCTTTTTAGAAGATGTAGGAGTTTGTTTAATAGAGTCCTTCTCAGGGCTTTCAGATAGTTTTGGCTTCAAAGGTTTTCCACCCAAACTATCTCTGCCTAATTCTGCATAATATTGTTCTATTATTCTGGGTAGTTCATGTTGATGTTCTGTTACATCAAATTCCCTTAAGCGTTGGCAGATCGCCACTGATGCTGCCTCCCCTTTAATATTAGATAATATTATTGTTGAGTCCTGGACGAAATTTTTCAGTAATTTCATACCTAAATTCAGAGCAGGCTCTGCCCCGTATTCATTTTGAATTTGTTTCAGGACATCTGGTATTACTGCAATTGATGGAACACCATGTGTTTTATTATAGATGGCAGCAAAGACTGCGCCCCAAGTGGTGCAATCTTCCAGTTGTGGTGTGATCCCCATTGGTAAACAGATTGTTAGTATTCTGTGTTTCTCATAAGGGCTAGTATTAGGAAATACTGCTTCGATTTGAGTAATTTTTTGAGCTATCCAGAATGGAATTTGCTCACGTTTTTTGGGCATTTTACCCATGACTGCGTAAAAAGTCTGTGGTGTAATTTTTAGTGTATTCCCCTGTTGAGGGGTTTGATTTGGAATGGTCAATGGTGGTTGGACTGTGAAAGTCCGCATGACATATTGGACTAATTGTCTGTAAATTTTTATTAACTCTGTAAGTTGAGTAAGTAATTCTTCGTCTGACATTTCTTCAATGTCAGGATGAGGTGTGTAGCCGGCTAGAATCGGCCATGTTGCTCCTGGTCTACCTAGTGGACCGAGCCTGGTAATGTTTTTGTGATGTTTTAGGGCGCCTTTAAACCAGAGCTGATGCTCCTGGTATGTTAGTGGAATTTCAATATCCTCGAAAGGAATATATTCCTCTGGTGGTTCATCTTCTTTGTAGAAGTGAAACACTTTTGTTACTGGATTTGATTCTGGGAATACTATCCATGAATAGAATACCTCTGTCTGAAATGATTTGTGTGCCTCTATCACGAAAACTGCTCTACCCCCTCTTGGTGGTAGGCCGTGTTTTATAAGTTTTAGAGTGATGGCTCTTCTTAAGTTTGGAGCGATGTCTATAACACCCTCCTCGGTTTCATTTAAACCGGTAAAATTAAAAGCTGTTACGACTGGTTCAGCCGCAGCTACACCATTCCCGGTGTTATTGTCCCCGTGTATGGACATTTGTTTTTTGAAAAATGTAGTACAAGTTTCAAGGAAACAAAAGATAAGGTGCACAATATTTTGGAACACTGTATCCTTCAACGTTGAACAAACCAAAATAGCTAATATATAGGGTTTTTGTCCTATTTAGCTTTGGCGGATATTTAACCCTACCCACTCCAGACATCTTATGGAGTATGTGAGTAGGGGTCTCTGAGAGAAAAGCACGACTGAGTTACTCAGTATCTAGCGTTTAATTACTGCCTTACCAAACGGTTGGGCGCCATGTAGTGTAGTTCCTATTTCCCTAATAGGCTCTGCGCATTGGAATAATATACCCTATAGGCTTGACATAGGACTGAGGTCGGTATGTCCCTATTGAGTATATTAAACTTAATTACTTTGTGCCAGCTAGCTCAGAGGCCACTAGAAACTCCTTGAAAACAATAAGGGAGTAGTTTCTGGCAACCGCATAAACATGACAACTTTGTTTCCCTTTAGAATCGGAACACGTCTCAGAATCGTGGAAACAATAGATAACAGTTTCACTCAGCTAATCGTGCATGCTTAGTTTCCTCAGAGTTACACAGAAAGAATAGACGGGCGTTTCAATAAAAGGATTTATTGAACAGTCTTGTTTCTCGTGTAAGAGATATGAGCTGTTATGATCACAAGACAATATGCAAGATATATAATGTACAGCGTAAGCAGTAGAAAGAAATAATACTGCGCAAGCATTATCTTTTAGCATATATTCACGTACATAAATAACATGAGCTAAAAATGCGAGTACTCATAAGATGCTTCTCTAAGCTAGTTCTACCCCAGTGTACCTAACCTAAGTGTGGTGCAAGGTAAGAAGTAGGTTGAGTATTCTAATAGTATGATATACTAAGAGTCTGGTATGCCAAGAGTCTAGTGTGCCAAGAGTCCCTCTAGGTTCTAGTCAGCTCCATACCTTGAGAATGAGAGAGGTGGGAATCTCTTTCCGGATCTGGAACTCTAACACCCCACGAAGGGAGTCAGAACACTGGAAGCTGGATTCTCTGCGAGCAGGGATGACAGCGTCTTCTCAGTGCGTCAGGCCGGGATACGGGCTCCTCTAAAGTCGAGGTCTCCTCCTAACTTGCTTGGGCAAGGGAAGGTATATTTATACCTGGTAGGTGTCTTGGAATGTTAGCATTGACGTGAAGTCGGACAGAGGAAGACGTCAGGAATGAACCCTTAAGGAATAGCGGTTCATGCATAATAAATGAGTTCTTGGAGAAATCAATAATCCTGTGCTAGGGGAACTCCCAAGAGCTTAAGGGTCTGGTTTCTAAGAACTCGTTGTGACGTTAGGTTGGACGGATGTCGGTGACCATGCCTGTATTTGGAGTGCACGGCTAATGCCTAAATAAGGACTGGGATTCTATGCCTATATAAGGGCAATGCGAATTGTGCCTATATAAGGACATGTTTCAGGAAAGCCTATATACGGACACCTAAAGCGGAATACAACAGAAGGAGACAGAGGCCGGAGCCTATGCAGTAACATACAGGCTTGAAGGAGACAGAGGCTGGCGTCTATGCAGTAGCACACAGACTTGAAGGAGACAGAGGCCGACGCCTATGCAGAAACACAGAGGCTTGATGGAGACAGAGGCCAGCGCCTATGCAGTAACACACATGCTTGAAGGAGACAGAGGGTGGCGCCTATGCAGCATCTCATGGTTCTGAAGAAGACAGAGCCCGGCGCCTGTGCAGTAACACACAGGCATGAAGTAAACAGAGGCCGGCCCCTATGCAGTAACACAGAGGCTTGAAGGAGACAGATGCTGGCACCTATGCAGCATCTCATGGTTCTGAAGCAGACAGAGGCCGGCGCCTATGCAGCATCTCATGGCTTTGAAGAAGACAGAGGTCGGCACCTCCGCAGTAACACACAAGCTTGAAGGAGACAGAGGCCAGCGCCTATGCAGTAACACACAGGCTTGAAGGAGACAGAGGCAGGCGCCTCTACAGTAACACACAGGCTTGAAGGAGACAGATGCTGGCACCTATTCAGCATCTCATGGTTCTGAAGTAGACAAAGGCCGGCGCCTATGAGGCATCTCATGGCTTTGAAGAAGACAGAGGTCAGCACCTATGCAGTAACACACAGGCTTGAAGGAGAGAGAGGCCGGCGCCTATGCAGTAACACACAGGCTTGAAGGAGACAGAAGCTGGCGCCTATGCAGTAACACACAGGCTTGAAGGAGACAGAGGCCATAAAGAGCAATTCCTCGCAGACCCACTCCTGGAAACCTGGGAAAACAGGTCCTTCCTAGATTCAGAGAGAGGGTCACACATGCACATATGCAGGGTCTGTCTCCTTCGAGCCTGTAAGACATTAGTATTAGATCTGGAATTAAAAGAGGAGGGGCCAGTGCACAAGCAGCCCTGGTATGATAGAGGGCAGAGGGAAGATGGCATCTCTCTCCTTCAACACCCTATGTCTCAGGAGATACCTCAGTGCCCCAATAGATCACACAGTTTATAATCCGTCACTGGGACATCGGAGCAGAAGGGTAACTCACCCACCTCACTGTTTCCCCAAAAACATTGCTGCACTGCCAGGGATTTAAAAAACCGTTTACCCTCACATTGCATGCCACTGACTTATATATGAAGAGTTAGCAATAGTAATCCTAACCTTATGCGTGTGTATATATATATATATATATATATATATATATATATATATTATCTACTGGCGGTCGCCAGTAGATAGTTATAGTTAGGACCTATTTTCCATAGGAAATTCACAACATTCTATTTGAAATAACTTTGGCGCCGGTTGACGAATCTTCACGAAATTCTCAAAACTCGTGGGGCGCTCCGGTCCGCTCCTATCCTGAAAGTTTCGGGGTGATTCGGCAAGCGGGGGCTGAGAAAAAAGGGGGGTCCCAAAACGTGTTTTCTCCATGTTAATTCCCATAGGAAATTTTAGACATGGCTACAGCCCGAACTGCTGAACGGAATTAGACCAAATTTGGCAAAAAGGTAGCGCTTGATTCAGAAAGCGACCTTTTTTTTAAATGGTGTAAATCCGTTCAGTAGTTGCGGAGAAATTAAAAAAATAAGAGTCAAAAAATCAATTTCCCATAGGAAACTTTAGACACGGCAACAGCCCGAACTGCTGAACGGAATTACACCAAATTTGGCAAAGAGGTAGTTCTTGGTTCAGAAAGAACCCTTTTTGTTAAATGGTGTAAATCCGTTCAGTAGTTCCTGAGAAAATCAAAAGTAAAACCACATATATATCTATGGCCGCGGAGGGTCCGCAAACCCTGAGCGCACCTTCCCGATCACGAGCTGTATGCTAATTGGCTGTCAACACTCCAAACCAGGAAGTGTTGGCAGCCATCTTGTTCCTCGGTAGAACCGAGGCACAAGAAACAAGTGCGCAAAACGCAAAAAGGGGGCAGGGTAGAAGCACCCTGATCCCCTAGGCCTGCTCAGGGCCAAAAAAAGCATTTAAAAAAAAAAAAAAATCAGCGGGATGCGCTCAGGGTGCGCGGATCCCACCGTGAAAAAAAAAAACAAAGCGCGGTCTCCCGCGCTTCGATGGTATTTGGCCCCCGGGTGGGCCAAGTCCCGGGGGCATGCGGGGGTTCATTGAAATAATGGGTGGGGGGCCTCTAAAGCCCTCCCAAGCCCCGGGGACCGCCCCCCCCGGGGCTTTGAATTATAAATGGTGCGGGAGGGCACTTGGCCCTCCCGCAGCCCCGGGGACCGCCACCCCCGGGGCTTCTTTTTTTTTAAATTAAAATACCTGTGTGGGGGGGCTCGAGCCCCCCCACACGCCCCGGGGACCGCCACCTCCCCGGGGCACTAAAAATGTAAATGTGGGGGTCCGTTACGGACCCCCGAGCCCCGGGGACCACCACCTCCCCGGGGTTGTGCACAGGATGGGAGGGGGCCGCGCGGCCCCCCTCCTGGAGCCTGTGATGGCCCTGGGGACCGCCACCCCCAGGGCCAGCTCCTGCAGTGTCCCGGGTGCCCACCCCTGGGACACTGCTGTTTGCTATGGCAGGGCGGGAGCCTCGCGGCTCCCGTCCTGTCATAGCAATCTTGCTTTGAATTTTGGAAGAGAGAGCAGGAAACCTGCTCTCTCTTCCAAAATTCAGCAAATTGCTTTCCACACGGGGAGCTGCATCTAAGCAGTTCCCCGTGTGGAAAGCAATGCCGGCTCCCGCAGGAGGCGGGGAGCCGGCGGGACCGTGGGGGAGTTGGGGTCCCCCACGGTCCCCAAAGGATAGGGCCAGCCCCGGGGGATGGGGTCCCCGGGCAAGTAGAGGCTCGGGATGGGGGCCACGTGGCCCCCTCCCCCAAATTATCAAAAAAAAAAAATCTGGCCCCGGGGGATGGGGTCCCCGGGGCCTAAGGAGGCCTGAGGAGGGGGGCAACGCAGCCCCCTCCATGAAAAATGTAAAAAATATGTGGCAATGACCCGGGGGATGGGGTCCCCGGGTCGAATTGGCCACGGGAGGTGGCCCACGCGGCCCCTTCCCGTTACATTTTTAAAAAATAAATAAAGGGGTCAGGCCCTGGGGGATGGGGTCCCCAGGGCCCAAAATAATTAAAAGAAGGGGGGCCACACAGCCCCCTTTTAAAAATAAAAAGAAACAAAAAGACCGGCATCGCGCCGGAGGCCCCGCCCCTCCCTGCAGCACTCTGCAAACGCGCCCTGGCGCGTTGTAAGGTGGGGAAGTAATTTCCTTGAATACTGGGGGTCCCTGGGGGCCAACTAGCCCACCAGGAACCTCCAGTATGTGCCAGGGAGCTGCGTTGCAGAGAGGTGTTCAGAGGCCATGCCCCTTTTACACCTCTCTGCAACGCAGCTCTGTGGCTCTTACTGGAGGTACCTGGTGGGCTAGTTGGACCCCAGGGACCCTCAGGATTCAAGGGGACTTAATCCTCAACTTAAAACGCGCCACGGGGCGCGTTTGCACAGTGGTGAAGGGAGGGGCGGGGCCTGAGGTGACATGTGTGCAAACACGCCCTGTGGCGCGTTTTAAGTTGAGGGATTAAGTCCCCTTGAATCCTGAGGGTCCCTGGGGTCCAACTAGCCCACCAGGTACCTCCAGTAAGCGCCACAGAGCTGCGTTGCAGACAGGTGTAAAAAGGGGCATGGCCTCTGACCACCTCTCTGCAACGCAGCTCTGTGGCGCTTAGTGGAAGTACCTGGTGGGCTAGTTGGGCCCCAGGAACCCTCAGGATTCAAGGTGACCTAATACCCCAACTTAAATCGCGCCACAGGGCGCGTTTGCACAGTGGTGAAGGGAGGGGGCGGGGCCTCAGGTGACATGTGTGCAAACACGCCCTGTGGCGCATTTTAAGTTGGGGAATTAATTCCCCTTGAATACTGGGGGTCCCTGGGGGCCAACTAGCCCACCAGGTACCTCCAGTGCGCGCCACAGGGCTGCGTTGCAGAGAGGTGGTGCAGGCCACGCCCCTTTTTACTCCTCTCTGCAACACAGCTCTGTGGCGCTTACTGGAGGTACCTGGTGGGCTAGTTGGACCCCAGGTACCCTTAGGATTCAAGGGGACTTTATCCCCCAACTTAAAACGGCCAGAGGGCGTGTTTGCACACATGTAACCTCAGGCCCCCCCCCCTCCCTACACCAGTGTGCAAATGCGCCCCATGGCGCATTTTAAGAGGTAGTTTTAATCCCCCTGCCCTATTATGTACTAGGGAGTTACAGAGGAGGTCATGCTAATCACAGGGGTACCCCAACGCAAAGTGTTCCCTAGTGTATGTAGGTGTTTTAACTGTAGTCTAAGTGTCTTTTACCATAGCACTGGCTCTAGGCCTGGTTAGTCAGAGTCAGGTACCACCAGTACCCGTCTGGAAAAGGTGTGGGCACAGGATGATTTTGCAACAAGGCCTCTTTCTGCTCCTCTGTTGGTTCTTTCTGCACATCTTTTGCTTCTTCCTGCACTTTTCTTCGTCTTTGTGGACTTCTGTTGCTTGTTTCTGCATTTCTTTTGCTTCTTTCTGTGCGTTTTTTCTTCTTTCTTCACATGTCCTAGCTCTGTAGGCATAGTTAGAAACTAGCATTTAAAAACCTTTGAAATTCACTTAAAAAACCATAGGTTTCAGGCACGTTATAGTTAGAAATTAGCATTTAAAAAACCTTTGAAATTCACTGAAAAAACCATAGGTTTCAGACACGTTATAGTTAGAAATTAGCATTTAAAAAACCTTTGAAATTCACTGAAAAAACCATAGGTTTTAGGGACAGTTATAGTTAGTTGGACATTGCACTCGTACAAAACCCGTGAAATTCCCCCGTTATAGTTAGTTCAGCTAACTATAACTCGCGCCCCCGCAATGCACTGCTGATGACGTCACATATTACATCACTCATGACATGGTCAGTGACATCACTGATGACATCACTGATGAGATCTCAAATGACATCACTAATGACATCACTGATGACATCATCCATGTGATAATTTGATGCATCTTCTCACACCCTAATATAACCTTTGATACACCCACTCTAAATTACAGACTGCCATTCTCAAAAGCATAGACACTCCAACACCAATAACTACATACCCACTCACTGATTCTTAGGTTTACACACACATCCACTCACTCACCCGTACAGTCACTCATACTTATGGTCACTCAGTACAGGACTACCATATGCACTCATACTATTAGATAGACACTCACACACCGCCACTCATCCATAGAGGTACTTATACACCTAGTCAGTCATGCAAATAATTAATCACACTCCCATTTACTCACCTATACAGTTATACACACCAGCTCACTTACTCATACAAATACTAGCACATTCTTACGCTCCTATGCAATCACTGATGCAAGCACACACTCATCCATATAGCCACTCTCACAATCACACATTCTCACTTACAGCCATTTATATACTCCAACACACATATATACTGCCTTTCACATATGTAGTTACTCACACATGTACCTCTGAGATATACATTCAATCACTAACACACCCATACACACACTCACCCACCCATACAGTCCATCACAGACGCACTCTTGAAACCATGCACCCAGTGAATCACCCACTCACACATCTATGCACAGAGTCACACACACCCCACCCACACAAACACTCAGGCACCCATACAGATACTCAGACAACCAATCCATAACCCATATAGACACTCATGTAGCTAGTCACAAACCCATGCAGCTGCTTACACAACACAGACAGACGGATACAGACATTCACACAGTTTAGTCACTAACCCATGCATTTAGTAAGATACGTTTAATCACTCACTTATAGACTCAGTCACGCACCTACTAAATCATCCATTCAGACACTTATACACCCACTCGTTCTTCAATATGCCTTTTCCTATATATATTAAACATATTTAAACTTTACAGAAACACACAGTCACTGGATGATGTCATCAGTGATGTCATTTTGCAGATGTCATCAGTGATGTCACTGACCATGTCATGAGTGATGTAATATGTGACGTCATCAGCAGTGCATTGCGGGGCGCGAGTTATAGTTAGCTGAACTAACTATAACGGGGGAATTTCACGGGTTTTGTACGAGTGAAATGTCCAACTAACTATAACTGTCCCTAAAACCTATGGTTTTTTCAGTGAATATATATATATGTACATATATATATATATATATATATTCACTGAAAAAACCATAGGTTTTACAGACGTTATAGTTAGAAATTAGCATTTAAAAAACCTTTGAAATTCACTGAAAAAACCATAGGTTTCAGGGGCGTTATAGTTAGCTGGACATTTCACTCGTACAAAACCATAGAAATTCCACTGTTATAGTTAGTTCAGCTAACTATAACTCGCGCCCCTGCAATGCACTGCTCATGACGTCACATATTATATCACTCATGACATAGTCAGTGACATCACTGATGACATCTCAAATGACATCACTGATGACGTCATCCACGTGATCATCTGATGCACCTCCTCACACCCTAATATAACCTTTGATACACCCCCTCTAAAATACAGACTACCATTCTCGAAACCATAGACACACCAATACCAGTTAGTACATACCCACTCACTGATTCATAGGTCTACACACACATCCACTCACCCATACAGTCACTCATACACGCAGTCACTCATCAATATAGCCACTGAAATATGCACTCATACACCTATACAGATACTCACACAACAACAATAACCATAGAGTTACTCACACACCTAGTCAGTCATGCAAAGAATCAATCATACTCCCATTTACTCACCTATACAGTTATACACACACCACCTCACTTCATACAGATACTAACAGCATACTTACTCTCTTATACAATCACTGACACAAGCACACACTCATCCATCAAGCCACTCTCACAATCACTCACTCTCACATATAGTCATTTATATAGTCCAACACTCACATATACTGCCTTTCACATATGTAGTTACTCACACATGTACCACTGAGACATCCATTCACTCACCAACACACCCATACACACACTCACCCACCCATACAGCCCTTCACAGATGCACTCTTGAACCCGTACACCCAGTGAATTACCCACTCACACATCTATGCACACTCACACACCCCCCACCCACCCACACATACACTCAGGCACCCATACAGATACTGAGACAACCAATCAATAACCCATGTAGACACTCATGTAGCTACTCACCAACCCATGCAGCCGCTTACACACCAACTGACAGACTGATACAGACATTCACACAGTTTAGTCACTAACCCATGCATTCAGTAAGACACGATTAATCACTCACTTATACAGTCAGTTACGCACCTACTAAATCATCTATTCAGACACTTATACACCCACTCATTCTTCAATACAGCTTTGCATATATATATATATATAAAAAACATATTTAAAGTTTACAGAAACACACAGTCACTGGATGATGTCATCAGTGATGTCGTCAGTGATGTCATTTGAGATGTCATCAGTGATGTCATCAGTGATGTCACTGACTATGTCATGAGTGATGTAATATGTGACGTCATGAGCAGTGCATTGCGGGGCGCGAGTTATAGTTAGCTGAACTAACTATAACAGTGGAATTTCTATGGTTTTGTACGAGTGAAATGTCCAGCTAACTATAACGCCCCTGAAACCTATGGTTTTTTCAGTGAATTTCAAAGGTTTTTTAAATGCTAATTTCTAACTATAACGTCTGTAAAACCTATGGTTTTTTCAGTGAATTTCAAAGGTTTTATAAATGCTAATTTCTAACTATAACGTCTGTAAAACCTATGGCTTTTTCAGTGAATTTCAAAGGTTTTATAAATGCTAATTTCTAACTACAATGTCCCTGAAACCTATATTGTTTTTAACTAAATTTAAAAAAGACGTGCATACTTTTTGTAGTGAAAAACTAACTGTAACAGTAGTCTGTTATAAGTTATAATTTAACAATGTTTAAAACTTAATTAGCAGTAATTAACATATAAGTGTGGAAAAAGTGTGACGCAGCAGCTATGATACCTGACTTCGAACAACAGCGTTCACAGTTCGATTCCCGGCTCCAGCGGCACGTTAGCCCACCACTATGTCACTGTGGGCAACACCTTGCTTAATCTTTCCGACGCCCCCGAGCGCCGGCACACCTTTCCAGGGGTAGCTGTACGCTTTACAAATGCTCGCATTTTTTTAATTTAAAACCATAGTGATGAGAAATATTATCACGTTTTTTTTTCTTCTATTCTGAAAGATCTTTTTTTTATGTCTTCTATTTAGAATTACGGCAATTAATAAATGTATTTACTCATGAGAATGGAAATGACACGGTTTTCCGGGTAACAGTTTGTAAGCTCTCCAACGTATGTACATATGAAGGACCTTATACGTGTTAGGATCGAAATCGAAACTTTTTCCGCTTCACATTTTGTAACTTTTCCCAACACGTGCACAAGTTAAACAGTTAAAACGTGAGCACGTGTCAACTGTAAAACGTGACATCTAAATGGGCGGAGCCGTATTTTCCTTCCATAGACTACTCAATAACCAAAAAGTATATAAACCACACCCGTTGATTGATTAGTTTCGTTTTTGCGAGTTATTTACGCGTCTCCATTCAGTGATGCAGGTGCTCTTTTCTAGAGTCGGATTCTTCTTTTGCGGCCACAAAACATAATCCTGAGTTGTAAGTTGTTTGATTATGGCATACTAGATATTTATAATACGTAGCTATTTGTCAATATTTAAACACTTGTATTTAGAAAAAAGTGTTATTGGTTGTTTTTGCCATTTATATGTAACGTCAGCAGCTTGTTTTCAGAAACAGACTGAATACAGCAAACATTGTTCCTGTTCTGGCTCCTTTGAGCTCATATAGTGTGACTTTGTATATTATAATATTGACACTGTACTTGACCTCAGAAGTGTTGGTGACCCGTCGGCGCGAAGACTAAAGATTCATATGTAACGTCAGCAGCTTCTAGTTTGTAGTCTATTTCCCCCTTGAGATCATATAGTGTGAGTATGTATATTATAATAACCACACATTATGATCTCAGAGGAGTTTGTGACCCGTCGGCGCGAAGACTAAAGATTTATATGTAACGTCAGCAGCTTCTGGTTTTTAGTCTATTTCTCCCTTGAGGTCATATAGTGTGAGTATGTATATTGTAATATTAACATTTATACTGACCTCAGTGGAGTTTATGACCCGTCGACGCGAAGACTAAAGATTTATATTTAACGTCAGCACCTTCTCGTTCTTACTCTGTTTCTTCCTTGGGATCATATACTGTGAATATGTATATTATAATATTAACAGTCATTGTGATCTCAGAGCACTTTATGACCCGTTGGCGCGAAGATGAAAGATTTCGAAGTCCCGGAGAAAAGAAGCTCTGAACATACTCATCGCTGGAAAGTATTTCGTTATTGATCTTGTTTTGTATTGATGACTTCATTTTCATTGTCCTTTTTGTGTGCCATCAGTGACACAGTGTATATTGTAAGAGTGTGATATTTCCACACAACAGGAATTGGAGATTTGTCGCCGCCAGGAGTAAACCATCTGAAATACAGTTTACTGACCTTTATAACTTACTTGATCAGATATTTTTACAGTGACAATATTTTTGGAAATTGCAGTTTAAAAAAAAATAGTTCCCATAGATACTTTCTTAGTGAATCCCTTTGATAAACCCTACATTTCTGAATGTTTTTTTGCTATTTCTATTTTTGTCTGTTGCGGTTCCTATTCACCTTCTCCCTATAGAATATATACGACCAGCAGTGTATATTATTATACTACTATCCTATATATTCTTAAAGGAGTACGTGATTTGTTAGCAGAGCAGTGAGCGACCTCTAAGCACTACGACCGAACTTTCCCGAATTCTACAGAATAGAAATTATAAAAAATGATAAAGCGTACATTTCTATGTAATATAAAGTGATTTGTGTTTAACTGTTTTTTACTTGTTATTGTTCTTGTGACCTGAGATGATGTAGTGCGGGAGTGTTTCTTGTAGCACTTCTTTTCTACTTTATCTAAAAGTAACTCATGCCCTCTTATATTATCAAGAATATGGGGCAACACTTTTACAAACTATAGCAGAAAAAAAAAGGGAGGGTGTGCCCACGCTTAAGGGATATTTTATGAATTGCGTTTTTATTTGTCACCCCTTTGATATATACAGCTTCAGTTTCCGAAGAAAGTATATTTGTAATTGCTTAATAAAAACTATTTGAAACCTAGACTGAAATTTTTGCTGCGCAACCACAGCTCCCCGTCAGAAAAGTAAACACCACATTATAACTAAACAGTGCTCCTGGGAAGTATCCCACCCGCAAACTTAATAAAAAGAAGACCGCAACACACTTTGTTATTTTCCCGCCGTGATTTGTACACCCCACGCCAATTATATAAATGGCCCTTAAAATATATAAAAAACAATTTTTACCTTCACAATCCCTGTCCACCACCTTGTGACCACTGTACAGAGTTAATAGTGTTCCTACCCTCCCCGCTACTACTTTCTTTTCCCGTACTCCATTGAAGTGCGTCACAAAATGGTTCACAACAGTGAACCGTTCCCAGCCAATAATGAGCAAACTTGTACTCGGAACACTTTAGCCAATAAAATGTCCATGGTGTTCCGCAGAGGGGTAGGGAATCGCTCCCAACACTTCTACTTTCAATGGTTTACAGCCAATGAACATTAACCTTGGGAAGGTCCTGCTTGGAACACGTTACCCAATCACATGTCCCTGATGCTCCGCGGAGGGGGAGGGAATGGCTGGCAACACTTCTACTTTCAATGGTTTACAGCCAATGAACATTAAGCTTGGGAACGTCCTGCTTGGAACACGTCAGCCAATCAGATGTTCCTGCTACTCCACGGACGGGGAGGAAATGGCTAGCAACACTTGTACTTTCAATGGTTCGCAGCCAATGAACATTAAGCTTGGGAAGGTCCTGCTTGGAACACGTCAGTCAATAAGATGTCCCTGCTACTCCGCGGACGGGGAGGAAATGGCTGGCAACACTTCTACTTTCAATGGTTCGCAGCCAATGAACATTAAGCTTGTGAAGGTCCTGCTTGGAACACGTCAGCCAATCAGATGTCCCTGCTAATCCGCGGACGGGGAGGAAATGGCTGGCAACACTTCTACTTTCAATGGTTCGCAGCCAATGAACATTAAGCTTGGGAAGGTCCTGCTTGGAACACGTCAGCCAATCAGATGTTCCTGCTACTCAGCGGACGGGGAGGAAATGGCTTGCAACACTTCTACTTTCAATGGTTCGCAGCCAATGAACATTGAGCTCGTTGTTGGAACACCTCAGCCAATTAAACGTTAATTTTGTTCCAGACACACGAACAGAACACGCCCTCCCACATAATATTAAATTTCGTCTAAGAAAGTGACACTGTCCGTGATAAAAGTGAACACCGCATTATAAGTAAACATTACTGCGCATTATATTAAAGGAAGGCTGCAATACGGCGCATTGTTATTTTCCCGATATGATTTACACAGCCTACTGAACATTGCCGCAATACCGCACATTCACACTACCTGTGTGTGCACCCTACACACTGCTTGCCGCAATACGGCGCATTGTTTTCCCGACGGGATTTCCAGAGCCTACGCAACCTTGCCGCAATACCGCGCACCGTTGTTCTGCGGACGTGATTTCCACGGGCTACGCAACATTCAAACTCCCTGCCTCTGCACCATACAGACTGCTTAAAGTAAGACCACAGTGTTCCTACTATACCCTCTTATACAATTTTTCTCTTTTGTTTCGCCCTACGCCTTTCAACTCAGTCACAAAATGGCTGCCAACACTTCCTAGTTTCAACAGTTCGCAACCAATGAGCCGCACGCTCGTGCTCGTAACGCCTCAGCCAATCAGATGTCAGAATTCTCAAATATCAATATCTGTAAATTTTGATATTTCTCTAAAACTACTGAACGGACTTACCCCATTTAAACAAAAGCGTGCTTTCTGGACCAAGACCTTTCTCCCTGCCAAATTTGGCGTAATTCCGTTCAGCAGTTTGACCTGTAGCCTTGTCTAAAGTTTCCTATGGAAATTGCATGGAGAAAACACGTTTTGGGACCCCCCTTTTTTCTCAGCCCCCCTTCACGAATCACCCCCAAACTTTCAGGATAGGAGCTCACCTGAAAAGAGGAACTTTTTGGAAAATTTCGTAAAGATTCGTCAAACGACGCCAAAGTTATAAGCACATCAAAAAATGCTTTTCCTATGGAAACGTGGTTCTAACTATAACTATCTACTGGCGACCGCCAGTAGATTATATATATATATATATATATATATATATATATCAACTAACAGTATCCCCGTGCGAGCGCGCACAAATGGGACTACGGACTCCAGATATAGCTGTTGCCAGAATGCGTGCTTTATTACCACAAGAAAAGGTGCAGCCTCAGACGCGTTTCGGACACCGACTGTGTCCTTGATCACATGACGAAATGTTCCAAAGCAGGAAATTTAAAACAAACATAGCACTTCCGGTAACGTGATCGGCATGATAATGAACACAGAAAACATACTGCAATACACAATTGCATATATAGAGAAACAAGCTGTAAACTAGTTTCAAGTGGCCAAAGACATAAATATAGGCTTTGCTAGCACATCAACACTGAAGTGTGGAACCAATCTAATGTCGATGACATAAGTAAATACATAAGAGTGTAACGTTTTTGTCTGTTTTTCTTCACATACACGGGTAAAAATGTTTTCTATATTATGTGCAAATATGCTAATGTAAACATCAACAGGAAACTAGTAAAGGTATGGTAATAACAATGCTAAAAATACTCAATGTCTGAATACATTAGTTGCTATAAATGTTTTTATCTAAAAAAGTGTATATACTAGCAGCAAATATAATGTCTTGTCTCCTGAACATAAAATATGTATATATAAAAAGTACTTATGACCCGTGTATCATGTGCAAACATGGCAAGAAAATGCATGGACATTAAACCATAAACCGGCAAATGCCCCAGCATATATAACATGTGCAAATACGCATATGTAAACATCGACATATAGTGGATATAAATATATTGCTTAAAATATTAAAAAGCTGTTGCCCAAAAAGCTAGGATACGAGATGATTCTAAAGATGTAAAAATATGTAGCGATATGATGTTGCTTCTCATGTAAACAGGACACCTTGAAATATAAATATATGCATCATGTAAGGTGTGCAAAACCGCAATAAATATAAATATAGAAGGCCAAATTGAAAAAATACATGCCTACATGATACTGAAAAATGCTAAAAGTGCAAAGGGTGCAAGATTGAACAATTGATGTGTGCATGTGCAAAAGATATAAAACCTAGACCCAATGGAGATCTTACGGCGGCAGAGATAATTGATATTGAGCCACTGTGATAAATATAGGACAGATCATTACAGTACTAATACTAGGTATAAACATACATTGCAGTCCTGTACCAGTGACACTTATCGCCGTTTGTACCCATGATGGAATAAAGGAAATTATGTAATAATACTCAATAAAATCAAATGAATTACCATAGTGACATACAGTTGGCATAAACCCAGAAAAAGTCTGGTTTGATAAACAAGTCGAGCTAATATAGTTGCAACTCCACAGAAGGGGGAACAGCACTTTAAGAACCAAATACCTGGGAACTCAGATAATGTTAACATCCTATTTATAAAAAATTGTGTAAATCCTCTCCTATATTCAGCCCTGAAGGAAACTTTGTGTCTAGTTCTACAATATACTCAGATTCCAGCTGACGTAACCGTTTTTCCCGATTCCCACCTCTTTTGTTGAGGGGTACTGCGTCAATGACAAAGTATTGTAGACAATTCAAGTTATTCTCATGTACAGCTTTGAAATGTCTTGCTACTGGATAAGCTGGGTCTGAATTCACAATAGCCCGAAGGTGCTGCAAAATGCGGACATGTACCTGCAGTTTCGTGCTCCCTACGTAACACAATCCGCAGTCGCACCTAAGTACATAAACTGCATGGTCAGTCCTGCATGTGTAATGTTCTCTTATAAAATGTTCTTTGTTTGAGAAAGGTGTCTTATATGTAGAGGTATTGATACCAAATTTGCAGGCTCTACATGTACTGCACCTTACAAATCCTTTTTTAGGTGATAACCAATTCACTGATTTTATAGTTTCAGGGCTACTCTTTACCAAATCATTCCGCATAGAATAAGCTTTGCGAAACGTGACCACTGGATTCTGGGGAAGGACCTTCTTAAGTGTTGGATCGGTCATAACTATCGGCCATTGTTTTTTAATAATGGCCTTAATAGCTTGAGCCTGTTTACTATAAGTGGTCACTAACCGTAACTCACCACCCTCTCTACATGTTTGATTGCTGGTGTCTATATATTCCATGAGTGTATTTCTATCTGGATTTAACAATGTAGTGCGATCTTTTATATTTGCTTTTCTCCTTGCTATGTCCAACTTCTTGGAAACATAACCTCTCGCCTCTAGTCTTTTTTTCATTTCATCTTGGTGGAAATCACGAGCTTCAAATGTACTACATGCTCTATGAATCCGCAAAAATTCACCATAGGGGATACTGGCTATTTTATGTTGCGGGTGGAAACTCCCAGCGTGTAACACCGAGTTTCCCGATGTAGGCTTTCTATATAAGCACGTTTCCATTTTACCATGTTGGGATTGGACAGTAATGTCCAAGAAATTGGCACTTGTTTTGTCTATATGGGCTGTAAAGTGCAAATTAAGGGTATTGACATTGATAGCATCAATGAATGTCTGCGCCTGATCTTTTGTTCCCCTCCAAATGACAAAAATGTCGTCAATATAACGCCACCATTTGATTACGTGCTCAGACCATTCCTGGGCGTGCCGTACCCTGAGGACATGCTCCTCCCACCAGCCTACATGCAAACATGCATAGCTGGGGGAGAAGCATGCCCCCATGGCAACACCCCGCAATTGTTGAAATACTGTGTTATCAAACATGAACACATTGTTAAATAAACACCAGTTAATCATACACATCAACATCTGATTGTGACTATACATTTGAATTGGTCTTCTACCCAAATAGTATTCCACCGCCTTGAGTCCATCTTCATGGGCTATACTAGTATATAAGGCAGTGATATCCATAGTCAAGAAAATGTAATCATCTGACCATTCTATTTTACTGAGTTGAAATAAAAATCTGTTGTGTCCTTAATATAAGCAGGTAACTGAACCACAAAATCTTGAAGATAGAAATCTATGTACTTAGAGGTGTTTTCAAAAGTACTTTTGATCGCCGAAACAATAGGTCTGCCTGGAACAGGTAGTTCCCCTTTATGTACCTTTGGAATAAAATACATATTGGACAACACAGGAAATTCATTATTTAAGAAGGAAAATTCATCTTTGGAAATAAGTCCATCTTTTTCTCCATTTACTCAGGTCATCTTTGTAATTCTTCTGGATTCTTTTCACATGTGTCAGCGTACTTTTACAATAACAAACAGCGTTGTCTAGATGTCTATATGCTTCTTTGACATAGTCTGTTCTGTCCCATAACACAACATTGCCCCCTTGTCAGATTTATTAATCACTATAGCGTTGTTATTTTTCAGTTTTTTCATAAGTTCAAAGTATTGTTTGGTACCAAGGTTGGATACGTTGTGTTGCTTTTGTGTGTTCCTTTGTAATTTGTTCAGTTCTTCTATCACACGCTCGTGATATATATCAATAGCATCTCGTGGCATATTGGGTACAAAGTTGGACGTAGGTCTAAAGGGACTACTCCCTGGTTTTGTAATGTCCATCCCCTCTATGTTGGCAATCTCTTGCGTGCTCTTGTCTGCAGGCGGCATATCACGTAGCTGATGTAACGTAAGCATCAGAGATATATCTTTAGCTTGCAGTGTCGTCATATGGGTTTTTTCCAGATCATCCTCTTTAGGATTAGTTATCTCTAAATTCTTCTTGATGGTAAAGTATTTTCTTAATTTGATTTTCCTGATGAATTTATATACATCTATTCTAGTGTTACAATAACCAAAGTTACTCTCAGGACAAAAGGAGAGTCCTAATGTGAGAAGTTGTTTTTCTGCTTGATCTAACTCTATATTGGTGAGGTTGATGATAGTATTATCTTCAATTATTGCGCTTTTTTCCAGCGTTGATTTTGCTGTCTTCGCCCTCTTGTTCCTGAGGCATTTCCTTCTCTGACGCCTTCTGGCATTCCTCCTTTGCTTGTTGAGGAGTTTGGATTGCGTGGCCTCAACGATTGTTTCCGCTCCATTCTTATATATTCCAACTCTTCCGCAAATGTCAACTGACCCAAATCCCCTTGTTCTGAACCTGGGTTACTGGTTTCAGATTCGGTTTCACTCGGTACTAGGCTGGCATCTGATGTGGACAGATTTGAATCACTTCCTGCCAGATCTGAGGGTCTGGTGACTGCAGATATTTTGTTTGTTATTACTCCTTTTTGTCTGCGCAGGTTATCGAATTTACGTGCAAATGTAAATACTTACCCTTGTTCGTAATCATTCTTGTCCCTTGCAAACTTAAAAGCCTTTCGTGTTTTGATAACTTCCTCTTGTTTTTCAGGCGATCTTTAATCTCTTTAATGCTTTTTCTATATAATCTTTTTGGCTTTGATGTTCCGGTTTCTCCAATTCCTTATGTATCCTTGCAATTTCTTCCATATTTTTATTTCGATCAATTTTGGCATATTTTACCAGCAGGCATACTAAACGCATTGATGCATCAAGGTTACTTTCAGCCCATTCTTTTAAAAGCATAGGATTCGGACTATCAAAACTTGGAGCCAACATAATTCTTAATCCTCGAGGTATTCTCCCAACTTCATGGTACTTTTCGAGAGATTTAATCTCCCACCATTTGGTAAGTTCGCTTCTACTGTTTTTTTCTAACGCTTTAATGAGACTCTTAACATCTTCATTGGTGCCATGGAGAAAACACGTTTTGGGACCCCCCTTTTTTCTCAGCCCCCCCTTCACGAATCACCCCCAAACTTTCAGGATAGGAGCTCACCTGACAAGAGGAACTTTTGGAAAATTTCGTAAAGATTCGTCAAACGACGCCAAAGTTATAAGCACATCAAAAAATGCTTTTCCTATGGAAACGTGGTTCTAACTATAACTATCTACTGGCGACCGCCAGTAGATTATATATATATATATATATATATATATATATATATATATATATATATATATATATATATATATATATATGTGCGTTCTCAAAACTGTGGTAGTCGACATTTGACAACATTTTTGTACCTTATATTCTGACATACAACCAAATTGATGAGAGGGCAGCATTAACTACCACTGCCGATGAGGGACAATTGTGAGGTGCATTGCATTGCTTTGTGTTCCCCTGACAACAGCCTGTGTCACCTGCTTGCCTTGCAATACTTTGTTTTGTGAATCATTTCTACATTATATTCATCCTAATGGCACTGTATGGGCATATTTACAATACAAGTGACGGAGCGCGGCGTTAGCCTTCTTGGCTTAACGCCGCGCTCCGCCACTTCAGAAACGCAGGGCTGCACCATATTTAAAACAATATGGTGCAGCCCTGCGTTTCCCCCTGTGCTGGTGCTAAATGTAGCTGCCTAGCGCCAACACAGGCACCCTTGCACCATAGTGCAAGGGTGTCTGCGTTGCAGGGGAACATTGTTTATGTGCAGGAAGGTGTCCCTTCCGGCACATAAACAATCTTTAAATGGTGTTTTGTAACTTCTATGTGTTCTGCTTAACCCGTTGCGTGCGTCTGTCGGCCAACGGCCGTCGCGAGCACTACCTCTGTAGTGCTGCGAACGTCCGTTGGCCGACGCGGCCCCGCCCACTCCGCTAAACCGCCGCGGTTAAGCGGTTAATGCAGCACACATTGAAGTTGCAAAACATCATTTTTTTAAATGATTGTTTATGTGCAGGAAGGGACACCTTCCTGCACATAAACAATCAATGGTGTTTTCTGTTTCCATGTGTGCTGCACAACGCAGCACACATGGAAACAGCAGAAACGAGGAGAAATTAAACATTTCTCCTCGTTGCACCAGGGTAAGACCAGGTTTTCCCTGGTCTTAATTTTGGCGCTGCCCCATACTTACGCCACCCTCGTAAATAGGGTGCAGCGTCAAAATCAATGGGTGTTGCCGTGGAATGACCACCGCCATACCCATTGCCCTCCCCTTTCACGCTAAGTATAGCGTGAAAGGGGGCCTCATTTACAAGGCAGCATTAAGGTGGCTTAACGCTGCCTTGTAAATAAGGCAAAGCCCCTATCGCCACCACAACGTCTTGAAAAGTGACGCTGTGGTGGCGATAGTGGCGTGTAAATATGCCCCTATGTCTTAGGAGCAAATCCTAAAACTGACCTTTCACCTCTTTCCCTTCCCCAATGGTAGGGTACAAGAAAGGGCTCCGACCAAAGGTCCCCTGTATCATATCAAGCATTTACCCCGTGATCATGGGATCTCCCTTACCATCAGGAGGGGAGTGGGGGGAAGATCGAATGTAAGATTTATTGTAATGAAGGTAGTAGGTAAGATGTTCAGCATTTACCACTACCATCCTCTTCTTCGTCACAGTCTTTATCACCAGTGATTGTAAAAAACAATAACTGGATCTTGAGCCCCGACCAAAATGTTTTTCATCTAACTGCAGGTGCCAACCAGTGGACAGGATGTGGCGTAACGGCAGTGGCGGTTCCTCCGCTATGGCGGAGGAGCATCGCCTCCCCCACAAAAATGGCAGGAAAGGAAAAATAAAACAACACTGCTGAGTCTTGGGGGCGAGGCCTGGTGGTGACAGGCACTGAAGGGAGTGGTAGTGCACTCCCATCATGCGCAGTGAAAGCTCTCTCCAACCCAGCAACGCAGCTGGGTTGGGCAGAGCAGGCAAAGACTCACAGTCTGTCCTGGATCATAAATCAAATACACTCAGGCCAATCCTGAAGCTGCTCACATGCGCAAGAGCATCTTTAGGATTGGCCGCAGTGCATTCTGGGAGCCTGTGCCTTCCTGAAGAGGTGAAGAGGAGCAGAAGAGCGCGATGGGGGCAGCTGCAGGTACTTTAAAAAAAAAAGGTCTTTTTTTTATTCCACCCATGACCCCTAGTGCCCCTCCCCCCTCCCACACATCCGCCCCGATCCTCAGGCATACTGGGCGCTCCTGCGTAATGGCCAGAGATGCCGACTTTGGAAATAGGGAACCAGATTCGAGTCTCAGCGTCGGCTCAACATCCTGTGATTCTGGGAAAATCACTTAGTCTCCCTGTGCCTCCCAAAAATTAATGTGTCCTTGCGTAATGTAACTGGTGCTCATGTAAAGCGATCCAATACGTTCGGGTCGCGTTTGCGCTATATAAAACTGCAAAAAATATATATTTTTGCTGGCGCTTGCCCCTGTCGAGTACCGGCACTCATTTACGGGGACTATAAATTATTTTTAATTGTTAGATTTTGCTCCAAAGCAAAAGGGAGAAAGGCAGAAGAGGGAGACAGGAGGAGGAAAGGAAATATAGGAAACAGTGACAATGTGATAAAGCAGGGATGAAAAAGAACCTGCTAGAGGGAGGTAAAGAGGCCGGAAGAGCAGGGAGTGAAAGAAAGAGGCATGAAGTGGACTCAAAGGCAGGAAATATTGGTATTCAGCAGCATCAGCAGGTTCTTGAGGGACAACTTGGCAGCCCTGCACTTGTATTTTATTTTTCCAAATTAATCCCAGGTGACAACATCCATTCATTTTGTCTTGTGGTATTTAGGCCCTGATTTAGATCTTGGCAAACAGGTTACTCCGTGTCAGCGCTGACGGATATCCCGTCCGCTGAAATATAAATCCCGTTATATCCTATGGGATTTATATTTCGGCAGACGTGATATCTGTCACCGTTGTGACGGAGTAATCCGTCCGCCAAGATCTAAATTAGAGCCTTAGTTAGCTGCTGTGGTGACTGTAGCACCTCAGCCAAGCTAGCAGCACTGCATGCGTTGCAAAAGGAATTTAAATCCGTACACTCTGGTACCATATTTACCAAGAAAGTGCGTATGGTTTGCGTGAGTTTTTTAACGGAAACCCGATTAAAGTCTACTGGTGGGATTTACAATTCAACCCAAATCAAGTTTAGTGTTGGATTGTAATCCAAAGTAATGCCATGCAGCGCAGACATGCTGCATTGTGTTACTTTGCGTCAATGGGGCTTTCCATGGGTGGTGCAAGGGTGTTCCACAACAACCACCCATGGGTTTTGACGCAAATCCCTATCTGCAAAGAACTGTAGGCAGGGATTTGCAACAAAATCCAATACCTGCTTGAGGCAGGCATAGCTAGAGAAATGTTTTCATTTTTCCTTCTTTGTATATGCACTGCATTGTACAGCACTCACACAAAGAGAGAAATGCCTTAAAGTATAGTTTTTGTACAGAAAGTGCACACCTTCCTGCACATAATCAATAATGATGATGTGCTCTTTCTATGTGTGCTGCAGAATGCAGCACACATGGAAAGAACAAAAAACTAGGAGAAAATAATAATTTCTCCTCGTATTGCCATTCTAATACCAGGTATTACCTGGCATTCGTTTTTGGGACGCTGCCCCATCTTCTAAATCTGGTGCAACGTCAAAAAGCAATGGGTGTTGCTGTGGAACGCCCACAGCAACACCCATTGCCCGCCGCATTGCCGCAGCAGACTGTGGCGGTAAGGGGCATATTTACTAGGGTGGCGTTAAGCCACGTTAAGTGGCTTAACGCTACCTTGTAAATATGGGGAAATGCACAACACCACCGGGGTGTCAAAAAAAGTGACGCTCCGGTGGCGTTAGGGGATTTTAAATGTGCCCCTATGTGTTCTGTGAGTATGTACTGTGTGTTGGTGGTTTTCGCATGCCTGCTGGTCTACATGCAAGGCCACCACTAAGTATATGTGTTCATTGTTTATGTATTGTATGCGGGTGGTGTTCACATGTATGGTGGTTTGTATGCCAAGCCACCTCTGAGTCTATGTGTTCTGTATGTATGTTATGTGGGTGATATGGGCGTGTCAGATGGTTTTGATGCCAGGGTACCTCTAAGTCTCTGTATCTATGTATGTGTGTGTCATGGGTGATGATGACATGTCAGGTTGTCTATATGCAAAGGCTAAGTCTATGCTCTGGGTGTACTTGTGCATGTGCATGGAAGATGTAGGGGACAATGCCATATTTGGTGGTCTGTATGCATGGGTGCTGGTAGGTCTGTGTGCAGGGCCGGACTGGCCGTAGCGGGCACCGGGCGTTTCCCCGGTGGGCCGCCAGGGTGGGGGCCGGTTTTGGGGCCCTGGGGGGCCGGTTTTGTTACAGGGCCGATTTTGCAGCATAGCTGCAATATCGGCCCCTGTAACAAAATCGGCCGAAACCGGCCCTGGCAAAGTGCTCGGCTGCACCCCCAACCCCTGGGGGGGCCAGCCGAGAACTTTGCCAGGGCCGGTTTTGGTTCCCAGTCCGGCCCTGTCTGTATGCATGGGTTACCTGAACATCTCTTTATCTTTATGTGTTGGAGTTACCTGTACGTCTGTTTATCTTTATGTGTTGGTGTCTCTAAGTGTGTTGATTTCTGTGTGCAAGGATGTCTGTAAGTGTGTTGATGCCCTGTGTGTACAGGGATGCCGGTATTAGTTATTGTCTCCGTGTGCATTAGATTTATGAATGCGTGTCGCTCTGTACATGTAGGTGTGAACTATGTCAAAGCATACGATTTTAGCACAAAGCCCTGCCTATAGTTGCTAGTAGCTATATGGGAACCCCCATGTACCACTAATGGAACGCCCACTTGATGAAAAGTAGTGCAAAGTAGCGCATAGCGCAATTTTGTGTTACTTTGGCCAACTTTCCAACACAATGCCTGATTTGCTTTGGAAAATAAATGCCACCACAACACTCTTCAACAGGTTTGCCTTACAAAAGTAACGCAAACCCGGTGCAAAGTGTTAGGAAATCTGGGCTAAAGTAGGCAGGCCCTTCCTAAAAAATTCTCTCTCCTTAACATACTCGGCTGACTCACCTCCCTTCCCCATTATCAATGCAAATGGCAGCGCGCAGGAAGAGTTAATCATCAGACCCTTACTAACAGGTCACAACTGGATAACTAAGGCGACCCAGTCTCCATCCTCCCACACTTCCCACACTTCATTGTCAAAGGCTACTGGCCTCATTTACAAGGCCATTGCGCCACTGGCGTGTCACTTTCTTTGACACACCGGTGGCGCAGTGTGCCTGCCCATATTTACAAGGCCATGTAAAGTCACCCTACGTAAATGAAACTATTCCAAAGTCCAGCGCTTCCCTAAAGCAAGTCATTGTAATGGCTTGCGTGGTAAAGGAGCACGTGGTAATGACGAGTTCAATGTATTGCCCGCATTGTAAAGGCATGCGTGGCAAAAGCATGCGTGGTTCCATCATACAACTGTCCATATATTTTGTACTTCCTTAAGTAAGCGCCATACAAAAGCCAAACTTCCGGCCCTTCCATCCATACCTCGCTGAGGCACCTCAAGCCTCATAATGGAATCCTACAGGTTTAAAACATTCAGTCATATTCGCCCAGCCCCTCCCATCGATAGTAGTTTACTACACCCTAAAAGCTTTCAAAATGTTCTAATTGTGTGTTTCATGAGCCAAAGATAAGAAAGGATTGTTTAACCTGGTTTACAGCCAATGTTAAAATAAGAAAAATCCAATGTTAGAAAAAGGAAAATGTCTATTTGTAGTCTTGTGTCCAAAACAAGAGATCTTATAATAGAAATAAAGTCATATTATCTCCCCAGGTTCTCGTAAAAGGCCACCTACAGCGCAAGGCCTAAGATATGCAGTCAGAGTAGAATACCCACTTCCCCGGCACTAATGTGGAAATTAAGATCTGTTTGGTGATGCCTGCTGTTAATAAAAGCTAAAATCAGATACCCAAAGCCGGGCACTACGACCCACGCAAACCTGGGCATTTGTTGCCAGGGACGTACCCTGATCCAAAGCCAGTTCTGCCGCAGGAGTGCCAACGACCAGTTCAATAACACGCCCCTCCGCCTGGAGTATTCCATATGAAAACTAAAGGGGATATTTGTTGCCAGGGACGTACCCTGATCCATAGCCAGTTCTGCAGCAGGAGTGCCAACGACCAGTTCAATAACACGTCCCTCCGCCTGGAGTATTCCATATGAAAACTAAAGGGGATATTTACAAGGAGCTAGCGCCGCCGCAGCATCATTTTATTGACGCTGCCGCAGCTTTTTTTTGGTGCCTTATTTACAAAGTGACGGAAGAGGCCTTAAACGTCACTTTTTCAACTCCTGCGCCTATTTTTCACAGCGCCAGGTCCTGTTGCGGCAGTTAGTGATAATGATATACAAGGTAGGCGTTCCCCTGTAAAAAGCCACGCAAAATTGATGCAGCCGGATTTAAAACGATTTTCCAAAATGATGCTACTTTGGCAAAAGATGCGCAGAGGCCCAATAGCGGCAGAATTCTACCGCTACGGAAAACCAGGCGTAAAAATGATGCATGTCCACTGGTACAAAAGAAGAACATACCCAAATCACTCTGGCAAGCTCAATGGCACCATGGACCTATTCCTATTGTAGCTTGGAGCACCAAGAGGACCACCACCACCATCTCCACCATCACCACCACCATCACCACGGAGGCAGCGCAGGAGAAGGGAGCGGGCATACCGCCAGAGAATTACCCTCATTGACCTCAGGGAGAAGGATGTCATTGCCCATTACAGGCTCAGGAGGGAGTCCATTGTCCGCCTCCTGCACCAGGTTGCACTATGGCTGCAGCCAACATTGCAGGGGTGCACCAACATCCCTCCGCAGGCTAAGCTACTGGCTGTCTTACACATGCTGGCATCTGGAACTTTCCAACCCAGCACAGCCAGAGTGGCAGGAGTATCTCAGGTATCCTTCTCTAGGTTCCTCCCCTCCATCCTGGATGCCATCATAAGCCTCACACCCTAGTGCCTCTTCTTCCTCAACACAATGCAGAACTAACAGGAAAACAAGCAAGGCTTTTATGCCATTGCAGGATTTCCCCATGTGTTGGGGCAATGGACTGCACCCATGTGCAACTTGTGCCTCCAGCGGCTACATCACACCTGTATCGCAATAGGAAGCACACGTATTCCATGAACATGCAGGCAATCCTGGATCATCTGGGCCTCTTCATCAATGTCCTCGCAAAGTACCCTGGCACTGCTCATGATTCCTTCATCTTCAGGCATTCCACCATCAATGAGCGATTCCAAATGGGACATATGGGAATGGCCTACTGGTTGGTAAGTACTTTTCAAGCCCATGACAGACCGCATGACAGTCAATTATGTTAGAATACGTTGTGATATTAGTGTTGGGCTGGATAAGACAGTGCAGATGTAGGAGGTGTGGGCCTACATTGTTGTATTCCTCTTAGGATGTCCGTATATAGGTTTTCCTGTATCATGTCCTTATATAGGCACAATTCACCCTGCCCTTATATAGGCATAAAATCCCAGTCCTTATTTAGGCATTAAACCGTGCACTCCAAATACAGGCATGGTCTCCGACATCCGTCCACCCTAACGTCACAACGAGTTCTTGAAGAACAGACCCTTAGGCTTCGGGAGTTTCCCTAGCAAAGGACTATTGATTTCTTCAAGGACTCATCTATTATGCATGAACCGTTATACCTTTAGGGTTCATTCATGACGTCTTCCGCTGTCCGATTCACGTCAATGCTAACATTGTAAGGTACCTCTCAGGTATAAATATACCTTTCCTAGCCCTTGTAAACTAGAGGAGACCTCGACTTCAGAGGAGCCCGTTTTCCGGCCTGACGCACTGAGAAGACGCTGTCATCCCTGCACGCAGAGAGTCCAGCTTCCAGTGATCTGACTTCCCTTGCGGGGTGTTGGAGTTCGAGTCTGGCAAGAGATTCCTACCTCTCTCATTCTTAAGGTATGGAGCTGACTAGAACCTAGAGGGACTCTTGGCATACTAGGCATACTAGGCGTGACATACTCTTAGTATACCATAGTAAGGAATACTTCACCTACTTCATACCTCTCCCTACACCTAGGTTAGGTTAGGTACATTGGGGTAGAACTAGCTTAGAAACGCATCGTATGAGTACTCGCATTTTTAGTCTGTGTTATTTATGTAAATGAATATCTGCTAAAGATCATGCTAGCGCAGTATTATTTATTTCTACTGCTTCGCTGTACATTATTTATCTTGCATATTGTCTTGTGATCGTAACTGCACATATTACTTACACGAGAAACAAGACTGTTCAATAAATCTTTTATTGAAACGCCCGTCTATTCTTTCTGTGTAACTTTGAGGAAAACTAAGCATGCACGATTGAGCTGAGTGAAACGGTTATCTATTGTTTCCACGACTCTGGGACACGTTCTGATTATAAAGGGAAACAAAGTGGTCATGTTTTGCGGCTGCCAGAAACTACTCCCTTCTTGTTTGTCAAGGAGTTTCTAGTGGCCTCTGAGCTAGCTGGCACAAGTAATTAAGTTTAATATACTCGATAGGGACATACCGACCTCAGTCCTATGTCAAGCCTATAGGGTATATTATTCCAATGCGCAGAGCCTATTAGGGAAATAGGAGCTACACTACATGGCGCCCAACGGTTTGGTAAGGCGGTAATTTAACGTTAGATACTGAGTAACTCAGCTGTGCTTTTTCTCTCAGAGACCCCTACCCATATACTCCAAAAGACGTCTGGAGTGGGCAGGGTTAAGTATCCACCACGGCTACATAGGGAAACACCCTATATATTAGCTGTTTGGTTTGCTCAACGTTGAAGGATACAGTGTTCCAAAATATTGTGCACCTTATCTTTGTTTCCTTGAAACTTGTTCTACATTTTTCAAAAAACAAATGTCCATACACGGGGACGATGCCACCGGACACGGTGGAGCTGCGGCTGATCCAGCCCTAGCAGCAGTTTTTAACATTACAGGTTTAATTGAGACTGAGGAGGGTGTTATAAACATCCCTCCAAACTTAAGAAGAGCCATCACTCTAAAACTCATAAAACACAGCCTACCACCAAGAGGCGGTAGAGCAGTTTTCGTGATAGAGGCACACGAATCCTTTCAACAGAGGTATTCTATTCATGGGTAATATTTCCAGAATCCAATCCAGTAACACACATGTTTCACTTCTACAAAGAAGATGATCCACCAGAGGAATATATTCCTTTCGAGGATATTGAAATTCCACTAACATACCAGGAGCATCAGCTCTGGTTTAAAGGCGCCCTAAAACATCACAAAAACATTACCAGGCTCGGTCCACTAGGTAGACCAGGAGCAACATGGCCGATTCTAGCCGGCTACACACCTCATCCTGACATTGAAGAGATGTCAGACGAGGAATTACTTTCTCAACTCACAGAGTTAATAAAAATCTACAGACAATTGGTCCAATATGTCATGCGGACATTCACAGTCCAACCACCATTAACCATTCCAAATCAGACCCCTCAATCGGGGAGTACACTAAAAATTACACCACAGACTCTATACGCAGTCAAGGGTAAAATGCCCACAAAACGTGAGCAAATTCCATTCTGGATAGCTCAAAAAATTACTCAAATCGAAGCAGTATTTCCAAATACTAGCCCGTATGAGAAACACAGAATCCTAACAATCAGTTTACCAATGGGGATCACACCACAACTGGAAGACTGTACCACTTGGGGCTCAGTCTTTGCTGCCATCTATACTAAAACACATGGTATTCCATCAATTGCGGTAATACCAGATGTCCTGATACAAATTCAAAATGAATACGGGGCAGAGCCTACTCTGAATTTAGGTATGAAGTTACTGAAAAATTTCGACCAGGTCTCAACAATAATATTATCTAATATTAAAGGGGAGGCAGCAGCAGTGGCGATCCGCCAACGATTAAGTTAATTCGATGTTACAGAACATCAAACTGAGCTACCCAGAATAATTGAACAATCATATGCAGAATTAGGCAGAGATAGTTTGGGTGGAAGACCAGTGAAACCTAAACTATGTGAAAGTCCTGAGAAGGTCTCTATTAAACAAACTCCTACATCTTCTAAAAAGAAGTGGGAAACTACTAAACAAAACTCAAACGAGAAACGTTCTCAATCCCGAGGTAGGTCTCCTCAAAAGGAGCCCTCTGAAAGGAGGTATAACCTCAGGAATAGGGATAATTTGAGAAAACCTGACAGGTATCAAGATACTGATACACGTTCCTCTCGTACCTTTCAGATCTCGTCAAGGACTTCGGAAAGAAGAGGACGATCAGAAAATATAGAAGAACGCGTGAAATCCAAAGAAGATAAACACGCTCCAAAAAATAAAACAAAACCTCAATTCTCCAAAAAGAAAGTAGCAGGTCTAAAGATCAGACATGCCGAGAATACTGAGAACACAACTCAAGAACGGAGAATGGGCTCAGACAATGCTGGACAGTGCAGCAGAAGTCACAATAGTTCGCCAGATAGTGGACTTGAATGAGTACATTACAGTTGAGACTGTAGACACCAGGGTTAGTACTCCACAAAGGTTATATGAAATAACACTCCGAATGGAGGGAGACATACCTAGACAGGTGAAAGCACTCTTTTGGGAAAAACTTTCAAGGGGCTATGACATACTTCTAGCAGAAAAAGACTGGCCACCACAATTTGTCAGGGAGTGCCCACATGGCGAGGACATTATTATGCCTGCCTTCTCTAACCATATTCCAATTCATCTAAAATATACTTATGCCAGGAAATGGGCAGTAGCCCAGGCCCCAGCATTATATAAAAATCATGTAGGATGGGATGAGGACTCACCTCACCATAAAATACATCTGAAACATGAACCAACTGCACAAAGGCAGTATCCAATAAAGCAAGAAGCTAAAAAACAGGTCAGGGAGAACTTAGATCAACTTGAATACCAAGGGGTGATTGAAACATGCACCTCCTCAATGAACAATCCTTTGTTTCCTGTCTCCAAACCAGACAACACCTATCGTCTAGTTTTGGATTACAGACACTTAAACACTTGTTGTAAAACATTTGCAGTGCAAAATGCACATAGCACAGCATTAATGAATAACATTGTGCGTAAAAAATATAAAACCACATTAGACATCTCAAATGGTTTCTTTTGTCAAAACATAGCACCTGAAAGCAGGTACTTAACAGCATTCTCCATAATGGGGACCCAGCGTCAATTTTGTCGACTCCCACAAGGGTTCAAGAACAGCCCGGGGTTATTCTCAGCGAGAGTAACAGAGTTACTACAAATTTATGACAATGAGGCATTGTCCTATGTCGATGACATATATCTGACGGACGATGACCTGGACAAACACTTGAACAGGGTAAGCACCATTATACTGGGCTTCGCCTCTGAGGGCTACAAGTTCAACTTTAAAAAGTCCCGAATTGCCCATCTCAATGTCCTATTTCTAGGATATGAGCTTTCAAGTGAAGGCAAGAGCTTGGCAGCTAACTTTTTAGAAAAGTGTGCGCTGCTCCAACCTCCAAAAACGCTAAAAAACTTACAATCCATCCTGGGTTTCCTAAACTTTGGAAGAACATACATTCTAAATTACGCAGAAAGGGTTAAACCTCTCTACGCATTAATCAAACCTGATTTTTCAAACAAGAATTGGACACAAGAACACACAGAAATCTTGCGTTCACTACAGGCTAACATGTTAGCAACAAATCACTTACAAACACGCGTAAGTCAACGCAATTTGGTGATCCGAATAATTTCGGGTCAATGCGGATTCACCTACTTAACCTTCAATGAGGGTGAGAAAATACCAATCGCATACAAATCTCATTTTTACACACAAGCGGAAATGCGCTTCACTTCAACTGAAAAAATTCTGACAGCAGTTCAAACCGCTGTAGCAAAAGAAAGAGCCCTAGCCCAAGGGAAACGCATTATTGTCGTAACCCCAGTACCGGCTTTAGAAGCGGTCACAAAAGCAAGCATTCCAAATGCTAAAGCATTACATCCAAGATGGATACAGTGGGTTAATTCTCTTGCTGCAACAGATGTTGAATATGTTTTTGATCCTGATTTAAAAACACAAGCATTCCTAGCAATATGAACAAGAATGTCCTCTGCCCACTGAAATTCTGCCTCTCGATCAGTACGAATTCATAATTTACACTGACGGATCCGCACAACCCGCAACAGGGGGTAAGCAAGCTTACAGTGCAGCGTGTGCAATCGTTAAAGGTCGCATGCGAGATGGCATCTTCAGACCTATGGTCACAAAAACTCAATCTCTAGGAGATTGTACAGCTCAGCGAGCTGAACTACAAGCATTCAAACTGGCACTTGAAAGTACAGATCGAGAATTCCCCACACTAATAGTGTGCGATTCCTTTTACTGTGTTCAGTCGTATAATGAATATATACAAAACTGGCTTGAAAATGGATTCAAAGATGCGAAAGGTGGCACAATAAAGCATAAAACGCTTTGGGAACAAGTAGTTCAGTTAAAAAATGAACTACCAAAGGCTCACGTGATCCACACACTGAGTCATCAACGTGATGGCGTTCACGTTGCAGGGAATTCATTGGCTGACGAAGCCGCAAAGGGGGCTGTTCAGACGGCTTCCGTAGCTGCGATCACTCGTTCAAAAACAAAAATAGACAGTGAGATAATGTTGGCTGTCAATGCTACAAGCAAAGGCAGTGGTGCAGCGTTACCAAAAAAGTTTCCACTCAAGTACTCTTATGTAATTGATGCGAACAACGTTCCTTTTGCTCGAATCCCTGGAGTGGGGGATAGGGTAATTCCAAACAAGGAACGTAGATTAGGACTAATCCTAGCAGCACACGAAGGGATAGCTTCTGCCCATGCAGGTGTTTCTGCAACAGTATCTTTACTCAAGCAAAGATATTGGTGGCCTGGCATTAGAAAACAAACAAAGAACTATGTTTTAGAATGTGATATATGCCAACAGATGAAAGTCTCCACAGTGAAACGCCCTGCGCAGACACCCCTGTTAATTTCAGACAAACCATTAGCTTGTGTTTACCTGGACCACTGCGGTCCCTTGCAAAGGGACAGTAACTATAAATATATCATGGTTGCAGTGGATTCATGCTCTAGGTTCCTATGGATATGGCCTCAGCGCTCGGCTGACGCTCGAACTGTTATAAAAGATTTGCGAGTCTTTATCGGCACATACATAATAGGCACGCTACATTCTGACCAGGGCAGCGTTTAGCTCTCGGGCTTACAAAGAAGCCATGGCCAGTCTGGGCGTTGCATTGCGGTACTCCTCTCCATTCCATCCTGAGGGAAATTCGGTCGTGGACAGGAAAAACCGGGACATAAAGCAGTCTATAACAGCTAGGGTATTATGTTCGGGTGATGGGTGGGTCAAACATCTTTATGGGGTCCAACGCTCATTAAATAACTTGCCAAGAAGTTCTCTAGGGGGGGTCACTCCATATGAGGTCCTATTTGGACAAGAATGTGGGTACCAGACCTCGATCACGTAGGCACAGTGGTGGAAAATAAACCATTTGATATCAAAGATCGTTTGGCTGTTTTACAGGAACTCAATGAATTGAGATCGAAACAAAGCAACGTATTCCTGCAGCCAACCACCACTGGGGAAAAACCGGCGGTCCCAGCAAGGCCTGTCTGGATTCCAAAAGTTGGGGATCTAGTCAGAGAAAAGATTGCGGACAAGAAGGAATTTGGACCTTCTTACAGACAACCAGTACCTGTCCTAGCAGTTCAAGGAACAAGAACAGTACTTCTGCCGCCCCTTGCTGGAAGAAAGGAGAAAAGATTTGTGTCCATCGACCTCATCAAACCACAGTATGCGGCCAATACTAAATAGTAGGCCTCGTGGACTCCGACCTAGTAGCAGACACACTCCTCTCGCTACTATCCAAGAGGTTCAGACTGAAAGACTGATAACAATTGAGACTTCAGTAGTAACAGATGAAGGACTAAGCAACAATGCAATGGAACTCATCCCTCTTGAAAATCAAGTAACAGTTCGTCCAAATACACCTGTCTACACCAATGTAGCAAGTGATCAACTGGTTCCAACGATTACTACAAATCCTGATGCAATTTCAACAATTGACAGAACTGCTTCTGGCTATTTCATTAACTTTGATACGTTCTCAGAAGATCCGAGTGAACGTGAAACGACGCCAGCAACATCAAAATTCAAGCAGCAAGTACAAGACTTTCTTCACTTTCTGAAAAAGACTTATCTGGTTTCACCATGGATTGAACTCTGGATTATTTCTGGAATATTTGTTTTCCTGCTTTGGCTAGCTTTGGTTATGACTATGAGCGTGCTTATAAATGGCAGATACATCCATGTGAACACTGAAAGAAAAGATGTGAACTTACTTTTGAAACCTCATAAATCTTCCCATCGTGAAGCAAGAGACTTGTCAACAGTGAACATCACAGCCGTTCCTATACAGGATGGTATAGTGTGGGACAAAACAGATTTTGATCTCTTCGGCCCGACGGAACAATTGAACATTCCACATTTGTTTAAAATTTCACTAAGTGATCTTATTTCGTCCAGTACCTATTCAGATGATTGGGACTTTGAGACTGTTAATGACATAATGTTTGACCTAGAATAATCTGCTGCATTTTCTAAAAGTGAATATTTAGAGAGTTCATCAGACTATGAACAGCTGTATTGCTATAACCACTATGGTCATCATTATTTGCATAAATCAGCATACCCTAGAAATGTGTTTATGTTTAACCAATGGGAGCATTGTCCTACACCACCAAAAGGTAGTTCAAAAACATTTGTTAATAAGTTTCCATATTTTTCAGGTTACAATACATTTGATCCAGAAACGTTTTACTATAAAAATTTAAACAAAACAGGACTGAAAATTATGTTAACAAATACAAAACAGATTTACTCTGCAGCATTTATTGCCCAACTGTCTAGACAGGGTTTCGTCTTTTGGAAAGACACAATAGACACAAAAACTGTCTGGGGTACTAAAGATTGGCAAGTGCAGGGGATAGAAGCTTTATTTAGAGCCTGTATCATCCCTGAACAAATAATGTTTTTGAATGATACTATCCAACAAACATCTTGTCTTGGTCTAGCCAAGATCAAAGAGATGAAAACACCTTCTGTACCAACACCTGCAAGTGATAACAATACACAGGCAGCGGTTACAGTTGACAAAATACTACAACTCAACAGATCTAATCCTGATTGGAGAAAATGGTTGATCTGGCCCACAGACACGAACAACTGTCAGGAAAGATTCCTGAATAAAACTCAGGGCTTTACTATTCATAGGCCAGACCCAAGATACGTCCAAAGACAGCATCCGGGGGTAGTAACAACATACAGTGTAGGAAAATTATGCCTCGATTGGCTGCATAAATCTACACTACAGGATGTGAAACAACACTTATCCTTACTTAAAGAAGACGCAGACCTTAGGGAATTCTTGCATGGACCAAGAAAACCGCGTCAAAAACGTTTCATATATGCCGGCATCTATGCTGCTTATAATGAAGCTTGGAAAGTGTCACAGATGGAGGCCGCAGAACGAATACGTGAACTTGATCGTATTAATTTAGAGAAAACTCTCTCTGTGGTCGACAATGGATTAACAACTTTGTCCTCCAGAATATATTCATTGGATGGCATTGTATCCTCTGCTATCGACATACTGGAACAAGATTTGGCGATGTTACAACAAGGCCAATCTCAATTACGTTCTATTGTGTTATTAAGCTGGACGTTGCAATCTTTGCGAGCGGGCTATGTGCCTTGGCGTTTTATCAACACGTCAATTCTGTTTGCAGAATACAATCTAACTGATAAACAGATCGAACTGGCACAAAGAGGAGCAAAGTATATAGTGCTGGGCATTGAAAAACTGGAAAAGTTACCATTCACAGTGGCAGAAAAACCAGCTACAGAATGGCTTATTCATGGCAACATCACACTACCTGTGACTACTTTTCAGTTTCAGTATTGCCTCAAACAAATGCAAGCAGGCAAATATGAAAGGTTGGGTAAGGAATACATTAAGACATCTTGGAATTTACCATACACATATAGATGTTGGAGTGGGGATTGTGAAGTGTTTCTGAGCGGTACACACTGTAAAAATGCACTGAGCGGTTCACTAATATGTCAGGACATTTCTTTACACGGGGCTTGTAATGGTTCTGTGGCAAATTTGTCTTGCCACCAGCAGGGTACACCAGCTGCTGTGATTAATCCAACGTTTGGACAACTTTCTAATGGGAGTACCTCATGTTGAATGATCAGAGTTGCTGTGGCATGTTGCCAGGCATCCCATATCTAGTAACGGTTAACTCCAGGGTCACTTGCTGTATGCAAGTATTGTTTGCCCCAATAGACACAGTCAGGGAGTCGCCTTTGTGGCCTTCGCTGAACGTCTCTTTTATAAGATTTGATACTTTAAGCAGAATGAAAGCCATGCTTTTACAACAAACAGTGCCTTTGACCTCGGCCAAAGAAACCTATGATCTACAAGTAGCAAGGACTTCGGCTGAGATACAGACTTTAATACGTACAAACTGCCCTATACATTTCGTGGAAATGATAGGACGTATCTTTAACATGTCTGATACAAGCGGAATTGTACATGTATTTAAGAGCATCTGTTCCGGCCTGTTAACACCTTTCCAGGCAATACTCGGAATAATCCCAAACTTTGCACATTCGGTGTTTGGTGGCATACCATTAATTCTAGCACTTGTTGCCGGAATTCTATTTCTCTTCCTGCTATTACGCTATGGCCAGCCTATTCGCAGACATCACTCCGAGCGAAATGGAGAAAGCTCTCCTTGAACGAAAGTGCCGTGAGCGAATAGTACAGCTTTTGGGCATGAATCGTCTACGGGAACTTAATACCACGCAGTTCATGTCGTTCAGACCAATCTGGCAAGATTGCATCTTACCTGTTCTACGATGCCTGCTATGCGGTGAAGAATGCGTGTTGGACACCTGTCTAACATTTCCATCAGCTACGCCAACGGATATCGATACTCTGCTGGACCCGATAACGGCCCATGCTCTGTGTTGTCCCCAGAGGCTACCAATCCTGATGACAGCATTCATTGAGATCTCACAGATGCTTCCGGCTGCTGCTGAGGTACGAGATGGATCTACAGGCACACAGGTAACAACGGACGCGAACATTGCTGCGGCATCCTATGCTGAAAGCGATGCTTCACATCTCTGTGCAATTAATCTACTACACGAGGTGTTCCGAATGTTACCAACTACAGTGGACGATATTTTGTCTACAGAAATAGATGATCTCATGTTTACACCAGACTCGTACACTGACTCTGATTCAGCCCACAGTGTTCCAGAGATGCAGTAAAAATTTGGCCTTCATATTTCAAAAACTTGGAACTCTTCCCATATTGAACTTTTTTCCGTTTTTTCAAATTAAATGGCACATCAATCTGCTTGAAGTAGAACTATTCTTATAGTACGGACTTCGCGGTACTTCCTCAGACACTTTATCATCGTGTTAGTCTAAAACAGTTCATTAATTTCCATGACATGAAATGACTTTGATTTTGAACAAACTTATCGATCGTTTTTTTGTCACATGTAAATATTACTGCTTATTTCATTCAAATTGCATTTTATTTTCAAATATATGCCTGAAATGAGAAGCAATGCTTAAAAATGTGCAGTACTTTTTGCATTCTAATAGGTTTTTTAAATGCCTTTTAAATGGTTTTAAGAAATATTTTAGCAATATGCGGTACTCCATTTTATGTTTAGCATTTTAAATGTTTAGCATTTATATTCTTATCGTACACACGAAAGTGGAGTGGGTGTTGTATTCCTCTTAGGATGTCCGTATATAGGTTTTCCTGTATCATGTCCTTATATAGGCACAATTCGCCCTGCCCTTATATAGGCATAAAATCCCAGTCCTTATTTAGGCATTAAACCGTGCACTCCAAATACAGGCATGGTCTCCGACATCCGTCCACCCTAACGTCACAACGAGTTCTTGAAGAACAGACCCTTAGGCTTCGGGAGTTTCCCTAGCACAGGACTATTGATTTCTTCAAGGACTCATCTATTATGCATGAACCGTTATACCTTAAGGGTTCATTCATGACGTCTTCCGCTGTCCGATTCACGTCAATGCTAACATTGTGAGGTACCTCTCAGGTATAAATATACCTTCCCTAACCCTTGTAAACTAGAGGAAACCTCGACTTCAGAGGAGCCCGTTTCCCGGCCTGACGCACTGAGAAGACGCTGTCATCCCTGCACGCAGAGAGTCCAGCTTCCAGTGATCTGACTTCCCTTGCGGGGTGTTGGAGTTCGAGTCTGGCAAGAGATTCCTACCTCTCTCATTCTTAAGGTATGGAGCTGACTAGAACCTAGAGGGACTCTTGGCATACTAGGCATACTAGGCATAACATACTCTTAGTATACCATAGTAAGGAATACTTCACCTACTTCATACCTTTCCCTACACCTAGGTTAGGTTAGGTACATTGGGGTAGAACTAGCTTAGAAACGCATCGTATGAGTACTCGCATTTTTAGTCTGTGTTATTTATGTAAATGAATATCTGCTAAAGATCATGCTAGCGCAGTATTATTTATTTCTACTGCTTCTGTACATTATTTATCTTGCATATTGTCTTGTGATCGTAACTGCACATATTACTTACACGAGAAACAAGACTGTTCAATAAATCTTTTATTGAAACGCCCGTCTATTCTTTCTGTGTAACTTTGAGGAAAACTAAGCCTGCACGATTGAGCTGAGTGAAACGGTTATCTATTGTTTCCACGACTCTGGGACACGTTCTGATTATAAAGGGAAACAAAGTGGTCATGTTTTGCGGCTGCCAGAAACTACTCCCTTCTTGTTTGTCAAGGAGTTTCTAGTGGCCTCTGAGCTAGCTGGCACAAGTAATTAAGTTTAATATACTCGATAGGGACATACCGACCTCAGTCCTATGTCAAGCCTATAGGGTATATTATTCCAATGCGCAGAGCCTATTAGGGAAATAGAAGCTACACTACAACATACTTGTGCCATACTACATGGCATATGTGCAACACAATCCTACAAGACACACATGTTGAGTCCGCCTACCCCACTGTTGGCCACATCTCTAAGTGAACTGCGCTGCTGAAGCATCACTGTTCATGATGCTCTGGTGCAGCAAGTCTCCAACTCATATCAATTGAGGCAACGCAAAGTCAGCCTGCGTGCCCTTGCATGGTCTCAAAGATATACAGTAAGGCAAGCCAGAGTAAAGTGCAGCATTGATTCACCGTACGCTAAGAATGTGTTCCATGGGCCTTGCGGTGGCTTTTCCCAAGAAACACCAATAAAGATCTCACACATTTCCACATATCTAAGCTTCAGGGACCCTGGGACTGTTTACAAATAGTGTGCCTCCCAAGGGGAGGTTAAATGAGAATACATAAAGACAGGCCTCATTGTCATGTCCAATTACTATGTTTCCAGCATTCCGCCGGACACATAGAAGGAGGAAATGGCATAGATTGTTTGCATTTGGTGCAGGAATGTGTCCCTTAAAGCATTAAGTTATTTGAGGACACTACACTGACACACGTGCACCATGGTGCAAGGGGGTGTTGGCACTAGTCACTAACATGTGATGGTGCATATGCGGACAGCTATATGTTAGGAATATGACACATTCCACCCCTTCACTTTGGATGCAGGTCAGCGCATCCAGGTGACATTAAGTGAGCCCAGTGGCAACAACTGCTACATGAGGCCCTGTGTGCATTCAGTAGTGTGACAGAGCCTCACTAATGCAACTCCATGTGAAATGCTGCGTCCAAACACCCTGTTGAAGGAAGGGATTCCCTGTCTCTAGTCTGTGTGTCTACAGGTAAATCCCATGGTCATGAGGCATGTGATGTATCCCAGACCTATAAAACTGAGAAATGTTGTCATATTTTAATCTTGCAAGATCATCTCTACCATGCTACATTACATCACTCATCATATACACACATCCCATCCTATGTGCACACGGTTTTGCTCCCAACTGTGCAGCAAGGTGCAGCCTCAAGCACAAACTATATCTTCCATGACAGGCGACAGCACAGTCATCTTGGGAATAACATGCCTGTCTTGGAGTAATGCTTCACAGTTTCTGCCAGAGCAGGCACAAAACCCTGGACACTGAATCATGTGGAAAATATGTCCTACGCTGTCCCCAATCAGTGTGGCAGTGTAGTGTAGTTAGTCTACCAGTTTCACTGTACAGCGTAAGATTAACACATATCTCTAAGCCCTTGTGTACTGTCACCATATTGGACCCTGTGCACTGCCATGTGTACAATATCATGACCCACATTGATATCCACTCACTGCCCTTCCCGTGGCAGTACACATTGAACAACATGGACTCCAACTCTCATTGCCAAATATGAGTGACTGAAGGACGCCACATCACCTGCTCCAGGTACGGGTTGTAAAATCAGACAGGTATCAGTGCTGGAATGGCAATAGTAGACAATAATAGACACAATAGATGAATGTGAGAAATGTGTCTACTCAATGGCAAATTGACTCTTCTTACTGGCGACAAATCATCACCTGCACGGCCTTGGCACTCAAAAGTATGACAAATACTAAGCGAATCACAGAGGACAGCACACCTGTATGTGTAGCACAGTGTCAGTCATATCCAATCCCTACTTGCGTGTATGTCACACAATGTCATAGCACGTCTCTTACAATAGGCAAGGGGTATGAGTCATTCAGGACACGTAACAGAATGGACATGAATGTGGGGCCATTCCTTTACAGAACTCTTAACTAACCTTACCCCTCCTGTCTTTGCAGCTGACCAAGGATATGCTCTGCAGCCGTGGCTGATGACTCCTCTTAAAAAAAAACAGACTGAACCACTACGGAGGCACATTCATGCCCTCAGAAGGCCCCGGTCGATAGTCGAGCAGACATTCGGCGTACTGAAATCCCATTCAGTAGTCCGGATATGTCTGGGGGCCGATTGCTGAACACGCCACCAATGGTGTACAGTACTATTCTTGTTTGCTGCATACTGCACAATATTTGTGTAAGGACAAATGTACCATGGGCCAATGGCAATGAGGAGCAGGAACCACCAGACGATGAGGATGAGGAAGATGAGGAGCCACATCGAACAGTTCCATCAGTAGCCGCAACACGGCGGAGGGACCATATTATTAACAATTTTTTCACTGATGCATGAGTGACTTACATGACGTCACAAAATGATGACAAATGTAACTGTGTACATATCAGTGGCGGCCGCTCCATTAGGGCGTAGGAGTGCCGCCCCACTGCTTTCTCGCAGTGCGAGAAGCAGAAAATAAAATGGTATTTTAAATACCATTTTATTTTCTGCTTGTCGCGCTGCGAGAAAGCAGAAGGCACTGGGGGTATGCCTGGTTGGGGGCGGGTTGGAGGGTATGCCTGGTTGGGGGCGGGCGGGAGGGTATGCCTGGTTGGGGGCAGGCGGGTGGGCGGGTCGGGGAGGAGTGGCTTGCACCACTCTGAGTGCCCTGACTGTTTGGTCGGCCCTGGGGCCGACCAAAGCAGTCATGCGCACTCTACATTTTCTCTATGTAGGCTGCATGCAGCCTACATAGAGAAAATGGCCTCCCTACAGGTGCCCGGCCGGGCGCTGCCCGCGACTCTGCACCAATCACAACGCTGCCATTGCAGCGTTGTGATTGGCTTACAGGAGGGGAGGGAGCATGCCTAGGCTGTTCCTGTTCAGGAGCAGCAGAGGCGGCGCGGGACCCGGCCCAGGAGCAGAGGCGGCGCGGAACGCCTGGACCCCGTCAGGTAAGTTTTCATTTTATTTTTACGCCCCCCCGCGCGGTAACCCCAGCGCGACCCCCCCCTTCCGCGAGTATTGCAAGTGTTACCTACTTAATTGCAGATATCCCTTGTATCACACACAAATGTTCTGACAGGGCGAGTCACAACCACTGACTACGTCACATTTATGAAGTCCCTTCAAGTTTGAGAGCATCCCTTCAAGTTTGAGAGCATTGCATTATCATCTGGGCCATTGGTACGAATGTCTCATAAAATGAATGCGGCCAGCAAGAAAGTTATTCCATGGACTAGGACTCCTCCCACTCACTCCGAATCCCATAACCGCAATTCCTTAAATTAAGGGCCCGCACACGATGAAGACGTTGCGCTTGTGGGTACTGAGGAGCGGGTTTACGGTACTGACAGACTATTGAGCAGCCCCACTGGCATAATGTGCCCGTGGCTTGTTGAGTACCACCCTACCTGGATTCAGTACCAGCATGGAATATTGTTCTTGCATACAGAAGAGCCAGTTCTAAAGATAGCAGTATCCCGGATATTTCAAATAACTTTCTTGGCAAGTTGGGGAGGATCTCTGGCATGTTCAGCAGACTTCCATGCACACTGAAATGCCCTCTGGCCATTAGCATGGGTAACACCTCTTATTCAGTGCCATGGTGCCCTAAGGGGTGGATGTTCACTACTACAAATACATGTGTTATGTCACTTTTTGTTACGTTATTGCACAATATCCTGGCATAGGGAGCATTTGTCATATTTAGCAATCCGCTAGCATTTTGAGCAGCACCTTGGCATAATGAGCAGCTCCCTTATATTCCAACCAGTAGCCTATATGTATCAGCTGCAAGCACATGGATGTATGTGAAAGCGCCCTGATGACATACTGAGTAATCCCCTCGCACACTAAGAAACACCCTGGCACATCCAGTAGAACGCTGGTGTATCGAGCATGGCATGGGCACACTCTAGCCATATCTCATAGCCTCTGGATATTGTGCACAGGCAGCTCTCTAAAACACTGAGCAGCTTCCAGGCACACTGGACTCAGCCCTATCATGCGGAGCATGTGCAGTCATGCGAGCAGCCTCCTGGCATAGCGAGCAACTTCTTTGCACATCGAGCAGCCATGCGATAAACCCAGAAATGCTCAATCACACTCAGCAGAATTCCACCATGTTGTGCAAGGTCTGGGCATACTGATCACTCTATTCCTATCTGAGAGGTTGGTTCCCCGGACCATTCATCGCCCATCTCCCCTTGGAATGTGCCCTATCTTATGGAGCACCCACCCTCCATCTTAACCATCCCCCTGGCATACAGAGCAGCTCATTGCTATATTGATAGGACCAATTTAACAATGATTTTGCTTTTTTACATTTATTTAGATTATTGAAAGTTTGAGCCTAGTCATAGTGGGTAACAGGGTGAGCCAATCGGCAGAGAGATGACATAGAAAAAGCCAGATTTATATCGCAGAGGATTGAGTCATGCAGATATAAGGTGCTCTACAAATCAAATCTATATTGATCGGTGTCTTAAAATATTTGGGCATCACCTATATTTGAATTATGGCAACCACCTGGCAGATGACAGATCATTATCTTATGTGGGACCTACTGTCTTGGGCTCCAATCTCAGCTTTGGCACCTTCTGTGATTTTTGGGCGAATTTCGTAAATAAAAATGGTAAATGTGTCTGAAAAGCTCCACTTAAAGTTCAGGCTTCAGTGCACTTCAGGATTTTGCTAAACGTGAATGGTAAAACGTGAATGGTAAATGCTAAACACACACGTAGTGAAAAGTAGGCCTTTTTTGTTACGTTGACGTAATTTCGTGTATTTCTGGTAATTCACATTAGGCTTGTCATGCAAAGTTCCCAAAATCATTCCTTTCGCCATGTCACGCAATTTCTTAAATGATAAATAATTAAATCGTATTGCTTTATTAACCTTCCTGCTTCCTCAAATTTGCTTAAAAATGCACCATTTGTCCACTCTTTTTTCAAACGTTTCTCAGGGGGAGAACCCCCCCAAACACCCCGTAGGTTGTTCAGGCTCGCTCGCTACGCTCTCTCGCCGCAGTGCAGTATGGCAATAATTTTACGCCTCACCACTTCCAAATGTCACCAGCCACCACTGGTACATAAACATGTAAATGCATATATGAGCACTACTACTGTGTATGCATTTTGATTCCATAGTCACAGTAAACATCAAAACATTCACATCATACCTGCTACTAAATGCCACACAGAAAATGTATGGAGCTATGTGTAACAAACAGCATTGAACAACATCTGGTATAAACAAAATAGTGTGCATGCCAACAACCCGTAGCAAATAGTGGAGGAGCCGTCCCTGCCCATAACCTCCACCAGCATACCCTCACAACCACCAGTCCCTACACCTCAGCCCACAGGAGGAGCAAGCTCATTTGAGCAAGACATTAAGAGGGCCTGTCGGACCTAAAATCGAGGGTGGCGGTGCTTGAGCACAAGATGGACCAGGCTATCACATTGCTCCAGGAAGTGAAGCAGGCACTGGCAAGACGATAGCCCCATTCCAGCCACAGGAAGCCTTTCTGCCCTTCCTCCTGTACATATTTTTAATCTTGTTCTTAATGGTTTTATAGCTTAGTTTAGGTTAGTTAGTGTAGTTATAGTGTAAGGGTAGTAGTTTTAGGTTTTTTTTAGGGGTGGGAACACTGTTAGTGGGTAGGGGTACTTTGTGTTTTTTGGGATGGGGGTTGATGTGTTATGACCCCCCCCCCAAAAAAAATAACAAAAACAATAAATGATTGTTTAGGATTTAATGTGTAGTTAGTTGATGTTAGGTGTAGTTTCTGTTGTCCTTGTGTGAAGACGTGTCTTAAGTGGGGTGGGGGTGTTGATGTTTATCATGTCGTGCTAAATGTATAGAGTAAGCTAGTTAAAGTAGTTTTAGATAGTAGTTAGGATAAGTTAGTTTAGGTTAGGTTAGATTAGTTAGTGTAGGTTAGGTTGTGTTAGTAATTTTAATTTTTCAGTTGACATTAAATGTCATTGTTTGCTACATACAGGTCTACATCATGATTTACTGTGTGTAATTTAGCATGTGTGCTCAGGTAATGTTATGTACATGCATTTGTATTTTCTTGCAGAGTTTGGTAACATGGGTGATTGGGTGATTTACCTATGGACAGGGATCTGTCAGGTTGGCCTTGGCTTTACATTATCTATCTACAGACATTGTTGAGCAGTGCACGTGGTAATCATGATGGGAATGGTACACAGTGCTACACGTGTATTCACATACGATTATTCTGTGTGGGTACGTCATCCCACATGCTTTGGAGGGGTGCTGTGGTTAAAACATTCACCCAAATTTAATGTTTTTGGACTCCCACACTAATGGCAGCCCCATAAACACTCACACTTGCAGCGTTTGCTTGTCCGCCCAATGTTGTTTGCTTGCTAGTATCCATGGGTAGACCCGGCACTTGTGGTCTGACTTCATTCACCATTAACATTGACTGCATGACACCTGTTGCACTTCATGCCTGCAACCTCAAGTAACCACTTGCTAGTCAACACACACATAGGGTTAACCAAATATGTTTCACTCTCAAAACTCCCTGACTCCGAACACCACATGTCCCTTTGGCAAGTAGTTGTTGTCTTTGCCTTACAGAATGCACAATGGTCAACTTGGTCCAGACTCCAACAGACAGACAGCCCCACAGGTAGTACTAAGTGCATTTATTTACATGTGCTAATATTTATGCGGCTCACAGGGACAGTTCATAGGACAAGAACCCCAAAAGAAGTTTTGAGCCAGTGGATGTTCAGACAGAGTCCATGGGTGTAACATGTCATGGGACATGTGGAGGAGAGGAGTGCTTCAGTGAAGAGAATGACCACAATGTCATTAGGGAGGATAGGCCACATTGACAGTCCACAAACGGTTGAGATGAACAGGGTCTAAGAAAAATGAGGACAGTAGCAGCTGATTTTCACTGGCATGTTCATAAGCACAGGGCAAAGGAGAAACTGGGTATGTGGCACCGATGAATGCAACTGGACATATTTTCTTTGTGAAAAAGAGGTGCAGTCCACATCTTCCTCTTCTGATGTATGCAGTGTCTCCAGTGAAGGGGGTGTTGTAGGTGCGGCAGCCGAGGGAGGCACACACACATCGGGGGCTGAAGATGTGGATGCTGTGCCTGCAGCATCATTCATCTGTGCCAACCCATGAGGCAGCACAGCAGCGAGGATGATCTGCTGGGTTTGCAAAACACCAGCAACGTCGCGGTGGTAGGCAGCCATGGCAGCAAAGTGGGAGCCCTGCTTCTGCTCCATGGACTCCAAGACAGTTCATATTGCCCCCAGCTGGTTGGCCACCTCGCTGGTGCCACTTTGGCAGGGCATTTGTTCATGCCTCTACCTCATGACACCAGTGATGTCAGCCAGGGACTGCTGGAACCCAGGAAGCGGACAGTAGGTGCCACTTATGGTCACAGTGTTGTCTCTATTGGATTCCTTCTAGAGTGGCCGCCACAGTCTCCATCCCCACCCGCACCTGCTCTACCATCTCCCACTGGACTCCTACCGCAGTACTTTGGAAAGTAATCTGAAGGTCCTCGGAGTCCAGGGCTCTGGGTGAGGCGGGGTGGCAGGTGGTGCCTGTTGGTTGGTAGGCGGGGATGTGGAGACCCCATAAAACTGTTGACCCTCCCCAAGTCCGGAGATAGTGTCCAGATGGAGTCCAGGAGTTCTTGGAGGGTGTCCTGGTCAATGGTTTGCAGGTTGTCATCACCATCGTCGCTGAAGTCCGGGACAGTGTGCTGGCCAGGAGGTGAGAGTTTAACCTCTGCAATGAGATAGAGAAATGCTATTGCTGATCTCTCTTAGATGTTGAAATGAGTAATCCAGTTGACAAACAAGGTTCAATACATTTCATTTTCACTTCCTCATTGATGCGTAGGACACCTGCTACGCAAGGGTATGGATTGCAAAGTGCACTTTATTTCCCTTTCAGATGACTGGATCTCAGCATTGTTATCACTACCCCTGTGTGCCTACTCTGAGTGGATGGGCCCTGTCATACTAGTCAGATGACGATGACTGACGTTCAGCCCATTTCATCATGACCACAGTTGGTTATCTGCAGGGTGTCACACATCGTTTTAATCAGACCCATGCACTTGTATTGTACATGCCTCCTCTGGCTGTTCCCAGTTTGGTCCTGGCAGCCGACTTACTGCCACACATTAATGGGACCCAGATCATACATTGACTCTCACATGCCTACGACACCTACATTATACATGACCATATCCAATGGTCTGACATGGCCTGCTGTTATAGAGTGATATGGGTCAGGCAGCACCCCACATGGTACTAGTGCTGAGGAAGGTGACATGTACCTACCCAGTTTCAAAGACAACTGGGCCCAATCATCTCAGCCTATGACCTTCCCGGACTCGTGACCTTTGTGGTTGCTAAGTACTTCTCCCTATCCCTTGACAGTTCCCTGTATGACATCCTCCGACTTGTTCATGTAGCACAGTGTGACGAATTTTAACCAGAATCCATCCTGGTACATACTACATCTTCACCCAGGTCCACATGAAATGTAGATTGCAGTACCACAATGGGCTGTTGTCTGTCAGCTGCTACACAAGTGTGACCCAGTCAGACACAGCAGTGCATGTGTATTTGTGAGGGTACCTTGCAGTACACACGTCCCTTCTCTCCTCCTTGCAATGCAGTGTCTCCCCAATCAGATAGATTGGCAGTTCGACGTGCACAGCAAGCACCTACTACGCACTGCCCTAGCAAGAGCCCGCCAGGGCCACACACCATCATTTATTTTGACACATGGGGGCATATTTACAAGGGCATTGGGCCACCAGAGTGTCACTTCTTACGACGCTCTGTACGTGCAATGCCCTGCTCCATGTTTACAAGGCGGCACTAAGCCACTTTGCATGGCTTAACGCCACCTTGTAAATATCGTACCCTTTGACAAAGTTTTCTGTGTCAAAGGAGCGTGCAATGTGTGATGCTGTAGGCTTTCCCACGCAACACCCATTGCTTTTTGGCACTGCCCCACATTTACTACGAAGTAATCGTAAATTTGAGGCTGTGCCAAAAAATAACGCCTTTAAAAGGGAGGCTTTAGACTGGACCAACGAGGAGAAATACTTTTATTCCTGCTTATTTTCTGCTCTTTCTATGTATGCTGCATTTTGCAGCACACATAGAAGGAGCAAAACGCCATTAATGATTGCTTATGTGCAGGAAGGGATGCGCCTTATTTACAGGAATACGGGGCACCCCTGTGCTCACCCCTGCGCTGGTACAAAAAAACAGCACTGGGCTAACGCAGGCACCCTTGCCCCATGGTACAAGGGTGCCTGCGTTGAAGGCAGGATTGTTTATGTGCAGGAATGGAGCCCGTATTCCTGTAAATTTGGTGCATCCCTGCATTTTTTAAATAACGCAGCTCGGCGCAGCTGAATGGTTTGCAGCGATGCACTGCACCATTTCATTGTAATGATGCCCCATGGTCCTCAAGTGTACATAAGTTGCATTCACCCCCACACCCAGTCAGGTTTAGTAGATGAGAGGAGTTCAGGTGGTTCCTACCATGGCAGCTCAAACCTGTGTGCTCTGACCCTGCCTCGCAGGACAGCTGCGTGCAATGTAGTTTAATCTAGGCTACCATGGACAGGGCTCTTGACATGTCCCTATGTGTAGATACTTCCCATGGCCCCCATATCCCCCACCCCTCAGGTGGGTTGTTTCTCCTCTGCAAACCCATTCCATGCCTTGGATTTGCAGGCTAGGTTAGTGTGCATTATCCCAGGTTAGAGAGAGAGGCATATTTCCAAATCATATGCCGCAGCGCCACAGACCATCGTGCTGCATCAAGCTGTGTCATTAGTAAGGTGCTGGGATGCGCTGTATTTACAACAATACAAAGCATCTATGTGCTGGTGCACAATAGGCTGGCTAGCACCAACACAGGTACCCCTGCACCATTGTGCAAGCGCGCCTGCATTGGAGATCAGCTGTTGTTTGTGCGCCGGCACTGGCAGATAGGACAGGAGTGCACTGTATCTTGTGGATACAGTGCATTCCTGTCCTTTTCTTTTGACGTAAGGCAGCACAGCTAGAAGGCTTGCGGCGCTGCCCTATGCCAAAATATTGTCAAAATGCCCATGAGACATCCATTTATGTTATATTTAACCATAGATAAACCAGCATACTACCCTTTGGCCTGCAGACAGTACCTCAGAGCGCTGGGACATCGCTGCCTGCACAGCACGACATGACCTAGCACCCACATTGCCCCATGTTGTAACTTACCCTGTTGCTGTTGTAGGCCGTCATAGCCAGCACTGTCCTGTCGCGCAACACCTATCACAGACTCCTCGAAGATGACAGCAGACACCTGCTCCTCCCAGGGATCCAGCTGCTCCTGGGGCGCTGGACGACCACCTCCGGTCTACTTAGCTGCTTGAGATTGATTGCCAGTTCCTCCTTTGTCCTGCACTTGCAATCCTGCCAGTGATTTTTGCAGTCACTCAATGTCATCTTGACTTTAGCAACGCTGCTCACCTTGTCCATAATGGTCTGCATATGGCCTTTTTCCTCCCCAATGACATTTTGGAGCAGACGAAGAGCTGGTGTTGGTGCTCCGTCACCTCCGTGATCAAGATCTCACTCTCCTCTTCACTAAACTTGCACTTCCTCTTCCCCTGGGACTCTGGCTGGTCATCCTGGCTGGTACTGGGGTTGCTGGGGTTGTTGTCCTGGGCAGTGCTCACTGCAGGCTGCTCCATTGCTGCTTTCAGGTAAGTGTGCCATTTTTTTTCATACAGCGGCGTTTTTAATTTTTCCACCTGCTAGGCTCACAAAAGTGATGCTAGGATGGCTGGCGTCTATTTTCTAAACGTTAATTTGCCAAGCGGCACTTTTGCAGCATTAGCACCAAATTTCCTAACGACACGGCGCACACAACAGCTTTTTTACGACGCCAGCTCCTTCCTAATGCCATGGTGAACCGTATTGTAAATATGATGCAGACATGGCGTTGGAATCTGTCGAACCGCAGCAGTAATTTTTATGGCTCACTGCTGCGGCAAAACAGCGGTGCGCCAGTGCTTATAAAAATATGCCCCTAAGTTTGTAATCATATGTGTACTCGGAACCTCTCAAAAAGTTGTGCATCACACAAATCCATTTAACTTGTTTATTGAATGAGAATTACTAGTTATGCTCAGGACCACATGAATTATGCAATTTGCGGATGCAGTGTTTACTGCATAAATATGGATTTGCCACTTTTGCCACATAATCCATCATCTGCTGCATAATCTGCAGGTTTTAACAAAAAAAATGTTTCTAGCTCAGATGGATCAAAAGTTGCAAAACAATTCGGTGATACATGGTACCGTGTAGTGGAAGGCCCTTCGCAAAGGTTGTTTGGTCACCTTTCTTGTGTTTGTTTGTATATTTCGGAGTCAAACTGTTACTAATGAGGTGAACCCTTCGCCAAGATAGTGCTAACAAGTGTAAACATTTTAAAATAATTAGATAGTACAATCACAAAATGTGCCGCATTATATTGCATTATTTGTTTTTTTCTTGCCACGTAATTTAGTCACCCCTTCTTCATAATTTGTCCGCCCTTGTAGTATAATTCCAGTGGCCCTGATTATGTTCAGCCTTCAAATTTTTAAGAATAAGGGAAAGAGAAATTAAGTGCCTGATATATATGTCGGTGGGCAGTTTACTCCATCACAACGGTGATGGATATCCCGTCCACCGAAATATAAATTCCATAGGATATTATGGGATTTAACATTTCGGTGAACAGGATGTCCGTCACCGTTGAACGAGTAACCCGTTCGCCGAAATCTAAATCAGGCCCTAGATCATTTGCCCAGGATCACTCTGTTGAAACAAAGAGAGGGGCATATTCTCAAGGAGCTATCGCCGAGTTATCGGCACTTTAATGCATCCAAAGTCGCGCTAAATTTATCGCCCCATTCACAAGCTGGTGCTAACAGCCATAACACCAGTTTCCCTGCGAAAGCAGTCGCAAAAAACCTCACCACAGATGACTCCGGCAACTAACGCTAATGAGATGCAGAGTAGGCGTTCCCGAGCAAAAACCAGCGACAACACCACACCTCAACATTCTCAACGACCAGCCACATCGGCGATAAGACCACAAAACAGGCGATAAGGCACGTTAGCAGCAGGAAATTAACACCTGCTCTGACCTGGTGTAAAGTCGGACGACAAGCTGCACCATGAAAGGGAGCCCAGCCCAGAGCCACATGAAGAACAGATGCCATGGAGCCACTCACCATGCACCCCGGAGCCCCGAGAGGGCAACAACACCCACCGCCACCACCCCCAGGACCGCCATCCCCCCAACGGACCCCCCCACCCCCTGGACCACCACAGAGGCAGCACAGACAAAGACAGCGGACCTTCAGGAAATGCACCAGCCCCACAGACTTAACACCAGACAATGCCAATGCCCACTACTGGCCCAAAAGGACAACCATCCTCCGCATCCTGAACATCATTGCCCACAGGCTGACGGTACCAACACAGCGGACAACCAACATCCCTCCGCAGACAAAGCTGCTGGCTGTGCTGCACCTGTTGGCCTCTGGCATCCTCCCAAACAACAACCGCCCGAGTCGGAGGAGTCCCACAGCCAGCCCCATCCAAGTTCCTCACACCTGTCCTGGATGCCCTCATCAGCTAGGGACCCCAGCACCCATACGTCCCCCACAATGCGCAGGAACAGCTGGAGACCAAGCAAGGACTATACGCCATAGCTGGATTCCCGCACGTGTCGGGGGCAGCTGACTGCACACATGTACCACTTGTGCCCCTGCCAACACCGCACAAAATACCCCAACAGAAAGCACACGCATCCCATCAACGTGCAGGCAATAGTGGACAACAGGGGACTTCTCGCCAATGTCATGGCCAACTACCCAGGCAGTGTGCATGATCCCTTCATCTTCCGACAGTCCAACATCAACCAGCGCCTCCAGGATGGCACCCATGGGAATGCACTGCCCGTTGGCAAGTACCAAATGAACACACCACACACCTCAACCCCACAATCATGCAACACACAACTCTGGCACTGCACACGTCACAAAATCACAGACAACATGCCAAACAACATGCCCCCCCACCAGACACGACAGCACAACTTACTGTGGCAACCTTGGTCAGCCATGTACATGAGCCATCGACAGCATGGCACCTCAGCCACACAATAACCGAATGTGGGGAGAGGTGGGAACCAGGCATGTGCGAAGGAGGCAAGTGACCCATGAATGAGTATGTACACATTGCCAAGTGTGGCAGAGATGTGCTGGACAGACTGCAGTATGCAGACCACAGAAACAGCCATGTCTACATGCACTGCTGGTGTTTGGAGTGTCGTGTACAGAGGACGCAGCCCTGTCACCGCAGGCAGCGGGTGAGACATTGCACATGTAGCTTTGTCGTCCCCCACTCAATACGTAAGAGGAGTGACCTGGGCCGGCGTACGCCAGTCCAGCGTGGGGGGGTGGATGATTATCCCGTGGCTCTGGGTGTGGTTCAGTACTGGAAATGTGCAACAGCATGTGTCTCTGTTGCAGTGTGGGTCTCCGTTGGGAAGTGTAGGTGGTCCCTGATGGGACTTGGACACTCACGTATGTGGTCTAGTTAGTCTTCCATGAGGTAGAACCCCACGCGCACCTGTTCGGCCAGCCCCTCCTGGCAGTCTGACAGCTGGCCTTGGAATGGGATGTGTGCTTAGGTGGGCTGCTGGGAGCCAGCCGGGGTGGTGGGTGCGTCCAGCTGTGTTGTCCGTGCATGGGGTGGTGTATCCTCGATGCAGCGGTGCTGCCCAGCTCCTGGAGCTCTATTGCCTGGGATGTCCATAGACTGATGTGGGGCGTCGGTGTCGGAAGTGTGGAGGTCCTCTTCAGCATCACTGTAGAGTTGTCTGGTCTGCTCTGCTGGAGGTGTTGTTTGTCCCTCTGCAATGTGAAGGGGAGATGCTTATTGACATTGTGTTGGCATGTATGTTGACGCATTGTTCGAGTTTACATACAGACTGCATGACAATGTACATTGTAACTGTTTGAGAGGGGCGGACTATTTGATGAGTGAGAGTGGACATTTGGACTACATGAGGTGGGTGATGTTGTACACGTACATTTTCATCTCACAGTTTCCTGCTATGTCAGATGTGATTGGCCATTTTCTACGCACAGGCGAACCCAGTTGTGTCCTCTGTTCTGCAGTGTAAGTGTTGCACTGTGTCCCACGTTGTCGTCCATGTGGATGTGTTGTGATTGCTATGTGTGTGTGCTGCATTGTGTGAGGGTCGCACCTGCAGCTGTGATTTTGCTGCCCCTTATCCCTTGGAGGCGGTGTGCCTTTGGCTTTCGTGCTTTTGAGGTGCTGTGATGTTGGCGACTTGGGTCATTTGTGATATTGGACGGTTTTGGTACTCTTGTGCATTGTTTGTCTGCAGATGTATTGTTGATGTCAGTGGTTGTTTGTGCACGTGGATATGTCAGAGTGTGGCCTGCTCCTTCCGGATGTGGTCCACAATCAGCCACCTCAGTCTTGTGGTGTGCACAGTGTCATGGTGATTGTACTCCGGCCATGCTGCTCGTCATGTGGTGTCACTTGCGTGGTCAGTGTGGCTCTCGCATACGCATCTTTGCTGTGTTTCGCACTGGTGCATGTGTGTGTTGTGGAATTGGTGTTGTGTGGGGTGGGACCCCTTCGGGCACATGGTGTACGGGGGCCTACTTGATGTTTGTATGTGTGCTGCAGTGTGCCACGGGGATCAGGGACATGACCCAGGGTCGTTGTGGGTGTGCGTTGTGCTACACGTTGTTGTGCATGTGTGCCATTGTGCCCGTCCCCCCAGTCCCTGTTCGTTACTCACCCTGTTGATGTGTCAGGTCATGGCGAGCAGGGTCCGGACTCCAGACTTCTTGCACCGTCTCCACAGTAATGACTGTGGCCACCATTTGCTCCAGCCCCTCCTGTGGCGCAGGACTCCCACCTCCATTCGCCGTTGCCGCCTTCCTGTTGGCAGCGGGTTTCTGCTTGGTTTGGCTTTTGACATCGTGCCAGCGCATCTTAGCCTCCTCAGCACTCCGACTGCATTCACGATGGGATGCCATTTTTGCGTCTGTATTGCCAATGACACGGTGGTGGTGACGGACAGTTGTTGTTGGTGCTTTGTCACCTCCGTGACGACGATCGGGTTTTCCTGTGGACTGTACCCCGTCTTCCTCTTCTCCTTGGCCTTCCCCGACCCCGAGGTTCCTTGCTGGTGGTCTGTGGGGCTTGTGGGGTTCATGTTGACCTGGGCACTGGTTCCGGGTGCATCCATGTTGCTGGGCAGTTTGATTTGTTTATGGTGTGTTTTTCTTGTTCAGCTTTCATGGTGCATTTTCCCGCCAGACGCGTGGGGATTGCAGGCCTGTCGCTGTTTTTTTTTTCGTGGTTGGCCTCATCGCAACTTTATTCGCGTTGGTGTTTCTCATTTTTTCGGTGTCGCGTTGTTTTTAACGCGGTCATTTGACGCGTTATCGTGGGACTATCGCATGGTGACGCCAGGTTGAGAATGCTACGTTAACACGGCGTTGTTTTCCCGCGATGGACTGCGATGTGAGAAGTTGCGTTAAGCTAAACTTGTGGTGGTTATCACACATTCTTGTGAATATGCCCCAGAGTTAGTTGGTCCTTAAACCAGTCAGTCGATCACATGTCTGCTTAATCCAAGACCTGAAGTGGCAGGTATGTAGATTTACCATTGGATTTGGTAATAAGATGTTTTATTATGTAAGAGAGTGAGGACAAGCAATAGTTAACTGTAGGGCCTTTGTAAGAGGTCTTGGCCTTAAGATGTAGGTGCCAGATCTGGAGGCTGGGAGAGGGCCTGCCCCTAGGAGCTATCAAAAAAGGCAGATGATGGAAGCCGGCCTCTTCCTCCAGAAGGAAGTAGATGTTCAAGAACCTACAGAATGAGGCCTGTAGGGAAGCAAGTTGGGAAACTTGAAGTATCCTACAATCCGAGTTCACTACCTACAGGTTCTAAAGCAACTGCCAGTAGTTAAGATTAATCCAAGATTTCCCATCCATCAATTTTTGACTTTTTCTGTGAGTCACTGATGGAGCATTGGGATGGTCAGGTTTAGTTCCTCCTCGCTCTGCTATGGAGCCTAAAACTGCACCTCACTAGTGAGACCCCTCACTAGTAAGACCCAACAAGGGTGAAACAGGTCTGGGATCACTTGAGTTGCTGTTCTAAGCGGTTTCAAAAAAAACTTTTATTAAAAACTGGAGACAATTTGGAACACTTTTGAAGTTCCGAAGATTGGAAGGGAGTTACAATTAGCAAATGTTAGGGCGTTGGAGCCAGGAAGCTTCAGGTAGCCCCTGATGATCTAAGCCAAATGGTCCTTATGCCTCCTTTCTCATTACCTACAATGACCATCGAATACGGTCACCCCACTCTGCACTACCTGAACACTACTAATTGTTCGAGAGACTCTTTTCCTACATCTATTATTGAGAGGAACGCAGCTTTCACAGCAGGAGCTGCTATTAAATATATCAACTGCTCATTTCATGAGAACAAAGTCCCAGAACCTTTGAATCAATCACATATTTAATCTTCATTGAGAAAGCCTTCTTTGGCCCACATGATCCAGCCATTACCTGAAAGGGGGTATCCCTTTTTCCCTTCCAAAAGTTATAGAGACAGCGGTAAACCTTCCATTGTCTAACCATTTGTAACCCATGGATTGCTTGGAGATACGCAATCACCATTTTGACAAGGAAGAGCGACAGATCTTCCCTTACTGGCTACAAGACCAATTGTTATGGACAACCGACCACGGATCCCTGGTTCTTCTGGTGCAGTTGGATTTCCCAGGCTGCCTTAGACATGATCAATCATAACATGCTTCTTGATCATCTGTCCGGAGTGTCTAAGTCCTCAATCGGATGGTTTCTGACTTCCTCTCTAACAGAACCACATCAGTCAAACAAAGTCAAATGACGGGATAAACTGGTTCCTCCATGTGAGGTCACGTGGTGTGCCTGAAGGGTGAACAAAGCAAACACAAGGAGATGATGGACGGAGCGCTGAAACTTTTCAGACACTCACCCCCAGTCACAGATCTGGGTTGAATCCATCATCGTTCTTTAGCTCACTTCGCCACCCCAGTTCAGACCCAGTCATATGCAAATCAGTCTTGACCCTGTGCCTCATGGGAACAGTCCAGACCGAACTGCCAAGCCATGTCTTCCCTAGACTGGAAACAAGCATCCTGGGACCGGTTTCGGGATAACACCCCTCAGCAGCCAGGCTAGCTTGAATCCAGTAGCAAAGTGAGCAAGGGACCCACGTCTGGGCATAGCCCGTCAACTTAGGGCGAAGAAAGCAAACACAAGGGGATGATGGACGGAGCACTGAAACTTTTCAGACACTCACCCCCAGTCACAGATCTGGGTTGAATCCATCATCATTCTGAAGGGTGTCCAGTATCCCCTCCTTTGTTAATTATTTTACTCAACTTTTGAATAACTTCCTTGAAAATCTGGCCCGAGAGCATGGGCCTCACATTTATGTCGATGATACGATCAACAGGCAACCATCCTAGAGGTCTAGAAGAAATCAGGTTGTATGATGCTGTTCAGATATGGATGAAATGTAATTAGTTTGTTTTACAGGCATCAAAAACAGGGATTTTAATTGTAAGCTCTTGCCATCAGTCAAAGAAGTTAGGACCTGACCACTGATCATTCCATTGCAAGGAGTACAAATTCAAATAGCAAAGAAAAAAGTGAACAAAACTCTTCTGGGTCCTTGATGAGTAGGTGACTCCAGAAGAGCGGGTAAGTCTGGTAACCAAAACCTGCCCTTATTGCATCTGCCTAATAGGATAGATGAAACCTCTTCTGGACAATTATCTAATGGCAATACTTGCTGCTCAGTTATTGAGTCACAATTTGATTATAGTGGCTCACTTTTGTGGGACCTAGAGCGAAAGTACTGTGCTGATGGCAAAGAGTTGAGACCTTGCAGCTCACATTGCTGCAAGCATTTGTAAATTTGTTCATTTGTCCACAATTCTACAATCCCTTTGACTGGCAACTGATTAAGGCCCATTTTCAAATCTGTTACTTGTCAGTCTTTAATCAATTTCTGCAAGGTAAAGGTCAATTTCATTGGACAGATTCTATCTCATGGTACTTTTCAACCAAATCTAAGATCTGCAGCTGTAAATGTGTCAACCAGTAGGTATTTTTGTCGACGCTCTCTAGGCGGTAAAACCCTCTCAACGTGATTTTCGGGTGAATAGCCTTTGGGATTATGTACAATTCTAATCTGACTCAGTTTAAGAAAATACCTAAAGACTTACTTGTTCTTGGTGATAAATCCACCAAACACTGGGATACCGTTGGGATTTTGATTAAATGCTTTCTGATTTCAATGTTCTCTGGCTGTTTAAGCCAGATAGCTCTTTTGAGGTGGAGACCAAAAACTAATTTGCATGTGGTTGGTCCCGGTTTGTAATGGCACAGTGAGTAAAAAAAAATCTGGAATGGTATGTGCCCAGAGCAACTACCAGTAGTAAAGGCTAATTGAACCATTTCCATCCGTCACTCTGTCTTTCTCACCAAGTCCTGCTTACTATAGAGAATGTGGTAAAACTGCCCAGACTACCCTCATCAAATGTATTTAAACACAAAAAGACTTGCAGACAGGTAACACCATTCATTTAGTGAATAAACCATCTGCCGCAAGGAATCAATATCTAATATATGGACAAATTTCTCTCTGAGTTGCCTGTAATTGCACTGGGGTGCACAGACCAGGGGCAGACCTGTTTTGCTTCCAGCACGCTACAACTAATCCACAGCAAGTTATTTTATACAACTTCAGGGGTTCTGTTCAACAAGGAGAGGAAAATAAAACTGTGCATGTCTGATGGACTGACTATTGCATCTCAAATCAATCAACCAACTCTGATTTATAAAGCACGGCTATTCACCCGTGAGGGTATCCAGGCGCTTTAAGCAGTTCAATTCAAGCAGTCAGATATTTTGGGAAGTGGGAGCTTTTATTGCCCTGACAGACATCAGGGTGCAGGTATGTGGTTACTACCTATTAAACCAGGTGCTTTGCTCCTGCACCCGAAGGGTTGACGCCAATCATCCCATATACCCGTATATGATTGAGCCTGACTATCTCTGGGCTCAATCATATTTTGTGGGTAACAGATAGGCCCTCACCATGTGGCTAACTACATGATGATGATTGCCAGGATCTTCCAGGCCCAAGCTGTCAGTAACTGGTGATTGTCTGGTACCGGTCAAGAGCAGAAGGCCTGATATGGCACAGCCAGGAGCCCAAAGCTTAGTGTGGTGGAGAAAAAGAAGCATATCTAAGTGCAAGGGGGTATGACATGAGATGCTCTTCTTTCGCCTTCTGAGGCCATTTCAGTTACTATGGCTGCCCACAGTGGGATTATGGTAGCCCTCATGAGCATACTGTGCCTATTATAGGCTTTATCACGTCCTGGCATCAGGGGGCCCTCCTGGGCACTTTGGAAGCATTTTAAGCATCATTGTAGCCTTGGCTTAAAGTAGTGCTTCCTGGTATGTTGGGGGAATCTCTGGAACCTTAGACACCTTGGTGGCCATCCCTAGGATAATGATGACTCTCTCCCTCTTTGGCATATTATCAGCGTCCTTGACATTATTATAACCATTCCAGGCACAGTGGTAGCCATTCCTGGCATATGGCTTGTGAAGAGCATCTTAGTATATAATTGGCATCAATGACACTTAGGGGCCGATTCTGATGCGGTTAGGAAATCTCTCCGACCGAGCCGGACCCGGAGAGATTTCCGACCGAATCGGACCCGTGCAGCCCGACCGAACGAGTACGATGCGCACGTATGTCATCGGACTCGATTCGGTCGGACTCCCATTGAAGTCAATGGGAGCCTGTCGTACAACGCGTACGCGGGCTCCCATTGACTCAATGGGTGCGAGGCAGACAAGGGCGCACCCTACAGTGTGTACGCGGCGAAGCGACTCGCGCCGTACACGCACAGGTAGGGGGGACCCATGGGTCCCCCCCTGTGTGCGACTCGCGCGGCTACGCGTACAGGGGGGTCCGACACGGACCCCCAAATTACGGCTCCGACTGCTCTTTGGAGCCGGAGTGCGCGGCTCGGTCGGACTGCTCGCGGCGCACATCGTACTTACCCGGCCGGGGAACGTCTCCATTGTGCGGTGCGAGTCGAGTCCGAGCGAGTCGGACGGTGCGGTTAGACCCGGGAACGAGTCGGTCGGAGCGGTCGGGACGCCCGGACGAGTCGTTCAACGATTTCGCATCGTACTCGCTCGCCCGGACGCGCGTACGAATCGGTCGGGAAATAGGGCTCCGAATCGGATCCGGTTAAGCCGAATCCAATTCGGAGCCCTACCGGCCGAGATCGGAATCGGCCCCTAAGTGTCTACTACTAGCATATGATAGGCATTCCTGGCATGTAATTGTGTTACAAGGGAAAGCAGGATAGGTTCTGCCCTTGCTAGACAGGAGGATATGCAAGGATTAGATGAAAAGCTGTCTTTGGGTGACAAAAGGTTATGTGAAAAAACTTTCTTCTGGGAGTGCCAGGGGTCGGCGGACAGAGTGTATTTAACTTACATGAAAAGCTGGCATTTGTGACAGCAGGGTATATCGATCTGCAGTTTGGGGACCAACCTGTTGGATTTCCATAACATATTTAAGCTAGTATTTGAATGATAATTAATGTTGAGTTTGGAACGTACATCGCTGGTGCTATTTCCTTGGTGTCAGAGGTTAATTGCTGCTATGAATGTAATTTCATGATTTGTGTGGAGGCCTTTCAATATCTATACTGGTAAAGCGGTAACGTTATCTTCAGGGTTGTTATATGAAATCAGAGCCTGTCATATTGGTGTAAACTTACAGTTATGTTTGCTTTATGAACATGAAAGGGACATGTAACCTGGGCAAGAGCTGTGGAGGCAGAGCATGTGAGATGTGTCTAACATGAGACAGTGCCCTGCTGTGTGCCAACAACAAGAATGCGTTGTTTTGTGAATATTCATATAACACTGAGAATCTACCCGGAGTGGACAGGAGAGGGAAATGAAAGGAGTTCGAAGTGAAAAGATGCTAAATACATTCTAGTAAACAAGCACTGGCAAAGCCAGCAGGTCTGTCATTGGCCGCAAGACTTTTGGCAATTCGTTTTCTTTGATTTGTCATGGTTTTTGCAAAACTTTATTTTTCAGGAAGCTACTGGGACCTCATTAAATCTAAAAAAAACTTTGACTAAAGGCAAAAGTGTTTTTCGGTCTCAAAAAAGTACCCATTACCTTTGTACACCCAGCACTGAAGGGAACTACCTTGTGTATAGATGTGCTATTTGTTAAAGGGCCTGCCGTAGCACATAGAAAAGTCAGTCGATGGCAGGAGTTGGCTAACATTGCCCCTTGATGCATGCTGGAGTGGGTGGAAGAACAAATGTGAATGACCCAATTAAAGACTAATGGATGAAGTCCGGTTGAAAACCCCTCTAAATAACTATATTATACATACTTTTAGTAAAATCAAAAGGTCTTGGCTTACGCAGACCTACAAAAGCCATCAGTCTGGCAGTGACTGCTAGCCTCGCCTTCGAGAAAGAATGCAAAAATAAAGAGAGGAAAGGAAGGAAGGCATAAAAGAAAGAAAGAAGGGCAAAAAGGGAGGAGTAAAGAAGGCCAAAAGGAAGGAAGGCAAAAAAGAAGAAAGGAGTGAAAAACGCAAAATGAAGGCAGAAAGAAAAAATAAAAGGAGGAAAATAAGAAAGCAAAAAAGAAAGAAGGAAACTGGGCAAAACAGAAAGAAGGAAAGAAAATAGGAAAGTCAAAAAATGAAGAGGGAAAGAAAGAAGGAAAAAGGAAGAATGAAGGCAGAAAGGAAGGAAAGAAAGAAAAAAGAAAGAAGGCAAAAAGAAAGAAGGAAAGAAGGAAAAAGGGAAAGAAAGAAAGAATTAAAGAACAAAGGCTAAACAGAAAGAAAGAAGGAAAGAAGGCAAAAAAAGAACAAAGTAATGAATGCAAGATAGAAAGAAGGAAAACAAAAAGGTAAAAAGACAAAATAGAAAGTAAGGTAAAAAGAAGGAAAGAAGGCAAAAAGAAAGTAAGATGATAAGAAGGCAAAAAAGAAAGCAAGAAGGAAACAAAGAAGGAAAAAGTAAAGTGGGCAAGAAATAGAGATGCAAAAATGGAAAGACAAAAGAAAGGAAGGAAAGGAAACTGAAAAAAGGTAAAAAAGAAAGTAAAGAAGGAAAAAATGGAAAGAAGGCAGAAAGAAAGAAAGAAAGATAAGGCAAAAAAGAAGGAAAGAAGGAAAAAAGAAGGAAAGAAGGAAAAAAGGAAGAAAGGAAGAAAGAAGGAAGGAAGGAAAAGAGAAAGAAAGAATGATAGAAAGAAAGAAGGAAAAGGAACGAAAGAAGGAATGAAGGACAGACAGAAAGAAGGAGAGAAGGAAAGGTAAACAAGAAACAAACAAACAAACAAAGGAAAAAAGAAAAGAAAGAGGGAAAGGGAAAAGGAAGAAGGCAAAAAAAGAAAAAAGGAGGAATGAAAGAAGAAAAGAAAAAGGAAAGACAAAAAGAAAAAAGGAACAAAAGAAAGGAGTAAAAGTGAAAAAGATGGCAAAAAAGAAATAAAGGAAAGAAGAAAAAAAGGAAAAGAAGAAGAGGGACTAAAAGAGCGTTCACAGTATAAAATATATTGGATATTAAAACAAAAATTACACCCCACCTATGTGTAAAACTGTTACATGTGTGCTGCAACTGAAACACGATAAAATATGGTATGCTGTGAAATAGCAACAGTCCACTTCAAAAGAATTTTACAACTGCATTAGAAGGAGACAGGAACTGATAAAGCTGGAATGTGTTTTGTGCTCACTTCTAATGTATCCTACTATCACATCAGACAACACTGGCACTGAAGGAAACCCCTTGTGTGTGGATGTGCACCTTGTGAAAGAGCAAAATGCAGTCACTGAAAGTGCTGTCAACCGGAGGCTTTAGCGGCGACACCCCCCACCTGTTGGCCCACCCGGGTCTCACAAACTCAGACCACACCAATTTCAGGTTTATGGAAGAATTGAGGCTGCAGTTTATTAGGCAATTTTCCAACTTTCAAGTGATCCTTGGAACACCATTTCTCTCTTTATTCGGCGAGCCTGTGTCCTTCTTACCATAGCCACAAGCACTGTGCCCTACATTCAGTCTGCCTAGGTGACCTATCACCTTCGGTGTAACCATTCACTCACGCTGCGAGCAAGCGTCTGCTTCCAGCCCAACCGGGTGACCGTTCACTTCCAGTGCAACCACACATTTCCTTCCGGGCAAGCGTCTGCTTCCAACTCAGCCGGGTGACCTTTCACTTCCAGTGAATCCAAGCCTTTCTTTTTTTACGGGCAAGCGTCTGCTTCCAGCCTGCCGGGTGATAATTCATTTCCATTGTAACTATTCATTTCATTCAGGGCAAGCGTCCTTTTCCAGACAATGAATGAATTGATATCCTGGGTGAATGTCTCCACCCTTCCTTGCAAGGTGAGTCAGTCACCTGTACACCAACTTCTTCCGGGTCACAGGCTCTGCCCTTGATTGTATCCTTCCGGTTCAACCCACCAGGCCATTGCGGTAGCCTGCCAGTACCCCCTGGGTCCTGACTGTCACCTGTTTGCAGCCTGTTCCCCTCCGGCAACCTGCCATTTTCCTTAGGATCACATTGTAAGTACCGCCATACCTTGCTGGGAGCTTCTGCTGCCGGCAAGGCACCCCCTGCCATAGATGCCCTCAATTTTTCCAATCTACCAATAACTCATTCTATTTAATGTCGCTCTTATGTTCCGTAGAAACACATCCACCCCAATGTCCGACAGGTGCACCCTATAATAATATAATAATAGTCTGGTTGCCGCAAAATTAATTTAGCTAGGCTTAATCCCAAGAAAGGAATGTGGCCATGAGGCTGTTTAGTCTCCTCCTTGACAACCATATACCCCCTTGGGATCGAGCCCCTACCCAGAACCTCCTGGGAATGATCTCTGACTATACCCCTTCAATGGCATCCATGGTCCTGGCCAAGTCAGGGATAGTTACATTTACGACTGGGCTGAACCCAGTGTCCCGCTCCACTGGCCAGTAACTTCCCTCCCTTCATCCCTCTCATTACCCCTGTCCATTCCGGGTTCTGCTCCTTGGGAGTGGCCCACACTAAGGCCCATGGTCCAGCCATATCCCCCACCCCATCGGGAAGGGGGGAAAGGCTAGCCAAGGGGCAAAGTAGGCTGACCCACTGCCCCATGCTGTATGCTGCAGTGGGAGGAAGCAAAGTGGGAATGACCCAACAACAGACCAATGGGCGAAGAGAGGTGGCTGGAAGCCCCTTTAAGTAAGTATATGATAGATATTATGTTAGTAAAATCCAAAGGTCTTGTCTAACGCCAGACGTAATGATAGGAGGCCCTGTTAAATTGCACACCCAAGTAATGGACTCAAAATGGCCCATTTTACCACCATGTTTGCAAGATGCTCGCTCTTGGGGCTGACATAGCTGCCAAGTTTCCCAGGTCCATGCCTGCTGTGCTGCTCCAGTCCAGTTTTCCCCCCATGCATTGTGAGACTTGTTGTCTTGTTTTATAATGACTTGTGGATTTTCAATCGTTTAATGTGGTTGTAGCGTCCTCGGCGCAGTAAAGCTACAGCAAACACTTTTTTTTCTGTAAGAATTTAAACCTGCAGAAAAGCTAAACTGTGCGCAGCTGTGAATATATATGTTGGTTTATAACGCGCAGACCTGGCTACAAAGCAACAGGGCTCTGTACATGGTAGGTGAGATTTTCAGAGGAGACGGCTCAGTTTATAGCGTGCGTGAGGAGGGGTCATAGGAGGGGGCAGATGGGAAGGAGGGCGAGAGCCACAGTGCTTAATTTGAGCCGGTGGTTTCCAGTGCTCCGCATTTAATTGCTTTCCGGTGCTCGGCACCGGCACTTAATTGTCAACACGTGCACTCATGACAGTCTGCCACATGGTGTCGCTGCTCATCTATTTTAGAGGTGAGCAGAACAGCGTTTATTTATAAGTACAATAAACATTAAAAATTACTAATTCCTGCCTCCCCAGCCATTCCTTTAGATTTGGGGACCTGTAATAATCTGAACTGTCGCATTTACATGCGAGAGAGATGGTTAGTAGTTGTTTTGGCAGCGATGACGGGGCAATGGGTGGTGCAAGCTGCAGTGGCCTGGGGTCAGGGCCCTGGCTCTTATTATTTTACAAATTAAGCACTGGTCAAGTGGGGAACTGCAGTGGGGGGAGAGGTGAGCTAAACTCCGTGGTCTGAAGTCGGGGATTTGCAGGTCTGGATTATGATGTTAATGTAGTGTTGGTTGAACATGTTTCCGCTCGTTATTTACATTTGTGCTGCAGTTTAAATACTCCGGTGACGTCATTAGACGCCCACGCTAAACCCACAGATAAACCCCTTATCAGCATTTCAGTTTTGTGAGGCTTTAGATCTGTGTTTCGAGTTTTACGTTCAAAACAGATGCATAAAGGGGGGCTAGCTGAGAAACATGATTAGTACCATCTGAGGGGCGTCTCGATGACCCCCCCCCCCCCGCATTCCAGAATGTCCCTTCCGTTGATGACGTTCGGTACGGGTTCTGAGACCTATTGTGCCATCATTCACTTCATTCACTAGCCAGCCCCTTTAAGTGATGCGATGACCACCTTTCATGACACTGCACGGAAGTTTGCCGGCACTTACCTCACTCATCTTGCACATCTTGTCCCAATGTGTGTTCCCACTTACAGTGTGGGCTGCAAAAAGGGCGTGCCTTATCTCCATTAAGCCCCCCCACACACTTTTACCTCTGTTGTGTCTGTTTACACTTCCTCTCCTGTTCTATAACAGGGTCACAGTGATACATTAACAATTTATGACTCCAGCAGAAATGACAAAAATGACCACAAGAGGGCGACAGATTACAAGAAATAGCCCCTAAAACGGCCTTGTTGCGCGTGGAAAGGGAGCATCCAAATGGCAAAATACAATTTTGCATAGAGCTCTGTAACTCCGTGCACTGAAGACTAACACTATATAGTTACAAAGAGTTGTAAATCTGAGAATGTGTCAGAATCCTGCACCTCCCAACCCCAGGCGTAACGAGGAGAAATATCTTTATTTCTAAATGTAAATGTAAATCTGTATTTGTACAGCGCAAACTACTCACCCTTACGGGTCTCAAGGCGCTGGGGGCCGTTGTGGAAATTAAGTGAGCTATTGCCCAGAGTCACATGGTGCTGAGCTGAGCTGCCTTGGGAGCCGGGGATCGAACCGGGAGCCCTGTGCTCCGAAGTCAGCTGCCCTGGCCGCTGCACCACACCTCTAGTTTGTTCCTTTTTAGGTCTCGCCTGAGCCAGCGCATGCGTTGCTCTGGCGAGACATTTAGTGTGTGGGCTTTTAAAAGTGCTACCACAGCTTTTTGGCTGACATACAGCGAGCGGTTACACGCACAATGACGAGCAGAGGCGCCATCTGGCTTTCCTCTCTCGTCATGGTGCGCGCACATCACACACCACTCGCCAGCCTGCTTTCACTTTTGCCGTCGCGTGCGCCACCTCTCTCCCACCACAGAGCGCGTCCCGCTCCTCCCGCTGGCTGCTGCTGCTCCCGGCGCCATCTGGCTTTTCTCACCTTCTGACTTTATTTTTCTGAGTGCAGTTTGGCCTCTTCCACTGGTATAGGGCGCTGGTACTGTTCTTGTGCACTGTACAGTGAAGCGCTTCTCCGTGACAGCAGCAGCTTGTTTTATTTTTAACATCGATCCTCTCGGACACGTGCACAGGCGCACCATGCCTCCTCCGTGGTTTCCTAACAAAGGTGGTAGGGCGGCACTCGGCCTGCATGGAAGTTTGGGGGCAGTGCATCGAAAAAGTGTAATAAAGCAGTAACTTTATGAAAAACGTATTACTGTGGCTTTCTGTAATGGCTCATTAAGCTTTACAGCGCGCGAATCACTTTGATTTCCATGCTCCTCCACCCCCTTGCTCTCTGCTCTCACTACCCCCTCCCTTCTCCCCCTCCCTCATTGTCAGTTACCGGGCTGAATTTGTGCGGCCGATGTTTCTTAATGCATTACAGTATATTTTTTCAATACTTTGGCTACAGCTTGTCATGTTTTGATTCCATGGCCTTCTTCCAAATTGTTGTGTTTTTCAAACGCATGAGCATTTCAGTCCCACAGTCTTCCGACTGGATGAGTTGTATCCTTCCACAGCTGACTTGTGGAGTCTTTCTTTCACTTTCCTTTTCTGCGTTTCTCCCCTGTCCGCTTGTTCGTCCTGACACTTCTATTGTAGCAACGCGGTCCGAGCCCTCCAAGGCTTCCCAGACTGCTACTTTTGCCCCAGGCCTGCTCCTTCACTCGGCAGGCGGGTAATTTCCATGACCTCACCCGGGTCCGGTCTTACACTCTCCCCGAGCCCACGGACCTCCGTAGTGGCACCCAGGAGATCACACCAACTTTTGGCCCTCCAAGGTTGCACTGCAGGACGTTCCAGAAGTACGGCCTCAGGACGGCTTCAATGTTCCTGTGGTGTTCGTTGTGCCGGTAGGCCCCGCCCACTGGTGCAGCGCTTCAGGCACTTCCTGGTTGCTGGGCAACTGGGGGTCGGCGGCGTTATCGCATCGGCTCCTCGCAGCCAGGGCACTCCGACTTGGTGAACTCAGCACCAGCCTATGGACGCATGCTGGCTCAACAGCAGTTCTCCCAAAAACGGAGCACTTCCCCCGCACTTGGCAATTGCACAAACTAGTGCTCCAACCTCCACCACTCACCACGCACTTTCACTGTGGAGGGCACCGCACGTCACCGGGTGTGCACACACTCACCAGCTGCCAGGGGGAGGGGAGAGAGCACTTTCTTAACAAGCTCTCCCCTCCTGCTGCTCCACACACCAAGGGCCCTTTCACCAGCGCTCGTCACGCGCTTCCCAGCACAGTGGTACAACCAGGAAGGAAGCGTTCACCACGCGCTTCTGCCCATCAGCCCCGGGAAGCCAACAAGCCTCACAAGATCACTGGGGGAGACCAAAGGGATGCACACAGGTAGGCCAGCACAGGTGTTTCCCAGGCAAAGCGGTAGTCCTTCCAATAGCCCAACAGGCAGCAGTCCAGTCCCCTGAATGCCGTTCATTGACCGATTACCATAAAAAATTCAGGATCACTTTGGGTTTGTTGACGATACATTATACTAGTTGTGTCTGTTTGCCTTTCTTCTTCAGTATCAGAAAGCCTGATGTCAAAAAGACAATGATTGCTTACTTTCAGCATTTCATAATTACCGTGGCTTCTCAATTAACGCCACATAGAGAGTTCAGGGTTCTGTGTGTTTGTAACCAAGCCTTCTATTAAGTTACCCCATCTGCTTTGAAAAATGTCTTGCTGTAGTCCCTTTAGTTCCGTTTTCATCATGGTATTTCGTCCTTCTTTCTGTCCCTAATTTTTAGAAAGCATGATCAGAAAGAGAAGCATTATCAGTGCACGCCGTGTTACTCTGGAACAAACTGTACCACCACTTTTGAACATCACTATGCCTTTGGAAAGGCTTTGAGAACTCTTCTCCTCGCAGCCTAAGTTTATGTTATATCAAGGCCTATGTGAAATCTGGTCAATTTAATAGCACCTAGGTGCCTTCTTCATGACACTTGTACATTCCTAAAACACATCAAACATTCCCGTTATGTAAGGCTTTCTTGCACAGAGAGGCGGTATCAAAGGCGCTCATAGAGAACACATATGCCAACAGTACTGGCACATGTATGCAGAGGAATTTATCGGCACACTACTTATTCACACCGACAACATCACCAACAAGCATTGGCATAGCCAATAGGTCTCGCCTTTGGGACCTTATAAGTGTTTAGCCATGCAACAGTTGGTGTTGTTGCACTAAGGATATTGTGCTGCATACCTAAATACTTATAAGGTCCCAAAAGCGAGACCTATTGGCTATGCCAATGCTTGTTCTATGTGTGATGTATTCTGCATCACACATAGAAAAAGGAAAATGCCTTTAAGGATTGTTTTGGTGCAGGAAGGTGTCCCTTCCTGCACAAAAGCATTCCTGCTCGAAACGCAGGCACCCTTGCAGCATGACACAAGGGTGCCTGCATTGGAGCTAGGCTGCACACAGTGCGCCAGCACAAGGAGTGAGCAGAAGTGAGCCGTATCTTAGGAGCTATGGAGCGTTTCTGCTCTCTGTCTTTCATGCAACGCAGCACAGCAAGCTCCCTTGCTGCGTTGCGTGAAAGATTAGTAAATCCGGGACTTCGTTTCTTGCTCCGGGGCACCTTATCTTCTTCGCTTGCAAATCATGTGATGTTCCTCAATGTGTTTCCTTATTGAATGTAATGTTGCTAACATTTATCCAGAACTTTTAAGAGCTTTACAAATTCAATAAATGAAATGACTAAAAATTCATGAATCTACAGGAATGTAAAGTTATATGGAAAGTTGTTGTCCTGGAATAACATATTAAAGAAGTAGATTACTTGATCTATTTGAAGGGGTCATGCAGGGCAGACAAGAAAACAAATTCTCTTTACCCAGTTCTGCATCTCTAACAATCACCAACAACAGGCATTCTCGAATGTCCTTTGATGATGTCTGTTTGCCTTTTAGAGCAGTTGTGACATCATTCACCAGATGGCCCTTTTAAAGTCACAGCAACCCCTGGTGCTTGCAGATACCATCACACTTTGATAGTAGATTGATATGGTATTTATATTTAGTCTATATTTAACTTTCTTTTTTTTTTTTTGCTCGTCTTGCAGGTATAGATCTATATTTAGGAAATGTACCATGAGAAAAGGAAGTTGCAACAAGTACATTTCACATGTATCTACTGATAAATTTGCATATGCTTTTTTACATGGTAGCACTATATGCAGCAATGTATAATACGGTACAGCATTACTATTGTAGTACAGAGGCATTTGCCCAGCAAAACTGGTATTTGAGGCAAAGTCTACTGTTGTTAATCTCAGAAAATGATCAGTGGTGGACAGCACAGATCGGGAGTGGCAGGCGGGGCGGGTAACGGGGGGTGTAAGAAAGAAAAAAAACGTACCTTATTGCTGGGTCTCTCCTCTGCGTCGGGCCAGAACAGGAAGCACCCAGGTTCCCTTAAGCCAACCACAACGCTGCAATGCAGCGTTGTGATTGGTCTAAGCGCCGAGGTTCGGCGCTCAGACGGGGACTGGAAGCCTGGGGATGTTCTCCACATACGCTGTAATGCAGCCTGCATGGAGAACATGCGAAGTGCGCATGACTGTTTGGCCAGCACGAAACGGCCAGCCAAACATTTATGCGCACTTACATAATGCCCACCACTCCTCTCCCTGCTCTGTGAGCAGAGCAGCCTCACCCAGCAAAGCTGCCGCAGTAGGAAAAAACAAAATGAAAATAACATTGACTTATTATCATTTTATTTTTCCTTCTTTGCACTGCTGAAAAGCAGTGGGGCGACGCTCCTCCGCCTTAGCAGAGGAGCCGTCACTGAAAATGATGCCATCATGCATCATAGCCAGGAAAGATAGGCACCGTTGTTATTCCAAGGGAAAAAAACCTCCTTTACCACAACGGTAAAACAAGCATTAACAAATCCACTAGGTCTGGTGTTGGCTGCCAGAATGTTGGCTTTGGCAATGCTTGTTGTTTTATCATGGTTTTTGTAAAACTTTATGGTCTAGTGAGTTGCCAGGCCCTTGGCGTTATATAACTTAAGCATTGGCTAAAAGCAAAAATATTTTTCGGTCTCAAAAAGCACACATTGCCGTAGTTATCCACAGCACAGAAGGGAACTATTTTGTGTGCGGATTTGCTCATTGTGAAGGAGCAGAATGCCGTCACTCACAGTGAAATTAGCCGGGGCTTTAAATGGGCTCAGTTCTTCCGGTCTCAGACGCGGCAGTAATTAATAGCGGACATTGAAACGGGTCCCTATCAGGCCCTCTATTCATGTCCTTAACTAAAATGGCAAGATACACTGATCTAGTTTTGAACGATGAATGTAAAAACGGTTGGGTAATCCATGCAAGAGATTTGGTTTTTGTTTATATTTCACATGCTTTACTTAATATTTCATTCCCTAACAATGTTAGCTATTTTCGAGATATTGCGTTTCTGTATTTTTGTGTAGTGCATTCTTTGAACTGAGTCGCCGCCATGTATTTATAACGGGCCACGACTGGTCACTCTTTGGAGCGGAGGCTGAAGCCCACACAAGTTTTTGAGACCCCCCTCTCACTTTTTCCATCCCACATAAAGCCCTGAAATCAGCCAATGGGTGAAGTAGGCTGAGCCACTCATCCATTCTACAGTGGGTGAACAAAAAATTTGAATGACACAACAACAGACCAATGGATGAAGAGGGCTCGCCCAACACCACTATAAGTATATTTCCGTTTTTAATTTTAGCAAAGTCAAAAGGTCTTGACTAATGTCAGACCTAAAAAGGGTCAGTTTGTTACTGTTTCTCGTACAGGTAGAAATGCTCTTGCCCAAGCCACCTGTATCAAGGGCCGGACTGGCCGTAGCGAGAATCAGGCGTTTCCCCAGGAGGCTGGAAGAGTGGGAGCTGGTTTTGGAGCGGAGGGGGCCGGTTTCGCTGCAGTGCTGCAATATCGGCCCCGTTAACAAAAGCAGCAGTTCTGGGGGCCGGTTTAATTAAGCAGCAGTGCTTCACACTTGCACCCTCGCTCAACCCCTGCCCCTCCCCACCCCCTTGCACGGTCCAATAAAATTTCCAGGGCTGCTTTGTGTTCTCAGTCCGGCCCTGTCGGTAGCACACCAATCGCCCCTCCCCCACCCCCCCCATTCCCTTTCCCCGGCTGCCCAAGGATCCCCCGTACTTCCATGCTGCCCATCTCCCAGGCCTCACAAGGCACTCTTATGCCCACTCTCTCTCTTCCCCATGCCTTCAAGGCCATCATGTCCGCCTGTCCTTCCTCTGGGACAGCTAATCGGAAATCTCAGCTGCATTTGAGAGCTCAGCAGAAGAGAAACATAAAAAACGTTTGGGAGAGGGGGGGTAGTGGTGGTGGCACGTGTGTGTACGTCTTTTGGGTGTGTTGCGACCAGTCCTCAACCAGGTAGAATGTTGGCACTAGCGTAATAGTGACAATTCTTGGAAAAGAGTGGCTATCCATGGCAGGAGGCCGATTGCTGACCTCTGGTAAAGCGATGGCGCCCACATACTGGTGGTTTTCTAGTCAATTTGTGGGCATCCTGGGCATTATGCCCATTTCCAATCCACTAAAAAGTGCCCGCACTCGCACACTGGCAGTGTTTCTTGCCAGAAATATGATAGAAAAAGCTAATCTGGAATGAAAAAAAAAACAGCAAACACTTTCTGGCGTATTTTGAACTTCACCCGGAGTTGTGGGAATAACTGGCAAAACATAATTTTTCTCTGTATTTATTCCACTCTGCCAAATGGGATACCAGAGTTTTGGCTGGAATTGTATGGGAGGGGTGCAATATTATTGTGCCTCCTTCTGGTAATTAATAGTCATGCTAAAGATGCTCTAAAGAGTGGGTGAGGCATTTGTATGCATTTACTGTACAATTCATCCTATCTGTGGCATTACCATGATGCCCTGAATGAGGCACTTTTCCTTTTCTTGTAGATTTTCTCTTTCCTATGAAATAAGATTACCCATGGGGCCCAACGGTACTGGGCGTTCTCCCACCTCCTATCGAATGTGCTACCGGAAAGGACATAACATGACCTCCAGGGGGATGGACATAACATGACCTCCAGGGGGATGGACATAACATGACCTCCAGGGGGATGGACATAACATGACCTCCAGGGGGATGGACATAACATGACCTCCAGGGATGGACATCAATACCAACTCTTGTTGGGGACATCAGACTCTTCTCAAGACTCCAAAAGGGAGCCCAAAGAAGTCAATACAAAGACCAAGTCACCTTAGAGGACCTGACTACATGTGTGACAGATCAGCAGAATTAGATGCACTCATATTTGATATCTTTGAACAGAACCTATATCAGAATTTTACATTTTTTATCAATCCCAATCAACTGTTATTTGTTAATATGGCCCAATGCACTTGGCGGTGTTCCCACCTGACCTCTATGGAGATGTATTTAGTGCCTTTATTCTGTAGCTGTCTGTTGCGTTTGCTAATGTCACTAATACAGGGCACAGCATATCAGAGATGTTTACATATTGTGCAAGTAGTGATTATAGTCTCAATGTCATATGCATGGAATAATGGTGACACCCTGTGCCTACTTGTGTGTATGGAAAATATTATAATACCCGTCATGTTGGCATTGCCAGTGCTTGGGGATGCTTGAGAAGCAGAACACAAATATAGTTCAAAGAGTAAACTACGCCTAACCGCTACTGACTATAGGAACACTACACCTTCCTTACTTGCTCCCTGGGAATTCAGTCATTAGCGCTAATATTCCATCAAATGCTCATTATTGTCTTTTTTTTGTTCTTATAAATTTGCCCGCCTCGCGCCATCTCCTTTACCAGCAATTAGTTTTTCAAACATATTGCTGGTTTGTATTTATTACGAGTAAACTGCTCCTGAGCAAGTAATAGCCAGCCAATGACAAGTAACTTTACATGAGCCCACCCTGTCTATTTACATCTGCAACTAAATCATCTTAGCCAAGTAGGATCCATTTACCAGATCTTATCCTATTATTATAACTGATTTCCCAAATCTCAGAGTAAATATGTGTCCAACTGACAACATGTGAATTAGTCCAACCAACGTTTACAGTGTTGACCCTTGGATACATCACAAAGACGCCAGTTTATGAGGTCTTGAAGAAGTAAGAGATAGTTGACAGAATGTCACATAGTGGCAAGTATTGCTTGCCTGTTAGCAGGGAATATTACATAGTGAAGACAGAGGGGACACCTTCCTGCACAAAAACAGTCATTGATGGTGTTCCCCTCCTTCTATGTAAATATGCCCCCTTCCGCTGCAGCCCTCTGCAGCACAGGGGCGTGCAATGAGTGTTGCAGTGGGTGTTTCACTGCAACACCCTTTGCTTTTTGACCCTGACCCAGATTTACAAGGCTGAGGCAGCGCCAAAAACGAACTCCAAGGAATACCTGGTATAGCATGGCGACGCGAGGAGAAATTATTAATTTCTCCTCGTTTTTTGCTCTTTCTATGATGCAGCACACATAGAAAGAGCAAATCACCATTATTGATTGTTTATGTGCAAGAAGGTGTTCCTTCCTGCACATAAACAATCGCCCCTGCAGCGCCGCCACCCTTGCAACATGGCGGCAGGTGCCTGCGCTAGGCAGCTTTTTTGGCACCAGTGCTAGGGGAAACACAGGGGTGCGCTGTATTATTCTAAATATGGCGCATCCCTGCGTTTAAAAAATGTCAGAGCGCGGAGTTGCCAAATTTGGCATAACACTGCGCTGCAACATTTTTATGTAAATATGCACAGAGACCTTTGAAAGAAAGTATGCGATTGGATCCCACTCGCTGCTGATGCAGCCTGAAAACATGGGATTGTACCAGGAAGTTGTATCCTCATTTCTTAAGAGGATGCAAACTCCTAGGAGATGTCTGTCCAATAGATGGATGTTATTGTCTTAAAATTAAGCTTTCTAATAAACCTCGGGTGATTGGCCTTAGAAAGATGATTGTTCCTCTCCCTAAAAAGAGCTGTGAGGTTGTGCCAGAAGGCCGGCCACTAGCCCTAACAATTATTTTTAGGGAAATCAGGCCTCTAAGGGATTCCCACAAATACCTCAAAGATGAGACACGTCTAGACTGTCATCCTTGGCAAGGACCTACACACACCTTTTTATTCGTGGGAGAAGTGCTCTACATTTCTTTCAAGAAACATTTGTTTGATGAGACTTGGATGATGCAAACATTACTGAAGAACCACAGAGCGATGAACAATCCGTGTGAGCTCTGTATAAGATCCAAGGAAGCAAGCTATAGGTTGCTTTTTCATATGGAGGTGTTGATCTTTGAAGAGGGGATCTTCAGTCCTCTCTGAATTTCAGAAGGGTGGGAGCCATTTTGATAATGATGACCATATTGTTCCAGATGCTGGTTGTGTAGATAGAGAAGACCAGCTTGTTGGTCTTTTCCTTCTTGCAATTCTTCATCTCCAATCTGGCAATGTTCATGCTCCTCGTTTGGTGCCGTCTGCTTTACAGACAGTTTATTAAACGTTATATTGTTACTCACATTGTATCATCGCATGTAAACACAATGAAAATGTCAATGAATTCTAGGAGAGATTAAGAGGCTATCACTTCACAATTTTTAAGATATAAATAACAATTTAATCCTGATCCCATTAGACTGCAATCGTCAAAGTACAATGAAGTCACATGGTAACATTTCATAAACCCTCCAGACACCTCCGCTAGTCCTCCTATGTGCACAAATCCCACGCAGATGGAAAATTAGATCTGGCGATCGAGCCTTTTCTTACATCGCTCCTAAAGCGTGGAACGACCTGCTGCTACACATAAGAGCCTACTGTTCACTTCTTGAGTTCCGCAAGAAGCTGAAGACCCGGCTTTCCGAGTAGTCCTACTAGGCCCTAGGTGTGGCTAGACTCGCACCTGCTCAGTGCCGGGATACCCTCCTCGGTGTTCTAAAGATCTGCACAACATAACATGACATAACATAACATAAAATCAGAGATAAAGTCAGCAGAACACTACAGGACTAAAATACTTAATAAGCCACTCATGTGTAGCTTTACAGAATGGATTGACTATGTTCTCAGTCACAGAGCTTTACCCTCCAGTTTTAACCACCCACAAACTAATGGAGTGGTGAAGAAGGCAAGCCAAATGATTTTTTCAACGGTAAGGTAGATCCAATGCTACACACTTCTATACTTTCTAGAGAACTTTGTGTGCATCAAAGGGTAAGTAGAAACCTTCTGCTATTAATTAATGCTTGTTCAGTCCAAACCATTCCGAATACATCCCTCTATAAACAATGCAAAACAAAGTTTTAAAGAGTGCAAGTCAGACGACGCTCGCTTGAAGACCATTTGTTTTTGCATTTGTGTGGTGCCTGTCTCCTGCAGGGTTGCCATGACCTTCAGTACTGACCTTCAGAGGGAAGGGGGGAGGGGTCTGCTGTTGCTTGGCTCAGAGAGTTGAGTACATATATGGTAAAGACTCCTCAATTCAAAAGACTGTGGGCAGGAATGCACCGTATTTATGAAATATGGGGCCTCATTTACAAAGAATTGGTGTAGGGCAGCGCGGCAAGTCTTGTTGCTGCGCTGCCCTACGCCAATGTGAAAGGGCAGGAATGCACCGTATTTATGAAATACAGTGCATTCCTGTCCTCTCCCCCAACGCGCGATGTACGCCTCCTTGATGCAGAGTAACGCAACGCAGCGCTTCACACTGCCTTGCCTTATTCCTAATCAATGAGGCCATGCAAAGCCACACAGGGTGACCTTTCTTCGCCTCATAGATATGGTTTAGTGGCCTGCGCCACTGGAACGTCAAAAAAAGTGACACTCCGGCGGCGCAGGCATCTTTTAAATAAGCCCCTGTATTTCTTTATTATGTGACTTCTGCTACAAATTTTTGCTTATTATGTTAAATTATACCATTGCATTGAGTGAAAATTGATAGATTCCAATCATGTACGTAGAAACATTCTTGCCCCCACCACCACTGCCCTGATGACGATGCTTTTAGTGAACCAAGAGGAAAGTCAGTTGTCTTTTGTCCCATATGTGACCTAGAGTGTTATTACAAATAAACATTATACTGGCACATACATCAAGCTAGGATTTTGCGAGTCCTTAATAGCGAATATTAAGGATTCGCAATTAAGGATTCGCAAAATCCTATGCATGTAGGAATCGCTATAATAATAGCGATTCCTTCACATTCCTTATTTGCGACTCGTAGGCCCATAGGAATGAATGGGAAATTGCGAGCGCTATTTGCGAGTACCAATAGGTACTCGCAAATTGCGCATGCAATTTCAAGGGTGCAGGGGTGTCAAAAGGACACCCTGTTGCACCCCTGAAATTGATCCGTGCACATATGTTGCGCACACACATGTCCCAAGGACATGTGTGTGTGTAACCTTCAACTTTGAAAAATGCACTTTAGTGCATTTCTCAAAGTTTTTGCAATTTACCATGAAGTTCAACTTCATGGTAAATTGCGCCCTAGTAGCGAAATCGCTAATTTTTTTACTTTGTTGCATTGCATTTAAGGAATCGCAATTTGCGATTCCTTATATGCAATCGCAATTTATGTAATCGCAATTTAGAGATTACTTAAATTGCGATTTTTGCATTTGGGATGATGCATCCCAAATGCAAAAATACCGGTCGCAAAGGGGCAGATTCTGAGAATCTGCCCGTTTGCGACCGGTTTTTCTTTTGATGCATGTGCCTGTCTGTCGTTTGCTTTCCTGCAGCGCACACCCAGAACTGATGTTTTTAAAGGTGCTCTCATGTGATGATGAAGGAAATAGAGGCGCTCTGACAAGAGTAATTGCCTGGGATCACACAATGTTGTGAAGTGGAAGCCAGGATTGATGCAAGGTTTCTTGGGTTCACGTTTTGCAATTTGGCTATTACATGGTTATCTCTTTCTTTCTTCCATTTTTGACCAAAGATTAATGCTTTGTATTTAATTATTTAAGGCACTAAATCAGTGCACTGTGTTAAGTACATCTGGGCTATGAATGTTACAAAAGCATTAGGGGTAGTAGTGTTTGGCGAGGATGATCTTTTAATGCAGATGCTAAGATGAAAACCAGAGCACCCACTCCTGGTTAGCACAGTGAGGCCAATTGCTGCACGTAGCTAAGCGTCTTTATTCATTGTCATTCATTCTTGAATTAACTCATACACCCACTTCTCACCATCCAACTATTCATTCATTGAGCCATGCACCCCTACCTCCAATCTCCATCCATCCATCCATCAATGATTGGACAGGGTTCTATAATGAAGAATGTGTTGTAAAACATACCATATTTGCATTTTTTTCAAACAATTCTTGGAGCGGAGAAGCCCCTTACCCTCCTTGTAGTGGCCAGGCTCGCTCGTTGTTCTCACTACATTCAGTACGGTGGTGGGTCAGATCAAATTTGCCAGGGATGCTTTCTGTTCCCAGTCTGGCACTGTACATAACATAGGGCTTTCCATGTGGGTTACATTTTTTCATTCTGATACCAGTGGTGTAACAATAGCCCCTGCAGCCTTCGCGGTGCAGGGTGGCCCGAGCTCCAGGGGAGCCCCTCCGGCACTGTGCCTGGGCGGCGGGCCCCCGGCTTGAGAGCTCCTGACTGGGTCTGGAGTGTGGGGGGGGTGTCCATGTACTTTGCAGTGGGGCCTCTTCAAGTTTCCTCGCGCCACTGTCTGACACACTACCTCCTCCCCCTGTGCCCTTCATTGGCCACTGCCTGATAAGTCATTTCTAATGTCCTCTGTTTTACCTCTGCTTCCTTCCTTCCAGTCCTCCCAGCACTACCCATCTAAAAATGCAAAGTCTTCCTGGATTTACATATTTTTGGGGAATAGACAGGCCCACAACTCACACCTATTTTACACTTCTCTGTAGTTCAAAAGCAAACCAGGGCTACTTCCTTATTTATAACAAACAAACTAACATTCACCATAAAGGAATGGCCTGGAAGCCACCCCTTACTTCTCCTCTCCCTTGAAACCTCAACAGCTGCCTGTCAAGCCCATACACACTAGGGTTGTTTTGTTATAAAGATTGGACTGTACATTTTAAACATGAACAATATAGGTTTCTTCCTTGGTGCACTGAATGTTACTTGATGTATTTCTACCTTATTCTGACAAGTTTTTTTTATTTACAGGGGATATTTTCATAGCATAGGCCTAGCTTCAGGGGACAACAGAGAACTGTTCACAGTACAGGGAGACACCCCCAGCTACAAAGCACACCTCAGGAGATGTAACTCTTATGTCACAGGGAAAACAGGAAAAGGAAGTATTGCGTCATAACACAACTCACGTGGGATTGGGTATTTATCAAAAAGCGATATGGGACGGGGGCGCAGTTTGTCATCACATTGTCCGGGGCAGCAAATAAAGCAAAGGTACATTGGAAGGGGAGTTTAAGTATTCGGTAGCAGGGATGCGTACATTGGTTGGGTCTGGTTTAGAAGAAGTCGTGAGATTTAAATTCCTTATGATTCCTGGTCAAGGTGTACTATTTGCCTAGATCTTTGACAAAGCGATACAAAAGGGGATGATGGACGGAACGTTTGAGCCAATCAAACACTCACCCCCAGTCAACTGATCTGGGTTTAATCCATCATCATTCTTTAGCTCACTCCACCACCCCAGTTCAGACATGGCCATATGCAAATCAGTCTGACCCTGTGCCTCATGGGAACAGTCCAGCACGAACTGCCAAGCCATGTCTTCCCTGGACCGGAAACAAGCATCCTAGGACCGGTTTCTGGCATTCCAGCCGTCATCAGCCAGGCTTGCTTGAATCCAGTGGCAAAGTGAGCAAGGGACCCACGTCTGGGCATACCCCCGCCAACTTAGGGGTATGCCCAGACGTGTCCCTTTCCAGGAATCGGCTGAGCATAAGTCCAATACATCCACCCGTGTCTCCGGACCGCGTCATTTGCATTAGCTCACCTTCCTACCCAACCTCCTTGGAAAGTGTTGAGCCTGCCAAGGCAAACAGCAACCAATGGTGGCCAAGACTGAAGCAGCCAATCATAAGGAGCCCAGTTTTGGGCCATCATCAAAAAACAGCCAACCGAGTCCTTCCCTGCATGCTGTCCACAAACATCCCACAATTCCATCAACGATCTCACCAGACAAGGGGAATGAGCAGGTGCCAAGTGCAAGCTTTATTGGGCGCGAAAAATAATCTACAGTGCCTGCAACTCTCATCCCGGCATGGTCACGTGACTCTTGGGCAAACAGTGAGCCTGTTCCCTGGACAGCACGTTTTTGCTCTCAAGCGGTGAGGCGATCCTGGAAAAACATAAGCCAATGCCTTAGAACAACAGTCTCACTGACTCACCGCACACTGCAGAATAAGCATCCTCTCCATTCACAGCAGGAAGGAGGCTGAAGATGAGGAAAAATACATGAACATTTCAGAGATGGACGTAAAAATAAAGGTTGATTTATCATTTAATGCATTATGGCGCGAAAATTCCGCCCAGGCTGAAAAATGGAGACTCCATGATGAAACCGAAAGTGGGGAGCTCTTGTAACTACTATCCAAAAACATGTAGCCCCTTTGTCCCCTACAAGCCTCAGATAGGTCATTCGAAACGCAGACACATGGTGGCTAAGTTTCCCCAACTTGCAATAATATGAGATAAACAGGAATGCTTCGTTTACTTAATTAATTAATTGCATTACTCTGAGTCCTTCCCTCTCTTTAATTCATTATGTCCCGAGGCAGCCTGCCTCTCAGACTCCACCAATCAGCAACAATTGTTTTCCTATAAAAGACCCTCCCCAGCTCACCACTTCCAGGGCCTCATTTATGAAAAGTGACGCATGGCTGCGTGAAAACAGCGTTGCGTCACTTTTCATTGCGCCCTCCTTGCGACACCAATGATGCGTCATATTTACAGTATGACGCATCATGTCGCAGGGAGTTACAGATACGTCAGTATTTCTGACGCATCTGTAGGCGCAAAATGACGCATTGCTGGAGTGTGTCACAAAAGTGACGCAACTCCAGCAATGGGTCATTTCACATGGGCAAGTCCCATTTCAAATGTGCCTGCGTCAGTCTTACGCCTGCTGTGAAGCAGGCGTAAGATATAGACGCATTTGCGCCCTAGAAGTGACGCAGTGAAATCTCATAGATTTCACTGCGTCACTTCTACGAGGCTTACTTGCGTCAGAACGCCCACCCTGCATATATTATACCTGGTGCAGGTATAATGTGGCGCAGGGGTTTACAAAGTGACGCATCTGCCTAGATGCGTCACTTTGTAAATATGACGCAACATGGTAGGTTTTTTACGCCACTGGTGCGTCACAAAAAGTGATGCACCGGCGGCGCAAAAGTGACGCAAGGGCTCATAAATAAGCCCCCCTGTTTTTAACAAGCCCCATACCACGCAGTTTGCTGGGAAGTAACATGGGGTGGGAAAAAGGGTAGTGTTGAACTGAAGTGAGGGAAGGGCTCAGAGCACTGCAATTGCTGGTAATTATTTGAAGCATGACCTCTTCACCCCCCTGGCTTGAATTCATTACGTCGTGAGATTCACTGAAATAAAAAGAAAATTTACTGAAAATAACTGCTCTGATTTTAATATACGTGTAGTCTTTCTCATATTCAATCCACCACCCAGGGGTCATCGCTGAGCCCGACCCTCTTCAACATCTACATGGCCCCCCTCACAGCCATCGTCCGACAACACGGCCTCAACATCGTATCCTACGCCGACGACACCCAGCTCATCCTCTCCCTCACCAGAGACCCCACCACCGCAAAATTGAACTTCCAAAAAGGAATGCAAGACGTCGCAGTCTGGATGACCAACAGCTGCCTAAAACGCAACGCCGAGAAGACAGAAGTCCTCGTCCTCGGAACCACCCCCTCAGCATGGGACGACACCTGGTGGCCTACCGCCTTCGGGAGCCCACCTACCCCCTCACACCACACCAAAAACCTCGGCATCATACTCGACTCATCGCTCACCATGAACAGACAAGTCAACGCCGTCACCTCCAGCTGCTTCAACACCCTCCGCAAGACGTTCAAGTGGATCCCCCCTGAGTCAAGGAAGACAGTCACCCACGCACTCATCACCAGCAGACTGGACTATGGAAATGCACTCTACGCCGGCATCAACAAGTCCCTTCTCCGCAAACTTCAGAACATACAAAACACCGCAGCCAGACTCGTCCTCGACATCCCCCGTAACGAACAAATCAGCCAACACCTGCGGAGACTCCACTGGCTCCCCGTGGAGAAAAGAATCACCTTCAAGATCCTCACCCACGCCTACAAATGCCTACACAACAACGGACCCAAATACCTCAACGACAGAATAAACTTCCACGTACCCAAAAGAAACCTCCGGTCTGCCAACCTCGCACTGGCCGAAACCCCACGCATCCACAGAGCCAGAGCAGGCGGCAGATCGTTCTCCCACATCGCAGCCAGAACCTGGAACGAGCTACCAGCAGAAATCCGACTCACCGCCAACCTGAACACCTTCAGGAAGACCCTCAAGACCTGGCTCTTCGGCTGAACGGATCTGCACGCCCCCTCCCCCTCAGCGCCTTGAGACCCTCATGGGTGAGTAGCGCGCTTACAATTCCCTGATTGATTGATTGACTGAAGGAAGATATTTGAATCTAAACACTTCTTTCACATCTACTTCTTGCATAATCTTCTAATGCCTCACAAAAGTACAAGGTCCACTCAAGTTGCTGCCCTGCAGATTTCCGCTAATGAAACTCCACAAACCTCCGCTAAGATGGCTGACATCCTTCTAATCGATCTACCCTGAACTCCTAGTGGAGAGGGAAAGTCTGATTGCATCAGCACAGGCACTAACAGCAGCAACGAAATCTTCACCATCATGAAAGATTTCACCACGCCTCTTGCTGCCTCCAGCAACATCACCCCCTCACAAGACCTTCCCAGCAAACTCTCAGAATTCTTCAGTAACAAAATAATTCCCATATACAGCAACTTCGGCCCTCAACTGGACCCAGTCACCGTTGAAACTCAACTTCCCATCACGGCCGAAGAACAAACACTGAGGTGGTGGCCTGCAGTCATCCCTGCTGCTACATGAACATCATTCACTTGGGGGCCCCGTCTGAACATTGCCCCACCATACCTTCACCAAAGGACTCCTACCAATCAGCAAACCACGAACACCCATCCTCAATGCCTCCATCGACTCAGCCACAGTCTCAGACAATGGAAAACACACCACTGTCATGCTTCTACTCAAGAAGCCATCCGTTGACCCAGCCACACTTTCCTACAAGAGACCAATGGCCCTCTTACTATACTCGACAAAGGTCTTAGCGAAACTAATCAACCAATGCCTCTCTGATAACCTTACTAACCACCAGCTCCTCGACGATAAGCAGTCAGGATTCAGACTTCACCACAGTACAGAAACGGAACTCATCGCCGCCGGAAACAACATCGATATGATCCTTGACAGAGGAGACACGGCAGCCCTGCTTGACCTATCTGGAGTATTTGACACGGTCTCACATCCATCCACATCAGGAGTCTGCACAAGATTGGCATCTCAGGACCTGCTCTCTGCTGGATATGCTCCTTCTTAACAGACCGAACACAAGCTGTCAGCCTGGCACCTTCCTCTCCATTGTGACTGTTAGGCCCTGTTGTAACGAGACTGAAATGCACTGAGCCCTGCTAATCAGGACTCAGAGCATATGCTCTGACCCTTAAAAAAAGAACATTTTAATTAGCTTATCCCCACTTGGATGGCTTGACTTACTTGTAAGTCCCTAGTATGTGGTACCAGGGGCATTTAGGGCCTGCAAGTGTCTCTCATGGCTGCAGCACTAGTTGTGCCACCACGAGTGTCAATAGCATGACTGCCTGCCTGCCACTGCTGGCTGGCAGAGCAGTTTTAAACTGCTAACTCGACTTTGCCATTTAAAGCAATGGCAAAGTCAAAGCCTTCCTTTTTATTAATTTATTAGAATACGTTAAGGCCGGCCTGCTGAGCACTAAAGGCAGGGTGCATTATATTAAAAGGATGGACCCATGTATTTGAGGTCCTAGCAGTAAAAATCAACATTGTCGTTTTTACTGTTGAAAAGCTAGTAGCCTCATTGGGAATGCAGAATTACAGGCCGACATCTCAGCCCTGCTAACTTCTGAAGTGGACTCTTAAAGTTGGTACTTGAGGGCATCAAAAGAATCAGTGCATTAAATCCAGTTTTATGGTTAAACCGAATTCAATGTCACTGGTGGGCAAAGTGCAACTTTAGGAAGTTGTTGCCATAGGTTTTCCAGTGCCGCAAATGGTTGCACGCAAAGGACCTTCCTTAAGACCGCCGTCTGGCCTACTGGGGAGAAATATGAACGACTCCCAGGAAAGCCTACAAAGAGTCGACAGGGGGAGGAAGTGTTATATCCTCCTGGAAGGGAAATCCACACAGGGTGTGAGCCCAAAGGGCAAGCTTCAAAGGGGAAGCCGACTTTGAAGGTCAGATGTCAAACACACACACAGAGAAGGGCTGCTCCTTTGTTGGGGTAGACAGAAGGGCGTCGGGGACAGCGAGGGGAAAACACTGTTCAAACAGTTTTTTCCATGCGCGTGTAGACCTCAGGTAGCCACACCTCTAGGGTGGGCCACCACACTCCACACCCCAAGAGAAGGGTTCAGCCATCTTGGAAATGGGCAGAATAGAGCACTCTTGGAAAGCTAGATGCCACACTTCACAGGAAGTTGTCACCGGGTGGAAGGGATCCAAGTAGCCCACTGGCTAGTGACTGCGACATCCTCTCAGGGCACTTTCTGGACATAAAGGAGGCACCCCTGGGCCCCAGACCTCAGATCTTGACTGTACCGGAGAAGAGGACTGATGAAGGGCTGCCTTGCTGACCTTGGACCTGGCAAAGAGGGGCTGCACCGAAGGTGGACAGCAGCTGCTGCTCCTTGAGCTAGCAAAGAGAGGACTTTGCCGGTGGTGTCTTCTCGTGGAGAAGTCGTGCCCTGAGCCCCGTTCAGAAGTAGAGACTCCAAGAGTCAGTAGGCTGACTTGCTGTTCCAGCACCAGAGCCACAAAAGCTGGAGAAGCCTGCCTTGGCATGTTGGTAGCCCAGATCCCCAGATTATCGCTCACCACCGCAGGGCAGCCTGGGAGACACTGAACAGTAGCACCCGAGTCTGCTGGTCCAGGGGGAGGCGCCAGAGTGCAGTTTGGTCACCCAGAAGGAAACTTATTTCCAGAAGAGGGGAACTGCTGGTTTTGGTGTGACTGGAGACCAGTAGTCCTGTGGCAACTGGACTTTTGCTGGACCAAAGAGGACTATGAGGGACGGCCTTCTTTCTCATAGAGTTTAGCTGACCTCCAAACAACTTCCTGCCGTCAAAAGGAATTTTTAACAAGGATAATTTCTCTTAAAAGTCTGTCATCACCCATAAATGTATCTCCTGTCTAGGACTGTCGTCCCTGAAGCTACTGCCGATCTTAAACTGTCTAAGAAGACATCAGCCAAGTATTTTGCTTCTTTTTCCATTTGCACCAGGAGATCGAAACAATCTGTGCCCTCTTGGATTACCGCTGCCAAAGACTTGAAATTCCTGACCAGAGACTGGGACACATAAGCTGCGCAGCTACTGGCTTTTAAGGACTGTTGGAAATCAGGTTATTGGTAGAAGGGGGTGGTAGCCCAACTCAACAACCACAATCCTTGTCAGAGTGGACCACAAAAGTCACTAAATTAACCCGTGGTTAGCCCTCTGGTAGCTTGGCACAAAGCCGTCAGGCTTAACTTAGAGGCTAAGAGTAAAGCATTCATGCAACACACAAACAGTAATAAAGTGAAAACACAACACAAGTAAAAATGCGCCACTTGTGGTCATCTGGTCGTGTTAGACCGGGGAAAGTCACCAGTTCAGGCCATCCAGAATGGAGCGCAGGCTGGATACAGGGACCAGGTTAGTCCTGCTGAAAAAGCTACCGTCTCAAAGTCTGGTGCGAAGAGTCCAGTTTGAGGTGGAGGAGGTCGAGAGGAGCAGGGAGAGCGTCGCGGATGGTCGTCACTGTAGTGCGAAGAACAGACTGGGCTGCGAAGGCTGGAATCGCGGACTGTCATTGCTGGAGCTTTGCGTTGGCAGTCAATGCAAGCTTTCTTTGCTGTAGCGCAAAGTGCATATCTCACATTACAGCTGCCTGTCACTGTAGCACGAAGAGTCAGGTTAATCGGAGCTTCAAGTTGGTGGTCGTCGCGGGCGGCAGAGTCTCGATGCAAACAGGCCCAGTCGCCAAGATCCCGAAACATCTGGATTTCTCCTTTCTTCACAGAAGGTGCTCCACCAATGCCAGCCAGGGATCCAGAACCTGGGAAGGTGCCTCTTGGGGATCAGGAACTCACTCTAGTAGAGGCCAGCAGGTCCAGTTGGAGCAGGTAAGCTGGGCAGTTGCAGGGAGGTCTCTCGAGCTTGGTGTGCCCCTGTAGCTCAGAAGAGGAGGTCAGCCAACTGACCCTTGGAATCACTCAGGTACCCTGGAATGAAAGGAGCAGTCCAATCTCCCTTCTCAGGGAGCAGGATAGGTCTCTGGGGAACAAGTTAGGCTTCAAGCAGCAGGGCAGTCCTCTGGGGAACAAGGCAGTCCTTCTGTAATGTGCGCAGGTCCAGGAGTGTACTGAAGATGGGTTCTGAGGGCCTAATATTTATACCTGGTGCCATCCTTTGAAGTGTGGGGATGTCTTATGCTACCACCTACATCTGGTTCTGGAAAGTTCTTTCCTTCCCCTGCCAGGGTCCAAGAAGTGTGGTGACCGAAGACTAGTGTCACGTTCCTCTGTGTATGTGCTGTAGGCAAACTCTCTGAAGTGCATGTGGGTAGGGAATAGCTCTGTCTTCAGCCATCCTGCCAACACCTAGTCCTCCTTTGTCTCACTGTCTGGGGAATACACAAAGCCTTACAGCTAAGCTATTCACAGTCATGTGACCCAGACACTGGCAACAGTAACCAAATGGTTAGGACAAGAAAATGGCAACTTTCTAAAAGAGGCATTTTCTGAATTGTGACTTAAAACTCGACTTTATCATTAAAGAAGATTTTAAATTACAATTTATCTGAGTCCAAGCTTGATATCGCTATCTACTCCCAATCAAATGTTAGCACTTATTAAATGTTATAATGTAACTTGCTGTTATCCAATGGGAGAGATAGGCTTAACAGAAGTGGAAAAAACACATTTAGGATTTTTTGTCACTACAATGACATGTGCAACTTAAAAACTCCTATTTTACTTTTTAAATACAATACACAATGCCCTATAGCGTGTTTAGGGTCTTCCGTAGGATTGACTTATATGTATTAAAAAGGAAGGTTTAGGCCTGGCAAAAGGTTTATTTTTCCTGGGTCGAAGTGGCAGTTTAAAACTGCACTAAAGGGTGCAATGACAGCCTGAGACATGTTTTAAAATGCTACTTTAGTGGGTGGCTCAATGAGTGCTGCTGGCCCACTAGTGGCATTTAATTTGCAAGCCCTAGCCACTTGTAGTGCCCTTTACTAGGGACTTATAAGTAAATTAAATAGGCCAATCAGGTGTAGGCCAATTTGATCATGTTTTGGGGAGAGAGCACACGCACTTTAGCACAGGTTAGCAGCGGTAAAGTGTGCCGAGTCCTAAAAGCTGACAAAAATGGCTTTAACAAAGGAAGGGAGTGAAACCAAAAGGTTTGGGGTAGTCATGCGGAGAGGGCCAACATGGACCAAATGGTTGGCTGTGAACGACTTCTTTAGGTCACTATCCTCCCTTCTGTCTACAGCATCACTTGGAGGACAGGCCTAAGGGTTCAGCTTAGTTCGACCAATTAACAGAGCTAGAATGGCATCAACTCTGACATTATGCAGAAAGACATCCTCCAATTCCTCCAACATATACGTCTTTTGTAAAAAATCTCGAAATGGTGTTTTGATCCAATTCCTTCCACTGCTTAAAGACTAAGGGGCATATTAACAACAGCATGCGATAATTATCGCAAATCGCGCTTAGCGCGTTTTCTATTATCGCCGTCTATCGCTGGTTGACATCGCCGTGTTAGCGGCGTATTAGCAACGCTTTGTACAGAGGCGATGTCAAAACCAGCGATAGACGGCGATAAGCAGAAATATCGTGTGAAATCCTGCGATGATCATGCATCGCTAATGGAAACCTTGATAATAGGCATGTGTGTACTTAACCATTTAATCCACCTCCCATTCACAGGATGCCTAAGTAAAAGTTTCAAACAGGTGTTAGATTCCTGCGATAAACGCGCTTAGCGCGAGTTTTCCTATCGCTTCGCGGGTCTGGGCCGGCATTGTCAATAGGGCGAAGTCGTGTTTGCGACTGTTTCCATGTTGTTTTAGTGAGGAACGCCTACTTTGCATATCATTAGCGATAAATATCGCTGACATGCAAAGCGGCAAAAAAAACGGCTGCTATCGCATGGAAACAAGCGCTAACGCATGTTAGCGAGTCCTTGTTAATAGGGCGATAAGAATATCGCCGCTTTAGCGGCAAAAAGTGCCGCTAAAGCGGCGATACTGCCCTTGATAATATGCCCCTAAGTCCTTAATCTTTTTATGAATAGGAAGCATTTCCAACAGAGTTATAAAATATTGCATAAACAGACCCCCTGCATCACCTGGTACTGGGTAGGACGACTGGAAGTATGCCTGAAAGGCATAAAAATAGGTGGCAAGGGTGGAAGGGACTTTTACGGCAAAACATTGTCGCTGATTGGTGGTGGATGGGAGGCAGGGAGTCCTCGCGACAAAATAGATTCAAGCGACGGGGACAAAGAGGTGAAGTATATAGTGCAGAAACCAACATCACCCTGAACAGAAACAAACACGCATGTGGCACTTGTGCATTCTCCAAAGATGCAGGTTTCATGGTGAGGCGAGGACCAAGAGTCCTGTTGTGGATGAGTGCACAAAGGAAGAGGCACACTATGCACTTTAGTGCATAATACGAACTGGCATTCAAGTGTGCCAAATCCAAGTTTTTTACTGTGCAGCCACACCCAGCAGCAAGGGTGTTGTGATGATGTGTCTTGGCATGCAAGCAAAATAAACATAGAACTCACTGCAGTTTTGGTGTCTTTATCAACACAGCAGTCTCTCCATAAACAGAGAAAGCACGCAAGCACCGTATTGCTAACTACAGAGTGAAAATGGACAAAAATCAAAGGAATAGACAATATCACGACTGTGTGGACAGTCAGGCAACATAGCCATTTACTCTGGGGTTGTATTGTTTCCTTCTAGTCCTAGAGCCAAGCTCAGGGCTAATGGCTCGAGTTTTGCACCATTTTGTTCCCTGCCAGGCAGAAGCCCTTGGCAGCCATGTTTTTTAAGGGCAGATCACGTGTGCACTGCTTCTTACTGACCCACTTTGGTGGGCCATTCATGCCAACGTTTTTTTTAAACTTATTTAACTTTGTCAAATTATGCCCCCTTCATTATGGCGTGTGCCCTATTACATATATGGCTCTGAACGCGGCTTCCATGGTGCTGAATATGTACCCCCCCTGCCCCCCAACCCTGTCCATGAAGATCAAGAAGGCTTGTGTGCAAGATAAACAAACAGCTTTCCATTGCTCTGTATGTGGTGATGCCTAAGCATAGCTAATATTTAATGCCCTAGGTGCGCCCCAGTTTAGGCCTGTTAAAAATTGGATTCCAGAGTGCCCGAAGAAGAAAAATTTCAAAGGCAGCAATGTATCTGAAAGAATATTTCAAAGACATTTTGCTGAGCCGTCCAGAACAGCAATAATTTTATATCGAGCTTAAGGTTTCCCAGAGGTTGCTGTTACCTGCTGGAAATAAAAAATGTGAAACAGCTATAAAGTAAACATAAGATAAATTATCAGCCAATAAAACACTAAAATAAATGCAATGTTGCCTAAAAATTGTAACTCCATTTTGATGCGAGTTGTAATTTAGTGATGTGTTGGGGCTCTGGTCACGATTATATTTACTAGCCCTAGAATATTTTCGAGTAAATCATGAATATAGAGCTAGAATGGTTTAATGAATCAGGGACAGGGGAGGGCAGATAATCTGTGACCTTAACATCCATGGATGTCGATTTATCAAAATGCCAGGAGCAGCGAAAGTGACATCACACAGCCTTCGACCCCGGGTAACACCAGAGGGCAGTCCCCTTCTCCCACCATTAACCCATAAGGGATTACTATTGGCTGGTCAAGAAGAGAAAAGGCAAAAAGTAGGAACCTCAGAATACAAACCATTGATAACTATTTGATGTTCTTGCTACTCCCTGAGTCCGAGGGAAGCAGGGGCGGAGCCCAGGGCACCAATGGGGAAAGTAGGCTATCCTAACTGGCGGCCATGTTTGTAGCTCATAATTGGCTGTGGTGTATTCCCTGGACCACTTACTTCAGTTATTTTTTAACTGAACTGCAGACCCCTCCAGCATGCTAGGGAATTTTTGAGATGGTTCCATTCTCTTTTGGACCTTATTCACCCAAAAAAATGTCATGGCAGACTCGATCTTTCAATGCTTCCACTGAAGCAATGACCATAGTGCCTATATAGGCAACACTCCCCACCCAATGCCCAATAGCATGCACAATGGAATAAATAAATACACAACACAATTTTTTGTTGGGAAAATATTGCTGCAGGTTTATTCCATACAAAAGTATGCAACATGGTGGGGTATCTTACGGGCGAGCCAAGGGCAGGCAGCGGTGACTAACCTACGCTGCCCTGCCCGCCTGATGAGCCAAATTGCACTGTGGCCAATCCAATCAGTGCTACCAATTATGGTGTGATCCCCTCCCTAGGATCACGTGGACCACTGGACCATCATCTTACTCACGCCCCTCTCAGGGCAGAGCGTTGCAAGTCAAGCCCCCGGGTGTTCAGGCTTACAACCGCCCTAAGGACTAGCAGGGCGCCGTCGATTTCTTCCAGGGAACTGCCATGAAGACACCTGGGATTTGGCACTGGCACCCCTATTGTGTTCCTGAAGAGGTACCCCTCTGTGCCCTTCTGCTTCCGGATCGCCCTGTAACTCCGCCACAGCTCTGGAGGTGGCCCCCGTCGCCTACAGAGCCCCCCACCAATACTGCAAATTTTCTTACCTGCAACCTGCTATTTCCAGGGCCTCCCTCATGTCCAATAGGAACAGATCCATGCCCACCTGTGACAAGTGCACCCCATCTTTGTCAAAATAACCTTTGGTGTTCGCCTGGATTAGCCTGTGCCTGATGAAGCCAAAGCCCCTTTGGTCTGTGACTTGCGCATGGCGCTGTTAATCCTTCTCCGGGAATGTTCAACTACCTTACATGACCTTTGGTGTTTGCCTGGCTTAGACCTCCCATTGTACGGGAGCACAGTGCCAACAGGAGATGGGATCCCAAGAGCATAACAAACTACTGCTCTACTTTGAAACCACAGACTTGTGTTATAATCAGTTGAGCCCAGTGTGCAAGGATATGCAATTACTTTTGGGGGTCGATTAAGCCATAGTTCACCCCACACCCTACTTGACGAGTCCCAACTACAGGGTTCAAACTGATAACCAACTGCTGCCCCAGCAAGGGTTCTCATGCCTTCCTAGGACGCCAGATGGACCTCCCCACCTAACGAGGCAAAGGTGGATCTAATCTCAGAGTGGTGGGTCCTGAGGTCCCCTAAGTGGACTCCAATGATACTACGACATCTCATGTCCTCTTGCCTGCACCACCCATTCGTCTGACTGTGATCTATAGGACCCCACCCAGCATATATGGCCCATCGCCAGCTTTTCAAGCAGGTATCCCAGGTGTGCCCCGTACCTATCCGGCTACCCAGTGGTGTTTGCACAGAAGAGGCCCCGCCTCCATACCTCGCCCTTATAATAGGTTTTGCATCCGTGTTGACCCAAGCCCTCTAGCTTGGTGGGCTTGTACCTGTCACTAAGCCCTTGTTTACCCCCCCCTGCTTGGCGGGTCCCCACTTTGAGGGCTCGAACTGGGAACCAAGTGCTGGACCAGCACCTAGGCATAGCCCTCTCATCCTCGGAGTCGTGTGACATGTCTCGCATTAAGCTGTCTCATGTCCTTATGAGGACGCCAGGTGACCCACCCACCTAAACCAAACAAGGTAGATCTACCCACAGTCGATGAGGCCCGAGGTCCTATAAGGCACGCCTAAAATTCTGCTGTTTCATGTCCTTATTGCCTGCAAAACCCCTCAGTCTGGCTGGGATCATCAGATGCTGTGACACTATACTGGTGTCCCCCACCCCAGCGTATGCAGCCCATATACAGCTTATGCTCAAGGTATACTAGGGTGTCAAAGAGGTTTCCAGTGCTATAGGCTTCGAGGACATGGAGTAAAACATATGAGCAATTTACTTGCCCCTCCATAAAGTTGACTGCAAATTGGTTCTGGTAATTTGTCAGCATCTGTGCTCCAAACCCATTTTCCAACCCAATTGGGGTGACAGCCCACTGTTCGGAAATGGCATTGTCTGCAGTTAAGGTAATATTTGTGCTCAAACTAACCCACACTCATCTTTACAGTATTCAGCTTCTTATCCTGTCTCACACCTTAGAGAACCCTGCACCTTTTTACCTGGCAACCACTCCTACCCACCTGGCTCACCAGCTTAAAGCAGGCAGTCTCCAACAATAATTGAAGCGTCCTGTTGTACCAGGTTTATTTGAGAGCACATTCCCGTTATCTGGCCAGTAGGTTTGCACCTCACCCGAATTATTTATACCTCCAATTGGACCAATGTTGTGCCTTAATCCAGTACCAGTGGGTACTAGCCTATTGTGCATCACCAAGTCAGTCCCTTCCTTAGAATAACTATTAAAATTTGCGGGATCTACACACTGTTTTCCTTCTCCGACTGACCAAGAACGGAGTTAGCAGCCTTAGTCAAATGTTACCATTAGATGAAATTTTAATGCAGTGGTTATCTGGGCAAGTACTCCCCTTCGACCTCTACAGCTTGTGTACCTGACTAGCTCAGATAGCTGGGGGTACCTAAATTGCTCCCCCTCAGTGGTAATATGTGTGAAATAACCCTGTATTGTGAACGGCCAGGGCCGTGCTGCATGGAAAACCCATGTGCCCCTAAGTCCCTCTTGTGTCTCCTCTGCTAGCAGGGCTAACCCATCTGATCCTCTCTGGTTGTAATATTGGTAATTCAAGGCGCTGACAACTGCAGGGGCCTATTACAGAGCTGTGAATGTGCGGCCCTGGATAAACTTAAACACTCGGCTTAGTGTGGATGAGTTGTCATCGTTGCCTGGCAGTGGGCAATACCTTTTGCCCAGCCACTCCTTACAAGATGTGCCAGTGCAGGTGGAAGTAAGGGTTACAAACAGCCCGCCTTACTTTCCTCTCTTCCAGTTATCTGTGTATAGTGTTTGGTGGAGAAAACCTAATTGTGTATTTGTGAAGCGCACGCGCTCCCCTAGGCATGTTGGCGCGGAATAAGGGATGTTTGATACCCCACTCACTGATACTAATTTTGACAACCTCAGGGGGGTGACGGGTAGAAGAACCCAACAGGGTTAGATCCTAAGACCATGAGGTCGAACCCAGCATATAAATAGGTCCAGGTTATACCACGACCCCTCCTGAGCCCTTTTGAGCTAACCATTTAACTGCACTGGCCATGTGGCTGACATCCCAGCGGGACCTGGCAGTCCTGTTTAACCTTCCTATCCCACAGCCTGACAACACTCACCGCTGCAGATGCCTGGGTGCGTGGCCATCTGCTGGCCGAACTAGTTAGTTCAAATTGTTACTTAATTCTATACAGTGTATATGAATAAACGATGCACAGGCGATTGAGTTTTCCACGGACTGTGATGTGAAGCATTTTGGACTTGTCTGTCAAAATTAAGTTGGTCGCCTTAGATCCAATTGTGTGACCAGTGCCCGTGTATCAAAACAGAACAAGGTAGGGACGATAAGTGACCCTACTTGAACTTAGACCGGAGCTTAGTGTGGTGGTTGTCCGAATATTGCCTGGCTGTGGTGGAAATACCCCCCCACATGCTGTAAATTACTGTACAGATCTGCTCCCACTCCCCAGGAGTGTAAATATGACAATGTGAGAGGTCCAATGACATCAATGTCAGACTGAGATTTCCAGTTTATGTTCTAACGCAGCCCCCTTATTGAGGGTCTTGCAAGGACCCCTCTACCAGACTGAAAGTAACATGGATACTACTCACTTAACGCACTTGCATGACACTCCAGAAAAACGCCTGGCGACAACTTGACACACGGCACCTAGGAGAGTGGAGAATCTGTAGCACCCAACTCTTGACTATGCCCAGGCAAGTTCCTAGTGAGGGGACAGAATATGGGCACAATGCTCCCCAGGTGTGCACGCGTTGTCTGTTTGGAGTTTGGGGGACATACATACCATTTCTCTTGTGTTTGAATTATTAAACTATACTGGTGATCCCAGTGGGGATAGATCCCAGGACCTTGAGTCCCCGCAGTGGATGCTTACTCCCCTGAGACACCAGACCTAGCAGATAATGGGAACCCGTAAAGCGTTTCCCATGTTCTGTCAACTACTGTGCTGTTCTGCTCACACTCCTCCCAGGCCATATACGTTACACAACATAAAACTGCACAGGTTCACTTTTCCATCACCCATCCTATGCCCTTTTGAAAACACCATTTGACCTGCTCGTGCCAGAGTTCATTAGGCTGAAAGCCCAGTAGGACCTAGCCGTGACTATGAGTTGGTAACTATCCTCACTGTGAGGGCCCCGCTTCCGGTGAGGTTAGAACACGTGGCCTTCCGCAAGGAGGGTTTCTTGGGTTAATCATATGACCCATATTCCTAAAAGGAATCCCCATGTGCAGTTAAAACTGTATAGTTCTGCCCACAAGCGAGAGGTCCAATTACATTGATATCGGAATCAAGATTTCCAGTGTCGTGTTATAATGCAGTCCACCTTTTTGTGGGTCCTGCCGGGACCCCTCTGCCTCCTGTACGATACCTAGGTATGTGATACGTCTCACTTAGCGTACTTGTCTGTCACTCAAGAAAGACACCTAGCCACAACCTAACGCAGTGCTTCTTGGAGATGGGGATTTACGAGACCAAACGTACCAAGTTCAAGTGAGCTATAAGTCCCAGGCTGCAACGTATTGACCGCATTAATTCTGGCCGACGGTGTTGCCGTGACCTACGTCATTTGTGACTATGTGCTGCTTCTGGGTGCTCTAACCTTTGTGAGCGAGGCTTGTTATGTAAATATTTCATTTTAACTTGCTTGGTGCATTGGTGAGGGGGGGGGTCCTGTAAAGCCATTACAGAGAATGTACTCTGTGTGTGTGGTAGGGCAGTGAGTTTGTTCACTGCTAATGCGCCTTCAAACCGCAATCTCTTGGTACACACAACACCCACACCCGGAGTCACGCTTCTGTATCTCATTGCTATTGAGGTGACTGTGCAGTGTTATCAAGGTGTGAGGCTCTCCCCAGGTGTTTGTGGTCCGCACCGGCTAAGCGCAATGAGTTGCCCTCCCTGCATGGAGGGGAGCGAGCCGTGCTTAATTTGAGCCGATGGATTCCGGTGCTCGGCACCGGAGCTTGTGACGGCCTGCCACCAGGTGGCGCTGCCAAGCTAATTTATAGATGGCCACGACAACAGTTAATCATTAATATTATATTAATTAGATTACTATTACCTGCCTCCAAAGCCATTCTTATAGCTTAGGGAGACTGAAATAGGCTGAATTGTCACACTAGTGGGAGCGTGAGAGTTAATAGTTGTGTTGTTACTATCCGTGGAAGCAAAGCAGGGGCAATGTGTGGTGCGAGCTTCAGGCCTCCCACCAGTATCCCCTTGAGAGAAGGAAGGGGGGGCAGTGTCTGGCAAAATCACCGTATCAGCCGATGTTACTGTGCCCGGCTCGGTGATGTACCCCTTTTCCCACGGGTAGCCAAGCTGCCGCCGGGGCAGGTCACCACCCAATTGGCAACAAACACAACCACCGAAACTGCCCCACGACGTCATCGAAACAAGATGGCGACAAAGCTGAGGGCATGGGCAAACCTCAATTATTTGGACGTACCTGCACCACTTAGCTGCGGCCCCTGGTAGCCAAGCCCGGTGTTCCACCTGCTCACAAGGGGTCCCGGGGCTCGAGCCCTAGGCTCCAAAAATGCGCTCCAATCATGAGAGCCTGGCAGCTGGTCTACCAGCCCTTTTCCACCAAGTGGGGACTGGCAAATCCCCCCATTTCTCTACAGCGAACCGAAGTGATGTGCCCTGGAGCCCGACTTGGCAAGCCGGGAGATGGCACTGGAACTCTTGCAAGGGGGGACCCATTACGCCAGAATGGCCCTTACCCTGCCCACCAGCCATTGCCCATCCGCACTCTGGGCATCCGTATGCATCGTACCCCAAACTTGGCGCTCGATCGCCCATCACACCAAACCACTCCGAACAAATTGCCCTTCCCTCTGCCACACTGGCACAACCTCAGCAACCTGTGAGTTGGGGAATCCCACAACCCACCGCAAGTCCAAGAGAGAGCGATGACCTCCAGTCGACACAGGTGAGACGCGACCAACGGACAAACCTGCTAATTAACGCTGACATGTCCAGCGGGTGAATCTACGGCGGTGTAACCAGGCTGCCCCGCCTCCTGCAACTGCACAAAACAGCAGTCCGCAGCCATGAACAACACAAATGGGGGGCCCGTGACCGTGCACAAAGACGCTGGCTACAACACCCCCTACTCTCACTCCCACTAGGCTGACCGTCACAGCAGTTCATTCTCTCTGCCCCTCGGCCTCGGTCCACGTGTGACTGCATCGTGCCCAAAACACTGGTGGGAGATCGCGAACCCGACGAGCTGCGGACCACCGACCCCATACTCCCCCCGAACACCAGACTGGAGGCCAAGCAACCGGCCCCAAAGACGAGGAACCGCGGCCCACGAATCGCCACAGTCGGAGTCTGTCTCAAATTACAAAACTTTTCATAGATCATTTAATGAAACTGGTCCCTTTGCAAAGCGCTCCGACACCTTCGGGTAGAGTTCGCGCTATCTAATATTGCATTAAATATATCAATACATACACCGATAACATAATACCGAGGGGGGGGAGCCACTGCACCCAGCAAGCGCAACCTGCACCGTGAGGCCGGCTCCCCTGGAGAGACAGGGTAGCAGGGGAGCACAGCCTGCCATAAGTAAAGCGGCCCCTCTGGGCACACCGGCAAGCCCGCCCGGCAGATAAGCCGCCCCCCAATGTCTGAGGGCCTCGGAACACCGTGCCGCAGGAGGGCACAGGCAGCCCGCAGCCCCGTGGGACAAACAGCTTAGAAGGGCAGAGGTAAGCTCGCAGCCCCCTCGGGGGCACACAGACAGCTCCCCCAGACAAGCCCGTTCTACCGCTGGCAACCCCAACCTGTCGGGCCCTAGACCCATGTCGCTCTCTACCTGAATTGAGAGCAAGAACCCCGGCGGCCTCATGCAGAAACCGATGATCATATGGCCAACGGGCATCACAATCTCGCCCTCGGCTGTGATACGTAATGTACAGTCATCGTTCCTGGCATGTGGAAGTGCCCTCCTCCCAACACCGCATGGCCGTAGGGAAATGACAATTCATGGGTATGCCGGGTACTGCCCGGGCCAAAGCAACAAGCGAGCTTGGATGTCCATCATTCCCAGTGTTGACATACGGTTTCCTTAACGACCGCCCTATCCACTATAGGAGGTAGTCGCGGCGGTGAGACACATCCCCCAGACACGCCCACTGTAAACAAGTCAGGACCTGGGACGGCCAGAGCCCCCCTCCCCCCCGGGCCTGGCAAAATGTTTACCGGCGGGGACCAATCGCCCGCCCAAGCAACCAGACTCCACCAACAAAGGGGGACGCAACGCGCCACACAGTGAGCCCAGCATTGGAACGCCTGGGGGGCAGGGGCATCTAGCCCCAAAGATCGTGCAGCGACCAATCAGCCCCTCCAGGCCTGGCAAAATGTTTAGCGGAGGGGACCAATCTCCCGCCCAAGCAACCAGACTCCACCACAAAGGGGGACGTAACGCGCCGTACAGTGAGTCCGGAATTGGAACGCCTGGGGGCAGGGGCATCTAGCCCCAAAGATCGTGCAGCGACCAATCAGCCCCCCCAGGCCTGGCAAAATATTTACCGGGGGGACCAATCTCCCGCCCAAGCAACCAGACTCCACCACAAAGGGGGGCGCAATGCGCCGCACAGTGAGCCCTGAATTGGAACGCCTGGGGGTAGGGGCATCTAGCCCAAAAGAAAAAAGGAGGGGGAGGCAGCGGTGAACGCCGATTACCAACGCCTGGCGGAGGCAGGGGCATCCAGCCCCAAAACACAGTCTCAGGGGGTGAGAGGAACTGTCCCAAAAGGGGCCCAGACTCACCGCAGAAAGCCACCGACTCTGCCTCCCAGCCAGAGAACGCGACACGGAACCAGAAGCCGACCAGTAGACGGAGTGTCCGGCAGCAAAGAGGACGCCAGAAAGGCAGGGGGAGGTATAAGTACCTTCCCCCAGCCCTCTGTGCAGCGGAGATGACGCTGCCCGCGCGCCGGGCTGAGGAACTCCTCCCCGGGTCCCCAGACTAGAAGGGGTGGGGTGATCGTGTGCCTAAGTGGCACTAAGGAGGCCGCCCTTTTAGGTGGCCCACTGCGTGAGCCGCGGGCAGCCGCAGAAAGCCGCTGGATGCGATACACCGTCCTCAAGTCGTGCAGTTCAATGTGGTGCCGCCCGCCCTTCATGCAAGAAACCAGTTGCACTTGATTTTACAGCTGGCTTTACATCACAAGCGCATTCATTGGACCGTCTCACCTTCCCGGACTATACGTTTATTCCTTGGTCATGGGAACCATAGGCATTCCCCAAGATAGTAAGCTACGTTTCTAGCTATGTGCACTACACACCCCTTGGTTGTATGTCAGAATATCCATAGCAAAAATATCGTCTGACATAAATGTTGTGCAAATATGGTTAACAAAAAAATAATCGATCCATTGGGTGTATATTTTTTATTATTACATCCAATGCGGCAATACTTTGGTAAACAGTATTTAGGTCACGGTATTCTGGTACCAAATCGCTCCCTCGGATATCACTCATCTCTGTGTTGGTCCGATTGGCCTTGACAGGTGCAGGTGCGAGTACCTACCTGGCCCATGTGTTATGCATCCTATAAGGACATGACATTTGTATGTGTGACTCAAAGTGCCTCTAACACAGCAGGGCTATTCACAAGTCCTTGGGTCTCACTTACAACGGTGATGTAATTCATCTCCCTTCAGTTGATCTCGGGTGGGGGCTTTAACCCCCCCTAAGTGGAGGTCTGTCTCAAGAGTGGCCTACACTACCTCTGGGCACAGATACAGTGAACACGGCGACACTATATGTGAGGTGTCCGAAGAGTCTCCCCTAAGGTTCCTTTTGCTTCTACCTAAAATTGGCCTGATTCAAATGACCTATAGCTGTAAAGGGCAAAGGTAGCAATAGCTGTGGGCCAAGGTTTTTGTGGGAAGAAGCCCCCAGAGTAGGGTGACCACCTGGAATGGCGATCAATTATGGACAGTGACTGCAAAAATTCAGGACAAAGGGTCAAAATTCAGAACAAAAAGTCAATTTTACAGACACATCTGAGGAGGTCAGGCAATGATGTAAAATTATGTAAATAGACAGCCGACACACGTACGAGTCAAAGTAGGCTTAGATTTTTTGATTTGTACAATACATAGCGATATTGTGCCACTGTGGCATTTCTCCCGTGGGCTGCAGGCTGGGGGGCTGCTTTTAGTGTAAGATGGGCTGCCATACCCCAACCATGACACGATGACTCCATTCTAGTCTCCGCCTCGAAGAGGGTGGGGCTGGTTTAAACATTTTTGCCAGGGCTGATTTTGGTTTCCGGTCCGGCACTACTGATACAGGAGTAAGATTGTCACTGTTGTGAATACTGCCTGGGCTTGATTACACTATGCTGTTCAGAATACTTAACTTATATTTACACATCCTATAATGTCCTGTGAAAAATAATTCGGTAAAGTACATCCTTGCTGAGTATGTTTAGCAAGAAACATGTTTTAGCACTTCTGGATTTCTTGCACTCTTACATTGTGATCCATTTGTTCTCTTGCCCCCCCCCCCTCTCTTTTCTCTACTATTTGTTTGTTTGTCTAAATTGATTTCTTCCTCTGTACTGCCCGGTCTATTCGTTTTTTCCCTTTCTACTTTCTTTGCTCTCACTTCACTTAACCATCCATTTCTCCTCCTGTGCTCTTTCTACTTTTGTCTTTTTTCCACATTCTTCTGCTGTCTGTCCCCTCTACTGTCTTATTTTTTCTAAACCAACTCCTTCTATCTTTTCTCCTGTCCTGTTCCTGTTCTATTCTTCTGTTATGTTTAGCTTCACCATCTTCTCTTTCTCACCCATTTAATTTTTCTCTACTTCTGCTTATTCCGTGTTTAAGATTTCTAAATCTCCTCTAATCTCCTGCCCCTTTTTAAGTCTGTCTTGACAATACAGCTGTCTTCAATATGTTTTGTCTTTAAAATATACATGGAGTGGGCTTTGGCTCCTCCCAAAGACGTATCACTATCTCGCTCCATGCTGTTGGCTAGTTTGTGTGTCATTCCGCATACACTGGAATGTGTCAGGCACTATTTTACATCTGAAAATTACACTCTATTATCACATTGTCTGTCATATTCAATTCTTAACTCCAATATGCATTCTATGCTACTTTTATTGTAACATAGGCAAAGCCAATACAACAAGCGAGCTTTACATACATTGGCATATTAGAGAAATAAAAGAACAGTTCAAAGATGTACATACAATTAATGTTGATTTACCAATTAATGCACTGTGGCGCCAAAATACAGTGCAGTCTATAAATTCGGAGACTTCTCGGTGCCAAAAGGTGAAACTATTGGCTTGACAACGCTTGTTTCTTTCCCTCCACCTTCATATTGTCTAGTCTTTGCCCCCTATCGCTTTATAGTATTCCCTAAATGCTTTCTTATTTTTTTCTGTTGTTTTCATGTATCCCTTGTAACTCTCTGCCTCTCCTCTCTTCGCCTCTCTTGTGTTGTGGATTGCAGTTCTCAAACTAATATGCTCACCTCCTCCTGTGCCCCAGAATGCAGACTGCAGAATGCAGATATGATTGGATGATAGAACCATTAATGAACATCTAATAAAAATGAAGTCTCTCATTTAGACTGCCAAATTTAAAAGATGATCAGTGCTAGAGATTAACAATGAACAGTGACATTTCTATGGGAAACTTAGGGGTAGATTTACTATAAACTCATACAATGCAAAGCGACCACTGAAGTTGCTGCACAGTGTTGTGGGAGAGGGCAAGACAGCGCCATATGTACTAAGATATGGCACTGCCCCGCTCTCTCCCTAGTGCCACGCACACTTGTGTCTGTGTCATGTCTAGCATAAGTTTTCTATTGGAAGAATACCCTTCTAGTACAAAATACTATGCTTAGACAAACTTTAAAACTTTTCCTATTTTGGTGTGTACGATATAGTGCAGCACACACGCAAAGTTGGAAAAAACTTTTCTCTCTTTTTTTTTTTTTTTAAATATTTCTTTATTGATAGAAACAATACACAGTTAGTGATTACAGCCGTCAACATCTTGACTTCACTGTATCATCGTACATGCAACATCAACAGTTTACTTTATCTGTTTAGCCCTTATTACCAATTCGCTGAGTCCCTTTTGTTTACTTCTCTTCCCGTGGCCTTATATTTCTCCTTTTTAACACCTGACTCAAAAAGAGTTTAAATTTAATTGCAAAGCCCTGTCTACCATTGTTAGTAGGTTAGGTTTTGTGTCAAAAACCACAGGTGGTTACATGGGAACACCCATGTACCAAACATGGAAAGGCCCCTTGACAGAAAGTAATGCAAAGGCGTGCAAAGCACTGCTTTGCTTTACTTCCAGGTATCTTTACATCAAAAACAAGTTTTGCACTTGGAAAGTAAATCCCAAATAAACAATTTTCGCTGGTTTGGGTCACGTTCGTCATGTAAACTCAGTGCAAAATGTTAATAAATCTGCCCTGGAGTCTTTTGCTGGCTGCAGCGGTTGGTGATTAAAACGACTGTTAAAATCTGCCAAATGTATAAACATTTACTCGAGAGGAATGAAAAAATGCAATCTGCCACTTTTAAAGGAAGACTTTGCTGACTTGTTAAATAAATATAAATGCACTGATGTGTTTTGCCTGGTGCCTTTTATTCTGGCGAGAATATCAGGCTGTCTTTGAGACAACCACTGGAAAATAGTAGAATCCCTCTATTAACAAGTGACTGTTTAACAAGCAGGTAAAGAAGAACACCTTTGCTCCAGTGCTTAATTTGTAAAATAAATAAGTGCCAGGGCTCTGGTCAGGGCGACACTGCAGTTTGCACCACGCATTGCCCCTGCTATACTGCCAATGATAGTAACAACACAACTACTAACCATCACACTCCTACAAGTGTGAAAATTCGAACTATTTCAGGCCCCCAAAGCTATAAAAATAGCTTGGGTGGCAGGTAATAGTCATTTTTAATGTATATTGAATTAATCATTAACTGTTGTGGTCATCTCTAAAATAGCCACACAGCACCGGCGCTTGTGGCAGACTGTCACAAGCGCCGGTGTTGACAATTAAGTGCCGGTGCTCAGCACTGGAAACCACCGGCTCAAATTAAGCACTGCTGTGCTCCTTGTAAATAATCATGTTTCAGTAACCACAGTTTATTCAGATTAATTGCCAGTTGTCATGTGAGCCCAGACACAGGCAGTGCAGCAAAAAGCATTCATTCATGAAGGAGTTAAATTTGGAAATATTGTTGCTCTCATGCACCATTTGTAATTACGGACAAAATGCGTCCCTAAAAGAAACAATTATGAACAGCGGATTTGATGCTCGGATCACGGACTGTCCATGAAAATAACGGACGAGTGGTCGCCCTACTCAAGAGTGTACTCCCACTAGTGCCGAGTAACTTGTTCACTGGGTTGGTAATCATAGTAGGTACTTGCTGTGCATTGCCCAGTTACATAGCATAAAAAAAGCTGTAGATTAGGGTCTGGCATCTCCCCTCCATTTCCTGCGTCCCCATGACTGATGAAGATGCTTCCTGACACATATGTCCTCAAGGAATGAGCCCGCCAGTGCCTCATAGAGTTTTAGTGCCTTGTCCATCAAGGTCGAACTGGCCTATAGGTAGGGTTGCCATCTGTCCAGTTTTCTACCCGCCTGACGGGTATTTTAATGTTCCGGTGACCAGTATCCTTCCACTGGCTGCGCACTTGTAACATACTTTAATTATTTGTATTTATTTTTTTACTTTCCAGCGTTTGTATTCTGTTTGTTGCTTGTCTGTCCCTACCACCACCTCACTTCTGTCGCTGCATGTCCCTTCCCCACACACTCTTTCCCCGTTCGTTGCTGGCATCTCCATCCTACCACCTTGCTCCCGTCACTGCATGCCCCTCCCCCACCTCGTTGTTAGTCGTAGCTTGTTTTATATAGCGTGAAGTCGACTGGAAGGACTTAGGGCTCGATTCACAGAACTAACTTAAGACAAAATCCTAAACTTACTACCATTTTGGTATTCACAGAAGGTACTTACTCATTTTGGTATTCACAGGAGGCACTTACTCATTTTGGTATTCACAGAAGGCACTTACTCATTGATGAGTAAGTGCCTTCTGTGAATACCAAAATGAGTAAGTGCCTTCTGTGAATACCAAAATAAGTAAGTGCCTTCTGTGAATACCAAAATGGTAGTAAGTTTAGGATTTTGTCTTAAGTTAGTTCTGTGAATTGGGCCCTTAGAGCGCTTTACATGAGCCCCAGTTACATTACACAAGGACAGATTAATTTTTACAGGCCCTGGGATATTGAGTGATTTTCCCAGAATCACAGGATGTTGAGCCAGCGCCTAGACTCTAACCTGGTTCCCCAGCTGCAAAATCAGCAGCTCTGGCTATAACACCACAGCCTCTCTATGCTCAGTGTTCCAGCAAGCTACACTTTTACACGCTGGTAACTGCAGTGGGCATTTGTTCACGAATATAAATTGCATATTAAGTATAGGGAAAATAAAATGTTTAACTTGTCTGTACGTGCATAGCTTGAAGTAAAAAAAAGTGCTATGATGCAGTATGGTCATATCATGTAGCTTTTTTTTTTAACTTTAAGCTGTGCATCACAGCAACTTGCACAGCTGTGCAACATTTAAAAAAATCATTGGCAAAGGCAATAGATCGCGCACAGGCGAAACTTATTGGATTTGCCAATGCTTGTTTTTCCCTGTTTGTGGGCCAGTTTTATAGTCTGCTGGGCCGGTTTTTACTGTTGAGTTCCCTGATATTAAAACAAACATTGCTGGCAGCACGCTCAAATCCATGCTGTCTTTTATATCTTGCAAAACATTTATATAGTGCGTCTTACAAGTTCACAACTGCCCCAATTTGCACACGTGGGCCACTTTTCTAGCTTTCTAATTCACTAATTGGGGCCTCTTTTATTTTGGTGCCCGGGGCCTATTTTCTGACCAAGTCGGAACCTGTTGGCCGTCCAGCTCTCGGGTCTCACACATCTGGCGGGCAGTCCTGGCCTAACAGAGTGACCCCCCACTCTCAGGGTCATATAAGGCAGGCCAAAGGTCACACAGCTGCCAGATGGGTAGTGCTTGGCTCCACTCTCCTCAGAGACCAGCTCTCTTTGACTCTTAACTCACTCTCCTCAGAGACCAGCTCTCTTTGACTCGTAACTCATTCTCCTCAGAGACCAGCTCTCTTTGACTCTTAACTCACTCTCCTCAGAGACCAGCTCTCTTTGACTCTTAACTCACTCTCCTCAGAGACCAGCTCTCTTTGACTCTTAACTCACTCTCCTCAGAGACCAGCTCTCTTTGACTCTTAACTCACTCTCCTCAGAGACCAGCTCTCTTTGACTCTTAACTCACTCTCCTCAGAGACCAGCTCTCTTTGACTCTTAACTGCTCTGATGTTCTACCAAAACATACATGTACATGTGGTCAGAAGCATCAACATGAAAGAGACCAAAGGGCCACTTCATAATGACTCCGCAGACATGAAGGGGCCATAGCAGTGGCAGAGTGGAAGCTGCTGCCATCATTCCCCCAACTTACTTGCTGCAGACTTGTGTCTCTGTTCTCTGTGCTGGCAGAGTCAGCCCTTGGGAGGAGAGTCATGTTATGAATGCCCCAGTCCTAATTCCTGCTATCAGACCAAAGGTCACGACCTTTCACACTCTCAATCCTGGACAGCGAGGTGTCCCTGCAGTATGAGTGCAGAGCCAGGGAGGAGAGGACTGCACAGCTGAAGAAGATGAAGGACACCTTGTCATCTCCTGATCAATTTATATTTCTAGAACTCTGCTTCTCAAAGAAGCTCTAGACAAGTTAGAGTGGCATTAGCCCGGCTAAAGTCTAGCACATGCGGCTTCCTGCGGGTTCAGCTTGGCATTTAGGGGCATGTTTATCAAATATTCATGCAACGCAATGCAGCAAGCCAGCTTGCTGCGCTGCGTGAAATGGACAGGGCAGGAGTGCGCCATGTTTTACAATATAGGCGCATTCCTGATCTCTGCCTGCGCTGGCACACAAACTGATGTCTTGCGTCAATGAAGCACCCTTGTGTGCTGTTGCAAGGGTGCCAGTGTTGTACGCAGGATTGATTTTGTGCAGAATGGGATACCTTCCTGCACAAAAACAATGCTCTGCGGCTTTTTCTTCTTTCCATGTGTGCCTAGAAAGAGGAAAAACAAGGAGAAATTAGCATATTTCTCTTCTTTACGCCTCCCCCGGGGAGATATAGCATTTTGGCACAATCCCAGGTTTACCATTAATGGTAAATCTGGAAAGGCGCCAAAATCCATAGGTGGGTGCGTGGGAACATCCATGTTCCATCCATGAAACGCCTCCGTGGGGCAGGGTACCGCAACGCAGCGAATTGCGCTGCCTTGCGCTACTCCACAATTCCCAAGCCACACTGCGATACGCAAGGTGGCGTTGTGTGGCTTAGTAAATGTAATTCTAGGTTTTGCGTTGCCCTTGCGTCCCCATGCGTGGCACAACCTTGATAAATATGCTCCTTGACCTCCATGGTGCTACTCATATGACCTTGTGCAGGGCCGCACCAATAAGTCTGTGAACCTGGCGCTGACACCTGCAGAAGTAAATGATTGCGCTGTTAAGAAACACAATGCAGAAGGTCACATACAAAGAAGGCGTAAAATAATAATAGTGCGCCAAGAAGCACTTCACCAGGAATACTGACTGACTGACTGACTGACTGACTGACTGACTGACAATTCTGTGCTATGAGTAAAACAAGAATAAGCGGTAGAGGGCACAGCAGGGCTGTAGCAAGGAGTATGTTTCGGGGGGCATGGATCCCAGAGCTGGAGTTGTCTCCCCCTGTGAGTGACAGAAGCCCATCATCCGTTCAGCCCTACGTCTGTACCACAATCGTACTTCTGCACGCGTCAGCACCTCTGCGTCTCTCCAACTTCAGGACTAACAATCATGGACGTCAAATCACCAAAATGCCAGGGGTAGCGGAAGTGACATCACACGCCCGTTGACCTCTACTTTCACTCACACACACACACACACACATGCACACACATACACAGAAATTCACGCATATACACTCTCTCACGCATATACACTCTCTCACGCATATACACTCTCTCACACATAAACACACTCTCACCTGCAAGCCCGCACACAGCATACATTAAAAAACATTTTTTACCTACCTCAGCTGCCATGGAAGGGCATATTCCATCCTATTGTGCTCCATTTTTATTACACTAATGGTGAATGATATATTTTATTTATTCAATATTACTGTAATAACAAATTGACAGAAAATAAAGAGTGGAGCCCCAGCTGCCCCTGTGTTCCTGGCACTGAATTTGCTACCTCTGAGGCCAGGGGTCGCAAAGGCAGTGCTAGGGGTAGCAAAGGGCAATCCAGGGGTTGCTGCTGCGACCCCTAAATGACATCTATGCTAACAATATTAAGAACTTAACAAGGCTTGAAGGGTCTTAAGTTCTAACCCATAGGGTCGTTGGGAGGTATAGGACTGGATAGAGCTTTGATTTCACATGACCCCTTTTGGATACCGCAAGATCAGTGGCGGCTCGCATAGGGCGTGCTGTGGGGAGGTGGGGCAGGGTGGGGGGGGGTAGTAAACTCGGACATACGATGGAACGGAGGATAGTAATTATTACTTTCCTCCGTTACGTCGTATGTCCGAGTTTACTACTCCCCCGCCCTATGCGAGCCGCCACTGAGCAAGATACAGTCATCTACAACTAAGTGACATTTCTACGGGACGGGTTCAAAATCCTTTTATGGTATTACCGCTTTGCTTCCCCTATTTTACACCTACAACTGCACGACAAATCAGCTTTCAGGGCGACTTGTAGAGAACGCTCGGTGCTTCTTCAATCGTTAAAAGGAGAAGTGCCACCAGGGGCGTATAGGGTCCGTAAGATTGGAGGGGGTGTGAGCTTCAGAATACCCAACAATCACACTGGCATATAATGTTAAAATACATTATGAGAAGCAGGACACAAGGGGGGCTTAAGAGGCAGTGGAAAGAGAGAGGAGTGCGGATTTTTAGGAGTACCTAAAACACAATAGTTTTCAAACTAACCAAGTTTTAAGGCAGATACGAGAGAGTGTATGTAAAGATCCAGGGTGAAATCCGACAGACATATCACCATACCCAACTGAAAGCACCTGGACCCAACAATTTACTACAGAATACATTGGTTAGGGGGGGTGTAACACCCTGTGGTGTGTTCACACTTCTACTGTACAATAAAGTTTAGTTATCCATTGTTACCATAGTACCCCCTCGCTCTGTAGAATGTTTCCTGTCACAATTTATTAGGTCATTTTGGAATGTGCTTATGTCATGGGTTGGAACGGGAGCGGGGAAGCGGTTGGAGTTGGTGGAAGCTGGACGTGTTATTCTGTGCACCAGTGGGTCTTTTATTGGTTTATGAATTAAACCTGATTTTATTACTCTTACCGACTCCTGCGCCTCTTTACAAAGGCGACGAGTGGTTTTTGCTGACCCACTGTGCATCCTTCTACTTTGTTTTATCTACACGCTGGAGTGTGCTGTCTTCACCTTGCTTGGCATTTCGACATCTTTGCCGGTGTTTTGAAAGAAGACTTGTAAATCCTGTCTACCATTCCGACGGCATGTATTTCGGAGACAAGGTACTGTTTTCATGAATTTCTTACCCGTTGGCAGTTGAGAAGCATTCCAGCTCGTTATTTCAAATCCGCAGTGGCTCGAGCGGACCTCGCGCTCAAGTAGAATCTTCGGCTGTGTTCTTTCGAGCGATCTAACGCATCGGCAGAATCCTTGGCTGCGCTTCACTCTGACGCCTGCTGTGATTACGTGACAACGCACGTCCTCAGCACGCTAGAGACGTCACGCTGTGGCCATCTTGGATTGCCATGGAAACTGATTGCCGGAGATATTTCTACTCTATTTAAAGCCACACTTAAGGTTACGTTCCAGCTTAAAGTGTATGCTAGTGCATTTCAGTGACGTGCACACTATCTACAAACTATATACAGTGTATTTTACAGTTTCAATATGTGCATTTCAGTGATGTGCACACTATAATTTTATTACGTGCATTTCAGTGATGTGCACACTACAATTTTGCTTGTTTTTTTTTCGGCAGTGATACACACACTTGATCGTTTTTGTTAAACGATATCACAGTGTATCATCAATCCTCACCTGAACTTGGGTTGTGCACACCTTTAAAAGGAAGTATAATTTACTTCCTTTGTCTTTGCTTCACTTTGTGTTATCTCTAATTAATTTTTTTTTTTGCTTTAAACTTCATTCACGTGCACTCCACTTTACTTTTAGGACTTCTCATCTAAAAAAAAAAAAAAAGAGAATTTTTTTTGTTTTTTTTAAAAGAAGTCAGTTCAGCATGGCTGGTTCACAATTTTGCAATCAACCCGCCATATTTCTTCAAGTTCCAGGAAAACCTAAATTGATGTGGAAAAAGTGGTTTGACACATTTGAAAATTATTTATTGGGCATTGATGGTGTCAAGTTTTCACCTGAAAGGAAAAAAGCAATTTTATTTAGTTTTTTAGGTACAGCGGCCATTGACATTTTAAAAAATTTGGCTCCTATAGCTGGTCAAGGTGAAGGATGGGACATTTACCAGGAGGCAATAGCAAGACTGCAAAAACAATTTGTAGATGAGCCTAGTGTAATGATAGAGCGACACACTTTTCACAAAAGGAAACAACATGTGGAGGAGTCTATTGAAGACTATGTTGCTGCCCTTAGGGTGTTGGCAGCCAACTGTGAGTTTGGGGCTAATGTTGATTACTGCATAAGGGATCAATTTGTTTTTAATTGCGAGTCCAAGAAGGTGCAAGAAAGACTCTTAGCTTGTCGCAACCCTACTTTATCTGAAGTTTTAGATCTTGCAAAAGGCATAGAGAGATCTATTCAATCAGCTAGAGCTATTTCGAACGAGGAAGTTAAAACCTCTTATAATGTCTGTGCTATTCAATCTGTTCAAAGACCAATTAGGTCTGGAGTTATCAAGGGTAGTAAGCTAAGTTGTTTTAGATGTGGGTCAAAGACGCATCTTGCAAATTTTCTAGATTGCCCTGCTTTAAAAAGAAAATGTTTAAAATGTAATAGGTTTGGACATTTTCAAACTTTGTGCAAGTCCATAAGAAGTTCTCCTAATGTTTCTGTAAATGCTGTATCTAATGTTCAAGAGGATTTGGATAATTTACTCTTAACATTGTATGATCCCATGTCAGAATGGTCTATCAACAATGTAAGTGTACCTTTTAAAGCACCCTTAGGTGTTGTACATATTGGAAAAGTGAGTCTAGATGTTATGGCTGATTCTGGGTCGCCCATAACAGTATTATCCGATATTTTCTTTAAGGAGAATTGGACTGATGATGTTAAACTTAAACACACAGATATCAATCCCAAAGCCTTTGGCAATTTTGACATCAAAATGTTGGGGTATTTTGAAGAGATTTTAGAATTTAAGGGACGTGAAGTTCTTACCAAAATTTATGTAGCCATTGATGGAAAGAACATTGTGGGATGGTATGATCTGGGCAAGTTGGGGATTATGTTGTGTCCTGGTACAGATTGTCCCATTAGATTAAGGGATATTTCTGTTAACTCAATCAATGTTGAGGATTCCAATGTTGATTGTATTCTTGCTAAACATAGTGCTGTTTTTGTAGATAAGGTGGGCCAAGTAAAAGGATTTACCCACAGGATTAAGCTTAAGGAAGGAGCCATACCCATCCAACATAAAGTACGTATGGTTCCGCTGAGTGTACGTGAGAATTTGAGAACTCATCTAAATGATTTAGTTGCAGAAGGTATTATTGAACCTACTGATAGCTCAGAATGGATTTCGGCTATCGTGATCACACTTAAGAAAAATAATGATCTGAGACTGTGTGTGGACCTTAGGTCATTGAATAAGAACATAGTTGTTGAAACCTATCCCCTTCCTAGAATTCAAGAACTATTAGCTGCCGTTAATGATGCCAAGTACTTTTCGGTTATTGACCTAAGATCAGCTTATCATCAGGTGCTTCTTGACGATTCATCCAAAGACCTCACGGCTTTTGTTACGCCGTTTGGGGTTTTTAGATTTGTAAGAATGCCGTTTGGCCTGGCGTCAGCGGCCAGTGTTTTTCAAAAACTTATTGAGGCTCTTTTTCAAGGTTTAAGAGGCGTGCAGTCGTTTCAAGACGATATTTTAATTTTTGCAAAAACATGTGAAGAACATGACAACATTTTGGAGGCTGTCCTTAATATACTGGAATCTAAAGGTATGACAGTGAGCAAGAACAAATGTAAGTTTCTTGTTGAAGAAATTGATTACTTGGGTCACAAGATTTCGAGTCGCGGCATTTTTCCCAAAGATGATTTGGTTAATGCCTTGGATAAGGCAAGCAAACCTTATAACAAAGATTCTCTATGCTCCTTTTTAGGTTTAGGGGAGTACTATGCTAGATTTGTTAAGGGGTATGCTCTGGTTGTGGAACCGTTGAGGCAACTTCTAAAAAAAGGGACAAGTTTTGTCTGGACACAAGTACATGATGAAGCTTTTATTCAAGTCAAAAAACTCATTGCGCAAGCTCCAGGTCTCAATACTTTTGATCCTACTGGCAAGTCATTTGTCACGGTTGATGCCAGTACTATAGGTCTGGGGGCAGTGTTTACTCAGTTGGTAAACGGTAGAGAGAGAGTTATTTCTTTCATTTCCAGAGGAATAAGAGGAGCTGAAGAACATTACAGTACCATTGAGAAAGAGGCTCTTGCGTGTGTATGGGCTGTAGAAAAATTTACAAATTTCTTGTGGGGACGCCCTTTTGTTCTGGTTACGGATCACAAACCTCTTGTATATATGATGGATGGAGTAAGATCTGGCAATGCCTCCTCGAGATTAGTGAGACTTATAGCACGGTTACAAGAATTTAATTTTGAGATAAGGCATATTGCGGGAGGGAAGAATGTGACAGCTGATTGTTTGTCTAGACTTCCTCCCACAGATGTATCTGAGGAGAAGATCATTGATCTTCATGAGTGTGTTGTAGCTGTGGTAGATGCTATTAGTGTGGGTAATATGGACATTTCGGAGAAAGAGTGGTGTGAATTTCTTGATCAAGATCAAGTTTTAACCAAAGTCAAACAATTTGTAGTCAATGGTTGGCCACCAAGTAAAAATTTGGAGGTTTGCTTTCGGAGTTTTGCTCAAGTGGCCAATGAGCTCACTATTGAAAACAACATGTTATTGAGGCATGATCTGTTTGTTCCACCTGTTGGGATTAGAAACAGACTTGTCAGTTTAGCTCATTCGGGACATTCTGGCGTTTCTGGCACCAAAAGATTACTAAAAATGCATTATTGGTGGCCAGGGATGGATGCTTTTGTGGAACGTTTTGTGGACAATTGCAAAATTTGCATACGTTCAGATAAACATTGGAAAGTGTCTACAGAACCTTTGAGCATTCAAGAGGTACCCCAGTTACCCTGGGAGAAAATTTCTATAGATTTTGCTGGTCCTTATGATTGCCTAGGTAGAGAAAAGAGATTTTTAATCGTGGTCATTGACAACTTCTCCAAGTGGTTATACTACACGTTTGTTGAGCATCCCAACACCGATGAAGTGGTATTTTTTTAGATAACATCTTTCAGCAAGAAGGAGCACCTAAAATTATCATGTCTGATAATGGGGTGCAGTTTATTTCTGCTAAAATGCAGAGTTTTCTTAAGAAATTTGGTGTACGTTCAGTCAAGGCACCATTGTATTGGCCTAAGGCCAATGGTCAGGTGGAACGGGCCAATAGATTTTTCAAAGAAGGAATTCAATCAGCTTTGGAAAACAATTTGGATGTGTTTGAATTTTTAAAGGAGAAAATTTGGAGCTATCACAATACTCCGCACTCGAGTACTGGTGTATCTCCTTATGTATTGATGAGGGGTAGACAGAGTAGAACTCTTCTCACACCTGATTTTGTCAAAACTGGCATGAAACTATCCTTTGAGGGCTGTATTGATAAAGCGAGAGACAATTTATGTGTGGCTCGTACTTCTAGTAAGAATTATCATGATGCATATGAAAATGCTAAATGCAAATCTGTTGAAGTTGGAAATTGGGTGCGAGTTATCAAACCTCCTTCTCAACAAGTTAAGGGTTCATCTAAATTTTCATTACCCTTTTTGGTCGAAAGGGTTACTGATTCTGCTGTTTTATTGAAAAACAAAGGGTGGTGGAACAAAAGTGCTATCATTATACTTAAGCCTGGACAGGAGAATTTCTTTGAAAAAGAAAAGCTGGAAGGTGATGGCACTTTGTTTTGTGAGAATGGTGGTAAGAATGATTTCTTGACGAATTCTTCTATAAGAAATGATTCTGAAGGTTCTGAGTGTTCTGCGGGGAATCTTATGGATTTAGTGTCTGGTGAGCAGATGGGAGATCATTTGGGTGTGGGTACCAAAGAGGATAGTAATCTGGAAAGGGATTTGCCTTTACATAAAAGGATTGCTAAAGTACCCAAGAGATTTGAGGATTACCTTATGGAATAGTTTTATTTTTATTTTGTTTTTGTTTGTTAAAAAAAAAAAGGGACATGTGGTGTGTTCACACTTTTACTGTACAATAAAGTTTAGTTATCCATTGTTACCATAGTACCCCCTCGCTCTGTAGAATGTTTCCTGTCACAATTTATTAGGTCATTTTGGAATGTGCTTATGTCATGGGTTGGAACGGGAGCGGGGAAGCGGTTGGAGTTGGTGGAAGCTGGACGTGTTATTCTGTGCACCAGTGGGTCTTTTATTGGTTTATGAATTAAACCTGATTTTATTACTCTTACCGACTCCTGCGCCTCTTTACACACCCCAAACACCCCCCTTGAAGCGGCGCCTCTGAGTGCCACATACTGTTTGTACATCATGATGGGACCGGTCCAGCTCTTCATCCCAGAGTCCTTTATCCTTCTGTTTGTGGAACAAGTCTGAGCACTGCACACACAGCAGAGGGCAGGGTGATGCTGTCTAATGTCAGACCCACAAGAACCAGAAAGCAGATTTATTTTAAATATGGACAGATTAATTACCCAGTACCAAAATACAGGATCTATTTGTGGTGTATCTATCAGTAATGTTATAAACGTGTGCCAACCTGTGATATTTTTTATGTGATTTCTCAAGACTCCCAAACTGTCTTTAGATTAAGTTCTTTCTCCAAGTCAGAAAATTGCAATTTTTCTGGAGATTGGTCTACATTGTAATGCCTGTCCAGAGTAACTACAGGCACCAGGTAAAGTATTTTGCTAATTTTGAGCATTTGATTTTTTATCAAATCTTTGCTGCTCTTACTAATTTAGGGCCGGGTGGGCCAGGTGTGTGGCTTTGGGAGGGAAGAGGGGACAAGATGGGGTTGGGGTGTGACTCCCCCGAAATAAATGCATCCTTGGCTTGGTAGTTGGATCTGGGGGCCCTGATTCTGAGCTGCTATGTCTTTGTTGGTTCTTTTTATCATCAAAATTTCACTAAGCGGTTTTAACATGTTTGAATCTGGAGCGTGTATATATATAGTGACCGGTTTACCAAAAACGAATAAATCTACACCCACAGAAGTACTTTTCGAATGGATGCAAATTTACTACATTTAGGAAATCACAAACATTGGCAGTAGTAAGCATGGAAAGCTGCCCCTTTCTCAGGTTCCAAATAAACTACAGGCAATGAAACAACCAAAAGGATTTGGTCCGAATGCTTGCAAAGAGTCTAATCACTGGCAATCGCTCTGGGTAGCGTTCCAACCCATCGTGGTTTGTCCACTCTAGACAGAGGGCCTGATTTAGGTTTTGGCAGAAGAGTAACTGGCAGGCAGGCTGGCGGAGGACTTTAAGTCCTTCACTTTGCCTTTATTCCATCTGCCACATTTAGAGATGTCCACCGGCCCCGTGGGCATCTTTCTACATTGGCAGGAACCCCCATCATGGCGATTCCTGTTAATGTAAGAGAAGTTTGACGGATGGCTCCATCAAACATGATGGCCGGCCATTAAACTTTTCCAAAGTTTTTTATTATTCAAAAACAAACTCCCTAATGCATGATTTCAATAAAAAGATGTCTTTTATTGCATTTTTTGGCTTGTGTCAAAGCTTAAACTCGATACAGTAAGACTGAGTAGGTTATGGTGCCGAGCCAATGACCATGGCTGAAGGCTTGTTTATTATGAAATGTTAAGATTAGGGCACTAGACCTGATGTATTTAAGATGAAAAGCATATGTTAAAGTCAACTGGCATTGAAGTGAGGATTGTTATTGCTCTCTATTAAAGACGACTTATCTGTATTTTGTTACACGGAATCTCACAACTTACCATAGTAGGCAATGGTTTTGGTGTTCATTTCCCCGTGTGACAAATCGTGGATATAGAAGGTTTGCCCCGTACAAATCCTTATTAGGAGACATCTTATTTTGTTTAGTCAACTGCAATTTTGTACACCAGTCTAATTTTATGAGACTGATTGATGGTAGCCTTGTGGAAAAGCGTACAGTCAAAACTGTAGTCTTTGTTGGTTATGGCGACATATTATAGACCTGTTTGGTGCACTAGGAAAATGTATGTCTGATGCCACAGATCTGGTCTGTTTATTGTGAAAAATTATGACAAAGGCAATTGGCCTAGTTTGTTAATTGTGAAAAGCAGTTGTGGAAGCCAGTAAGCCTTTTCCAGCTGGTTGTTATCACATTGTGTCACAGGCCACAGACAGGTATTTTGTTACGTGTAATTTTGCAGATTACCATAGCAGGCAAGGGGTTTGGCGTTGGCCACCCACTCTGACAAACACTCTGGGCGTATACTGTGATGATTCTTTTTAGGCCCTGTTGAGAGGGGTTGCATATTGCGGTACGAGATGTATTTTTATACATATTTGTAATTTTATAACTGTATGCATGATGATTGCTACTTTTTGTGCACGTGAGTAGGCCACGGTTGGGTAAGGGCTAAAAGCTTCATCAGTTTGTTGGGAAAAGTCTTGGCAGATTTCATTGGTTCGATATGTTTATTATGAAACGTTATGACAAAGCCAGTAGGCATGTGAGAGTGTGAAAGGCATATGTTAAAGTCCATAGGGGTTTAAGGATGGATAGTTATCACGCAGTGCTAAAGCCCGTAGGCGCGTATTTTGTTACATGGAATTTCACAGATTACCATCTTCGGCAAGGGTTTCGCTGTTGGTGACTCACCAGAACGAATCATGAGGATAACAGATATGCACTACAATAATCCTAGTTGGGCGCTCTTAGGAGCGGTAGTATGTTGCTGTGCCAGCTGTTACTTTGTTTACATTTGTGTTTTTGTGGCTGCATGCCATATGGTTTACGCTCAGCATAGTAGGCTTGAGCTGGTTATGATGACAAACTAATGATAAAGGCAATAGGCCTGATTGTTTATCATGAAAAGTTATGATAAAAGCAGTAGGTCTGGAATAAGGATATGTTGAAGTCAAAGGTCATTTGAGGGTGAATTGTTATTATTCTGTATTAAAGCCTACAGGTAGGTTTTTCTTGCATGGAATCTCACACATTACCGTAGTAGGTAAATTACTTGGTGCTGGTTACCCCCGTCTAACAAACCCAAAGAATTCTTGTTACACTCTCTTCGGAGAGAGTGTAATTTGCTTTGCCATTTATAATTTTACATGCTATATAATTGTATGACTTTATGCTTGCTGGTCGCCTGTGGGAAAGCTTAAGCTCAGTACAGGTGGCCTGAGTTGTTTATGGTGACAAGCCAATGATAACAGCTAAAGGCCTAATTTTTCACTAGCAAAAAATATTTCAGATGCCATAGGTCTGATCTGTTTATTATGAAAAGTTATGATAAACACAGTAGAATTGACATTTTGATTGTGAAAAATATATGTTAAAATCAATAGGAATTTACAGGTGTATTGTTACAGTTACGCGTACTGAGGCTTATTTTGTTACGTGAAATGTAACAGATTACCTTTGTACCAAAGGACTGTAATGTTGGTCACTGCCTCTGACAAATCCAAGAGGTGAAAAATTTGCAGTGTAATAATTCTAGCTAGAATCTCTTCTTAGCTGTCTGCCAGGATCTTGTCATTGACCTGCTACTAACATCTGCAGTGAAAATGGTCCTTGCCAACTGGAAGAACACGAGTAGGACATCTTATAAAGGATGGATAAACTGGATCACACATCTCAAGGGGCAGACAACATAGCCTTACGAAACTCACCATGGAAACCATCATCCAGGCGGATGTGGAACTCTTTGGCCACGTATCTCGACTCTTACGAACCCCCATGAACGCTATTGTGCACCATGGAATCATAACCGGTGCCTTTAATGTTGTGCCACTTGTATATTTGTATTTAATTATTGTTACCTGTACTAGGCTGTTGTATGTTAGGCCCATCAATACCGGACTGCTCTTGTACCAACATATAATACAATTTTGGAAGTAAATATTATCGCTCGACTAACCGTCACTTCTCCTTCCCTCCTCTTCTCCTTTCTTTTTCCCCTTCTTCCTTCTTTCGGCCTGCGGTCTTCATCTTTTACTATTGATCACCTGGGTTAATCTCATGCTAACCATATAGGCGTAGCAACCATACTATATGATTGTATATGTATAACTTTGCCTTAGATATCTTATGTTAACCCTGTTACAGGCTTGTGTTTTCTTTTTCCCTTTTAAAAAAAAATTCAATAAAGTATTTTGAAATAAAAAAAAAAAAAAAAACATTAAATAGCACATACATCCATGTAGATAAATATATATCCACATATAGATACAGAGAGAGCCTGTGGGTATGCACTATTCTGCCAATGGTCTGTCCGAGTATCATTTGGACTCTGCTTCCATCCATGGCCGCGTACTACACAAGGTAATGGTTAAGTCCATATCAGTTATTGTCTCGCTTGCTCTGTGAATGGCTACATTTTCTGATCCCATGTTTACATCCACTTGAACATGAGTATGCTTCAATCCTTTAGTATTAATTGTCTCCTTTTATAGATCTCTTTAGATTTTTTGCTTCTCCTCTTTTTAAAAAAAATGTTTTTAAAGAGGATACTACAGCTCTCCAGGCAGTGCTAACAGGTAGCTTGCTTGCTGCTCATTTCATCTGCAGCGCACCCAATCCCATGTGCCCACTTCCTCTAAACCAAGAAACAATTATGGAATGCTGTTGTACACAGTGTATCGTTGTTTTACCATTCCAAGATGGCCAACACATTGGTTCTAAATGTGGCCGCCATGATGGAATTTTTAAACAAGATAGGCTATAACAATACTTCTGCAAGACAGCCAGCCACTTCTTTGTTTAGTTTTGTTATTGCAGTGATATGGTGCCCATGTTTAGACGGCAGTATATTTCCTTTTTTTCTACTTGCATTCTTTTCATTCATCTTGCATATGTTGTTGAGTTTATGTGTGTTTCAATGCTATTGTGTCAGAGGGTGAATGCATGAATGCTATACCGGCCATTAGAGGCCCACTCCAGCGTTTAAGGCTGAGCCGAAGGTGAGGGCCATAAGGGAGCGGGCCTTTAATGGCCTTTAACGGCAGGCTATAAGGCCGTTAGAACATTCTGCCCCATGAGGGCAGAATGCCCTAATTAAACAACATAAAAAACATAAAGGGCTCTCGGAGCCCAAGGGGATTGAAACCCCTCTGCGGCTCTTAAGTTTTTTTTTCACTGGTGCTTCTGTAACTGCTTAACAGATAACAGCTGTGGCCCTGCACACATTCACAGAAATAGTTGTGACTGGAGGAGTTAGTCAGCCCCTGGTTCTCACTAGGCTCAGCTAAACTGCTTTTCATCCCTCGTTCAGCTGAGACAGGGAGACCCCGGAGCTGAGTGGCATACCCCCTCCCTCCTTCCAACGCTCCAGTGAAACGGGAGTAGGGCTCCGGGGGGCCCTGCTGCACATGTTCTGCCTTTCGCTTTTCCCTGCCCAATCCATGTATTTTGGAGAAGCAGGGGAAAGAGAAAGGCATAGGCTGTGCATTAGGACATTATGTTGTGAGCCGCGGGCCTATGCCAGTTTATATAGGCCACTGCTGCTCCATTGTCTTCAGTGGAGATCTCAACATTCCAATGTTCTACTAAAGGCTTAAAGCTGTCTTTGATTCATCTAGCGCTGAACGGAAATGAAGGAGTCCTTACACTGTGAAGCAAGAGAAAAGGCAAACAGCTAAAGAAGAAGCTGTCTAAAGGCTGCTTTGGAGACACTGCAGGCTTTTATTAATGGCGCCATTTGAAGCTTCACGAGGACAAAGTGTTATTCGTTTTTGAAAAACTGTAAGGGTGTTACCAGGAACGGTTCATTTTAATGTAAACCCATAAAAAAAAAAGTTATGCCCTCTCATTGGTAATAATAAACCCATAACTTTTGAAAGAACTGAACGCATTTAAACATGGAGGCCAATATTTACAAACACTTTGTGCTGGGTTTGCGTCACAAAAGTGATGCAAACTAGTGCAAAGTGCTGTTTTGCTATTTACTTTCCAGTGCAAAACGTATTTTGCATTGAAAAGTAGCCCTATTACTCCTTTAAGTTAGTTTGCATCAAGTTGGCATAACATCAGTAGTATATGGGCGTTCCCATGCAACCTTCCATGGCTTTTGATGAAAATCCCTTTCTACTGTAAAAGGCACACAGGAATTTATGTTAAATAATTATGCTTCCCGGGCAGGCTTAACATGTGAAAAACGTTTTCTCTTCTCAAAACTTTTCTATGCCTACATGTGTGCTTTAATGTACAGCACACATACAGAGAAGGCGTTTCAACTATGTCTATACATAGAAGGGTGTGGAAGGCTTTCAGTAAAAAAAAAAAAAATTCACTGGAACCAAGGTGCCCCTGCTGATGATCCCATAACTAGGGCAACACTGGTTCTGCGTTGCTTGTGTTCCGGCTCAGGAAGGACCTGGCTTGGCAGTTTGAACTGGACCATTACCATTGGAGCAGGGTCAAGACTGATTTGCACATGGTTGGGTTGTGGCATTCTAGGTTTCTGCTCCTGTTGCTAAGAGCTTTGGAATGTATATATGTAAGAGGCTCTTGAGGACAGTTGAAGCATAACCTGCTCCCTGTGTGTACTGTTCGTGTGGATGGGATCCTTTTCTCTTGGATTAAACTTCACTTCAACATCAACCTGTATACAGCTTGATTTTACATTTGGCGACAGAGGATCGGATGACTCTACTTGGGAAGGATCTCAACACCATCTATCTTAAGCTCACTCTTTAACAGCTTAAGCATTGATTTCAACTATAAAACCTTTTCAAATGTTCTACTCGCTTTAAGGTACTGTTCCATATTTTGTTCCTTTATGCAGCACAACAGGCTTTGTCTCAATTGCTTCCTTTATTGAAGAGGTGACCCATCGTTTTCGTTCGCTACACTGGTCACTTGTTGTTATTCGAAAATAACTTGTTTTCAATAACTGAACGGCACTCCGTTTTCCTTTGGTTGAGTACGTTTTTGTGTGGCCGAACTGTCTGGTAGAAGATTTACTTATTTTGTGGGACTGTACGTGCGCACGGACACGCGCATCTTCACGTGGATACATTGTATGAATAACTTCTCTCGTCCTCACACTCGCACTCTCATTCACGCTTTTCAACGTGACTTCATCTATTGTTGTTCTTCAAATGTATGCCGCATGCTGTGGAATTTCTCCAACTTCGCCTTCTTCCCGTGGAGTTTAGATTCTCCTGTTGTCACCTTCACGCCGACGTGCTCACGCTCCTCTTCACGTTGCGTGGTGCTGCGTGGCGGCCATCTTAGGTGTACTTCGCAGCGTTTTCACCGATGTGATTATTGGAAGTAACACAACTGCATTTCACCTCTGTGATACGCACACAAGCTTTTTCCTACATTGAGTGTTTCTTCTGCATTGCATTGCCAGGAAACACACTAACATCTCGCTTCAGAGAGCTTATGTGCTTAACGAGTAATCCGATCTTTCAATTTCGTTGCGTGTCATCTCTGTGATGCGCACACATTCATTTGACAAATCACACTTTGGATTACACTCTGCGTGTCTCAGTTTGGATTACACTTTGCGTGTCTCTTCTGTGATATGCACATACCTTGCAGGCAATCTTTACTTCCATCTCGTTGCGTGTCATCTCTGTGATGCGCACACATCAACCTGACTACTCACATTTTGGTTTATACTTTGTATGTTTCTTCTGTGATACACACACTCATTGCAGACAGTTTATAATTTAAACAGTTTTCTGCTACGTAACATATTCATTTATTTTGGTTTTTTTCCTTATGTTTTTTTTTCCTCTTCTTTCTTCTTTATGAAAACTTGACAGGAGGTTTATATATTTTTCATTATTATTTCTATCTTTACAGGTTGTTGCTTGCTTATTTCACCCTTGTTTCCACTATATTTTCACACTGTATTATATTACAGCAATTTCATTTATGAAATTATAATATCTTTTTTCAGGTCACCTTATTTACAAAATGCAAAATGTTACTGCGCCACCCTTCTTTCTGTCTACCCCTGGTGATCCACCCATAAGGTGGCAGAAATGGCGTAAGGTGTTTGAAAGGTATGACAGAGTCTGTGGTTCCTCTTTGAGTGCAGAAAGAAAGGCAGCATTACTGCTACATTGTCTGGGATCTGAGAGGCAATAGGTTTTTGACCATCTTCCTGAAATACATGATCCTGATTTGAATGAATTTGAACTTTGCATTGCCAAGTTAGATAAACATTATTTACCTAAAGTCAGTACCATTCTTGAGAGGTACCATTTTGGTCGCAGGAGCCAACTTGAAGATGAGTCTATAGAAAATTATATAACAAGCTTAAGAAAATTGGCTTCATCTTGTAAGTTTGGCCCCACTCTTGATGAAAGGATTAGGGATCAGTTTATGTTGGGATGTAACATTGAACGTGTGAGAGAGAGAGGAACTGTGGCAAAAGGATGAACCCTCACTCGAAGATGTTCTTGTTATTGCAAAAAGGAGTGAACACTCTCTTCAGTGTGTAGAAGTCATAAAAAAATGGTGACAAGAAAGAAAAAGATTCTGTTCAAATAGTTAAGCAATCTCAAAAGGTAGTAAAAGAACATGAACAAAAGAAACCTAATGTTGAGAGAAACGGAAGATTTAATACGTTCCAACCTAAATGTTTTCGTTGTGGGAAACTAGGTCATTTGGCAAATGACAAGCAGTGTCCAGGTTGGAAAGCTACCTGCAGCATTTGAAAGAAGAAAGGTCATTTTGCTGCAGTCTGTAAAGGTAAAACCTATAGAGGAAGAGTCAATGAAATTTATGATGAAGAAGAGTGCTCAAATGAAACAAATACTCAAGTTGATTGTGGTCAAATTTTACTGCAAGTTACTGGCAATGGTGAGAGTAGGAATTGTCCTATTGATGAGATTTTTGTGGAAGGTGAAAGTACAAGTGTTCTGTTCGACTCAGGTGCTAAGATCTCTATAATTTCAAAAGAGTTTTATTTGAAGAAAGACAAAGACAAAATTAAAATATTTCGCCCTGACATTACACCGCATGCATATGGGGGTGAACCTATCAAATTGTTAGGTTATTTTTATGGCCTCTTAGAATACAAGAATAGAATGATCAATGCTAAGGTGTACATTTCTCAAAAAGGAGACAGCATTTTGAGTTGGTTCCACCAGAGAGATCTTGGTGTGATTTTAGATTCCAATGCATCACCTCCCATTAAATTAAGGGTGAATTTTAACACAAATTTAATTTCCTATGTTGAAAGTAACTCGTCTGAGGATTTTATGCAAATGTTGAAACTAAAGTTTCCTCAAGTCTTTTGTAAAACTTTGGGTTGTTTGAGAAATTATGTGCATCACATTCGTTTGGTTGATGGTGTCAAACCTGTGTGCAGTAAAGTACGCAATGTTCCTGTAGCTGTGCGTGAACAGGTGCAAAGTGAGTTGGAACGATTGAAAGCTGATGGCATAATTGAGGAGGTTGAAGCCACGCAATGGCTTGCTCCGGCTGTGGCTGCTAAGAAGTCTGATGGGTCCTTACGTTTATGTGTGGACTTGAGAGAGTTGAACAAGCATGTTGTGGTAGATCGTTATCCTTTGCCGAAAATTGCAGACATGTTGATGTTACTTAGAGGTGCCAAGGTATTTAGCACTATTGATCTTAAATCTGCATATCCTCAGCTAAGGCTGGATGATGATTCGAAAGACCTTACTGCCTTTGTAACCCCTTTCGGTACTTTTCGCTTTGCCAGGCTTCCGTTCAGCCTAGTTTCAGCGGCATCGGTCTTTCAGAGAGCTTTAGAGAATGTTTTGAAAAATGTAACTGGTGTAAGAGTATACCAGGACGACATATTAATCTTTGGGAGAGATAACAGAGAGCATGATGAGCGGGTCTTAGAAGTTTTGAGTAGACTCAATGATCATAATTTGACTGTCAAAATTGAGAAGTGCAAGTTCAGGAAAGAATCTATTGATTATCTAGGCCATTCCCTTTTGGCAGGTGGTGTAATGCCCAAGGAAGATCTTGTTGATAACTGCATTCTCCTACAAATAAGGAAGAATTCATGAGTTTTTTAGGGATGGCAGAGTATTACAGCAAGTTTATTCAGGGTTTTGCTTCTCTGTGTGTTAAGATGAGGTCATTACTGCGCAAAGGATGTGAATTTGTATGGGACCAAGCTTGTGAGGATGAGTTTTGTATTCTCAAGGAGAGGTTGAACGCTGCACCAAATTGAGCTGCTTTGACCCCGAGAAGAAATCATTTCTGATAACTGATGCCAGCATGAAAGGTCTGGGTGCGGTATTACTGCAAAGGAGCCAAGGACAAGATGACATAATTTTGTTTCTTTCTAGAAGCTTGCGGGTAGCTGAGATGCGATATTCTGTTGTGGAAAGAGAGGCTCTCGCTGTATATTGGTCCATAAAAAAACGTAAGAATCTTTTGTGGGGTAGTCTATTTGAAGTCAGGACAGACCATAAGCCGTTGTGTGAAATCTTAAAAAAAAAAAATGGCATGGATGCTGTGTTAAGTAGAATCACTAAATGGGTTGTGGCACTGCAAGATTCTGATTTTGAAATCAAGTACTTGCCTGGAGTGGAGAGCAAAGTTGCTGATGCTTTGTCACGCTTGGTTGATGGAGATGAGAAATGCTCTTCTGATGATCATGAGCAAGATGAGGACATGGTATGTTCCATTGAAAGGGGGAGCATTACCAGAGAAAGGTGGATGGATGCTTTTAGTACAGATAGTGTGTTGCTTAAAGTTTTGGAGTGTGTTAAGGTTGGTTGGAAGACTAAACCGAAAGGTGGGGACGAGTTGGAGAAATTTTGGCATATCAAGATCAGCTTTCTGAGCAAGGAGTAATCTTCATGTTTTTTTTCACTGTTATTTCTTATGCTTGTTTATTTACATTTTGTTATCCTTGTGTTAAAGTTGTCTTATTTGTAAAGAAGGGAGATGTGTGGCATTCTAGGTTTCTGCTCCTGTTGCTAAGAGCTTTGGAATGTATATATGTAAGAGGCTCTTGAGGACAGTTGAAGCATAACCTGCTCCCTGTGTGTACTGTTCCTGTGGATGGGATCCTTTTCCCTTGGATTAAACTTCACTTCAACATCAACCTGCATACAGCTTGATTTTACAGGGGTCCAAACTGAGGTGGCATGGTGAGCAAAAGAACGATGGGTTAGACTGCTACCCCGAGTTATTGCTAGTGGTTCGACTTATTGCAAGCATTCTCCCAACACCTCTTGTGTGTTTCATAAACCTATACTTGACTTCTCGCACACACCCTTGCATTTTGTGCAAGGTGCGCGCATGGCTCAATGCTGCCAAAGTCCATCAGCGCAGGGAGAGAGAGCAGTAACTCCATCTCATGGTAGATATGGCGCTGTCCTGCTCCCCTTTGATGCAACGCAGCTACTTCGCTGAACTGCGTTACATTTGAGTAAATTTGGCCCTATTTATTTTTTAACACTGTGAACGAGCCGATCTTCTAGGTAATACATCCTATCCTATATTGTATGAAATACATTTTTAAACAGCATTAGCCTATTTTCTACAGTGTGTAATTCTTCTTCTTTAAATATGGACATGTATTCACAGTGCTTTCTGTCACAGGCAGGGACGTCATGGCACACTACATATACATGTCACTACTCCCCAGTGCACCAACTAGGATTAAAATAGGTGACCCTTTAGTTTGACTCGCAGACATCAGAAGTAATTGCGTTAACCAAATGAGCTTTCCTACCAGATCAATGCTGTTAATACACATTAGTTTTGCCTGCATTTACTTTTCCTTTAAGGTGTGTGCATTACATTATATTTTCTTCCACTCGGCCCTGCTTGACACAACCCTCATCCTGCTCCAAGAGCTGCCTCAGTATTAGAGAGAACTGATAAGAGTTCTACAAATGAAGGCTAAAATTAATATAAAAATCTGCGGCCAGTTATTTTAGGGACACCAGACAAAAATACAGACAGGCTGGGCCCTAAAGGACCCCTGTGGGCAGTGCTTAATTTGAGCCGGTGGTTTCCGGTGCTCCGCACCAGCACTTAATTGTCAACACCAGTACATATGACAGTCTGATACGTGGTGGCTAATTTAGAGATGAGCACAACAATAGATGTTTATTAATAATTATACATTAAAAATTACTAATAACCTACCGCCCAAGAGATCCCTGCAGCTTTTGGGCCTGGTATAGTCTGACTTGTCACACTTTTAGGAGTGTAATGGTTAATAGTTTTGTTTTGGCAGTGCTGGCAGGGGCACAGGGTGGTGCCAGCTGCAATGGCCTCCTGATGAGAGCCCTGGCACTTATTTTATTACAAATTAAGCACTGCCCGTGGGTACGGCCCTGGGACACAGTACTGCACCCAGGGACACTGTGCCAAGACAGAATAATGTCCTTCATTGATTCTGTGCACATTGGCATAAGTTGAACTGGAAGCCCAGAATGAATAATGATCTGAAAAAATAATGCTTTGGTAGGAATACTGGCATTAGCAGAATTGGATACATTAATGCACTCAGGAACATTATGCCAAGAAAAAACAAGCACTGGCAAAGCAAAAGCAGTGTGACTTCTGTGCAGCATGGCTAAAAAGATTTTTTTAAAGTATTTTGTGCCAAAAACGAACGCCATGCAATAGCAGGCGTTAGAATGGCGCATAAAGGAGAAATATCATTATTTCTCCTCGTTTTTGCTTTTTCTATGTGTGCTGCATTCTGCAGCACACATAGAAAGAGCAAAACGCCCTTAATGATTGTTTATGTGTAGGAAGGTGCCCCTTCATGCACATAAACAATGATTAAATAATGGTGATTTGCTACTTCTGTGTGTGCTCCAGAATGCAGCACACATAGAAGAAACAAATAGCCATTATGGATTGTTTATGTGCAGGAAGGGACACCGTACTGCACATAAACAACCATTCCCTGCAACGCAGGCACTCTTGCACTGTGGCACAAGGGTGTCTGTGTTAGCGCTAGGCAGCTATTTTTAGCTACGGATACATAGAGGTGCGCCATATTGTTGTAATACTGCGCATCCCTGCGTTTTGGAAATGGTGGAGCACGGCGCTGCCAAATTTGCCGCAGCTCTGCGTCCTGCCATTTCCTTGTGAATATGTCCCTTAGTATTGAGCTGACTGTGCAAGGAGCACAGTCACAAGTCAAAGGTTCTCACCGTGTGATCTGTGACAAATCACCAAGGCACCAAGCCCTTGCGATACAAAATCTATTTTTGGAGCGAACAGAAGTTGTCTTGGGCGCTAAATCAAACTGTGTCTTTTTTCATGATACATCCCCCACACATCCTGCCTTTGTCGTCAGATTCCATTAGTAACACGAGTGTCAAGTCCTGAACTGTTAGGAGTTGAAATATTACTTATAAATCATTTTTAATTACATACTAGTTGCAAGCGTTATGTTGGCTTATCTAAAGTAGTGAAAAGAGGGAGGCAGACGGGTCACCTCCTGGTCACTCGGGAAGAGATGTGTCAGAAGCCTGGGTGGGGAAACTGTCCAAGGAGAGTGTACTTCCGGGTCAATCCAGGCTGAGGTAACAGGAAACTCCCTTCTGCATTATGTGGCTGCACCTGTGGCCTTTGTTGAGTCTGCACTGTCTGCTCCAGAGAACACCCAGGATAAAGTCAACTTCCACAGTTTTATTACCCGCCCAGTTTGGAAGTTATGATTTCCTTTTATTTTTGGCAGCGTTCCCGAAGTTCTATAGAAAACTCTGCATAGTTTGTGAACTTTTTGCTTCAGCATTTTGACTTTAATAAGTTTCGAAAGTGGAAATGCAGGGATTTACTTCACACAAACCAGTTACTATTCCTCAGCTGAGGCCAGCAAAAGAAAACATGCTGAGGCAGATGGAATTATGAGGCAAATATGCAAGTATAGGATACCACAGCTATGGCTCCTGGAGGTATCAGTTAACCACAAACCCTAAAAAAAAAAAGTCAATGGGTTAATGAATAATTCATTCAGAGAACAAAGAGGCTGCTTCCGGGTAGTCATAGCGTCACAGAATATATTTGGAAGCATTTAATGATCAAAAGTATATGCAGTGGTAAGAATCAGTTTGCTCAGTAGTCTGCGACTGGCACGTTTAAACGCCGGCGTGCCGAATACCAAGGCTGTGCAGTCTTGTAGCCACCTCATGCCTCTTTCATCCATCATCAGACAGTCCCTCCCTCCATCTTTATCTCACTCTTACAGGTTCCTGCTTTTTCCCTTCGTGATGGTTTTTCCTTCTTTTTCTATCTCTTCCTTCCTCTTTGTGTGTTTTTTTTTTCTTGCTCTCAGTAAATGTCTGATGAGGAAAAATAAGTGGCGATCCCCAAAAATGTGTGCCAGTGGCCCCACCGGCAGCCGCCGGCTCAAATTAAGCACTACGTTCGATCAAGAGCGATTATCCCCTCACCTCTGGGAGGACAGGTGTACCACACCTGTCACCAGGTGATCCCTGTGCCCAGGAAATCTGGCCAAAGTCATCGCTGACCCCTAGGCAGCAACCACCATGTATTAACTTCCTTTGGGAGTAGTAGCCTGCGTCGGCACCAGTGCGATCCCGAATGCTGCGGCATGAGACCCTAGTGCTCCTCACTTAGGAGTCAGATCATCAGAACTTTCCAACCATCTCCAACGTAGAGGAGTCTCTGACAGGGGAGTCACTGCATCTATGACCAGCTCCCATGGGAGGCCCACCCTCCACCTTCAATAAGTCACACCGTTCATATGGGCCTCCAAGCGTTGCTGGCCGGACACGTGACTTCATCCACCTCTCCAAATCAGTAAACAATTACCACTAACATGCGGTGTTCAGCTGAAGGGATCCAGTGTAAATTCCTCCTTCAATTTGCATCAAAATCCAGTGGGGAGGGGCCCAGTTACCCTACTTCCCATTCCACCTGCAGGAATCAATCTTATTTCCAGGGTGTGGCAACCCCTCTTCAGTCTTTCTGTGCCAGAGTCAGGCTCCTCTTGACCAATCTAACTTGTGCAGCCCAGATCCATCAGCAGACTCTGTACTCCCCCTCCCCAGCTCTCCATCCAGGAAAGCATCCATGAACAACATCAAAGTTCTGTGGGAAGGGGCTCCGCGGGATCCTCCTCTTCCTTGACGTATCAAACCTCGCTGGTGAATGTTTCAGGTCACAGCTCTAGCAGGTTTTGCTTCCCAGCCACAGCTCCTCATTTGTTCCACTCTAGGACTGTGCGGCTGCTTTCATAGCGCCTTCTTTGTCTCATCAGCCAGGCGCAGCTCTACGTGATCCCCACCCAACACCACCTCACAGCTGACGGACAAGGTGTCAAGAGTGTCGACACGCCACACTGCTTACCACTCATGTCTACCTTCCCCAAGGGTTCCTGTTGTGTCTGTCACCCACCTAAAATAACACCCTGGGGCCAGGTCTGACGTCACAGAGAGGATTTGGATGAATTAAGGCTGGGAGCTCCACTACTTAGGTGGCTTCAGGACACACTAGCTTTTATTTAATTTGTGGAAAATTACAACCCAAAACCAAGAGCTCTCAAGTAACTTGAAAGTGACACAGCAGTGCCTTACAAGCCCCTTTAATAAAGTATCATTTTGATTTTAAACATGACTTTAATTTCCCTGTGTCTGTTTCATTAATAAACTCTTATTTTTAGCACTTACACTGGAAAGAAGGTTCAATGTAGGACATTCCTCTTGCAAGCTTTCACTTATACTTCTCATCATGGTGCTCTTCAAGATAAAGCTATTATATTAGATAATAAAAAAAGGGTTTTAAGCTTTGTCGTCCCCCAGATAACGAGGACATTATCTATATGGCTACTCAAGGCAGGCCAAATCCTCCCACTCCTTAAGAAACCTACAGTAGACCCTGATGACATCACCACCTACCAGGCCCTCACTCACCTATCCTTCACCTGCAAGATCATCGAAAAAGCGACCTACTTTCAACTCTGTCATATTAATGCCAACCAACCACCAATTGGGCTTCAGATCAGACTGCAGCACAGAGGCAGCTACCTCAGACTTTGTAGACGATGTCCTCCTGACCATAAAAGATAACCTTGCCTCCTGATATTGCTGGATGTCGCAGCCACCTTCAATATCAATAGTCAACCTACCCTCATTCACACCCTGAAGTACTGAGTGGGATTCCGCACACTACTTTTCCAACCAATACCAGTTCATTCAAATGGGAACTCCCAGGTCCCAGAAGATCGCTACCATCTTTAAGTCCCCAAGGGGTTCACCCTGCCCCCATCTTCTTCGCCCTCTACATGGAACCCTCTGAGGCTCTGCTCCTCGATAACAGCATCAAAATGCACCAAGATACTTACGATAAACACCTCTACTTAAAAGACTCCTCTGTTCCAGACATCCAATGCCTCAAACACTGCCTTCATCTCCTCCAGAACTGAATGTCCACTATCTATCTAACGCAAATGCCTATTATTTGCCAGAAACAAGCAGCAAGAAATGGTCCAAACGTGGCTCGATGGCATGAAACTAGAACGGTTTAAACCCAAACTGCCAGACAATGCCACGTCTTGGATTAATCTGGGACACCAACCTCACCCTCAAGGAATACATTGCCAAGACACCACAGATGACTTGGTACCAGCTCTCTTTACTGATGAAAGTGAAACCATTCCTCCCAGAAAGCATCTTTAAGATGTTGCTCTCAAATCTAGATGATGGAAACACCCCCCTCCATGGCCTACCAAGCGCCACACTGGTCGCCATTATAGGCGTTCAGCGCGAATATGACACGTTATTTCGCATGCCATTACTTCGCATGCCATTACTACGCGGTTATTACTTAGCAATAACCGTTACTACGCAAGTTTTTAGTTTGCATACCATTACATTGAAAGTGTTATGTATACGAAGTAAAAACTTGCCTAGTAATAAAAATGGTATGCGGAATAACGTGTCATATTAAAAAGACATTTAACCCCTTTTTTTAAATGTTTAAAACACAACACTACTTTAAATAATAAATAGAAATACACTACACTACACATCTAAAAATGGAAAACACTACCAAAACACTGCGGGCCTGATTCACAGAACTAACTTACGTCAAAAACGTAAAGTTAGTACTTTTTGGTATTCACAGAATACACTTACTCATTTTGGTATTCACAGAATGAACTTACTCATTTCGGTATTCACAGAAGTTAGTAGTCCTAACTTTAGGACTCCTAAATGCCTTCTGTGAATACCGAAAGTCTTAAAGTTAGGATTTTTCTCAGTTTAGGAGTAGTAAAGTTAGGACTCCTAACTTTAGGACTTCTAAATGCCTTCTGTGAATACCGAAAGTCTTAAAGTTAGGATTTTTCTCAGTTTAGGAGTAGTAAAGTGGAGTCTAACTTTACTACTCCTAAACTGAGAAAAATCCTAACTTTAAGAAATGAGTAAGTTCATTCTGTGAATACCAAAATGAGTAAGTGTATTCTGTGAATACCAAAAAGTACTAACTTTACGTTTTTGACGTAAGTTAGTTCTGTGAATCAGGCCCTGCAACACTACACTACCCTACACTACTGAAACACCACTACACTACCCTTAACCCAAATCACTACCCCCTGCACGAACATACGCATTCCCCCACTCCAGTCCCTACACTCATTCACTACCCATCACAACCCCCCGACACTACACTAAACACTAAAACTTGCATAGTAATAAAAACAGACATTTACCACAACACTACACTAAATACTAAATACGAATACACTACCCTACACAAAACAAACTCTAAAAAACTACCCAAACACCCAAACACTACACTACCCTACACTACTCAAACGCCACTACACTACCCTAAACCCTAAATCACTACCCCCAGCACGACCCTGCCCCAGTCCTGTCCCTACTCCCAAACACTACCCTTCACGACCCCCAACACTACCCTAAACCCTAAACCACTACCCTACACTACACCCCACCACAACACTACCCTAAAACCTAAAACACTACCCCCTGCACAACCCTCCCCTGATCCCCAGTCCTGTCCCTACACTCAAACACTACCCTGCACGACCCCCCCAACACTACCCTAAACCCTAATACACTACCCTACACTACACTTACATCACACCACTACCCTAAGCCCTAAAACACTACCCCATGCACGACCCTCACCCTTCCCCCAGTCCGCTCCCTACACTACAACACTACCCTGCACGACACCCCAACACTACCCTTAACCCTAAAACACTACCCTACACTACACAAACACCACAACACTACACTAAACCTTAAAACACTACCCCCAGCACGACCCTCCCCCTACCCCCAATCCTGTCCCTACACCCAAACACTCCCCTACACGACCCCCCGACACTACCCTAAACCCCAAAACACTACTCCTCAAACACAACACTACCTTAATCCTTAAAGACCTCCCCCTACCCTAAACCCTTAAAAATAGCCCCTCTTACCTCTCTCTCCTCGTGTCCTATGTTCTCCTTCCTGCGTCTTCAGAGAGGCGGTGATCGTTGCACGTCGTTGTGAGGAAACGCCTCAGTTTCCTCACAACGATGTGGCTCGCTTTACAACGCATGCGTTGTAATAACATGCGTAGAAATGGCTACGCGTTATTACAGCGCATGCGTCGTAAAGCTTGCGTAGTAATGGTACGCGGTGTAATGACCGCGTACAAAAGGATGTTTACCGTTCAGCGCTCTGCAGCACGTCTCTTTTTTAAGAGCACCAGTCGGCTAACATGCTAATTGTTTGTTCATTCTTCTAAGTGTTTTATTGTCTCTGTGTTCTAATTTGTTACATCCAAGATGAAGACATTTCCAACCTTATCCTCTGTCTACTAGCGCCCTTTTACATCAAACCATAACTTCTTTGACAGTTGGTATGTGAGAGACAGGGGAAAGGATGTGGCCTAACGGATAGAGCAGTTGACCTTGAAGCTGGGGAACTGGGTTTGAGTCTCGGCAGTGACGCTCAACATCCTGTGATTCTGGGCAAATCACTTATTCTCCCCATGCCTACAAAAAATGAATGTGTCCATCTGTAATGCAACTGGTGCCCATGTAAACCTACCTGATAACTTCGGGTCAAGTTTGAGCTATATAAAACTCCCCCCCCCCAAAAAAAAAGTTATGCTTAGTTGCAGACTAGTGTAGCAAACACATCTATTGTAGTGCCACAGGATAATTGGTTTTAATCTGCTTTTTCAGTTCTGAGTGGGTTTGTATCTACATCAGAGAGAGATAATCCTTGTTACTAATGGACATTAACATAGACAACATTCACTACCTATTTTGTAGTTTGACTTAGTTGCTGTTCCCCACCAAGTCAACAATATTTGCTGTGAGAAGTCCATACACAGAAGTGTTTTTGTTTCATTTTATAAAGACATTTAAAGAAATGTATGTGCACTTCTAAGTTATTGTATTTTTGGCTGGATGGTATTTCAGTCTTTGTGCCGGATCCTAGTTCACTCTTCGTAGGTTCTGCGGACAAGATGTTGATCCCTGTTCAGCAGGATAACTCAGAGTATTAAACACCTGCTGCTACACCGATTATGAAGTAACAGTCAAGGTAAATTGATTGGATAACACCTGTTATTTAGAAATGGTGGCAACCTCATTCAATTCAGGAAAGATCTGAAAACTTGGCTTTTCCCAAGATTGCCAGTTTCGCACCAGGAGGATGGACCTAGAGATGTACCTTAGATATGGACTTAAAGTGTTTTTGTTGCTGATACGTTTTTGGTAAGGCCGCTCAAGCGCCAGGATGCCATTAAGGTGAAAGTTGTGCTTTATAATTGTAATTAATGATAATATATTTAATACTATATAATGTATAAATATAGTAAGTTATTATTGTGTGTAATTTTGTTGTCCTGGCAGTATGTAAAGGTTTCCGGCTGAGCATCTGTCGAGTTCTCTACTTGATTGTTTGAGTAAAGTGTGTATCTTCCCCGTAGCACGATGCCACCCCGCACAGATTCGTATACGTGAAATGTGAGAGGTATATCCTTAAGAGGACTCCAGTTAGGAGGAAAAGACCACAAAGGGCAGAAAATCTCATTGGCAATCTTATAAGTCTTGATTGAAAATGAAGATTAGTACTGTAGAGAGTGGAAAGGCACCAAACCCCTCCTGACAACAGCCTGGTGAAGGTCCCCAGCAGCAGAATCCAGTAGACATTCCAGCTGCAATCAGGAGCAGATATGGTCACAAAAGGATGATCCGCAATAGGAAAAATAAGGGAATTCATGCATTACGAAGAACTCTCCACTTGGAAACATCTTATTTTAACGGTACTAAGAGGCACTGCTATCCCAAGTAAAAACTCTGTCTCATCTTGGATTGGGAACCTCTGTTACCATTCTCTGGGCAAACTACCATCATGGAGAGGGCACATTATAAGGCTTGTCCACACCACTTTGAGAATCATGGTGTTCACATGGTAAGCGAAGAAGGCACAGGTTGGCATCTTTCGACCATTGGTGCATACGGTGATCCCACCGCTGCCACCACCCTCACTCAGTGCTCCAAGCAGCACGCTGAGCACCCCACCAGGTGCCTTGAGCATGAAGACACCAGGGCAGTTCCAGCATTGCGAGCGCTTAGTGCGCGGCTGACCGCCAAGCTCCAGAACATGGCGCTTGACCATACGAGCAGTGTGCCTTCCTCTTTGGCCCGCGCAGCGCCTCCAGTAAGCACTCGGCTCAGTTCTGGAACAGACATAACACCTGTTCTCATAGTTGTGTTTATGGTGGTTTTTCAGTTTGTCTGAAGTTCATGGTTTTGGAGTTGGCTGTTTTAATTTAACACTATTACAGTTGCCTGTTCAAAAATGCACATTTCGAAGAATTCATTAAATGTTCTTATTACACTGCTCTATGTACTGCACCTAATGGTCAAGATCTGTGCTGCTCCATGAGGATAAACCCTCCCTAAACCCTGCACATAAACCTAATGGAAAACAGAGGAGGGGGGAGGAGGAGAATCGAATGAACTGAGGCATTTCCTGCCCCAACACTATCTAAGGAAACAGCTGTGAAAATCTATTCACCCCTTATTATGTAAACCAATGAATTGAGCATTCCAATAGCACCATGTGCCCCGAAGAGCTTCAAGGCGCTTGTCTTGTGAAACAATATATATATTCCACCAAAAGATAAATGCCGCACTCCAGGAGTTGATTAAGCATTAATATTTATCACGACTGTGATTAAGACTGGTTTGTCGAAACGCGTTGGTGATGGTGTTTTGTGTGGCAATGGTTGGCCACCAATAAATATTATTGCTTAATCAACTCCTGGAGTGCGGCGTTTATCTTTTGGTGAACAATAAATTACAGGGCATGGTTCCACCCTGTTCGACAGCACCAACCGGGAGCGCGCTGTAGTTGGAACCAAATTGGTGAGATATATATATATATATATATCAAAGGTTGCCCCTCGGTGGAACTGCACTCCCAGGAGGTCATTGCTGTGAGCAGAAGTGATCCCAACGGACAAACTCCTCATATCACACTGTCAACGCGTTTCGGGCCAACGCCTTTCTTCCTGGACAGATTGTAGAAATAAAAGGCAAGCATGAGATACCAGTAAGTCTCTTATTTATTTCATTTCATTTTCAAATACGCTCAGGTGAGCGACAGAATAGCATTCTGGGACTGGTAGTCCAGTTAAAACCCATGTGGGTCGCTGCCAGTTAAAATCATAAACAAAGTTTCTCAAAGAGGAGCACAATGTCCTGGAGACTTGCTCGTGCTGTTTCAAAGCGCCTCCTGCTCCGCATAACAGCTGCTCCAATGCACAGCGGCGAACCCGCTCGGGTCTCACGGTGGTGCTGCTCCGTGGCCAGGCTTGACCACATTACTTGAATTGCAAAGGTTGGCCCTCAGTGGAACTGCACTCCCAGGAGGTCATTGCTGTGAGCAGAAGTGATCCCAACGGACAAACTCCTCATATCACACTGTCAACGCGTTTCGGGCCAACGCCCTTCTTCCTCGACAGATTGTAGAAATAAAAGGCAAGCGTGAGATACCAGTAAGTCTCTTATTTATTTCATTTTCAAATACGCTCAGGTGAGCGACAGAATAGCATTCTGGGACTGGTAGTCCAGTTGGACTGAGGAGTTTGTACGTGGGGATCGCTTCTGCTCACAGCAATGACCTCCTGGGAGTGCAGTTCCACCGAGGGGCAACCTTTGCAATAAATATATATATATATATATATATATATATATATATATATATATATATATATATATTATCTACTGGCGGTCGCCAGTAGATAGTTATAGTTAGGACCTATTTTCCATAGGAAATCCGCAACATTCTATTTGAAATAACTTTGGCGCCGGTTGACGAATCTTCGCGAAATTTTCAAACTTTGTGGCCCGCTCATATCTTGAAAGTCTCAGGGTGATTCGTCAAGCGGGGGCCTAGAAAAAAGGGGGTTCCCAAAACGTGTTTTCCCCATTCATTTTTCCATAGGGACCTTTCATTGCAGCTACAGCCCGAACTGCTGAATGGAATTACACCAAATTTGCCAAAAAGGTAGCCCTTGGTTCAGAGTCGTGCCTTTTGCTTAAATGGTGTAAATCCGTTCAGTAGTTCCTGAGAAAATCACAAGTAAAATCACATATATTTCTATGGCCGCGTAGGGTCCGCGTACCCTTCCGATCACGAGCTGTATGCTAATTGGCTGTCAACACTCCAAACCAGGAAGTGTTTTTTTTTTTTAAAAATCGGCAAAAAACATGCTGGGTGCGCGGATCCTGCCGATAAAAAAAAAAAAACGAAGCGCGGGCTCCCGCGCTTCGTGGTTAATTGGCCCCCGGGGGGGCCAAGTCCCGGGGGCATGCGGGGGTTTATTTAATAATATGGGGGGGCCTCTAAGGCCCCCCAAGACCTGGGGACCGCCACCCCCCGGGGCTTTAAAAAAATAATGGTGCGGGAGGGCTCTCGGCCCTCCCGCAGCCCCGGGGACCGCCACCCCCGGGGCTTCTTTTTTTTTATAAATAAAATTACCTGTGTGGGGGGGCTCGAGCCCCCACATGCCCGGGGACTGTCACCTCCCGGGGCACTAAATGTTTCAATACAGGAGTTCGTTACGGACCCCGAGCCCCGGGGACCACCACCTCCCCGGGGCTTTGCCAATGGAGGGAGGGGGCCGCGCGGCCCCCTCCTGGAGCCCTTGATGGCCCTGGGGACCGCCATCCCCCAGGGCCGGCTCCTGCAGTGTCCCGGGTGCCTACCCCGGGACACTGTAGTTTGCTATGACAGGACGGGAGCCTTGCGGCTCCCGTCCTGTCATAGCAAACTGCTTTGGTTTTTGGAACCAAAAACCAAAGCCGATTGCTTTTCCACACGGGGAGCTGCATCTTAGCAGCTCCCCATGTGGAAAAGCAATGCCGGCTCCCGCAGTACGCGGGGAGCCGGCGGGACCGTGGGGGGATTGGGGACCCCCCCACGGTCCCCAACGGAGTGATGTCACTGACCATGTCATGAGTGATGTAATATGTGACGTCATCAGCAGTGCATTGCGGGGGCGCGAGTTATAGTTAGCTGAACTAACTATAACGGGGGAATTTCACGGGTGTTGTACGAGTGAAATGTCCAACTAGCTATAACTGTCCCTAAAACCTATGGTTTTTTCAGTGAATTTCTAAGGTTTTTAAATGCTAATTTCTAACTATAACGTGCCTGAAACCTATGGTTTTTTCAGTGAATATATATATATATATATATAGTCAAGGTACATATATCCTCAGGGTACATAGGTGTGGAGTAAGGAATAGTAAATCTATACTTCCTCTATATGGCCACGATATTCTTATGCCTCGATATTCAGTAGATCAATCTTTTAGAAATATTTTCCTTTTGCGGGCTTGGATCTAATCAGTCCTCGTAAGTGGACCTCTCTCGAGCCTACACCGCGAGTTACCATAACAAACTGGAGACCTGGCCTTGTGATGTGGAACACATTTACAGAGTGAAATGAATCTTCGGCGAGATGAAGGCATGAGTGTCCCATCAGATATGGGCTCGCCCTGGGGAGTGCTGCAGCAGAGTGCAGGTCCGCAGTCTGTCTAGGATCACACTACACACCTTATTTAGCCCTTGGCTGGCCTCCAGTCAACATGTTTCTGCAGAGGTTGGCCATCAGATTCTGGAAAAGGTACTAGGAAAGGAACAAAACGTCTCAGGGAAGCCAGCTCATGTGCTGGGCCTTCATCATCATCACGCGCCCTCATGCAACGGATTAAGTCACTCACAAGATTACATTTCTAGAAGACGTAAAAGTGAGAGGGTGGATACAGAGGGGTGGAAGAGAGTGAGAGGTGTGAGACAAAGACAGGAAGAAAGGGGGCAAGGAGTGTGAAAGAGAATGAGAGAAAAGCACAAAGAGCGAGCATTTGTGAAAAGAGGAATAATGTGGGGCGAGAGAGTGAGAATGAACAAGATATGGGGATAGAATGACACAGCAGAGTGAGTGAGAAAGGACAAGAAATTGTAAGGAAGATGGAAGAAATAAATGAAGGCAAGAAAGGACTCTAGGGAAGAAAATGGAGAGAGAAAGACAAGGATATATAAAGAGAAAAAAAGCAGCAGTAATATGGGATAAGCATAGTTAAAAGAGAAATGTAGAGAGCTAGACAGAAAAAGAAAGAGATTGGGTAGTGAGAAGAAGGGAGAAAGACAGGGGGGAGATGAGAGAGAGGACAATGGTTAAGAAAGGCAGAACACAAAAGAAAACTGCAAAAGGAAAGAAGAAGAAAGAGACAGAGGACACAATAAACCACAAAAGCAAAGCTTGAGAATCTGTTAAAAGGCACTGCAATCCGGAGAACTCAGAACAAACAAACGCACAACCTCACACACATCAATAGTCACTGAAAAGACTTTCATACATGGTAAGTAATGATTACGTTTGCTCATTAGACATTAAGGACCTGATTACGATCTTGGCGGATGGGATACTCCGTCACAAACGTGAAGGATCGCCCGCCCGCCATATTGCAAGTTCCGTAGGATATAATGGAATTGTAATACGGTGACCGGGATACCCGTCACGTTTGTGACTGAGTAAGCCTGTCCACCAAGATCGTAATCAGGCCCTAACATAGATTTAGAAAAACCTCAGAAATGCATCCAGAAAGGAACCCAGGTCAAGTGAAGTTATGGTTCCAAAGTAAAAGCTAAAACCCACTAAAGCTGGTCAGTTATGGTAAATAACTTTAACCATATTTGTGCCCCTTCTAGGCACTGGTCATGACCTCCCACATGACGTCTGTGTTGATAGGCACGAATACCCAGGCCGACTAGCCGGGATTGCTCCTAGCATGTAGATTTACTCAGCCGCTCCATAAAGGATCTCACTAGTTAAACAGTCAAACACCGTGAATCAGGGAGTTAGACAGATCAATTTTTCGACCACAAGATTGTTCCACTCTATGAACCTAGGTTAGATGTCATCCAAGGTTCACTCCCCAGTCACTTAAAGTTTAGGTATGGGATTCTGCCTACGCTAGAGTTCAGAACTAGATGGGCAAGAACTGTGACAATGCTTCCGAATCATTAGTACATCTTGTATTTTTCTGTGAGGCCTATATATTCCCAAGAAGAAAATGGATTATCCCATTATGCCAATTAGTAGGCAAGGGCTCTCTATCCAGCTCTGAGAATATTAAAAACAGACACACAGGAGGTGATTGTTGTCAGTCTGGCTAAATTTTTGCACGCTGCATGAATAATTTGCAGTCGGCAGAAAGAGCACCATTTGGAAATTCATCTGTAGTTTATTCAAAATCATTCGGTAATTTGGAAGAATTTTGCTGGAACTGTGCACATACAATAGTGATCCGGCCACTATAAAAGATTATTTCCCCCTGGTTTTTTTTACTCATAAAGTGCACTAATAAGCCCGAAAGGACGCTGCTGATTTTATAGTCTTTTGGGCTTTTCTGTAGGAACGCAAACTATGAATTATTGTGTAGAGCTAGGTTGTGGCATAATTGATTTTATTAGAATATTTTAAGCCAATCGCATGAGAATGTATATAAACTTTTTAACTATTGAAATCATGATAATTGTGCTTATCTTTATGTATGTTTTATGGACTTTCAATCTGAAATAAACAATTACTACTACTACTACTACTACTACTACTACTACTACTATTACTACTACTACTAATACTAGTTGAATCCATTGTTGGAAATCTCTACGCGTTGGGATTGGCAACCTCTGACACCACACAGTTTGTGTTCCACGGGTGGTCTGGCCAGCACAAAATGTGGGCCATGATGTACAATTCAACCTTCATTCTTAGACACTTCCTTGGACCAGAGTCTGTCTTCTCACCAAAAGGCAAGAACCGTCAAAAGGCATGTCAATCAGCGAAGTAAGAGAAGAATTGGGTTCAACCCTACTAGTAGATGGCTGCACTACCAGGGGTGATGCGTCATGAAAGCCAGATCACCTGGGCAGGTCTGTGACATCGAGCTGCCTGACTGTTCATAGGTGGGTAGGACCAGGATTTAGCTGAAGTACCAATGAGGGTGTTGGACAGGGCTTCATTGAATGGAAGTAAAGGTTTAGATGCTGTTCGTCTGGTTTGTAAACGTCTCCACCTCAACGGAAGAAAATTCTAAACAAGAAGTTCCACCCCTCATCTGATGACTACAGTGAATGAGGCGGACTTCTAGGGAAGGGCTATAGGGGAAAGTCAGCATCATTGTCAGAGGAAGTGTTCAACTCACTGGCCTGTTAAAGATCCATACAAAAAGTGTCATCATCATATTTATAGGTGCAGGGAGCAGCTTCTAAGCAAAGGCATAGTCTTATCAGAGTCTTAATTTTGTGGGACTGGGAACGCCGGAACAGCGCAGGGACACAACTTCAGCTGAGGGTGATGCTGATTCAGTTCGGAGTCAGACAGGACAATGAGATCGTCGGAGACAGCGGTGATGCAGCAGAAATCGGTGTGAATCGCGGTGCCGGTTGTGGAGTCAGCTCCGAAGTCAGAGCTGAACCCAAGGCAGGTTCTGGAGGCACAGACAGCACTGAGGCTGGACCTGCTGGTGGTAAACAGACTGGAGGCTTTCTCAGATTTGTGGTCCCCGAAGGTGGATCAAAGGGAACAGGTAGGGTGCTAAGGATTAAAAACATGGCCTCTTTGAATGCCTCAATCTGTTGCTGTGTCACTGAAGGCCATGGAAATTTGGTGTGCATAAGGGTCAGCTGCGGATTCTGCTCCTTGGTGGGGGACCAGAAGCGAGCCCAGGGATCTCCTTGACATCCTCGCAACGTTTCAGTGGGAGAGTGGCGAGTTCTGGGATGAGGCCAGCTTGTATTTCTTGTCCTTCTTTTTAGACTTTGAATTACCCAAAGACTTGGATCGGGATGATGACCTGTCGCGGGAATAGCCCAAGGAGCAGGAAAGGGTCTTCATACTAGACTTTGAGCAGGACTTACACAACTTCCTGAGGTGTTCACTGACATACAGCGTGACTTTGCGTTCCTGGATCACCTTATGGTGAATCACGTCACACTTCTCACACGACTTGGACTCAACTGAAACTTGGACTGAACTGAAACACCAGAGACGCACCTCATTAGTGATCTGTTGCAAACCCTACAAGGCTTAAACTATGTAGTCTGCACACTGCTGACATTTGAGTGGAAAAAAGCCAGTCAACAGGTGAGAAAAATATTAGGAGCTGGTCAGGATCTGCATACAAAGGTGCATAAAGAAAGGAACTAATGTCAGCACGCTAGGGTGGCAACTGTATGCCGATCCAGTCATCACTTCTGGGGTGAACTGAAGTTGACATGGAGTCACCCAATGCCACCTACTAGCACGCAGGGGCTATCCCGAAAAATCTTCCGGATCCAGTCTGGCGCCTGTGGATATTCTAAAGATGAGGAATCTGCAGATAAAAGTATCCATCAGAAATTATCCTTGAACGAGCTGTTTGTTATTAATTGGGCATTACAATTTTGGATTAGTCGACGCCTTCTTAGTAGTGTGGCGATGAAGAACCTGTGCTAGGAGGCGACGATGCTGCCTGAGCCTCATGCAGATCGCACATTCCTCTGTCCAGTCAGGGATCAACTAGGAAGGCTGTACTGTGGGGTTTGAAAGTCTTTAAAGTGGTCACTGAGGAACAAAGGATGCTCTCCGATGTTGGGATTACTGCAGTGCTCAAGGCTCTTACTGAGATGACATGTTAATTCCTGTAATTTTTCATAGATTTCTGTGTTTGACTTTCCAAGGGAGAAAATACTTGGTCCTGGATACATGATCTTAGGGCCCAGCATCAACACTCAACCTGTATTCAGAAGCAGAAACACAGCCATCAAACAATAACATGTTGAAACGGAGTTGGAACCTTAAAAAATATTCAATGCTAACTTCTCTCACTCTCTCCTTCCGGGTACAAGACCATGAGAAGCTTTTCAAAAGCCTTGTCGTCAGTTACATCACATGGGATCTTCAATCTCGCTTTGTCCTACAGATCTGACAGACAGTAGGCAGGAGCCTACTCCGGCAGTAGGCTCAGGCAGTATTCCTCAGGCAGGAGCTTGGCTTTGAATGGACTGACTAGTTTGACGGCTCCAACATGGCTAAAAGATTAGGTAGAAGGCTACTGTCTACCAAGCCTGTCTTATCCTGGGTGCTTTTCAGTCCTTAGCGAACTCTTGACAAGTACTTGTTCAAATGGGCAAAGTATCCCAAAGAGAACTCCAAGCTGCAACGCATACTTAGTTGAGGAAAGCAGAATTATTGTCGGTGGCAACCACGAGCCATAAAGGTCACAAACTAGAATCCCCCAAAAATTCACCAAAATCATTCAGGTTTGGGGAGGCAAAATAATTTATCTAAAATGTTTCTCCTGCAAACTGGTGGGTTTGTCTTTCTTATTTCTAGGCAGGGACGTCTCAATGCCCTAAAGGATGGAGCTGGAAATGTAGTCTTCTCTGCAGCCAAGGAAAAATAGAAGAAATACTAGCAACTTGTGAGATAACTGAAGTCTATCATGAACAACAAGGGGTCCATTCAAAAAGGCAAACAGGTTTTTTCAGGTCATTTATTTTTAGGTCGAGCCTAGGCAGCGAGCATGCGCTGTCTGCAAGACCTGTTGTTATCTCCTCTATCTGCTTTTGGCATGCCCATGAATTGCCATTTGTTCGTTGTTGTGCCCTTTAGAAATACGGGGTTTTTATTGGTGCATTGGGTCTGATTCTCCCGCCTTTGCGTGCTTGGGTCACGCCCAGGCAATTTCACTGATTGTTTGCTTGCGTTGACCATCCCAATACGTCCGGGGTTCCTCCTGGTCATCCTGATCTGCCTTTTTATTTTGTAGGCTATTAACATCGTTTTAGGCTTTGAGGCTGTTTCTCGGAGCAATGCTCTGTTCGGCACCTGCAAAGTGGCAATTTGTGTCCGGTAGATGTTGAGCTATGCCAATATCCCTAACTCAAAAGAATGCGAGACCTATTGCATTTCTAATGCTTGTTTTTAATGTAAAGAGTTGCTCTGCCTTGTGTGACACTAAGGTTTAAGCAAGATAGTAAACTAGAATTTTGAACAGAGCGCTCACTTCCCTCTCTGCACCACCATCATTCCGTCATCTGTCGCACATAAAACCTGAGTACCTTGTTACAGATTAGAGGTAGTGTACAAACACGCCCTAATGCCTGATTTTAACTTCACTGCAAAATGCACACAAATGATTTCCCACCCAAGTGGGACCAGTTGTTTCCTAACGCGTTTTTATTCCAGGCAGAGAAATGGACAGGTAACTCGACACGCCAAATAGAACATTTTCAATGACCCCTTTCAGTACTTGGACTTATAAAGTAAAAGGCCAATTGGAATGCAAAAATACATATCAAGAGTACAAGGTGGTTCCAGGCATTGTTCACAAATACAGTTCAGGTGGGGTGGCACATATCACGTGGTTTAGGGTCTGCTGGCACAAGGCTGGCCTTTCACCCTTTGGTGCAGAAAAATGCTGTTGATTCATTCTGGCAGAACATACACACTCTGGATGCAGGGTTATCAGCCGAAGGCTGCAGCTGGCATAAAAAACTATGCTCACTGAAAAGCAAACGATTAGAGGTTTAAAAAGAATTTGACATACATATTAACTAAAAATGTTCTTAAATGGTATATCTAGTCGTTCATTGGTCACATCACATTATCAAGGGGTTTCCGCCTGCCACCCTACCGACTGCCAGGTCTTTGGTCATCCAAAATTACGAGCATGGAAGCATTTAGACTTTCCAAAGAATGAGTTGCTTACCTTCGGTAACGATGTATCTGGTAGAGACACAGTCTAGCCGCAGATTCCTTAACTTAGAATATACCCAGGCGTCAGACTGGATCCGGAAAACTTTTTCCCCAGGAGTACCTCTGCACGCCGGGGTGCGGCGTCGTCCGGCTCCGTCCTGACGTCGTCCACGGAAGTGATGTCAATGGAGCCATATAAGTCCCCCTCGGCGTGCTGACGTCCGTTTTCTACTGTGAAACTTTTGCGCGCCACAACGCGGAGCCACTACAAAAACTGTGAGAGTATATGAACAGTGTGCCAAAATAGGAGCAAAAACCTTTGAAACAACAATGATAAGAAATCATAGAATGATGAGAAACAACACCAGGCTGAATGAGTACTCAACACTTGAAGGGACTGAAGGGAGCGAACAGAGCACCCGCCCCAGGAAAAGTCCCACCCAAGCGAAGAGCCATGCCCCCCTATGAGGCAATGGCAGTAGAAATGAATGGCAAGCCAAACTAAAGGCAGTTTGCAACCACAAGACGGAACTGTATGAAAGACGGTCTGTAACCATAGGATGTAACTGTAAAGGACCACAGGACTGGAACAACATGACTCGTGGCAAGTGACCAGAAGTGAACAACAACATAGAATATTCACCACACCTCCCCACAATGACTTATGAACTGTAGCATAGGCAAAAAGAACCCCAACCCAATCGACTGCAGCATAGACAAGGAGACCCCAAAGAAATGGGGAGAAACAGGCGAGGGTGGAGGGAGGGTAGAAGAACATGAGAATCTCCACACTGGAAGAACCAGGGTGGAGGAACACTGAAGGGCACATAACGTAGCCACCCAAGAACGATAATGGGTGGAGAGCCATTGTGCCAAAATAGAATGACACACCCTGCCCCGGAGGTAGGTGAACTAGAGCACCCCTCAGGAAGACCAAGACCACCTGTAAGGAGACAAGGTGGTAGAACCCCACCTGGAAAGGTCCTCGCAGAACGGGGAGGATGGGCGGGCGTTAAGGAATCTGCGGTTAGACTGTGTCTCTACCAGATACATCGTTACTGAAGGTAAGTAACTCGCTCATCTGAAAGAGACATCTAGCCGCAGATTCCTTAACTTAGAATAGATACCAAAGCTATACCCCATTGGAGGAGGGTCTGCGACCAAAACCCACCAAGTTCCCAAAGGAAGAAGTCCGTCAAGAACATTGACTTAAACAAGGTGGGGGCCGCAATGCCAGCTAGGCTGACACCAGACCCATAAAGCTCAGCATTGCCAGCGTAGCTGACACCAGACCAAGAAGTTCAGGTCGGGGCATGAGCAAGGGAAGCAAGGTACCACAATTCGTCAGAGGACGGCACGAGTCCACTGTCGGCCCAGAAAGGGATGAAACGAAATCACAGAACCAGAAAGGGCAGTGCACAATGGCTGAATGCCATAAACTGCTACGAAAAGAAGGAAACTGAGTAGAGGACCCCAGGATCCATAAGAGACAAAGGCCCAGCGAAGGGACTTAAACATGATGACAGATTCCGAACACACAATGTGAGCGGCACAACATCAGGTGCCAACAAATGATGTGTCAGGGCAGAAGGCATCATGCCGAGACATACAAACTACGGCTACCAGGAGATACATAGATGTGAATCACAAACATACACGGAACAGACATAGCGTACCGTGAGAACCACACCAAACAATGCATAGCTCAATAAAGCGTAACAGCAACAGCCTGTGCGGGTCAACAGAGAAGACGGGCGCAGCACCAGGTCGCCAACCAGTCAACCGTACCCACAGGTCCAACGACCAAGGGCCACCGGCAAGCCGGACACACCCAAACTATCTCCCATGAGGGAGGGAGAGAGAGGAAACCTGGGACAATCCCCAGGAACCATCGGAGGGAAACCCTGCATGCCGGCCCCCTCGTGTGCGTACACAGCACATAGAAATACATGAAAAAGTCAAGAAGTGACAACCAAGGGTAAACTGGAAGAGTACCCCTAGAGAATAGAAAGTCGTGTTCAGGACATACATTTCCAACCACAAAAGGGGGCGAACCCAACCCCTGGATCGGGAAGGAAGGACCGAGCCACCGCGATACAGGCGGATATACTGACTACCACACCAACGAAGAAGTCAGTAACACTCAGACATAGAATGTCTGAAAAAGCGTATATATATATATATATATATATATATATATATATATATATATATATATATATATATATATATATATATATATATCTACTGGCGGTCGCCAGTAGATAGTTATAGTTAGGACCTATTTTCCATAGGAAATCCGCAACATTCTATTTGAAATAACTCTTGCGTCGGTTGAGGAATCTTCGCGAAATTTTCAAACTTTATGGCCCGCTCCGGTCCGCACCTACCCTGAAAGTTTCGGGGTGATTCGTCAAGCGGGGGCCGAGAAAAAGGGGGTCCCAAAACGTGTTTTCCCCATTTATTTTCCCATAGGAAACTTTAGCCACGGCTACAGCCCGAACTGCTGAACGGAATTACACAAAATTTGGCAAAGAGGTAGTTCTTGGTTCAGAAAGAACCCTTTTTGTTAAATGGTGTAAATCCGTTCAGTAGTTGCGGAGAAATTAAAAAATAAGAGTCAAAAAATCAATTTCCCATAGGAAACTTTATGCAAGGCTACAGCCCGAACTGCTGAACGGAATTACACCAAATTTGGCAAAGAGGTAGTTCTTGGTTCAGAAAGAACCCTTTTTGTTGAATGGTGTAAATCCGTTCAGTAGTTGCTGAGAAAATCAAAAGTAAAAACACATATATATCTGGGCGGAGCCTAACCACACATGTCATCGTGAGATCTGATTGGCTGTCAGCACTTCATCCTGGAATTGCTGGCAGCCATCTTGGGACCAATATAAATGATAGTACCCCATTGAAATGCATTGTAGTGAATCGAAGATTTTGAGGGTTACCAAAAGGAGAACTATAAAGGGTGATAACAGACTTTAGTTACATTAGAATTCATTTGTTGATGGTACCATACTAATTTCAGGAATTATGGTGTGTTCTAAGGTGATTTTACCCTGTGAAAAACCTTCTGCTGGGATATCATGAATCATGTTTGAGAGAAAACTATTTTCACATGCTTGTCCCATACAGTTTGGAAGGTGCTCCAGAAGCTAAAATGAGAGCATATTTTCTGTAAATTCACATTATCTTTCTCAGTCATGTGAGAATGAAGTCTGACATTCTCAGTAAAACATGTACATCCAACAATGGCAGAGACTGTCAGTTGATTCCTTTGTGTTCTACTGCAGCTTCCCAGAGTGTTCTAAAGAACAACTAGAGTGCTAACAGCCTTACTTATGACAAAAGTATGGCACACCTGAAGCCATCTTGATTGGAAAAACAGGTAACACTTAAAACATTTAATTTAAAAAGGAACAAAATGATGGGGTTCATTTTGTCATAGAAATTATGGTTAGTGCTGTAGAAAGAAAAATTAGGACATGTTTCAAGTGTGATCTCAAATATCTTCCTGTTATATTTCAACAGGAGCAGCCTGTCAGTTGATGCCTTTGTATTCTACTGCAGCTTCCCAGAGTGTTCTAAAGAACAACTAGAGCGCTAACAGTCTTACTTATGACAAAAGTATGGCACACCTGAAGCCATCTTGATTGGAATAAACTGGTAACACTTAAAACATTTAATTTAAAAAGGAACAAAATGAGGGGGTTCATTTTGCCATAGAAATTATGGTTAGTGCTGTAGAAAGAAAAATTAGGACATGTTTTAAGTGAGATCTCAAATATCTTCCTGTTATATTTCAACAGGAGCAGCCTGTCAGTTGATGCCTTTGTGTTCTACTGCAGCTTCCCAGAGTGTTCTAAAGAACAACTAGAGTGCTAACAGCCTTACTTATGACAAAAGTATGGCACACCTGAAGCCATCTTGATTGGAATAAACTGGTAACACTTAAAACATTTAATTTAAAAAGGAACAAAATGAGGGGGTTCATTTTGCCATAGAAATTATGGTTAGTGCTGCAAAAGAAAATTTAGGGCATGTTTTAAGTGAGATCTCAAATCCTCTTCTATTTCATTAGAAAATTCTGACATGCAGACTGAAACAATCACTTTCAATACCAGCAGTAGACTTCCAGTTAACTCCTTGGTGAGCAGTAGCTTTACTACAGTGATCTAATGAACAACTAGAGTGCTAACATTCTGAATTTATGGCAAATGTGTGACACATCTGAATGCCTTCTTGATGGAATCAAAGTAAAAACTGAAAGCATTTCCTACTGAGGAGACTGTAGTAAATGGGGAAATTAGGAAACTTCATAACAAATAAGTCTCCCAAGATGGCCACCAGAGAAAAAAGAGCCCAAATGTAGCACAAATATCACCCAGAGGTAGCCCACGTATAGCCCAATGACAGAAGTGTGCAAAACACTTTTTATTTTTGGTTTTTTGCAGTTTTATATAGTGCAGACTGGTCAGGTATTGGAGTGCTTTACATGAGCATTGGTTACATCACACAAGGACAAATTCATGTTGGTTGACCCCTACACTACCCAAACACCACTGCACTACCCTAAACCCTAAAACACTACCCCCAGCACAACCCCTTCACTACCCAAACACAACTGCACTACCCTAAACTCAAAAACACTACCCCCAGCACGACCCCCTACACTACCCAAACAACACTGCACTACCCTAAACCCTAAATCTACCCCCTACACTACACAAATACCACTGCACTACCCTAAACCCTAAAACACTAGAACCCAGCACGACCCCCTACAGTACACAAACACCACTGCACTACCCTAAACCCTAAAACTCTACCCCTACACTACACAAACACCATTGCACTACCCTAAACCCTAAAACACTCCCCCCAGCATGACCCCCTACACTACACAAACACCACTGCACTACCCTAAACCCTAAAACACTACCCAAGCACGACCCCCTACACTACCCAAACACCACTGCACTACCCTAAAACACTACCCCCAGCACGACCCCCTACACTACACAAACACCACTGGACTACCCTAAACCCTAAAACACTACCTCCAGCACGACTCCCTACACTACCTAAACACCACTGCACTACACTAAACCCTAAATCTACCCCCATCATGACCTCCCACACTACACAAACACCACTGCACTACCCTAAACCCTAAAACACTACCCCCAGCACGACCCCCTACACTACCCAAACACCACTGCACTACCCTAAACCCTAAAACACTAACCCCAGCATGACCCCCTACACTACCCAAACACCACTGCACTACCCTATACCCTAAAACACGACCCCGTACACTACACAAACACAACTGCACTACCCTAAACCCTAAAACACTACCCACAGCATGACCCACTACACAAACACCACTGCACTACCCTAAACCCTAAAACACTACCCCCTACACTACACAAACACCACTGCCCTACCCTAAACCCTAAAACACAACCCCCAGCATGACCCCCTACACTAAACAAACACCACTGCACTACCCTAAACCCCCCTACACTATACAAACACCACTGCATTACTCTAAACCCTAAAACACTACCCCCAGCACGACCCCCTCACAACACAAACACCACTGCACTACCCTAAACCCTAAATCGACCCCCAGCACGACCCCCTACACTACCCGAACACCACTGCCATACCCTAAACCCTAAAACACTACCCCCAGCATGAACCCCTACACTACCCAAACACCACTGCACTACCCTAAACCTTAAAACACTACCCCCAGCACTACCCCCTACACTACACAAACACCACTGCACTACCCTAAACCCTAAAACACTACCCCAGCACTACCCCCTACACTACCCAAACACCACTGCACTAACATAAACCCTTAAACACTACCCCTAGCACAACCCCCTACACTACACAAACACCACTGCACTACCCTAAACCCTAAAACACTACCCCCAGCACGACTCCCTACACTACCCAAACACCACTGCACTACCCTAAACCCTAAATCTACCCCCAGCACGACCCCTACACTACCCAAACACCACTGCACTACCCTAAACCATAAAACACTACCCCCAGCATGACCCCCTACACTACACAAACACCACTGCACTACCCTAAACCCTAAAACACTACCACCAGCATGACCCCCTACACTACTCAAACACCACTGCACTACCCTAAACCCTAAAACACTAACCCAGCACGACCCCCTACACTACCCATACACCACTGCACTACCCTAAAGCCTAAAACACTACCCCCAGCACGACCCCCTACACTACTGTACTACCCTAAACCCTAAAACACTACCCCCAGCACGACCCCCTACACTACCCAAACACCACTGCACTACCCTAAACCCTAAAACACTACCCCCAGCACGACCCCCTACACCACCCAAACACCACTGCACTACCCTAAACCCTAGAAAAGAAACCCCACCCCATGCCCAATCCCTCTTACCTCTCACTCCTCGTGGTTCCTCTCTCCTCGTGGTTCCTGCTTCACGTCGTCTCTGAGGGGCGGTGCACGTCGTTGTGAGGAAACGGAACAGCCTCTGTTTCCTTACAACGACATGGATCGTCTACATGTTTTTAGAACGCATGGTCATTTACCATACATACCTTTACAACAAAATTCATTGTAAAGGCATGCGTGGTAAATGACAATGCGTTCTAAAAAATGCGTAGTAATGACTTTCGTGATGTACAACGCATGCGTGGTAATGCATGCGTTGTAATGGTATCGCAAAGTAAAAAGTCGTTGTAACGGCTGTTTACCGATCGAAGCTGGCCCCTGTTCTTCAGTGAGACGTTTATTTGATTAATTAGGAGGAAGGAATGTGTTTTTTTTACCAAAAAGTGCATTCCCGGCTGTTGTATTGTGAAAGTGTCTGCGTGGCCTGGTTTCACTTCCGGTGAGAGAGTAGAAGAGTCTGTTTGGATCTAAAGGAGTTCTGTTGTTGGACGGGGCCGGCGCGACATGTCATCAGAAAACATAGCTAATGGAAAGCGTCCTCCCTGAAGTGTGGAGCAGTGCCATGAGAGGTCAACGAGTGTGCGTCCCACCGCAGTATGACCGTACCGCGTGACCCATGTGCCACCTCCAGGGTACGGGAGGCAGAAGCGGCATCGCAGGTCCTCTTGAAGACCGTTGTAGCACTAATTCTACATTTTGGTACTAGGGCATTTTAACTTCGTTGTTCCTGCCAGATACAAAGAGAAGATCCTGTGTTATTCAGTGCCCTCGTAACCTTTTTTGTGGGTTGTGGTGCTTGTCACTTCGCTTCCCCGCCAGTGCACACGACTGGGCACCCCACCTCGTGTGCCATCTGCAGGGCCTCTGCCCTCGGATCACTGGTTTCGGTTTCTGGAGTGGCAACATAAACAGTTGCTCCCAAAGGACTAGCCTGAACACTTAGGTGAATATCCCCTGCACCAGCATTCCACGGAAATTCTTTCCTAGCTCTCCCACGTCAACGAGGACGTCATAATAGCACGGCTCCGCTTGCGACACCGTATGACGTCATCGGAGCCATAAGAGAACCTCGTCGGCGTGCCGACGTCAGTTCCACCCATTTTTTCCGTGCCACCGAGGCAAACAGGGGACCGAGACATTTTCACATGTATACATAGTATAATAAATATATATATATTCACTGAAAAAACCATAGGTTTCAGGCACGTTATAGTTAGAAATTAGCATTTAAAAAACCTTCGAAATTCACTGAAAAAACCATAGGTTTCAGGAACGTTATAGTTAGAAATTTAGCATTTAAAAAACCTTAGAAATTCACTGAAAAAACCATAGGTTTCAGGGGCGTTATAGTTAGTTGGACATTTCACTCGTACAAAACCATAGAAATTCCCCGTTATAGTTAGTTCAGCTAACTATAACTCGCGCGCCCGCAATGCACTGCTGATGACGTCACATATTACATCACTCATGACATGGTCAGTGACATCACTCATGACATCACTGATGACATCTCAAATGACATCACTGATGACATCACTGATGACATCATCCAGTGAATGTGTGTTTTTCTGAAAATTAAATATGTTTTATATATGTATATCTCAAGGTCGATGGAAGAATAAATGGGTATATAAGTGTCTAAATGGATGATTTTGTTTTGTAAAATTGATTGTATAACTGACTAAGTGTATCTTAGTGAATACATGGGTTAGTGAGTAATGTTTAAATATGAAAATATCTGTATCAGTCTCTCACTTTATGTATAAGTGGCTGCATGGGTTGGTGAGTAGCTACATGAGTGTCTATATGGGTTATTAGTTGGTTTTTTGAGTATCAGTATGAGTGTCTGAGTGTCTGTATGGTTCGGTGGGGGGTATTACTTAGTGCATAGATGCATGAATGAGTGACTCACTGTTTGTATGTGTTGAAGACAGCATGTGTGCAGGACTGTTTAGGTGGATGAGTATGTGTATGGGTGTGTTAGTGAGTGAATTACTGTCTCAATAGTGTCTTTATGAGTAACTACATATGTTTTAAACTAGTATATGTGAGTATTGGTGTATATAAGTGAGTATATGTGAGAGTGAGAGATTGGAAGAGTTCCTGTACAAATAAGTAGGTGTTTCTATAAGTGATTGTTTAAGAGAGTAAGTATGTGTAAGTTTCTGTAGAAGTAAGTGTGGTAGTGTGTGTATAACTGTATATGCAAGTAAATGGATGTTTGATACTTTGTTTGCATGTGTGACTATGTGTGTGAGTAACTCTATGGATGAGCGGCGGTGTGTAACAGGATGTATAGGTGTATGAGTACATATGATGAGTGAGTACATGTATGAGTGACTGTATAGGGACTGTTGGTGAATGAGTGGATGTGTGTGTAGATCTTGGAATTACTGAATAGGTGTGTTGTAACTGGTATTGGTATGTCCATTGTTTTGAAAATGTTAGTTTGTATTTTTGAGTGTGTGTATCAAAGGTTATATTAGGGTGAGAGGAGGTCTGCCACTCTATCACAAGGATGATGTCATCAGTGATGTCATCAGTGATGTCATTTGAGATGTCATCAGTGATGTCATGAGTGATGTCACTGACCATGTCATGAGTGATGTAATATGTGGCGTCATCAGCAGTGCATTGCGGGCGCGCGAGTTATAGTTAGCTGAACTAACTATAACGGGGGAATTTCTATGGTTTTGTACGAGTGAAATGTCCAACTAACTATAACGCCCCTGAAACCTATGGTTTTTTCAGTGAATATATATATAGACAGGATGATGCCAGAGATTTTCCGGAGATAGAATATGGCCGTTGAAAATCGCAGCAGAGGCAAGGAGGAGAAACACCTGAGCCGTGTGCGGCAACGAACCGAAAACCTGAGTCCAGGCCGGGGCCCGTCAGAGGGGAGCAAGGGGCACAAGGTAAACGTAACAGAGATCCGCTCCGGCTAAAACTCTACCGCCCCTAGGCAAACCCCCTACAGGGTGTGCCCAAGCCTTTCCCAACACCAGGGAAGAAGGCAACGGGAAGAGAACGCAGCCAAGACAGTGGCTCAAGGAACACTACGGGACCCCCGTGATAGTACACACACACACAGTGTGGTGCCCGCCCAGAGTACAGAAAGAACCGCTTTGGAGCGGAACGGAACAAAGCACCCACAGGGACGCGTACCAACGCCCAAGACATCCAACAGCCTTAGTGGCCGAATGAAGACGGAAGAAGAGCCAAATGCAAGGCAGGAGGACGTGCAGCCCCCTGGGGCGAGTCGGATGGGGCAGAGCCCCAACAAGACACCGGAGCAGACTGCGTCCACAGACGCATGAGAGTGCAACGGAACAACCGTAGGCAGCAATACCGAAGCTCCAGGAGAAAAATGAAATTTGTACTTGTAAAGCGCACCCATACCCCCAAAGGGGTGTCCAGGCGCTGTACGCATACCGCTGTGGAACCCTTCCTGGCTTTTCCCTGTGAAATGTCCACTCCTGGGCACCCCCAGGGTGAAGCCAGGCATCCCAGCGCTGTTGGGGCCGTTGTGGAGATTAAGCAAGCTATTGCCCAGAGTTGCAGAGTGGGACCCATGATTAGAATAGGCACCGAGGCGAGAATTATCAAGTCCGAGGAAATTGAGCCCAAGACCCGCCGAGGCGGGAATTGAACCCTGGTCCCGGGCCAGATCTCTGCATCAGGGTCTGCCGCTCTAACCATTGAGCCACACTTCTCCACTCCAGGAGAGGGCCACGTCAGCCCGTGGATCTCAACAGAGGAGGCGTTCCACCACAGCAGGAAGTATGGAACAAAAGGGAGATGCCCACAGCATAACCCACAGGAAAAATCCCCAGAGGGACAGACAATAACGAAGAGAACTCCACGGGAGCCTCCGAAACTTCCTGGCAAGGAAGAGCAGCTACACAATAGCGAACGAATACCCCACATAGGGTACGCCACATCCCTATAAAAGGCAAGGGACACCCCTTGAGACAAGCTCATAGGCAGAGGTCAAACAGAACCATAGAAACAGCTGGCCCAGCTGTACCAAAGGAAGGAAAAACACGGCTGAACAGCCATACAGCCCGTCTGGGAAATAATGACTTGAACCCAGAGACGGAAATCATAAAAGCAGTGACAATACTGCATACGAAAACACAAGTCCACCATAGAGGATTAAAAACTTGGTAGTCATGGAAAGCCAGATAGGAGTCGCCGGACCGCCGAATCTGCATGCTCATCAAACAGAAGGGCCTCATCAAAAGGCAGATCCCTGAGTTGCCCCCGAACATTCGCGGGGAAACTGCCATCGCGGAGCCATGCATGGCGACGGAGAGCAACTGACCTGGCCATGGCTCGACCCACGGAGTCAGTGGTGTCCATGGCCGACCGGACGGAAAACTGTGCCATGTCGCGGCCATCCCGAATAAGCCGGACCAGGTCAGCACGAGGGCCCTCCGGCAAAGAGGGAAGGAGTTGTTCGACTGGGTCCCAAAGGGCAAAAGTAGCCCGAGCAAACACGCAGGTCGTGTTCAGGGACCGAAGGCCTGAGCTGGTGGACGCAAAGACGTTGCGGCCACACAACTCCAACCACCTAGACTCCTGAGTGGGCGGAAGCAATGGAGGAGGAGAGGAAGGGAGTGCTGCCTGGACTACAAGCCCTTGAGCCTTAGAATGGAGGGACAAACAGGCAGGGTCATCTGGAGCCAGGTGATGGCGATAGCACGATCCACAGGGTCACCCGATGAGGGCCTGGCCCAAGTCCCCAGAAGGACATTATACAATGACCCGCCAAAAGGCAACAAAGGCTCCACATCCACGTGCCATGGTGGAGAAGATCCAACAAAGGATCCGAAGGCAGGGAGACAGAGGGCCGCTGCATCTGCAAGATATCCACAGCCCTGCGAACCGCCCTCACAAAGTCTGCGCTAGCCTCCGTGGCCATCCGAGGTGGAGACAGTAAGTCATCCATTGGAGACGGCTGCAGGCTGCAGGCTAATCCGTCCACTCAATGACAGAGGCCCTGCAGCATAATGAGCCGGCCAGTGCCCCATGGGCCCCCGCTCCGTGGAGCATGGAAAAAACCCTGGGGGCGGAGAACCCACTGGGGACACGTCCTCCACCAGCAGAGGAACAGCCGGGGACGGAACCGGCGTCGGGACGACGTTGGATCGACGTCGACGACCCCCGAAAAGGACTTGTCTGCCCGGCGTCGACTCGACCTCCACCGATGCAGGAGCCTGTGGGAAGGAACGAAGGCGACTCGGAGTCGAGCTCCGCGCTGCAGCCGCATCCAGCGGCGATTCAGAGAGCCCCGCAGGGCTGTGCGACGACGCAGCAGGAGGACTAGACGTTAGAGTGGGATGCCCCACTGGGCCGTGTCCCGACATCGCAGCGACCCCGGAACCGGAGTCAAGGCACTCGGTCGGCGCCGAGGGCGAAGCCGCCGGCGAACCCCCGACCTGAGTCCCTACCCCCACTGTGGGGCACAAAGGCGCGCCAGGGAGAGGGGGTGACCCAAAGATGGCCTGCAGAGCCCTGGAATAGGCCTCCATCTGGGTCCGAGTCGCACCAGCACCAGGTAAAGGTGGGTAGATGGGGGCCGACTCCTGAGGGCCCGTTTCCGGTGAAGACCGGGAGCAGCGGACCCGACGTCATGCTTGTGCGAGGTCGACGACCTCCATGACTTCTTCCGGTGCTTACCTGAGGCAGACGAGCGACGTCCACAGGAACGACTCCGGGATCTGCCCCGAACAGGAACCTCAGCGTGGGAGGAAGAACTGCGCCATTGGGATCCTTCCGCTGGAGACGGAGGCCGGCGCCACGAGGATTCTGACCGGGACAACCGGGCGGACATCAATTTCATCCGTCGTTCCCGCAGGGACTTCGGCTTCAGCTGTCGGCAGGCGTCGCACTCGGCGGAGTCGTGGTGCTCGCCTAAGCACCACATACAGATCTCGTGTGGATCCGTCACCGACATCTGCCGCGAACAGGACGCACACGACTTGAAGCCCGCAGGCATCGGCACACTGTTCCAGACGTGAAAGGGCGTCGTGAGGGCCTGAAACCAAAACAGGCCAGAGGAACCGCCTCTCCCGGATCCGCGTTGGGACGCGGAAAAGACGAAAAAACTGACGTCAGCACGCCGAGGGGGACCTATATGGCTCCATTGACGTCACTTCCGTGGACGACGTCAGGACGGAGCCGGACGACGACGCCCCCCGGTGTGCAGAGGTACTGCTGGGGAAAAAGTTTTCCGGATCCAGTCTGACGCCTGGGGATAGTATAAGTTAAGGAATCTGCGGCTAGATGTCTCTATCAGATGAACAAGTTATACACTTTTAGGTTTACCCAGACAGTGCAGCTGTCAGCCAGACCTATTCTTACCAACTGTAGACTTTGGCTCCAACTAGAGGACTCGCTTCATGCTTTTGGTTGCTCATTGTTTGGTGTATCACTCCGCCTTTCAGGAAGTGCTTTCAATGGAATGAGTGAGGGACTACTTTACATCTGAAAAGTCCACTGAATCATCCCCAGTTTGTCACATTCACTTAATTGTCTCCAATATTCATTTTACACAGAAACCAATCCATGTTTGCTTCTTTTTCTCTAGCGCTAGTAAAGCCAGTAGGTCTGGCTTTGATATGAAATACAACATATGGGCATGCAAGACGTGCAAAGAATGTATGAATTTGTGTGTTTGCCTGAGTAGGCAAATTAAAGCCAGACTTATTGGCTTTGCCAATGCTTGTTAGATCTGTAATTGATCGACTCTTGCTCTTGAAAATAACCCAAAGCTCTGCACGAGTGTCTGAGACTCACGAGATGCTATGCAGGGCCGGGGCTGTTGTCATATATAGATATTTGAGGCTTGGGGGCTGGAGTTGTCGTAATATACAGATGTTTGAGGCTTGAGGGCTGGGGTTGTTGTCATATACAGATGGTTGGGGTTGTTGTCATACACAGATGTTTAAGGCTGGGGGTGTTGTCCTATACAGATGTTTGAGGTCTGGGGAGGGGGTGTTGTCATATAAAGATGTTCGAGGCTTGGGGGCATGGGGTGTTGTCATACAAAGATGTGTGAGGCTGGGGGTGTTGTGATATACAGATGTTTGAGGCTTGGGGGCTGGGGGTGTTATATACAGAGGTTTGAGGCTTTTGGGGGCAGGGGGTGTTGTCATACAAAGATGTTTGAGGCTGGGGGTGTTGTGATATACAGATGTTTGAGGCTTGGGGGCTGGGGTTGTTATATACAGATGTTTGAGTCTGGGGGCTGCTGTCATATACAGATGTTTGAGGCTTTTGGGGGGGAAGGAGTGTTGTCAAAGATGTTTGAGGCTTGGGGGGGCCGTTGTCATATAAAGATGTCCGAGGCTTGGGGGCAGGGGGTGTTGCCATATACAGATGTTTGAGGCTTTTTTTCTTGGGTGGGGGGTTGTCATATAAAGATGTCTGAGGCTTTTGGGGGGGGTGTTGTCCTATACAGATATCTGAGGCTTGGGGGCTCGGGTTGTTGTCATATACAGATGTTTGAAGCCTGGGGTTGTCATATACAGATGTTTGAGGCTGGGGTTGTTGTCATATACAGATGTTTGAGGTCTGGGGAGTGGGGTGTTGTCATAAAGATGTTTGAGGCTGGGGTGTTGATATACAGATGTTTGAGGCTTGGGGCTGGGGTTATATACAGATGTTTGAGGCTAGGGGCTGCTGTCATATACAGATGTTTGAGTTTTTTGGGGGTGAGGGGGTGTTATCATATAAAGATGTCCGAGGCTAGGGGGCAGGGGGTGTTGCCATACATAGATGTTTGAGGCTTTTTTTGGGGGGCGGGGGGGTTGTCAAATAAAGATGTCTGAGACTTTTGGGGGGGCTGTTGTCATACAAAGATATCTGAGGCTTGGGGGCTGGGGTTGTAATATACAGCTGTTTGAGGCGGGGGGGGGCGGCGCTGATGTCATATAAAGATGTCGGAGGCTTCAACCCCTGGAAGAGGAGGCGTCAGGCCTGGGTGGCCCACCCAAGCCCCGCTGTCTGCAGCGATAGGAGAATCTGTGTGTCTGGCGAGGACCCGCCGGTGACCTTATTAACTTTCAGCCGTCTGCCTGCACTGATCACTCCCAGCCTGTGAGTGAATAACACAGACAGTAGCATCATTCTCCCAGTTTCCGCTGCGGGCCCCCTCCTGGCCCCCGCGGCGGCGCAATCTCCCCTTTCAGCCTATTTGTCAGTTTAAATAATGTATATTTTGTCAGGATAGAAGTTTATAGCGCTGTCTAGCCAGGTCGCCCTATAAATCACCCTCAATGCACACTCGAAGGCATTCCATTGTTTGCGGCATGATTCATTCTTATGGTCATTCTCAGAGGAGTTCACTTTCAAAGGCATTAACTCGTATGGGAAATAGTTCTACTGGGTGTTTAATTCTAATAAGTGTTAAGTTTAAAGTACGTTATTTTTGTATGGTTGTTAATTATAATCGGCTTTAGTAACAATAAGTTTATTGGAACAATTGCCCATAAAAATTCCTAAAAACCATAAATACATACGATTAAAACTGGCCTAGCACAATCCAGTCTTAACACTCTACTTAATTCACAATATAAAACGTGTAGTTCTCACTGTATTATCCTAAAACCGCATCTTGGACGAAAGCCTCGTCCCATCCAACCTTCTCGGATCTGATATTAAAAAAATTATGGTCTTAAAAACTTAATACGAGCAGTCTTATTTATTTATTTAGAAGTTTTATATAGCGCTGGCCAGACCCGAAGGTATCGGAGCGCTTTACAACAGTCGTCATTCGAGAGTTATACAGTCTAGCAGAAAGTATACATATAGGCTCATGTTGCTTTGAAAATTCCGCGTAATGTACAGTATTAATGCACGAAGGTCAGGTAGTATTCAGGTTGTGTGCCTGTTAACTTGCCTTATAAAAGGTACAGTGCAACAGAGTATGACATAGTGGACATTTCACGTTAAGAAAGCAAGCACAAACAACATTTGTATTGCGTACCGCGTTATACCAATCCGGGCTGGAAAAGATGGGGTTCCTCAATACTTGCTTACTGGGGGAGGGGGACTGTGTTTCTATTGTACCCTATGTGGTATGCACAGCTTTAAAATCGCTTATCTGGACACCCCAGGCCGACTTTCCTTCACCGCCAAGGATTTCCGTCCATCATTTGTTTCTTTGCTTTCTCGCCCTAAGTGCGCCAGGTATGCCCAGACATGGGTCCGGTGCTCACTGCGCCACTGGAGTCAAGCTAGCCTGGATGATGAGGGGTGATGCCCCAAAACCAGTCCCAGGATTCTTGTTTCCGGTCCAGGGAAGACCTGGCTTGGCAGCTTGGGCTGGACTACCCTATGAGGAACAGGGCCAAGACTGATTTGCATATGGCTGGGTCCAAACTGGGGTGGCGTGGTGAGCAAAAGAACGATGGATTAAACCCAGGTGTTTGTGACTGGGGGGTGAATGTTTGCATTGTTCAGCATTCCGTCCATCAATTGTTGTTTTTGCTTTTCAGGATTTCTTTCCAACATAGCTTATAGATTTTTTAAACTTCTTCAAGCTGGCCTAGCCTATTCAGGAACCGCAGTGAAAGGAAATGCCTCTTTTTTGCATGTTCAACCCACATTTTTGGGCTGATGCCGCTGTTTTTTCGACTCCGAGTGCACTGAGGCCTGCTAAGCAGAGCTCAGTGCCAGGGTTCTAACCCCTTACAAAGGGTATGTCGAACTGGTTACCCCCAATTGGCAAGTACTGACTTACTTATAACTACCTAGTATATGGTGCCAAGGCCATTTATTTATATTTATTTGAAGTTTTATATAGCGCTGGCCAGACCCGAGGGTATCGGAGCGCTTTACAACAGTCATATTGCAAAAGACCAAAAATACAAGAACAGAAAATACAGCGAAAGTATCAATACACGTGACAAAGATATCGTGAAAGTATCAGGCATGGACGGTGAGTTTCAGCGGGTTAAGTAACCAGGGTCAATGAAGACTAGTAGTGCCTTCGCCGGGTGTCATAGTCTGGGGTCACACACCCATCCAGGGAGTAGTGTCATCGGCGCTTCTGCGTCTCATGTCTCTTCGCTAGGGACCGATCTAGGAAAAGAGTTTTGAGCTGTCCTTTGAATTTTGCGAAGGAGGGGATAGTTCTGATGTGGGGGGGGAATAGCGTTCCAGATTTTGGGCGCGTTGCCCGCGAAGGACCGGGCTGCGGTATTTTGTTTGCGTGCTTTCAGCGGGATGAGTAGTAGAGTATTTGAGCTCCAGAGGGTCCTGGTCTGCCCGGCTTTTTTGAATTTGGAGGCCAGGTATTCAGGTTTGCCTGTGTGAAGGGCTTTGTGGGTGAGGCAGGCTGTTCTGAAACTGGCACACAGTTCAACTGGGAGCCATTTTAGTTCTCTGAGTGCGGGTGAGATGTGGTCAAATTTTTTCACTCCTGTGACCATTCTAGCTGCTGCGTTAAGCGTTGTTTTAAGGGGGGCAAGGTGTGCCTTTGATGTGCCTGAGAGGGCTGCGATCCCATAGTCTAATCTAGATAGCACCAGTGATTGGGTAGCTTGTTTAAGGTCCTTGGATGGGATGAAAGGCTTTATTTTGTTCAGTAGCTTCAGGTTGAGGAAGGCGCTCTTGGCGGAGTTCTTAATGTGATTGGTCATATTGAGTTTCGGGTCTAAAGTGATGCCTAGTGATTTTACAGAGTCCGCCAGGGTGATGTTTCCGTTGAGTGTATCAATCGCAGTTAGCCATTCCGTAATTTGTGGATTCTCTTCTTTGTTTGAGATGAGGAGAATTTCGGTCTTGTCTTGATTAAGTTTTAGGTGGTTACTATACAGCCAGTGTTGGACTTCTCTGAGCGTGTCGTTGAGTCTCTGAATGTCGTCAATGGAGGTGGTTTCCAGATAGATCTGTGTGTCGTCAGCATACAGGTGGAAGGGGATGTTGGCTTTTCTGAGTAGGGTTGTGAGTGGTTCCATGTAAATGTTGAAAAGTTGTGGAGAGAGCACTGACCCTTGGGGGACTCCCCTGCTGACAGGTTGTAGGTCAGACGTAAAGTTTTTGATTTTTATTCTTTGGGTGCGGTTGTGAAGGAAGGAGGAGAACCATTGTAAGATCACCTCATCTAGACCTGCCCTTTCTTGAAGCACCTTAATGAGGAGGTTGTGGTCGACCGTGTCGAAAGCTGCCGATAGATCTAGGAGAATGAGAAGGCAGCATTTGTCCGCATCCAGTGATTTGTGGATGTCGTCAATGACGTTGAGGATCGCGGTTTCCGTGCTGCAGCCCTTTCTAAAGCCCGATTGGTGGGCATCGAGGAGGTTGATGCTATCCAGGTGTTGAGTTAGTTGCAGGACCTCGCATCTTTCTAGGGTTTTGGATAAAACAGGTAAGTTAGAGACTGGTCTGTAATTATTCAGATCTTTTTTTGTCTAGGCCTGGTTTTTTTTAGCAGTGGCGTGACTTGCCCGACTTTGAGGCAGTCAGGGACGACTCCGGATCTCAGGGAACTGTTTATGATCTTGCACCAGAGTGGGGCAAGGGAGAGTTTAAGCTTTTTGGTAAGTTGTGGCGGAAGAGGATCTAGAGCGTGTGAGGCGGGCTTGGATGTGGAGATCAGGTTGACTATCTCATCTTCCTGTATAGGGATGAAAGATTTCCAGGATTTTGAAGGGGGCTTGGATGTGGAGTCCTTGGTCCCAGGCGAGATGTTCTTGCTGAGGGGATTGATGTTGATGTCCAGTGAGAGCTCGATCTTGTTGATCTTGTTCTCAAAGAAGTTTGCGAAGTTGTCACAGAGCTCTTTGGAGGCTTGCACTGAGGAGGAAGCGGCTTGGAGGTTTGTTGTCTAATGATGTTAAAGAGCTCCCTGGGCCTGTTTTTTGCGTTGTCCAGCGCCGTGCAGAAAAATGAGGTTTTTTCGTTCTGGATGTGTTTTTTATACTTCCAGCGAGCTGCTTTGAGTTGCTCGCGGCGAGTGTCGGAAGGGTTGCTTCTCCATAGTCTCTCTGTGGCTCTTAGTTGTCTCCTTTCGGCGTTGATGTCGGTGTTAAACCATGATCTCGATGGAGTGCTCCTGTTTTTTTTAAATTTCAGGGGGTCTATTTGATCCAGAATGGATGTCATATTTGAGATGTAATGCGAGGTGAGTTCAGTTGGGGAGAGGTGATCAGAGGAGCTGGGGAGGAGCGAGCGTATCCTTTCCTCTAGGTCCGTTAGCGGAATCTGCGTTAGATTTCTGGACCATTTGGGGGGGTTGGAGAAGAGCCTTTTGGTTGATGTGGAATAGGATGTTGTGGTGGTCGGACCAGTCCACGGGGAGGACGTGGTCGATCGTAACTGTGTCATTTTGAGCGATAATGGCATCTAAGGTAGCTCCTTTGTTGTGCGTTTCTTCTGAGCAGAATTGGGTCAGATTGTTGTCCTGAAGAAGATTGTTAAGGGTCAGAATTAGCGGATTGTTTGCCTCATTCCAACGTAGGTTGAGGTCACCAAGAATTAGGTTATTTGAGTCACCGAGTGAGCAGTGAGCAATCAGATCCGACAGGTGTTCCCCGAATGCGGAAGTGTTGCCTGGGGGATGATATAGGAGATGGCAGAGAATTGCTCTGTTGTCGTTTGTCTTGATGTTGGCGGTGAGACATTCAATGGTGCTGTAGTTGAAGGTGTTCATTTCTATAATGGCAATGGTGTTCTTGTGTATGATTGCTATGCCTCCACCTCCTTGGTCTTTTCTGTCCTTGTTGATGATAGTGAAGCCTGGGGGCACCAACATATCTAGGGTTGGTGCGGAGAACTCGTTTAGCCAAGTCTCGGTTATGAACGCAATGTCTATGTCATGGGAGAGGATGGTTTCCGCTAGTTCTGTTGCATGTTTAGAGGCTGATCTACAGTTTATGAGCATGCAGTTGGTGGTGGACTCCTCTTTGGTGTGTTTCTTTACGGGGGAGGCCCTGGGAATGGAAGTGAGGAGGGCCGGGGGTCTTGTGAATTCAAGGTGCGGTGGACCCTTCCGAAACCGGTGATCACTTGGATCTTGGCTGTAGGGGAGGCTGTGGGGGGGAGAGTCGTAGGTTAGAGATAGCTCCGCCGCCTCTTTAGAGGACAAGGCTGCTTTGGTTCTTCTGGGTCTCTGATTTCGATACTCTGTGTCGGTTTCTCTGGGTCTTTGTGTCAAGGTCGCAGGGGTGTATGGGAGCTCACTGGGTCTCTGAGTTCTATACTCTGTATCGGTTTCTCTGGGTCTTTGTGTCAGGGTCGCAGGGGTGGTTGGGAGCTCACTCGGGTGTGGTGAGTTGTCTGGTCTTAGATGGGTGTAGCTAGTCAGAGTGGGAGTCCGTTGCAGAGTCAGCCTAGTCTTTCGGGCCAAGTCGAGGTTGGTTAAGATTTCGCTCAGGCCCAGGGTTATCAGATCTAGCAGGCTTTCTAGAAGGGCTAGCCGCTGCTCCATGTTTACCGAGGAGAGGGTAAGGGCGGCTTGGGCAGTGGCGTCTTGGGAGAGGGTGGGTATGTCCATGTTGTGGGGCCTGTTGGTGGAGGAGCTGACCGTATTGGGGACCGTAGGCAGGGGGAGCAGTTGGTCATGATGCGCTTTCGCCGTCCTGCTGTCCACAGCATGAGTGAGGTGTCTGGGGGTCTGTGATTGCGGGTGAGAGTCGTTCCTAGCTTGAAGGATGGGGTGATCGGGGGGAGGAGGGTGGGACTCGCCGGGAGATTGTGGCTCTTGATTCTTGGGAGCGGGGGTGCGGGTGGTGACTCGTGTAGGAAGGGTGGTTGTTCTGGTAAATGGCGAGGGAGTGGTTGATCGTTTCTCCTGATACGGAAGACTGGTCAGAGGTACGGAGTAGGGTGGGGAGGGTAGGGGCATGTGCAAGGGGGCGATTTTCAGCGAGGGGAAGAGAGAGTCGAAGGCCTCTAGATTCTCGTTGTTGGATTGGATCAGGACTGTGCCATTCGTGTAGATGGTCACAGAAGTGTTGCCGCTCCGTATCGAGCGGTTAGTGAGTGTGGTCGTCAGTTTGCAGCTGTGCGTGGTGGTCGTAGTTTTGGAGATGGGTAGCTGTGTTCTGAGCGTGGCAGTCCAATTATCTGGTCTTTCTGTGTGGAAGATTAGATCCATTTTTATTTGCCCTTTGGAGGAGCAGTGGTAGATGTCTGCGAAAAGTGTTTCGGGGTGCTGTCTGATCAGTCTGTGTTTAAGGTTTCTTTTCGCTTTGAGTGAGAGGTTGGGGGGAAATTGATCGCGAAGGAGTTCGGGCCGTGAGGTTTCAAGTAGGTCGGTATGGGGGGGCTCTTGAAGGATGGCGCGTTGGGTGCCATTTTCTCACTGTTTCTTGAGTAGAGGAGAGGTGCGGAGGACCTTGATCAGCTTGTGGGCTAGTAGACGAGCGAGTGAGGACCACTCTTGAGGGATCTGCTCTAGTTGGCAGGTCAGGCTAGGTCAATTAGTGCATTAGTCTGCTTCCAGACTGGTTGTGGTGGGGTGAGGACAGCTCTTCGGAGGTCAGACCTAGATAGAGGATCAGGCTTGGTCTATTACATGCAATGCTTCAATAGCTGATGTGGCGCTGGGAAACATCGGCAGGGGGAGGTCTTGTTAGGTCACTCTCATTGGATCAGGGAGGTAGGGGCTTCCTGACCTACTGAGCACTCCCTTACCTTACGTTCAGGCTGAGGACTTCCGGATCCAAGCGGCGCTTGGTCAGACGAGCACCAGCCTGGACCGTTTGGTTGCGAAATTATTGCGCGCTCTGGTCGTGGAGTCGAGATGCTCCTCCCGTTGTCAGAAGATGCTCCTGGGGGCGATTAAGATCACGGGGCCGTCATTTTAGAGTCAGGCGTCCGGTTGTGAATCGCAGCGCGTCTGTGATTCCTTGAGGACCCGGCAGCTTAGTGGGGGCGAGTTGATGCGCAAGGCTCCTGATGCGCACCCTTTCAGTGTTTGCTAGGGTCACATCTGTGGGGTTGTGCCAGTGTTGGGCGATTCTAGATCTGGGGTATGGACGCCCATTTTGGAGCCAGGTATCTGATTTGTGGGCTGGCCAGAGGTTCCTTGCTGCTGGAGCAGGCATCAGGATTCTTTGTTGGCTGGCCTGATTGATGCTTAATGCTGGAGCGGCCGCGGCATTCCGCAGAGGGAAAGTTACTTGCAAAGTGCCATGTAAGGCAGAGTGTCCACCCATGGCAGCAGCACTGATTGGGCTACCCTGTGTGTGACACAATGGTTCCCAGCCTGCCACTGCAGACTGGAAGGGCAGTGTTTACACTGCCAGTTCGACTTTGCCATCTAAACCAATGGCAATGCCACCTCTTCCCTTAACAAAATATGTAAGTCTCCCCTAAGGAAGGCCTGTAGAGCCCTAAGGCAGGGAGCTGTATATTATTACGTGGGGCATGTATACATATATGTGTCCCTGCAGCAAAACCCTTCAAATTGTCGTTTTGCTGTGGAAAAGTTAAAAGCTCCATTGGCTAACACAGGGTTACAGGCTGCCACCCCAGCCTGGCTAACTCCTCAATGGGACTATCTAACTGGCACTGTAACCTATCAAATTAGTCTTGGCATTAAACCCGACTTGATGCCCAGGTCGAATTTAATGTCACTATTAAAGTAGGGCAACTTGTAGAAAGTTGCCACTCTGTGCCACACGGGCTACGACCCACAGATAGCTTTCTGCTCACCTGAGGAGTCGTGTGAACGACTCCCAGGCTTAGGATCAAACACAGCCTGCCGCAGGGTGAGGTGTTACCTCCACCTTTGTAGGAAGCCACTCGGGGTGTTAGCTCAAAGAGCGAGCTGCAAAGAGGAAGCCGCCTATGATGGGCAAACAGTGATAACTCTCCCCAGGGGCTGTCGTGTGAACGACTCCCAGGCTTAGGATCAAACACAGCCTGCCGCAGGGTGAGGTGTTACCTCCACCTTTGTAGGAAGCCACTCGGGGTGTTAGCTCCGAGAGCGAGCTCCAAAGAGGAAGCCGCCTGTGATGGGCAAACAGTGATAACACTCCCCAGGGGCTGTCGTGTGAACGACTCCCAGGCTTAGGATCAAACACAGCCTGCCGCAGGGTGGGGTGTTACCTCCACCTTTGTAGGAAGCCAATCGGGGTGTTAGCTCAAAGAGCGAGCTCCAAAGAGGAAGCCGCCTGTGATGGGCAAACAGTGATAACACTCCCCAGGGGCTGTCGTGTGAACGACTCCCAGGCTTAGGATCAAACACAGCCTGCCGCAGGGTGAGGTGTTACCTCCACCTTTATAGGAAGCCACTCGGGGTGTTAGCTCCGAGAGAGAGCTCCAAAGAGGAAGCCGCCTGTGATGGGCAAACAGTGATAACACTCCCCAGGGGCTGTCGTGTGAACGACTCCCAGGCTTAGGATCAAACACAGCCTGCCGCAGGGTGAGGTGTTACCTCCACCTTTGTAGGAAGCCACTGGGGTGTTAGCTCTGAGAGCGAGCTCCAAAGAGGAAGCCGCCTATGATGGGCAAACAGTGATAACACTCCCCAGGGGCTGCCCTCTGTTCAGGGGAAATCCTGTCTCCAAACCAGTTTTCCCATGGACTTGTAGGCCCCAGGTAGCCACATCCCTAGGGTGGGCTACTGAGCTAACATCCAAGGAAGGGTCCGACAGCCTGAGAGTGGCCAGAATGGTGCACTCTGAGATTGCCAGGTGCCACACATCACCGGAAACTCGTCACCATGAGAGAGGGGACCTGATAGCCCTTTGGCTAGTGACCGCGTGGTCACCTTGTGGCACTTTAACAGGATAAATAGTGCACACCTGGACACTTAGATCATGCTGGATTTGGAAAGAGGACTGAAGAAGGGCTGCCCTGCTGCCCTTGGAACTGCACAAAGAGAGGCTGCACCGTCTGCTGCACTGCACCTGCTGCTCTTTAGGCTAGTGAAGTTTGGACAACGCCTGTGGCTCCTAGCTTGGGGAAAAGGTGATCTCCAGCCCCAGACCTAAGAAGTGACTCCAAGGATCAGTCGGCTGATCCCCTAGAACCAGCTCCAGGGACAAAATAGCTGAAGAATCCCAAACCAGCAAGTTGCTAGCCACTTCAGAAGATTTGCTGCTACCTGCCGCTAGGCACCCCAAGAGACCGATCCTCGATGGCCAAAAGTTGCACTCGAGTCAGCTGGATCCAGGAGTGCTGTCAAAGTCTGGATTGGTCACCCAAGAGGGACACTAGGCCCCACAAAAGGATTTTGCTCCAACCGCTTTGCATGGCGACTGATTGCTCAGCCGCAGCTGGCCTTCTGCTATTGCTAAGAGGACTTTGTGGGACCCGACCTCTGTGATCAAAGTCGTCCCACATCACTTGTGGACTGAGGAATCACCACAAAGGCACCCCCGTCGACTGCACCGCAACATCTTTGAGCATCTTTTCATCCTGCATCCCCAGCATCAGGACCACTACATTAAAGTCTAGAGCGGTGGTGCTGTAAAGTATGGAACTGGACTGGAAAATACTCTGTTGGCCAGGTAATTGTCAAAAACTACCACATTGCGCCCCCCCCCCCCCTTCCCCCCGCCCCCAAACCTTTATTCTGTCGGATTTGGTCGCCCAAGCCAGGCTGGAGTGGACAAACTAACGTTCACAAACTTGAAAATTTGACAAATGCTTGTTGGCGGTTGAATTAAAAAGTGATAAAGCCTTTAAAAATCTGTTTACTCCAGTCGATTTTGCTCAGCAATGTCTCAAAAAATCCATAACAATAAAATCTATTTTTATAATTCGGTGTCCTGTTGTTCCTTTCCTGTTGTGTGGCTTTCTTATTTCTTTGTGTGGTACTGTTAAATGCTTTACACTAAGTTCCTTTGTTCATGCCTTGCTGCTTGAAAGCCATAGCTACCCAGGGTTGAGCTTAAGGTTGTTCAAATGAGCCTGACTGGATCAAAGACAGTTTTTGGGAGTGTTTTCCATGGTATAGTCCCACAGCCATATCATATATAGTACAACCAAATCCGCACACTCAGCAAGCAGGAATTAGCTATAACATGCCATGGTACCAAGTTTTGTTCTATCATAATACTCAACACCATTGCTCCCTGGGGAAGACGTAATAAACCCTTAAGGACTGCACCTGCCACCGGGTCCCAAACGGGAGAAGAATCAAGTGCAAGGACCTCGGCTCCATACAGGGCGAGAGGATGGATTTTCCCTTCGTAGCTTTTTTGTACTAGCACCGGGACACCTCGTCGGAGGTAGCCGTGCGCTTTATAAATGGCCTTTGATTGATTGATTGATGGACTTTCATAACTGAACACACTAAATACTTTCCACAATTTGCTCCAACAACTTGCTGCCGGCTTTTGCTGGAGCAAACACCAATGACTTGTTCCCAGAATGTAATCTTGTTCACGAGATTAATGACCCTGACATGATTTTGGGCTGTGTGTGCAAATTTAGTACACATACATACAATGATACGCACGGAAATAGTGCGAACTCCAGTTTTGTGATCAGTTTTAATAGCAGGTGTTGTCTGTGGTTGAGACTAAAAGGTCCTCGGCATGGTAATGGACATGTACTACTGCCCAGAGTGCCTCATCTGTACTGCTCTCTGGATCCCTAATGCTGATTCTTGTTGTCACAGGTGTAGTTACTATTTAAAAAAAATATTGATAAGTGACTTCGTTTTCATGTTTTATATTCTTTTCATTGGTGCCTAGAGAATAATACCTTATCATTACATTTCTTTAGTAGGCATATTTACGTATTATGATTTCTTAGTTTTCATAAAATTCCCTAATTGATATCCCTGATTCGATCAATTTTCATACACACGCATCATCTCCCTCGATGCCAGAAATCCTTGTGTTGCAACGAAGGAGGCCTTTGATCTTGAGATCTGCACATTTAAAACAGACACCACAGCAAAGGACAGAGAACACAAAAGGAACACTTTCTATTTATGGCAGATTTAACAAGTGGATGTTCCCTTCTTCGCGACTCTGAGGGCCGGGACGGCGTCCAGCGGTCGACACAGAGCACGTTTTGGCTGCGTGATTGAGAGGCAGGAAGGCAGGGAAATGCCAAATCTGATTACTTAAGCAAACCATTAGTCTTTATGTCATTTACAAAAATATTTTCTGCATGATTATAGGCCATTGTTTAATGATCCTCTTAGGTTTCAGCAAGGAGATAAATGTGATAAAGTTGTCTTCAAGAGTAATGTTAGCAGAGGGGTAAGGCTGATGCTAAGGGCTGAGGCATACAGTTTGCTCATTTGCAAAATAAAGGCTCTATTTGGAAATGAGCATTGCTGAAAAATCTGCCCAGAGATCGCGGATATAGTCATTCCATCAGGAGAGTAAAGTTGTGAAACTCAGTGGAAATTTCTCCGTGCTAATTCTGCCTGGTCAACTACCATTTCTGCATATAAGCAGTGATAAATCTGCTACATAAGGGGATGGTATATCTATCACCATGAGAAAACCTACCCCCATTTTGGCTAATTTTCCATAGTATTTCCCCAACTAGGCTACATCGTGGAAACAGAAGAAGGCTTGCAAACAAATCCTCTTGTGCAAGGAAAGCCCCAGATCAAGTCCAGGGCAAGAAGAAAGCGGATGCAGACAGATTAACTTTTTACTCGACCATAACCACCATTCAATGTAAGTTGGGTCTTTAGCCCTCTTGGGGGAACCCCAGAGTGATTGCTCCTGTGGTGCCCCCTCACTCTTGGGTGAGCTGACTGACCCCTGGCCCACAAGGCGGATTAGTATAGTCTCAATGGATTGATGGTTCATTCCCATCTAGAGTCACAATTGCACAGTACATTCTATGTCCTTGATGGTGATCGTGGAGTGCAGGCCTGGTGCCAGTAATCAGCAGAGCACTCATGGTGGTGTGATTTTGGGCTCGGCCTCACTGAGCAGGGACTGTCTAGTGTCCACCCTGGCCCAGCCAACGTTATTGCGGTCCGCCGTGAATGTGAACGCCCGGCAGATGACTGGTATGGGCGGTCAAGTGTCTGTACTCAAGTCACACTGCTCGCAGTCCAGTGGGCCTTGCTTTACTGGATCTTTCTTGTGCCCACACACACTCATCTGACCCAAGCAAAGCCAGAACCCAACCCTGGACCAAGTGTTAACTGATGTACTCTGGTCGAGTGTCAACTGATGTACTCTCCTATGACAGGGGATGCCTTCCTCCTTGGCACATACCAGGTAGATGCAACTGAAGGCTGTCACAATACATTCAGTGCCTCAGGCATTTAGGTGCAAGTTTTCTATGGTGGAAGAACCCGCAAAGCTCACAAGTGGTATTAAGGAGTCCCCACAGTCGCGGGCACTCCAGCTTCTCAGCACATGCTGCAGCGACACCCAGATCACCTAGGCATCACCCTTCGGCTTGCAGATCTTCCCCAAGTTGTAGTGGCAGCTTCAGGTTGTTCAGTAAAAATAGTGGGGTGCACACCAGTTTTCTTATTCTATTGACTTGTCCGTAGTTATCCAATAATGCGTGCACTATCGGTAGGGTGCCATGCCCAAATGACACCTGTGTTAATGAAACCATAGAAATGGGGCATCCTCTTGCCCCAAAACCGACTGCACAGCTGTAGCGCCGCTTTGGCAAAAACATATCATCTTTTCCCAGTTTTAATCCTTTTTTAGCCATGTGTTCCGTTCTTTTACATTCTTTTTTAGTATTCAACCTATACTTAAATCCACACGCGGGATTATAATGCCATTTTCAGGTTTCTCATGTTGGAGCTGTGCCCATCCGGACCTCTTGCTAAAACACGTCAAATGCAGGAGTTCATTCGAAGCAGCGTTTATTTCAAACCCAATGCATTTCGGGCAGCAAGTGCCCTTCGTCAGGGGTCACTATAAATAACAATAAAACAAATATCCATTACTGTAATACCCATTAATCAACATGTTACATTGTCTCCATGATGCAGCATAAAGTCTAACCTATTTTGCATTTCAACCCGTCCTCATTTCCTATAGCGAACCCCCTCATAAGCCATGTAAATAATGTGCCTATGTTCTTACAGCAAACCGATCTTCTTATCATGTGCATTCCATTTAACCCATGGATCCCTCAGTTCTATGATACAAACATCTACCCCTTCTTGGTGGCACTACAATTTTTAGTACACTACATTCATCATTCCACCTCCACAATCACACTGCTTACGCCTGCTGCATCAATTTAACACAAACCTCATAGATCCCTTGGTTCACCCCGCTATTCACTACTCACACATTATCAATCCCCAGTCATTCATAACACACCTTCAATCCGCATTCACGCTACTAATTCCACTGCATTTTCATCTCTAGTATTTTACACGTTGTTATTCCTAACGCTATGACCTGGCTCCAAACAATCCCCTATTTTTGTTGAATTATTATACCTCCCAGTCCTCATCATAGCTTCCTACCACATAATCATTCACATTTAACTGACATGAGAAACCTGAAAATGGCATTATAATCCCGCGTGTGGATTTAAGTATAGGTTGAATACTAAAAAAGAATGTAAAAGAACGGAACACATGGCTAAAAAAGGATTAAAACTGGGAAAAGATGATCTGTTTTTGCCAAAGCGGCGCTACAGCTGTGCAGTCGGTTTTGGGGCAAGAGGATGCCCCATTTCTATGGTTTCATTAACACAGGTGTCATTTGGGCATGGCACCCTACCGATAGTGCACGCATTATTGGATAACTACGGACAAGTCAATAGAATAAGAAAACTGGTGTGCACCCCACTATTTTTACTGAATATTTATATAATTGCCCTACATTGGGGTAGCACCCGCTAAACTCATGAGAAGAAATCGAAATAAAAGACATTGCAATTTTCCACATGAACGGAGCAACATCGGGGTTTGACTAAGAAATGGTGTTTATACGAGATTGAAAGGACTCTCAAAATATTCAAAATATTCATACACATTCAAGAATCAGCACGATTTAATGGTGTTTTTCACAATGCTAATTGCTTTTAAATGGTGCAGGAGGGATTTGTAAATGATGTTTATGGTTTTGATTTCAAGAATATGGCATTATGGGAAACGCAGTTCATTTAATTTGCAAGCAACTTGATAATCGTTTTTATGGCGGGAACGAGTTCAATCACTAAGCCAATTAGAAGGGTTGGGCTAGGGAGGCTTAGGGACTGGTTAAATAAGGGTGGAACCGAGGAGGTTACAAACATTTACGGAAACGGTGATGGTGCTGAATTAGAGTGGTTGAAGCAGGTATGTGAAACCGTTTGAATGTTGATGTTGGTTGACGAATGAAAGCGGAGTCTCTGTTTGTGTTGTCAGTTAAATGTGAATGATTATGTGGTAGGAAGCTATGATGAGGACTGGGAGGTATAATAATTCAACAAAAATAGGGGATTGTTTGGAGCCAGGTCATAGCGTTAGGAATAACAACGTGTAAAATACTAGAGATGAAAATGCAGTGGAATTAGTAGCGTGAATGCGGATTGAAGGTGTGTTATGAATGACTGGGGATTGATAATGTGTGAGTAGTGAATAGCGGGGTGAACCAAGGGATCTATGAGGTTTGTGTTAAATTGATGCAGCAGGCGTAAGCAGTGTGATTGTGGAGGTGGAATGATGAATGTAGTGTACTAAAAATTGTAGTGCCACCAAGAAGGGGTAGATGTTTGTATCATAGAACTGAGGGATCCATGGGTTAAATGGAATGCACATGATAAGAAGATCGGTTTGCTGTAAGAACATAGGCACATTATTTACATGGCTTATGAGGGGGTTCGCTATAGGAAATGAGGACGGGTTGAAATGCAAAATAGGTTAGACTTTATGCTGCATCATGGAGACAATGTAACATGTTGATTATTGGGTATTACAGTAATGGATATTTGTTTTATTGTTATTTATAGTGACCCCTGACGAAGGGCACTTGCTGCCCGAAATGCATTGGGTTTGAAATAAACGCTGCTTCGAATGAACTCCTGCATTTGTCGTGTTTTAGCAAGAGGTCCGGATGGGCACAGCTCCAACATGAGAAACCTGAAAATGGCATTATAATCCCGCGTGTGGATTTAAGTATAGGTTGAATACTAAAAAAGAATGTAAAAGAACGGAACACATGGCTAAAAAAGGATTAAAACTGAGAAAAGATGATATGTTTTTGCCAAAGCGGCGCTACAGCTGTGCAGTCGGTTTTGGGGGAAGAGGATGCCCCATTTCTATAGCTTCAGGTTGTTGCCACCTCATGTCCTTCACTGCCCCCCTCTTCCACGCAACTTATTCCTTGTGCAACACGACACCTACAATGTCCGATCTAAACAGTCATTAAGCTTCTTGAAGGCAGGCCCCAAGGCGCCTTCTCCCAACAGGCTGTATAACTCACAAGATTTCTGGTTCCAAATCTGGTAAAGAAGAGTAGGTGGTTGATACCCCCAACCCAGGAACACAAAAAAGTTTCTTGCTTGCACTGGTGTTGGGTATGGAGTCTGGTCGTGAATTATTGGCACACGTGTTGGAATTTCTGTTCCATCGTTGAGCTATATTTGCAGGCGGAGTTTGTGTTTTCCAAGAGTCAGTTATGGGACTGCTTTCGGGCAGTTCTTGCCTTTAGCTTAGTCCTCCAATCCTGGCACAGTCATTGTCTTTAGGTGTCAGCAGGAAGGTAGGGTGGAGTTGGAAGTCTGTTGTGGAAGACCCCAAAACAGGAGCACAAAATAGTGAGAGGCTGCCACACTTAACTACCCAACAACTGTGGGGAGTGGTAGCCCCTCCAGTGAACAATGGGATAGGAAAGGGCACAGGAGTTTTCCAGAGTTTCAAAAGGACCCTCTGTCTCCTCTCCTCAACACTCTTAAGTTTGGTCCACTACAAAGGAACATCCTGCAGGAGGAGCCCTGCATTTCACACCGACATCTCAGGCTCGTTCCGTCCTCCATCTTAGGTGCCAATTGGATTTATGAAACTAAAATGGATTCCTGTGTGTCCAAAGCCACACGCAATAGACACGCTTCACGCACAACCTCTACACACAGAAGTAACACATACATGTCTTCCATGTCTCACATGGATGGTGCAAATGATCAGTTTTCAGGGTTCACGCAGAACAATTTATAACTACAGGCGAGACCAACAGACGACTCTCCTTGGCCGAAGACGTAAAAAAGGCCAACTGCAACTTGAAGTCGCTATCAGATAGCATGTTTTTTTGGATAAGTTTTTCCAAGTTTTCCCCAAAGAAAGATATTTTGCCGGTGCACATACCAGCTTTTCGAACTGAAAAAGCAGTAAATGACTATGCCGGACATCATTTGGTTGTTATTGTTGAAAGGCTTTCCTTAAATATTCCACTAGTTTAACTACTTATGGTCCTACAACTCCTTTCACTCCGGCAGCTGATTTCCCAAATACACCAGAGTCTCTCAGTGCGACGAGGACACTGTTTTGGGGGTGGGGGGGGAAGACATAGTGATCAAGCTGTAAATCATGCAAGGGGATATATGGACAATAATATGTTCATGCAGACACTGACACAGCTGGCCTGCATCATAAGTCACAGTGAAGGGCAACAGTCTTCACAACACATGAGATATTGGGCGACAGAGTTACTGGTACAGCTTGCCTCCATTATGTCTGATCATTCAGAGTGAGAGTTCGAATACACACAGGAGTTATTGGGTGAAAGACATCCTGGCAGGACGGGCCCACATTAAATGTCATTGTCTAGGGCACCATCAACACAGGTACAGTTGTGAACAGAGATTGTGACACAACTGTGCTATATCATAAGTCATTCAAGCTAGCCTGGTTGATGAAGGGTGTTACCCAGAAACCGGTCCCAGGATGCTTGTTTCCGGTCCAGGGAAGACATGGTTTGGCAGTTCGGGCTGGATTGTTCCCATGAGGCACAGGGTCAAGACTGATTTGCATATAGCTGGGTCTGAACTGAGGTGGCGAAGTGAGCTAAAGAATGATGATGGATTCAACCCAGATCTGTGACTGGGGGTGAGAGTCTGAAAAGTTTCAGCGCTCCGGCCGACGGACTTCCCAGGCACTCAAGAGTCATAGGGAGATAGATATATCGTGATGGCGCCTTATCCGCACACATCATGCCTCAACATTCAGGTGACATGCTTGCAAACCTCCCTGGACAGCCGTACGGATGTAAGAGATACAACATGGTTAGCCCAGATCATGTGTCATCCTTCAGGATGTGACTTCTTAACCACCCAAGAGAGTCATGGGGTGGCAGAGATGTTGATGCAGGTTGCCCATGTCATACAGGGTGACAGATATACCAACCAGACCGGAGAATCATATGGTGATGGACATAGTGTCACGGATGTACCACATCATCTTACTTTTCAGGGCGTGACTTTCTAACAACACAAGAGTCAGAGTGACGGCAGGATCAATAAGGCCTGCCCACATTACATCTCACCCGTCAGGATGGCAGATCTCCCACCCACACCACAGTGATGGGGGTACCGACACAGTTGTACCACATCATCTCATTGTTCCGATTGCGACTTCCCAAACACACAAGAAAGTCATACAGGGAAGGAAACACTGACATGGATGTCCCATATTGTATGTTAATGCCCAGGGTCAGAGACTTCTGTCCGCAGAAGAATCACAAAGCCATAGACGGGCGGAGATATCAGCACAATTGGCTCTACCCATGGGTTTAGACGCTCAGCACTTTGTCAAGGCCTAAACTTATAAGATACAGGCTTTTATTTGTTGAATAATACCCAAGTGCTGTGGTTCTTAACCTGTGGTCCTGGGACCCCTTGGAGTCTGTGAAGCCTACTCAAGGGGTCTGCGACTGTTTAGAAAATTCAATAATATTAACAGATTAATAAAGTGTATACAAGTAAAGAAAAAAATTAAAAATTGTAAAATGTTCAGTAAATGTGAAGCTGGAGGCTAAAAATTAAGTTGGTATCCTCAGATTGATTCGTGGGCCAGTAAGTGTGCCAAACAGAATATATCACGGTCGATGGGTGGCCTTTATTGAATTTAGAAAAGCTCCAACCTTCCCATTAAAATTTAAATTGTGTTTTTTATACCTGTTAGGGAATTAAATAAAATATTTCATCATTTGTGTATCGTGTTGCGTTTGACACTATCGAAAATGCTTAGGCCGGGGTCCCTGGCTTCCAGTAATGGCTTAGTGGCGGTCCCCGGGTTCCAGTAATTATTCAGTGGGGGTCCCCGTCTTTCAATAATGATTCGGTGGGGGTCCACAGAAGTCAAAAGTTGAAGACCCACTGCCCTAGTGCCATCAATTACATGCGATTTAAAAATACCATATGGGGAGTTGTCTGAGGTAAAGAATTGGACGTATCTTTCCCTGAGGGTCACGTGCACTATATTCAGTGGCGAACAGATGCCATCCATTGACCAACTGAGTTTGCAGAGGATTGATGTTGGTTTTTAAATCATGGAATAATGTTATTTTTGTCATTTTTTAAACTCCAGAATTGAACAATGGAGGGCAATGCAGAAGTCACTGGCAATTACAAAATGAAGAACACCTTTAGATGGAATTCCCCGTGTTTTGTGTGATTTATAGAGGCCGCCTTTGGGATCCACGCCCTTCTGTGGCTGGGTGGCGGAGGGTTGGGCGGGAACGAGGGAGCAGGCGGACAGCAGCTTGGAGTCCGCATCAAAGCTGGGCGTAGAGTTTATCTGTGACAAGAAGTCAGGGCCTGAGGTTTTTGGCAGCCTTGCACCGCCATGTCTGTCCTCATGATGACATCACCCTGATCTCCGGAGTCATCATTCTCCGGGTCCAGGAAGTTTCAACTTGAGAGGTCAGGAGCCAGTGGAGGGCTTCCGGAAGAGGAACTCAGCTAATGAGGGAGGGAGCAAACCATCCGTCACCAGGGACAATGGCGTACATGCCAAGAGACCAGATTCAGGCGGGAAACTCCCAATTTTTGAAGCAAAAATTGCCTTATTTTAGCTGTATTCCACCTGAAATTGCCTCTACTTCAATAGAAGTCAATGGGGATCTCCCACCCATGGGGGTCCAGTGAACAAGCTTTAGAATCCACTGGATGCAAGGGGATGAAGGGTGGTAAGCAGGGCCGGTTCTAGGATTTTTGGGGCTCAGGGCGAAAGGGAAGATGCGAGGCACTTCTAATTTGTATGCGACATCACAAGAAGTGACATCACAGAAAGTGACATCACAGGACTATTAATCTTCCTTGGCATCGCTGAAGTGGGCTCCTGTGGATATCAATGACATGGATAAAAAGATAAATACCCAAATGAAATAAGTCTACCTATTTTAAAGCTGTATTAAGCGGCTTACATTAGTCACATTGAACGGAAAAGGTAGTCACAGGTCTCACAAAGATGCACTTCCTTACTCAATGTTAACTGATTGTTTCCAGATTGGTGCATGATAAAAATTCCAGAGCATTGCTGCAAATTAATTGAATGGCATCACTGGGGTAAAATGTTTGCAACAGGGTATAGCAAAATAAAGTCGAGTTCAAATGCATGTACCTTTTAATTTTTATTTGAAAGCTTTAGAAATCAAAGGGCAGACTGAAAAGGGCAGCAGAGTTCTGTAGAAACAAAGCAAAGCATGTGATATGGACAATCACCTTGCCCCCACGCTAAGCTGCATCAAAGAAGGGTTAAATCCCCCTGTACTGAAAAAGGCTGTTTACAATGTGCATTTTTTACAGTTCTCAAACTTAGATATCGTTTGATTTCTTTCTTTCATTTGGATCTTGTACTGTCGCATTTGTGATGGAAAAATGAAAAGGCAAGCCCCACAATCCAAGGCAATAGCAGCAGGATGAGCTACTTACATGTGATATAAAAAAGCAACTTGAGAACTCCTCTGGCGGAAGTCTGTCAAGTGAAACTTACAGTTTTCCTATAAGTCCCTTTTTCTGTGACTGGAAAAGACATTTTGATGATGCACTTAATTTGGAACCATTAGTGAAGATAGTTGTGAGGATAAGGCAGTGGACAACTTTGGTAAGAGTGTGTTTACGCAAGTGTGTGTGTTTGTTGCAGCGGTATACCAGTGCAGTTTATTTCTGCTGCTGTGATGAACGTTTAGGCAATTTTATCATTTGGACAGAGAAACAATATCTGCAATTAGGTTTTGCTTCAAGACCACTGCAGAACAGCTCCGTTTCTTAGCTAGAAACTGAGAGCAGACCCCTTACTCACTCCCGAGGATTGGTTTTATACTATTGAAGTCATTAAGAAGTTCTCGCATCGCATTGCTGCAGGGATGTTACTAAAGAGCTCTTGCTTTAATGGTGAACTAAGGGGGGATTGCTGAGACGGACCCACTATAGGAAATACATTAAGGTGTGTCAGCAAGTGGGACTTAAACTAGGGAGTCAGACTTTGTTTATGGGGCTTTGCAGAGACCTCTACTGGCTGACAGCGGTCACTGAGGTGCTTTTCCCTGCAGCTCTCTTGAAGAAGGCACTGAAGATGCACTAATACACAGGTTATTTAGGACACATTGCCTATTGCTACAAAGACAATATACATCTCAAGCACAGCTCATGGCACTATAAGGCTCGCTCTAGAACCTTACACTTAAAACAAAATATGTTACAATTACTGGTGTAACATTCAAGTAGCAGTTGGCTGTCACTCAAAATGTCATACGTATGATTTAGAGATGTCACACGTAAACACACTGAAAATGAAGAAATGTCACACATAGGAAAGGGAGTATCAAGAAAACAAAAATACCCTCCACTTTCAACCATAACTCTTATGGTACCAAGCAAGCAAAGCAAGTCATCGCGACCCTACCTAGAACAGCTCTCATCTCTTTCATCCAAACATCTGTCCATTCATCCTTCCATCCACCCGCAGAGATCCACCATTTCACCTTTCAATTCTGTTATCCATTAATTCATCCATCATTCAGACTCCCACCATTCTGTCTATCCGTCCACCTGTTTTCACTCGATTCTTTCCCTAATCCCTCCATCCATTTACCCTTTCACTCATCCACCTATCCTTTGCCTTACTCATCCATTCACTCATCCATCATCCTTTCTTCCATCCCTCAACCCTCCCTTTCACTTTTCTATCCATTCTGACACTCTACCACCCTCACATCCATCCTTTTGTTGATTTATCAATCCACCGCTTTACTCCGTCCATTCACCCTTTCACTCATCCATCCATCCATCCTTTCACTAAACCATCTACAGTTCCATCCATCTATCCATTCATCCACTCATCCTTCCATTTACCCTTTCACTCATCCATCCTTTCATTCACTTATCCATCCATCATTCTCTCATCATCCATCCATTCACCTTTTTCACTCATCCATCCATCCTTTCGTCCATCCACCCTCCCTTTCACTCATCCATCCTTTCACTCATCCAACCATCCATTCACCCTTTCACTCATCCATCCATCCATCCACTCATTCATCTACTCTTTCACTCCATCCACCCATCCTACTTTTCACTCATTCATCCATCCACCCTCTCACCCATCCATCCATCCATTCATTCATTCATCCATCCATCCATCCATCCATCCACCCACCCACCCAGCCAGCCTTCCATTCAGCAAGGGGTTCAGGAGACATGCATGATGCACAGTGCCAGGACATGAGGTGACTGTGACATGGAATTGTGGCTTCTTTTTTTGCTGTTTTTATAGAACAAACTCAGCTCAAGGTCTTTGGAGCACTTTACCCGAGTACCAATAACATTACAAAAGGTCAGATTTTTTTTATAGGTATCAGGAGATTCAATGATTTGCCCAGAATCACAGGATCCAGAGCTGACGCTAGGACTTGTACCTGGTACCCCTCTTCCATTAAACTAATCCATGTGCTGCGAGGCCCAGGGAAGGGAGTTTCATCCCCTGGGCTTCACAGCAATAGTGTAGGGCTGAAGCCAAGAAGAGAGGGCCCCCTCTGCCCAGGGCCTTCCAGCAATGGATAATGGCTGCAAGGCCCAGGGAAGGGGGTCCCATACCTGGACCTCACAGCCTGATGCAGCGCTTCAAGGCCCATGGGAGGGCGCTTCAAGGCCCATGGGAGAGCGCTTCAAGGCCCATGGGAGTGCGCTTCGCTAAACACTGCCTTGCAATGCCAGTCTTTTCTGGCTGCTCCCTCCTCCCCCAGCACACCTCTCCTTACCTGATAATGTCGGGCTGGTCCTTGGAATAAAAGAGTCCTTCTGTTGCCTGGCAGCGCAAAACAGAAAGGGCATGAGAGGCTTCAGGGCAGGTTTTTTGTCAAAAATCTTTTTATTGATCAAGCATAACAAATCAGGCGACATTACATGGTATATAACGTACATTCCTCACGTTCTCAAAACAATCTAGTGAGTGTACAGATCTAACATATGTGAGTGCCCTTATCTCCATGTGGCTGTCACAAGTTCGCCTTCCATAATAAACTCATGCTTAGAGTCGTTTGCATCCTAAGAACTAGTAACCCCCAACACAACCATTCCCTCCCCTCCCCACCCCAAACCCAACCCTCAAACAACTATGGTGGTATCTGCTAACTAATCATATTGTTCTATCGGGCTGCTTCGGGCTACTACGAGTCTCTGCTGGTGTCAGGGGGCTCTTTTCTGGTACTGTACCACCTCTATCCGCGGGCCAATCGTGGCTGTGCATCGTTTTGTCTTAGAACTGGAAGAGGTGTAAGGCCCTTAGAGAGGAAGGGCACACCGCCAACAGTAGACCCCGTGTTAGGTATGCGACTAGCGGTCCCCATTTGTATTAAAAAAATGTATAATCATCTCTGAAGATTTCCGCCAACCTTTCCATGGAGAGGATCCTCCAGAGGCGGGAATGCCATTGAGAAAAGGCTGGGGCCTCTCTTCTTTTCCATGCGGCCGTTATCGCCGTTTTGACAGCCCCAACACAGGTCCACATGATTGCCTTGTCTGCTTTCGTTTGGTGTTCCAGGTCTGGATCTCTAACTCCCAAGAGGACTCCTTCTATGGCCGTCGGGATGGGATACCCCAACATGTCTTTAATATGAGCCAGAATTTCCTCCCAGAACGTTTTTATTGTGGGGCAGTCCCACCAAATGTGGAGGAAATCCCCCAAGAGGCCACAGCCCCGCCAGCAGAGACTGGAGGTGTCTGGAAATATCTTTCTGAGTTTAGTGGGGTACATGTACCAGTCAAAGAGAGTTTTACAGTGTGCTTCTCTCAGGTCAAGGGAGTGATTACTCTTTGTGATGTCTGACCAGACGTGCTCCCACTCTTTTTCGGATATGTCCCTCCCGACCACCTGCTCCCAAAAAGTCATATAGCGTGCCCTTGGAGAGTATAGTGTTGAAAGGAGAAGTCTGTATAAGAAAGAGATCACTCCTTTCATAGAGCCCACTTTCCTCACGCAAATTCGCAATCATGAGGTAGTGAAAATGTTTGCTAGGCGGTACATGGAAGTCCCTTTGCCAGCTCTCAAAGGTGAGGATATCATGATTGTGGAACATATCTGAAAGCATCAGGCAACCTCCCTCCCTCCATGTGTCGAACGGACCTTCTTGTAAGGCTGGGGGGAACTCTGGATTGAAGTGGATTGGAGTGTAGGGTGAAGGGAAAGACGTCCACCCCCTGCCACTCGTGACCCCCCATCCCAAACCTTGGCCGGCCTATCTTTCTTGGGTTTCCAAATGACATCCCAGATTGTTCTTCCCACTATTGCCCTGTCCATGTGGAGCCAGTGTTTATCCGACTCCCTTAGAGACCACTCCGCTATAAACCTCAGTTGGGCTGCTTTCTAATATAAACTGAAATCTGGGAGAGCTACCTCCCCTTCCCTCTTCGTGCGGCGTAACGTATGGAAAGGGAGACGCGCCCTTCCATTTTGCCACACATATTTAGTGTCCACAGAGCGCAACTTAGGCAGAAAATCCCGCTCCAGGTCTATTGGTAGCGCTTGGAACAGGTATAGTAGTTTTGGGAATACTGTCATTTTAACAGCATTTATTCGCCCAAGCCAAGATGTGTAGAGTGGTCTCCATCGTTTGAGTTCCTGTTGTAGTTGGGACAGTAAGGGGGGAAAGTTGGCCCTAAAGAGATCCTCCACCCTTGGCATGAGCTGAATCCCCAGATATTGGAGGGAGCGCCTAGCCCACTGAAAAGGAGATTGCTCCCGGACAGAGCGGATCTCTCTCTCTGGAATCGTAAGGTTCAAGATAGAGGACTTAGACAGGTCGACTTTAAAGCCGGAAACCCCCTCGAACCGGCGTAACTATCTGTAACGCTTGCAGTGAGGGACCGGGATCAGAGAGGGTCATCAGCACATCATCCGCGAATAATGACAGTTTATGTTCCTCTCCGCCGAAGCCTATCCCCTTAATCTCCGGAGTGGCCCTGATCCGTGGCGCTAGTGGTTTGATGCTTGAAGCAAGTAATAGGGGCGAGAGCGGACACCCCTGTCGTGTCCCTCTGTCCAGGGGGAAGGGAAGCGACTTTGACCCATTGACCTGCACACTTGAGAGAGGGTGTGCGTAGTTCGCCTTGATCATTCCAATAAATTCCTTCCGAAAGCCCATCCGCTCTAGGGTGTAAAAGAGAAATGCCCAATCCACCCTGTCAAAAGCCTTTTCGGCGTCCAGACCCACGAGAATCGCCGAGATCTTGCCATCTCTATCAAATGTATTCTTCGACGAATATTGTCGTGGGTCTGCCTCCCCTTTATGAAGCCCGATTGATCAGGGTGGATTAGTGCAGGCATCAGGTCCTCTAATCTAGCGGCCAATATGGCCAAATATAATTTAGCGTCTAGGTTTAGCAATGCGATTGGTCTATAGGAGGTGCAGTATTGGGGGTCTTTCTCTGTCTTAGGGATTACGGTAATCACTGCCTCAGCCATGGACCTCGTCACCGTGCGACCCTCTGCAATTGCGTTAAATAAAGATGTGAGGTGTGCGGTGATCTCCGACGCATACGTTTTTTAAAAATGGGCCGACAGACCATCCGGTCCTGGAGACTTGTGCGGCTTGAGATTCGCGATAGCCTTCCCTACCTCCTCGGCTGAAATAGGGGCGTTTAGTTGGTCGTTCCACGCTGCCGGGACTTGGGGCGAGTGCGTGCAAGTATTGAAGTTGTGCCTATGTATCTATAGGGGAACCTGTATAGAGCTGTCTGTAAAACCTTCCAAATGTGTTGGCCTTCGCCTCGTCTGCATGTGTTATGTTGCCCTCATCATCGCAGATGCCCCATATGTATTCCTTCTCCCTTTTTTCCTGAAGCTGTCTAGCTAGGTGGGTGCCCACCTTGTTCCCCTGAGTGCAGGAGATCTGGCGAAGCCGTAGTAAAGTGTGTTCTGCTCTGTTGGTGTAGATCACCGTGATTTTCCCTTTCAGGGCGCTTCATTTACGATGCAGGGCCCATGTGGGGGTCTTTTTGTACTCTCTTTCAATTCCCTCCAGCTTTGCCTCTAAAGCCTCCTGTTCCCTGGTTCTCTGTTTATTCAGAGTAGGGTTTAGCTCTATGCATTTGCCACTAAGAACTGCATTAAAAGCATCCCAGTTGTTCAGGGGGGATGTCGCCTGAGGTTGGTACAACTGGAAGAATTCATTGATTGCTGCCCGGAGTTCATCTCGTGAAACCCTATCTCTAATGATTGACGCTGGGAAGTACCATCGCAGAGGACCTGGTGTAGTGCACCCCCAGGAAAGGCAGATCGAAACTAGGCCGTGATCTGAAATAGTGATCTGGAGAATCTTCGCCGCCCGAAGGCACCCCAGTAGCGATTGGCTAATAAATATATAGTCCAGCCGCGAATAAGATTGATGCACGTGGGACCGGAAGGAGTAATCTTTGGTTGTCGGATATAACGTTCTCCATGCGTCTTTTAGTCCTAATGCCTGTATCTTCTGTTTAACCCCTATGGGGAAGCTACCTGTGGCCGACCTAAGGGGATGGGTGCTATCTAATCCTGCATGCCATGTTAGGTTGAAGTCTCCCATTAGGATTGTCGGGCCCTCAGCGAAACCCCCCACCAAATCCAATAGAGAGGTCAAGTACGCCAGTTGGCCTGTGTGCATATGCCGAAATAAATGTGCATAGCCTGCCCCTCAACTTCCCCTTCACCATGATCACCCTCCCCTCTCTGTCCGCTTTTATGGCTTCTGGCTGAAATTTTGTCGAGGAGTGGAACAGTAAAGCAACTCCTTTCTGTTTGGTCCCCGCCGACGATCTATATATTAAGGGGTAACTTTTGTGGCGGAGCCGTAGCTCCTCTGCTTTCTTTAAATGAGTTTCCTGAAGTGCTATTACGTCAAAGTGATGATCTAGCAAGTATTTCCATACCTTTTGTCATTTAAGGGGCGAGTTCAACCCCCTCACGTTACACGATCATCCCATGATAGGCCTCCCCCTCTCCACCCAAACAGACCCATGACTGCACGTGACCTCCCCTCACTCCCTTGTCCCCCCCTTGTGTAGCTCTTTGAATCCTGTAGACACAGACCCCCCACCCCAGCATCAACCCGTTTCTTGTCCGATAGTCCACATTGTACACCACCATCCCTTAACCCCCCTCCCCCCCAACCGTGAATAACAATTAACCAAGAAAAACCTGAGCTGGGCAGCCTGGGGGCCCCCAGATCCCACGTTGCATGAGGAAGAGGTCATGTTGACAGGCACCCTGGACAGGGCCCGAGACCTCGGCTGTCGATCTCGAAATTCAGAGGTAGCCGCAAAGTGATCAATCTGTCCCCTGAGCCGGGAGCGAACTCATGTTATAACAGAAGTAGTCCTGACTTCATCGTTCTATCGCCACTGGTGAAGCAGTTCCATGTGGTATCTTCTCCTCTATAGGACCTCCACATTCTCTTTATCCTAAATGTCGGTGGCCCATTATTTGAGAAAGTTTGCCCCTAGAGCCAAAATGCCACTGAGAAAGTGTGCCTCTCGCTGGTTCTTTCTCTTTCGAGGTTCCTTGGCCGCGATCATCTTCGGGGATTGGAAGACCAAAGATTCCCAGGCCCTCCTACAGCTCCGTGATGTGCCGTGTTTTGTTCTTATTCTCAAAGATCAGACCGCCCATCTATATTTAATATTGTCCTCCCGTAGTTTAGTTGTAATAGGTCTCAGATGCTGTACCCGCAGAAGTGTGGAGGGCACCAGTTCCTGGAACAACAGGCATTTGAACCCTTGGAAAGAGATTCCGTCTTTCTTCCATGCTGCTTGCAAGATAGCTTATTTCACCTTAAAAGAATGCGTCTTGACTAGAATGTCCCGGGTACGGTGTCGTTCTCCACCTTGTTGGGACCCCACCCGGTGCTCCCTCTCGATTTTAATTTTTATTGAGCGCGAGCTGAGAATTTCTGCGAAGAGCCCCTCGACGAACGCTTCTGGATCTGGACCTTCCTCTCCTTCCTCTAAGTCTCTAATTCTTATGTTCTCTCTCCGTGCCCTGTTTTCCTAATCCTCTGTCTTCAGGAGAGTCTTCTGGAGCTGCGATCGGAGCTCTTTCACTAATTCGTGGGAGGCCGTGGAGCGTTTGTCCAACTCTTGCGTCTGGCCCTCCACCTCCATGATTCTAGTGCCTACTGAATCTACATCTTGCTGGAGGGCGTTCATCCGTTCGGTAAGATCAGCCTTAAGTTGGTCCATGGAGGACTTAATATCTTGCTTGATTTCGGCACGCAGCTCTGTTTTGAACTCCCTGAGGGAGGCCATAAAATCCTCTTTAGTAGTGACATTGTGGCAACTTCTCCCCCTTGGTCCTGAACTTGTTTCTTCTCTGTGGGGGTAAAGAAGCAGGATACTTTGCTTGTCGCCTTTTTTGGTGGCATATGTGCACAATGGCTGGCCTTCTTCTTCTTGGGAGAGAGTCCCACTTCGGGCCTCCCCTCCCTTGTTGAGACCCAAAGCTCCCAAGTCCACCGGAGGGGTGCTGCACCTCTCAGCGGCCTGTCCTCACATTACAGCACATCGGCCATTTTAGGGTCAGGCGTGGAGCCGATGTTACAGCAAACTATGCTTGTTTGTCTCCCTTGAGGCCAGTGCTTTTTTATCATTCTGTCCCCTATTTTGATGCCTCTAATCAGTGCAGACCATGGGGGGGGCCCCCCCCTGGGAGCCCCGCTATGCCTCCCGCCACCGCCTGGCTGCAGGCGCCATTTTGAAGTCAGGCGTTGCTCCCAGGGCACCTCAAGGGCTTCGCTGCGTTATATCCAAGTATGGGGGCACGGGTCATCGGGGGCCCCCCACCTCCTGCAACGGTCATCAGAAGGCCCAGCGTCGTCAGCGATGCCCCCGCTCACCGTCTGTTCTCCTGCGGTGAGTGATTGCCTCCGCGTGCGACCAGTGCCGCGGCCTCCCCTTAGGGTGCGCGTCTCCAATTAGCCAGCGAGCACCCCCAGGGGCCCCCCGGACCCTGTCGTGATTGTCCGCGGGGGCCACTGCTCTAGTTGTGTGTTGTTGCGCCGCTTCAGTTGCTCCGCTCCTCCGGGAGGGTTGCGTCCACCCGCACCATGTTATGGGCCCGCACCGCTCCCTTCCGCCATTCAAAGCCTCGAGCTTCTTGGCCGCGCGGGGCTGGTATCGTCAGGCTTGCTTGCTGGCCACTCAGTTGCGTTTCCTGGCTGCCTCTCCTACCGGCAGCAAACCTTCACAGCCTCGAGTCTCGGGAGCCGATGTGGATCACGTCCACCCGGCCACGTCCCTCAGGGCAGGTTTTTAAGAGAGTTGCTGCGCTGACGCAGTGAGCCAACATTATTGGTTTTGCTGCTGCCCACTTCCCCCACTTACTGTTTTCCTTCCCCCTCACTCCACAGAATGCCACCAAGCCCTTGGAACAGGGAGGTCAAGACACCTCCCTTGAAAAACTACACTTGTGATGTGATCGGATGTGGGAGGGGGCAATTGAGGAGCAGGTGGGCTGACTAATACATGGCATTGCACATAAAAGTGGGGCCCCATGTTTTCAACCTGAGTGCGGGGCCTTGGGCAGCTGCCCACACTCCCCATGCTTAGCACCGGCCCTGCAACAAACACAGCACGGGCAGCAGCAGCTCAAGCTCCTCTTACACACAGAACAGATACAGCATGGGTCGCAAAAGCTTCTCTCACACACAACTGGTACAGCACGGGTCGCAGAAGCTCTTCTCACACAGAGCAGGTGCAGCATGGGATGCAGCAGCAGAAGTTCCTCCCACACAGAACAGGTACAGCACGGGTCGCAGCAGTACAAGTTCCTCATACACAGAAAAGCAACAGCACGGGTAGCAACAGCACACGATCCGCACACATAGTACAGGTACAGCACTGGTCGCAGCAGCACAAGCGTCTGTCAAATACAGAACAGGAACAGCGCAGGTCCCCAGCAGCACAAGCTCCTCACCAGGGGCATAGCTTAGTCAGTGTGATTCGTAGTGTGTGAATCTCAAATTTCCCCTGCTAAAGCTGCAGTGGGCTGCATGGCAAAGGGGTGAGATAACCAATGTTCGGGATGGACTGTTTCCATGAGGAACAGGGTCAGTACTGACTTGCATTAGGTGGGCCTCTGTCTTGAATGGCACAGTGGGCGAAAAAGGATGGGTTGGAATGTTATCCCAAACGATTGCCACTGGTTAGACAATTTGCAAGCGATTGTCCCATCACCTTTTGGGTGATTGGCTACCAGTAATAGGCCTAGAAACCGGAGACCGGCACAGCTTTCGAAACCTACTACTGCTAATGTTTATGAATTCTAAAAAGTAGTACATTTGTACCCATTCAAGGAGTACTTCTATGGGTACAGATTTACTTTTTTGGTAAAGCGGTCACTACATATATTTACGGTCCCGATCCACAAAATGAAACAAGTTAAAACCTCTTAGTGAAACAAGAGCAATGAGAAAACCAGACCTAGACATAGCAGACCTAACTCTGGGCCCTCAGACTCAAGTACCAAACCAAGAATGCATTTAAGGGATGTCACACCCCAAACACTGCTGCTGAAGCTATGCCCCTGCCGGTCCCATCGGGGCCTAGTAATTCTCCCAGGTAACTCATGACAACGGTCGCGTCCAACAAAACATTCTGGAGTCCTGCCCTGGGATCACTTATTTTAAATGTACTTTCACTGCACGCACTCTTCTTCGTCTCTGCTACATGAAACCTTGAGGGTAGAGTTGTCAAATTGGTGCATGTGGGCAGGGCTGAGTATTTCTAGTTCTCTCCTTTTACAAATCACTTTATTAAGTGACTGATGGCCACATGTACTAAATCCGAATCACAAACGAAGGAGGGTGCGCAGGCAAATTTATAAGGCAAGCCAGAGCTGAGCCATGGGTCTGGCTTTGCTCTGAGAGTCCGTGCTTGAGCTGAGCCTTGGAAACGTTTGGCATGTATATCCTGCACCTGACCTTAGTACGTCCGATTATATTTCTGCATAGAACGGGATTTATTAAAAGTGATAATTTTTAGAAACATTAACGGCTCGGCCCCCCAACGACAATGCCATTAGTGAACCTAGAGGCAAGTTAGTAGTCATGTAAACCCTAAACGTGGCCTAGATTCTTATAGATGGAGCAACATTATAGTCCATTAAATCATGCATAAGAGGTGCTTGTACAGTACAAATCCTAAACTCAAAACTTTAAAAGTGGGATCAATATGTGATAATAAAGAACAAGCATTGGCAAAGTCAATAGGTTGCGCCTATATGAGAGCTGTAGGCTTTGGCAAGTTTAAGCCATGTTGTACAGCAGTGTGGCTACTGTTTCGCATTGCTGAACATTAGTGGCGTGGTGTGGTATAGATTGGAGTGGGGTAGATAGGGGTAGTGTGAATTAGGTTGGATTGGAGTGGGGTAGGTTGGTTTAGAGTAGCATGGAGTGGGGTAGATTGGGGGTAGCATGGAGTAGGGTAGATTGGCTTAGAGTGGAGTGGGGTAGATTGTAGTGGGGTATGTTGGGGTGTAGTGAGGAAGCCTGGAGTGGGGTAGATTGGAGTAGACTAGTGGTGAAGAGTGGGGTAGAGTGGGGTGGGGTAGATTGGAGTGGAGTTTGGTAGATTGGAGTGGAGTGGGCTGGATTGTAGTGGAATGGGGTGTGGTAGATTCGAGCGGCCTGGGGTAGATAGGAGTAGATTTGGGTAGATTGCGGTAGATAGGAGTGCAGTAGTCCGTGGTGGATTGGGGTAGAGTGGAGTGAAGTAAATTTGGGTAGATTGGAATGGGGTAGTTTGGGGAAGAGTACAGTAGGATGGATTGGGGTAGATTGAAATGGGGTGGATTAGAGTAGGGTAGGTTGGAGTGGAGTTGGGGTAGATTGGAGTGGAGTCGAAGTAGATTGGGTGGATTAGAGTATGGTGGATTGGAATGGAGGGGTATATTGGAGTGGGGCAGAATGGAGTGGAGAAGGGTAGGTTGGAGCGGGGTGGAGAAGGGTAGGTTGGAGCGGGGTGGAGTGGGGTGGGGTAGAGTGGAGCCTGGTGGATTGGAGTAGAGTGGAGCGGGCTAGATTGGAGTGGAGTACAGTGGGGAACATTTGGTGGATTGGAGTAGGGTAGAGTGGAGTGGGCTAGATTGGGTGGGATGGAGTAGGGTAGAATGAGTGGGGCAGATTGGGGTATAGTGGAGTACGGTAGATTGGAGTGGAGTAGAGTGGGGGCAGATTGAAGTGGAGTAGGGTGGGGGCAGATTGAAGTGGAGTCGACTGGGGGTAAATTAGGGTGGAGTGGGGTGCATTGGAGAGATGTAGATTGGGTAGAGTATGGTAGATTGGAATGTAGATTGGAGTGGGGTAGATTGTAGTGAAGTAGAGTGGGGTATATTGGAGTGGAGTGGGGAAAATTGGAGTGGAGTGGGGTAGAATGGAGTGGTGTAGAGTGGAGGGGTGTGGAGTGACGACCCGTAGAGTGTCTTACCGTGGAGTGTCGTCGAGTGGCATGGCATATTGTGGAGCAAAGTGTTGTAGAGTGAAGTGGTGTAGAGTTTTGTACAGAGGAGTAGTGTACAGTGGAGTGGCATAGTGTGGAGTATGCATGGTGTGATAGCACACTGCCATTAAAGACAACACATTTCAGATTGAAAATTACCATTTCATTTGCACAGACATAGTTTTACTGCGCAAAAGCGATAATGTGTTTAAATGTCATCACTAGGTGTATTTGTTTTGATCGTATTAAAATATTTGTTTCCCCCACCCTTCAAAAATCCAAAACAAATGTGCTTCTTTTCTACTGTTCCTATTCTGACGTATTCTGAAATATAAGCAGAGTTCGTTTTTGTTGTGTGATAGAAAAAACACCCTACGGCCTGTCTTCTCGCACAAGTACTCAGCAGGATGGATTGTCACATAAATTTTCTCACTTTGAAGTCAGCAAAAGAAGAGTAAACACAAAGTTCCCTCGGAATACAAAGCCTGACATTTGACCTCTGTCTCTGAATGCACAGAAAATTAGACAAGATGAGATCAATATTTAAAGGCCTGTTTACAGACAGCGAGTCTTCACCAGAGAGACAAAGTCAATCTGGACAGCTTAAAACAACAAGTAAACGACAGAACCAACTCGGAATGTGGCTCAACAGAAAGAAAAAAATTGGTCGCAAAAGTGCGACCAGTGTAAGGGCACAAGTAGTTGGGCCATGCTTTAGGGGAGGGTCACATGCAAGAAGAGGAAAGTGCAGATCGCAGAACTGACCAGCAGGAAGCAAGCAATTGAGAGTGGCTTTGAAACCCACCAATGGTAAGTAATGGGAGGGCTCCAAGCCCATTAACAGTAAACAAAATGTCTCAGAGACAGTGCATGAGGTGTCTACGCGAGACCTAAAAATGAGGCTCTGTGAAATAAAATATTACCTAGGATCACAGAATTTGGACAAGCAGGGAAGTTGGCATTGATTCCCGGTTATCTGGTTTCACATGTTGAACTTCAGCCACCAGATGGGTATCTCTCTCGCCGTCCATGTACAGCAACGGTCACTGTTTTGTCTTTCGTTCTTGGCCCAAGAAAAATGACACAGACATAGCAGACTTGACTCATGGCTCCCCAGACCCAACTGATGAGCCAAGAAGGCCTTTATTTGGGGGTTGCGGGGGCGGCCACACCCCAAACACCCCTGTGAAGCTACACCTCTGCTTCTCACACACAGAACAGATACAGCATGGGTCCCAGCAGCACAAGCTCCTCACACATAGCAAGTACAGTACGGGTAGCAGCAACAAAAGCTTCTCTAACACACAGAGCAGTGTACAGTACTGGCAAGCTTCTCACTTACACAGAACAGGTACAGCACGGGACCCAGTAGTATACGCTCCTCATATACAGAATAGGTACTGCACGGGTCCCACAGCACAAGTTCTTCACACACAGAACAGGTACAGCATGGGTCCCCACAGCACAAGTTCTTCACATACAGGACAGGACAGGTACAGTCAGCGAGGCAGCTGTGCAGAAACTTCTCTCACATACAGAACAGGTACAGCACGGGTCCCAGCAGCCAAGTTCCTCACACAGAGAATAGGTACAGCACGGGTCCCCACAGCATAAGTTCTTCACATACAGGACAGGTACAGCTCAGTGAGGCAGCTGTGCAGAAGCTTCTCTCACGCACAGAACAGGTACAGCACGGGTCCCAGCAGCCAAGCTCCTCATACAGAGAATAGGTACAGCACCGGTCCCAGCAGCCAAGCTCCTCACAAATAGAACAGGTACAGCATGGAGCCAAGCTCCTCACACATAGAACAGGTACAGCACGGGTCCCAGCAGCCAAGCTCCTCACATATAGAACAGGTACCGCACGGGTCACAGCAGCCAAGCTCCTCACACAGAGAACAGGTACCGCACGGGTCCCAGCAGCCAAGCTCCTCACACAGAGAACAGGTACAGCACGGGTCCCAGCAGCCAAGCTCCTTACATATAGAACTGGTACCGCACGGGTCCCAGCAGCCAAGCTCCTCACACGTAGAACAGGTACAGCATGGGTCCCAGCAGCCAAGCTCCTCACACACAGAACAGGTACAGCATGTGTGAGAAGTTGGCCTGATATATGCTGCCCACTAATTAAAGTGGGCACCTTGCACCAGTCCAAACAACCCTTATGATGTATGAGGTCAAAGATAACCTTTAGAAAGCTATCCTAGTGGAAGCTGTGGAGAGCAGCCTTCATGCTTAATCTTGAAGGAATGTAAAGCAGCTTGTTTTACCAGAATATCACCTCCTATATTGACTAAATGAAAGGAGAACCATACAGTAGTTATATAAAAATATGTATTTATTAATATAACACTCTCTACTATCTTCTACATGAGGATAGAACACAAAGCACACAATACGAGATCAATAGAACAGTTGTAAGTAGCACAATACACAGTGGGCTCCAGGGGGAGACCAAACCATATACTGAAATAGTGGTATAACAGTCACGACTGAGATCAAGACAAGGTCTGGAGCACGTAGAATCGCTGGGACCCCAAGGAACCACCCAAGGTGAGTAGATAGGGACCCCACGGAGGACGGGTGCAGTGTGTGAACACGGCCGCGGGCTCCGTACAATTCTATGGGGAAGTCGAGGTTACACTTTTAAAGTTTAAGGACCTTTCTAGGAGGACTTCGAGCGAACCCTTTGGAACGTTTGAAGAGCCACCCCACCCATGGATACAGTAGTACCCAAGTTACCTATCCCAGAGGAGCCGGGTGCATAGGTCTGGAGTGGCGTCGGAAACTGCCATCGTTCTCAATGGAGGGCTGTGAAGAAGTACTGCTGCCGTGAAGGTGAAAAGGGTCAGGTGGAATCCAAGCCTGGATTCGGGAAGGAAGGAACCTGAAAGCAGAGGGGACAGAGTCTGGGTCACTTCAGAGTGACCAGGGGCTCGGTAGACGATTGCCCACCGATGTCGGTTGCTTCAGGTGCGAAGAAGGGATGCTTGACTCTGCAGCCACGAGGACCAGGAGACGTCGAGGACGACCAGGAGCAGGAGGTGAGCTGTCCCACGAAGGATGTCGAGTGCTGAGGGGTCGGTGTCCGGCTGGAGCACCAACAGCCTTGGCAAAAGCAACCCACGAAGGAAGGTCAAACAGGTTACGGTGTGGACCAGCAAGGTCCAGGGGACTCACCAAGCAATGGGGAGTCAGGGCACGTCTGGAGCAACCAGGAAAGCCCAACAGAAATCAAGATGACCCTCAGAGAGTCCCACAGGCCGAAGGACCAGGAGTCGCGAGGGGACCTCGTGCAAGATTGCAAAGTACCAGCCCACGGAGCACTCGGTGCGAGGAGGCCGGCGTTCTTTGGTGCAAATACTGCTCAGGGTCAGGACTACACGGAGTCCAATGCACAAGCTCGGGAATCGACAACAAGCATATGCAATTGGACGCGGTGCACAGGGATTCGGGTTATGCAGTCCCCACGAGGGATACTGGCCTCAAATTTGCTGAGAGGGCAGATCGACCTCAGGGACCCTCGAAAACCCACCTCCTGTGTTGCTGAAATCTTCGGAGTCCGCAGGAGCTCAGGAGCAGCAGTGGAGAAGTGTGGCTCAATGGTTAGAGCGGCAGACCCTGATGCAGAGATCTGGCCCGGGACCAGGGTTCAATTCCCGCCTCGGCGGGTTTTGGGCTCAATTTCCTCGGACCTGATAATTCTCGCCTCGGTGCCTATTCTAATCATGGGTCCCACTCTGCAACTCTGGGCAATAGCTTGCTTAATCTCCACAACGGCCCCAACAGCGCTGGGATGCCTGGCTTCACCCAGGAGTGGACATTTCACAGGGAAAAGCCAGGAAGGGTTCCACAGCGGTATGCGTACAGCGCCAGGACACCTCTTTGGGGGTATAAGTGCGCTTTACAAGTACGAATTTCATTTCAGCAGACCAGTCAGTTGAGTTACGGTGCCTGCTAGGGCAGGGGAGTGACTCCTTCACTCCAAGGGAGATTCTTCAGTTGTCCTTAGTGCACCACAGGTCCTGCACAGAGCCTGTATGGAGCAAGGGCACAGACAAAGCGGAGAGGGAGACGAAGTCGGGCCCAGTCGAAGTCCAGCGATGTCCAGACGGTCGAAGGTCAGTGGTTTCTTCTTGTAGAATCTTGTCCACTTAAAATCTAAAGTCTTACAGCCAGGTAAGCCCTTATGTCCCCACGGGAGGGGGTTGGACAGATTTGGGGGGCCCTCCAAGGGGAGGGTCAGGACAGAGGGGTGGTTACACCCATGTCCTTTGTCCAGTTTCGCGCCAGAGCAGGAGCCAATGGCTCCTAGAACTGGTTTGAGCTGGACTATGCACAGGAACACCAAATGTGCCCCGGGTGCAGACTTTCAGGCACTCTCAGAGTGCACCCACCCAGCCCCAATACACTAAATCCTGTCTGGGAGGTGGTCACACCTCCCTGTGACAGGATGCCTATTGTGCTGCCTTCCTCTGCTCGAGCTTGGCTCAGCAGCAGGAGGGCAGAAATGTGTCTCTGGTCGGCAGCATTCATTTTGTGCTGACCGGGTCGAGAAGGCTGGCACCGGATAGACCAGTAACCCCACGAAGCTTGCTTCAGAAGGGTGGAATCATACCTCCCACACCGGTTACCGGTGTGGAGGTATGATTCCAAGGTGTTTGATACCAAACACAATATGTTTCTATGCAGCCGTTTTCGAGATAGCATTTACCGCGAGGTTATAATGCACCTCTACCTATATGTCCGGCTGAGTCACAGGCAACCCGGGAGAATGGTCTCCGAAGGCTGCAGAGAGGCTCTGCTCATGCAGGGGCACCCTCTCACTAAGAACCCAGCACCCTGAAGGCCTGCTATAGGGGTGACTTATAAGTTTTAAGTGTAGTGACCTATAGATATAGTGAACCTATATCTAAAGTAAGTGGTGCAAGCACCATCTTACATAGGCTGCTGTAGCAGACCTGGAGTTCCATTTTGCATGGCCTCTCATGGGTGGCATAATACATGCTTCAGCCCATGGGAGGCCTCTGGTTTACCTATGCCCTGGGTACATGGGTACCATATACTAGGGACTTATAAGGGTACCCCAGTATCCAATCTGGAGTGTACCCAAGAACATGTGGGAAACTTTAGAGGAGAAAGCAGATAGACTGGGGTCCTGTTTAGAAGGATCCCAGTCAGACTAGTCAAAAACAGTGAAACATCAAGCAAAAAGTGGGGGTAACCGTAAGAAGCAGATCCTACTTTCCTACAGCATGGGTCCCAGCCGCCAAGCTCCTCACATGGAGAATAGGTACAGCACGGGTCCCAGCAGCCAAGCTCCTCACACACAAAACAGGTACAGCATGGGTCCCAGCAGCCAAGCTCCTCACACAGAACAGGTACAGCATGGGTCCCAGCAGCCAAGCTCCGCACATATAGAACAGGTACCGCACGGGTCCCAGCAGCCAGGCTTCTCACACATAGAACAGGTACAGCATGGGTCCCAGCAGCCAAGCTCCTCACAAAGAGAATAGGTACTCCTCACACAGAACCGGTACAGCACGGGTCCCAGCAGCCAAGCTCCTCACATATAGAACAGGTACCGCACGGGTCCCAGCTGCCAAGCTCCTCACACATAGAACAGGTACAGCATGGGTCCCAGCAGCCAAGCTCCTCACACAGAGAATAGGTACTCCTCACACAGAATTAACAACGATACTTTGACGGCGGACTGCTGTTTCTGCACCTCACACTAGTTTCAGTTAAATCAGGTTCCTTGCGCAACTAGCCCTTGCACCAGCCGTCGGGTGATGCCTCTGTACGTCAGATCCTAAGCAATTGAGGGGTTGGGCGTGCGCAGGCAATGAAGTCCAAGAAGTCAATGTTTAGTTTTTCAAATGAGTCTTTATTTTCACTTAATTAGTTCTCACAGGATTGAAGATTTTATGGACAGCCAACGCGTTTCGTTCTCATGACGAGAACTTCGTCAGGGCTCAGTAGGCGAATGTCATTCCTTTGATGTATACTAGGTAAGTTTGGCCTGGTTCCAACGTGACCTTCCGTGTAGGATTCGAATACGCGATCCCTTAACCAAGTCGGTGTTCCAGGTAAGTAATCTGGAAACACTCAGGATATCGCAAGGCCTCAGTTGGCCTAAGTAGCAAATCTCAAATTGCGAGTTCTCCTGCCAGAATGAGCGAGGTACTCCTCACACAGAACCGGTACAGCACGGGTCCCAGCAGCCAAGCTCCTCACACAGAGAATAGGTACTCCTCACACAGAACCAGTACAGCACGGGCCCAGCAGCCAAGCTCCTCACAAAGAGAATAGGTACAGCACGGGTCCAAGCAGCCAAGCTCCTCACACACAGCAGGTACAGCATGGGTCCCAGCAGCCAAGCTCCTCACATATAGAACAGGTACCGCACGGATCCCAGCAGCACAAGCTCCTCACATATAGAACAGGTACCGCACGGGTCCCAGCAGCCAAGCTCCTCACACATAGAACAGGGACAGCATGGGTCCCAGCAGCCAAGCTCCTCACACAGAACAGGTACAGCATGGGTCCCAGCAGCCAAGCTCCTCACACAGAGAATAGGTACAGCATGGGTCCCAGCAGCCAAGCTCCTCACACAGAACCGGTACAGCACGGGTCCCAGCAGCCAAGCTCCTCACACAGAGAATAGGTACAGCATGGGTCCCAGCAGCCAAGCTCCTCACACAGAACAGGTACAGCACGGGTCCCAGCAGCCAAACTCCTCACACAGAACCGGCACAGCACGGGTCCCAGCAGCCCAGCTCCTCGCACAGAGAATAGGTACTCCTCACACAGAACAGGTACAGCACAGGCCCAGCAGCCAAGCTCCTCACACAGAGAATAGGTACTCCTCACACAGAACAGGTACAGCACGGATCCCAGCAGCCAAGCTCCTCACACAGAGAATAGGTACTCCTCACACAGAACAGGTACAGCACGGATCCCAGCAGCCAAGCTCCTCACACATAGAACAGGTACCGCACGGGTCGCAGCAGAACAAGCTCCTCACACACAGGACTGGTACAGCACGGGTCCCAGTAGCACAAGCTCCTCCCCACACAGGACGGGTACAACTCAGGTGAGGTAGCTGCAGCAGAAGCTTCTCACATACAGAACAGGTACACACGGGCCCCAACAGCCAAGCTCCTCACACACAGGACAGGTACAGGGCAAGCTCCCCCCATACAATCTGAACAGGGTCACACCACTAGTAGTAATAGTACTGCAGCAGAGCAAGTTCACCCTCACACACACACACATGTACACAATAGGCACACAGCACTGAATGTAGTACTGCCCCAGCACAAGCTTCACCTGAGCTGCTGACAGGATAGGAGCTCAGGCTTAGCTAGTGGTAGGAGAGTAGCTCAGGTCTAGCTGCTGAGAGGATAGGACCTCTTGTCCAACTCCTGACAAGACAGGAGCTCAGGTCCAGCTGCTGAGACAGGAGCTCAGGTCAAGCGGCTGACAAGACAGGAGCTCAGGTCGAGCGACTTACAAAACAGGAGCTCAGGTCGAGCGACTGACAAGACAGGAGCTCAGGTCGAGTGACTGACAAGACAGGAGCTCCGGTCCAGCGGCTGACGAGACAGGAGCTCCGGTCCAGCGGCTGACGAGACAGGAGCTCCGGTCCAGCTGCTGACAAAACAGGAGCTCAGGTCAAGCTGCTGCTGAGACAGGAGCTCAGGTCCAGGTGTTTACAGGGGAGAAGCTCAAGTCAAACAAATGACATGGCAGGGGTTCAGTTCCAGCTAGTGACATGAGAGGATCTCAGGTCCCACAAATGACAAGACAGGAGGCTCAGGTCTCACAAATGACATGATAGAAGCCCAGGTCCAACTACTAACAGGATAGGAGCTCAGGGTCCAGCTGCTGACTGGAACAGAGCTCAGATCCTGCTGCTGACAAGAGAGGAGCTCAGGTCGAGTGACTGATGAGACAGGAGCTCAAGTCCAGCGGCTGACGAGACAGGAGTTCCGGTCCAGCGGCTGACAAAACAGGCGCTCAGGTCAAGCTGCTGCTGAGACAGGAGCTCAGGTCCAGGTGTTTACAGGGGAGAAGCTCAAGTCAAACAAATGACATGGCAGGGGTTCAGTTCCAGCTAGTGACATGAGAGGATCTCAGGTCCCACAAACGACAAGACAGGAGGCTCAGGTCTCACAAATGACATGATAGAAGCCCAGGTCCAACTACTAACAGGATAGGATCTCCGGTCCAGCTGCTGACATGGTTGGAGCTCAGAGTCCTGCAGATGACATGATGGGAGCTGAGGTCCAGCTGCTGAAGTGGTAGGTGCTCAGGTCCAGCTGCCGATAGAAGAGGAGCTCGGATACATATGCAGACAGGAAAGCTCAGGTACCGCTGCTGACATTGTAGGAGCTCAGCTCTAGCTACTGACAGGATAGCAGCACAGGTTCAGCTGCTGGCAGGATAGCAGGTAAAGGCCAGCGCTGCTGCCATGTTAAGAGCTCAGGTCCAGCAGCTGATATAATAGGAGCTCAGGTGCTGCATGATGACTTGGTAAGAGCTCAGGACCAGCAACTGACAGGTGAATAGAGGAGGTCCAGCTGGTGACCGGGTAGGAGCTCAGGTCCAGCTGATGACAGGGTGGGAGTTCAGGTCCAGCTGGTGACAGGGTAGGAGCTCAGGTCCAGCTGGTGACAGGGTAGGAGCTCAGGTCCAGCTGATGACAGGGTAGGAGCTCAGGTCCAGCTGATGACAGGGTGGGAGTTCAGGTCCAGCTGGTGACAGGGTAGGAGCTCAGGTCCAGCTGGTGACTTTTCCAACCTCCTTGTTAAGTCTAGTACTGGCAGCAAGTTATTTCTGGCAGCCATGAACATCATCTTCTCTTCTCACTCTGCAAACCAACATTGCAGAGGGTTAAAAATGAAAGCGGAATACAACATGCGTGAGGTAACCAAAATGGTTTAAGTGTGATCAGTGTGGTTAAATGTCAGAGTGAATATGCTCATTCCAGGATTTGGTGTCTTCACATTTTTCAACAACAGTAAACTGAGATTCTATATCAAGTACAGCTGAACCTCTAAGCACGTAAAGATGGCTTCACTCACTGGTACAATGGCTAGAACAGAGAGAGAGAGGGCAGCAGTAGATCTAAGTCGGTTATGAGATCACCAGGACCCTTCAGGTAGCCAACAGTGTGAGCAGCAGCTCTCTTACCGATGAATTTCATAACGCAGTGCCCCTTCCAGCTTATGATACTTGAAGAAGCAGACAATCACCAGGGCACAACGGTGAGGATTCAAGAGTGCCAGAGTAGGACACGTTGATATTGCACCCAACGGTGCAAATGTATGGGTTTTGTTTTTTCTTTACGGCCACGCAGCTCTGCAGTCTATTAATCAACGCCATGCATTAATCTGGAGTGTTTCAGTAATGATGGAGATATTGAGTATGGTTTCTGGTAAGAGTACAATTGATTTCAACTCCATAGCCTCCGTTTGATGACTTCTCCCTAAGCTTCTCTTATCTTACTGGTCAGTCAGGATTTGTATTATCTAGTTTCATGTGGGTTGCCCAATAAGACGTGTTCGCGTGATCCAATTCCAGTCACACACAGTATCATTTCAACAGTCCTCCTAATACCCATCTCTCTGTTGGACTACTTGAGTTGTCCCTTTGTCATTCGACACAACCTTACACTACCCACATTTTAGAGGACCACTTGCCTCCCTCCCTTTCTCATACCCACCCATCTTAGTATGTGTTTTATGGGCAGCAGGTTACTTCTGGCAGCCAAGAACAGCTTCCTGTTTTCTCCCAAACATCAATGTTAACGTGCATGGGGGCGGACTGCAGTGACTTGTGACGGTCTCTTTCCATGAAACCGATTAGCCTAAGGTGACTGTCACATATCCATTTCCCGATCTATCTACTGACAGCTAAATCACGTTTGTGGTAGAAAGGGGAGCAATTGTTTGGCAGATTTCCGCTATTTCTACCTTTAACCATTTTAAGCTTAATGATTTTAATTAAGTGTAGATTTAAGTCTAGACTTATTAGTCATGTTTTTTGAGTGTGTGCATGATGTTCTCACCATCATCTGTACACAAGGTTATTTTAGCTCACATCTGTATTAAAGGCTGGCTGCTCTCTTAGGATCTTTCTCCAATCAAAGTAAACACAAATCTGTTTCTTGTGCTATGATTTGTGTTTCCTTAGCGGCGTAAGCAAGTTATCTTAAGGTTTTACATTCAAATTTGATTGAGACACCACTTTCACTCTACCAGCTTGGCCCTCATTAGCAGGTAGCCTCTACCACTTTGAATTGCTCGCTGGGTCTAGATATGCACAAAACATGAAGATTTATCAAACGGCACCAAAATTATTAGGAAAACAAAAAGGGACTTTTCAGTGACTTTGACCTGACAATAACTACACGCTGGCGACTGCCAATATACAGCTACAGTCACTCAAAAAACACAATAAAAGTGAAGTTATGGTTACAAAACAAACCAAGAAAACCACTGATGTGTTTAGGTGAAAACCTAGACTTTATTTTCGAAGCTGAAGACTGGAAATGCTGGAAAACATTGTGATTGCTCTGAGGAACAAACAACCTGATTTCAGGTACACAAATATCCCTTTCCTTCCATGGTGAGAAGATACTACCAGCTATATGCTCCAAGGACACTTTCAGTAGAGATGCGAGACCAGGCGGGGGCAATATGAACTTTGGAACGATTTCTTCTGAACTGCAAACCTAAGGAACTGCTTCCTGGTCATCGACTGGCACATGAAAGTATTCATCTTCAAGATCTCTGCACCTTAAATATCTACAATGCGCATCCAATTTAAGTGTTGAAGCTGTGAGGATGTTTGGTAAGGCACTATCATTAGACATTCTTATTTTAAGCGACATGTTCATTGTTTTTAAATACAGGATTGATATAAACTCCTTTTGTAATTCTTCTTTCACACCACGAAGAACCTCAATCTTATTACTTTGTTACTAGGTATCTAATGACTCTCGCGACCAACAGGTTTAGTTGTCACACAACAAGTCTCAAGTTCTCTGTGTGAAACTATTTCGATTTTGTGGGTTGAGCTTTAGTGAGTAGCAAGTCTTCACAACAGAGGGCATTGATACGCCTTTATTACCACACGTTAACGTCACCTGCAAAGCTCACTTATCTAAAGCAACACTGAGAAATGGAGTGACGTTGTTTAACAAGTTACTTACCTTCGGTAAAGATGTATCTGTAAGAGACATAGGTTAGTTATAGATTTCTTAGCTTAGAATTTCCCCCAGGCGTCAGACTGGATCCTGAGAATTTTTTCTCAGCAGTACCCCTGTGCGTCGGTAGGTGGCGTTGGTCGACTCTGCATCTGTCATCGGTCGCCGGGATGACGTCATGGTGCCTACTTAGACGCCGCCCCTGCGCGCTGACGTCAGTTCTGACACGACTTTCCACGCCAGAAGCGCAAAGCCATGCAAGACACTGACCACTGGTGCATCACAACTAGTGCCCTTTAAGGTAGTCCCTTATCCCTAGAAGTCAGTTCGCAGAGCGGGTAGGATGGGTGGGGCGGTAAGGAATCTATAACTAACCTATGTCTCTTACAGATACATCGTTACCAAAGGTAAGTAACTTGCTCATCTGAAAGAGACAGTCAGTTATAGATTCCTTACGTAAGAATAGATACCCTAGCAATACCATCCCCGGAGGAGGGTCTGCGAACCAAGTGCACACCAGGAAGTCCTGAAGGACCGAACAGGCAAAAAAGCCGTCGCTCCGGACTAGGCTGTCTAGGAAGTAATGTCTGGTGAACGTGTGCAAGGATGCCCACGTGGATGCCTGACAGATGTCAAGAAGTGGGACTCCACGTGCCAGTTCAGTGGTGGCTGCCGTAGCTCTAGTGGGGTGAGCTCGCAGCCCTACTGGAGGTTCCTTTTTCGCCAAAGCATAACAGATTTTGATACAAAGGACAACCCATCAAGAGATGGTACGCTTTTGAACAGTCCGACCTTTCTTGGCACCTACATAGCCACCGAAGAGTTGATCATCCACCCGGAAATCTTTTGTGCGGTCATGGTAGAAAGACAGCGCACGCTTAGGGTCCAGACGATGGAGTCTCTCCTCCTCCTAGGAAGGGTGCAGAGGTGGGAAAAAGGTGGGCAAAGTAATAGATTGTCCAATGTGGAAAGAGGTAACCACCTTTGGAAGGAACGAGGGCCTCGTTCGAAGCACCACATTGTCCGGATGCATGGAGAAGAGAGGGGGCTTGGAAGAAAGAGCTTCAAGCTCACTCACCCTGCGAGCAGAGGTGACGGCAACAAGGAAGGCAGTTTTCAAAGTGAGGAGCCTGAGAGGACAGTTATGAAGGGGTTCGAAGGGAGCACACATGATATAAGTAATAACAAGATTCAAGTCCCACTGGGGCATTATGAAAGGAGATGGAGGAAAGAGATGAGTAATGCCCTTAAAGAATCTATTTACAATAGGGGACTTGAACAAAGAAGGCTGATCCGGAATCAAAGGAAGGCAGAGATAACCTTTAAGAGTGCCCAGAGCAGAGCCCTGCTGGGCCAAAGAAAGTATATACAGAAGGACCTCCGAAAGAGGGGCAGAGAGAGGATCCACAGCCTTTGCTGTGCACCATGCCACAAACTTGTTCTATCTACAGACATATATCGATTTAGTGGAGGGACGTCTGGCTGCAAGATGACATTACAGACTTCGGGCGGAAGGTCGAAAGCTGTCAACTGTCGATGCTCAATCTCCACGCAAGGAGGTGGAGGCTGGACAGGTTCGGGTGAAGAACCGTCCCCTGCTGCTGTGACAGAAGATCCTCCCGAAGAGGCAGACTGAGTGGAAGATCGATGGCCATGCTCAGGAGCTCTGGGTACTAGACTCTTCGTGCTCAGTCCGGGGCCACAAGAAAAACTTGGGCCCGGTCGCGCTTGATCTTCTTCAGCACTCTGGGCAGAAGTGGTACAGGCAGAAAGGCATACAGGAGGCCGCAGTTCCACTCGCGACGAAAAGCGTCGCCGAGCGAGTGCCACCTTGGAAACTCCAACGTGCAGAATTGCTGACATTGCGCGCTCTCTTCGGTGGCAAACAGATCTAACCAAGGCTCTCCCTACTGCTGAAAGAGACCTTGCACCATGTCCGAGTGAAGACGCCATTCATGATCTACCAGGCACCGACGGCCGAGTTTGTCCACCCTGGCGTTCTGAGAACCTGCCAGGTGTTGAACCACCAGGGTCACGCCCTGATGTTCCAACCATGTCCAGAGGCGAAGAGCCTCCTGATATAGGGTCCACGACCCCACCCCGCCCGGTTTGTTGCAGTACCACATGGCGGTGGTGTTGTCCGTGAACACCTGCACCACCTTCCCTTTGAGAGAAGGAAGAAAAGCTTTCAGTGCCAGGTGGATCGCCCGGAGCTCCAGCAGGTTGATATGGAGCCCGGACTTAACCGGAGACCAGACTCCTCTGATCTTCACCTCGCCCAAATGGCTGCCCCTTCCCAGGAGTGACACATTGGTCACTACAGTGAGGTCTGGTTGGGGAGGGGAAAAGAGAGGGAGAGGGATCTGCCTCTGACCCGAGCTTGGTTCATTAACCACCACTGCAACTATTGTGCAGTTCCCTCTGAGATTTGGACCTAGTCGGAAAGATTCCCCTGAAGCTGCGCTCACTGGAACTTCAGGTCCAACTGCTGAGCCCGCATATGCCATCTTGCATGCTCTACCTGCAGGAGGCCATGAGGCCCAGCAGCCTCAGGGTCAGTCTCACCGAATTCCGGGATAGAGGCTGAAACATCGGTATCATAGCCCGAATATCCCGGACTCGCTGCTTGGGAGGAAAGGCCCGAAACTGCACTGTGTCCAGAACCGCCCAATGAAAGGGAGCGTCTGAGAGGGAGTCAGGTGTGACTTCGGTACGTTGATAGTGAACCCCAGGGAATGCAGGAGTTCCACCGTATTCTGGAGGTAGGAGACGACAGCCTGGGGCGAGCCCGCCTTCAACAGTCAGTCGTCGAGATAGGGGGAAGACTGGAACCCTGATCTGCGCAGATGAGCTGCGACCACTGCCATCACTTTCGTGAACACCAAGGGGCACTGGTAAGGTCAAAGGGGAGCACGGTGAACTGAAAATGCTCGTGGCCTACCGTAAACCTCTGGTAGCGTCTGTGGGCTGGCAAGATGGGGATGTGAAAACAGGAGTCCTGAAAGTCCAGCGCCACCATCCAGTCTCCAGGGTCGAGGGCAGACAGGACCTGAGCCAATGTTAGCATTTTGAAATTCTCCTTCCGGAGAAAGCGATTAAGGGTCCTGAGGTCTAGAACAGGACGCATGCCTTTGTCCTTCTTGGGCACCAGAAAGTAGCGGGAATAGCAACCACGACCTACTTCTGGCGCAGCGACCATCTCAATAGCTCCCTTGGCCAAGAGAGTTGAGACTTCCTGTCGGAGAAGTGCCAAATGATCCTCCGACATGCGATCGATAGACGGTGGCATGGAGGGAGGGGTAATCTCTAAGGGGAGGGTGTTAGCCCTTTGGGACCATTTGCAAAACCCACCTGTCCGATGTGATGGTTTGCCAGTGGAGGAGGTGATGGCGAATGCTGCCGCCCACTGGCTGTTGGTGACCCTGAAAGGTCGGACTAGGAAGGCTGCTGCTGGGGGGAAAAGGGTTGACTGGCCCGCCTCCTGGCTCCCAGACCCACCAGGTCGTGGGGTTCCACGTCAGCGGCCACGCAGAGGCTGGGTAGCTTGCGTAAACCAGTGGCTGGACTGGGTCAAACGTGGCTGGGTGCCCCTTCCGTAGCCGCAAAAGGGGCGAAAAGCAGACTGAGGTGGACGGGAAGATGCAGCGAGGCCCAAGGATCTGGCCGCAGCACGAGAATACTTAAAGCGCTCCAGTGCAGAGTCTGCTCTGTTGCCAAAAAGGCGACAGCCATCAAAGGGCATTTCCAGCAAGGTTGACTGGACATCCCCCCAAAAGCCAGACGTCCTCAACCAGGCGTCGCGCCTAAGGGCTACCGGCGTGGCAATCGTTCTGCCTAGTGAATCGGTGGTATCCAGTCCACATTTAATCATGAATTTAGCGGTGTCTCTCCCATCTGCCACTGCTTGTGCTCCTCCGGGCACTGAGGCTGGACTTGCGCAACCGTATCCCAGATAGTATGGGAGAAATGGCCCAAGAGACATTCACGGACGCAGTGCCAAGCTGGAGGAAGGGAACATGCGCTTCCCAAGATGATCCAGCTTCTTGGATTCCTTGTCTGGGGGAGCAGATGGGAATACACCATTGGAAGAAGAGGCTTGAACCACCAAGCTCTTGGTGGAAGGTGTTGGGTGAGGAAAACTGAGTCACCCGGAGCCGGGCAATTGTCCTTTCCACAGGAGCCCCGGGGCTGGGCTTGGACCAGGTGCCCAGAAGGACGTCCACGAGGGCTTCGTTGAATGGCAGAAGGGGTGCAGAGGAGGTTGTCGCAGGCTAAAGCACCTCTGTCAGGAGGTTAGTCTTGACTGCCACTGAAGGGAGCTCCAGGCCCAAGGCCTCGGCTGCCCTTCGCATCACCACAGCATAAGACGCTCCCTCCTCCGTAGCCACGGTAGGGTTAGAAAGCATGCCAAGGTCTGGAGAAGTGTCCAGCCCACTGGCGTCACCCAGGTCCGCTCTCCAGTCCAGCTCATCAAGCTTGTCTGCTAAAGGGTCCAGCGACCCCTCCCAATCCTCATTACCACCTTCTGGGAGTTAGGGAACACCTGGGATGAACAGGGGAACAAAAGTGCCCTCTGGCATCGGACTCGACACTGGCCGACGTTGGTCTAGCTCCATCTCGGGGGTAAGGATGGGGACGGTGTCGGCCGGGGGCACGGCCGGCGCCGCTGGATTGGCACCGGGTAAGGTCGAGTAAGGTCGACCGGCGTCGATCCGGATCCAGGCCTGGACCAACGGGGGCCCTACGGCGCCGAGGCCGCCAGCATCAAAGGCCCAGGACCCCCGACCGGCTCCTCAGGGCCCGAAGACGCGCCGGCGGAGACAGGCTGCCCAAAGACACAGTGGAGGGCTTCGTAAAATGCACGAAGTTAGGAAGGGGACGCTCTGGCTCCCGGAAACTGAGGGAGGCGCGGAGTCGTCCCTGAAGGAGACGACGAAGCCAGAGCCTTAGAGAGACGACGCTCCGGGTCCCACGTCACGTCAGCAGACCGATGGGGAGAAGGCAAAGAGCGCTGGTGCTTCTTTGCCTTTTTCTTGCGCTGCAACTTACCAGAGGACTTCGAAGACTTGGAATGGGACGAGGTGTGGGGGCTCCGGGAGCGGTCTCGAGACCTTCCCCTCGAGCGAGACCGGGAGCGACGTGGAACCGACTGCCGGGCCTCCAAGAGCTTTCGGGACCGGTCCCGCAAAGACTTTGGATTCATGGCTCAGCAGTCGGAGCATGACTTCAGGTCGTGGTCGCGCTCCAGACACCAAAGGCACACGAGGTGCGGGGCGGTCGAACAAGTTACTTACCTTCGGTAACAATGCACAAGTTACTAACTTGTGTAACGATATATCTGTAAGAGACAGTAGTTAGTGACAGATTCCTTACCTTAGAATATCCCCAGGCGTCAGGCTGGATCCGGAAAGTTTTTTGCGTAACAGTACCCTTGCGCGTCGTGCGGCTCCGCGTCCGTCGTCGGCGTCGTGATCGCCGGGATGACGTCGCGGGCAGTACTTAGACGCCGCCCCTGCGCGCTGACGTCAGTTCTGAACACGACTTTCCGCGCCAGGAACGCAGAGCCATGCAAGAAGCTGACATAGGTGTCTGAAAAATACTAGGGCCCTGAAAGGGATGTCCTTAACCCTAGAAATCAGTTCGCAGAACGGGGAGGATGGGTGGGCGGTAGGAATCTGTCACTAACTACTGTCTCTTACAGATATATCGTTACACAAGTTAGTAACTTTTGTATCTGAAAGAGACACGTTAGTGACAGATTCCTTACCTTAGAATAGATACCCCAGCAATACCAACCCCGGTGGTGGGTCTGCGAACAAAGATCAGACAAGGAAGTCCTGGAGGACAGAACGGCCAAAGAAGCCGTCCCTCCGGACCTGACTGTCAAGGCAGTAATGCTTTGTAAACGTGTGCAGCGAGGCCCACGTAGCTGCCTGACAGATAACCGGCAGCGGAACACCGCGGCCCAAGGCCGTGGTAGCAGCCGTTGCCCTGGTGGAATGGGCACGCAGCCCAACAGGAGGCTCCTTCTTAGCCAAAGAATAGCAGGTCTTGATGCACAAGGTAACCCAGCGGGAGATGGTTCTCTTGTGCACCGCCCGACCTTTTGGCGCCCACGTAGCCAACAAAGAGCTGGTCATCCACCCTGAAGTGCTTTGTGCGGTCGATATAGAAGGAGAGCGCACGTTTTGGGTCCAGACGGTGGAGCCTCTCTTCCTCTCTGGAAGGATGCGGAGGCGGAAAGAAGGTAGGCAAAGTGATGGTCTGCCCAATGTGGAAGGCAGTAACCACCTTTGGCAAGAAGGTCGGAAGCGTCCGAAGAACAACCTTGTCTGGATGAACAGACAGAAAGGGAGGTTTGCAAGATAGAGCCTGGAGCTCACTCACCCGCCGAGCGGAGGTGAGGGCCACCAGAAAGGCTGTCTTCAGAGTCAGAAGACGAAGAGGACAGTTATGTAGAGGCTCAAAGGGAGCGCACATTAAAAAGGTAAGAACCAAGTTCAAGTCCCACTGAGGCATTACAAACGGAACAGGAGGGAAGAGGTGTGTAGCACAAGTTACTAACTTGTGTAACGATATATCTGTAAGAGACAGTAGTTAGTGACAGATTCCTTACCTTAGAATATCCCCAGGCGTCAGGCTGGATCCGGAAAGTTTTTTGCGTAGCAGTACCCTTGCGCGTCGGTAGGCGGCGTCGTGCGGCTCCGCGTCCGTCGTCGGCGTCGTGATCGCCGGGATGACGTCGCGGGCAGTACTTAGGCGCCGCCCCTGCGCGCTGACGCCAGTTCTGTACACGACTTTCCGCGCCAGGAACGCAGAGCCATGCAAGAAGCTGACATAGGTGTCTGAAAAATACTAGGGCCCTGAAAGGGATGTCCTTAACCCTAGAAATCAGTTCGCAGAACGGGGAGGATGGTGGGGCGGTAGGAATCTGTCACTAACTACTGTCTCTTACAGATATATCGTTACACAAGTTAGTAACTTGTGCATCTGAAAGAGACACGTTAGTGACAGATTCCTTACCTTAGAATAGATACCCCAGCAATACCAACCCCGGTGGTGGGTCTGCGAACAAAGATCAGACAAGGAAGTCCTGGAGGACAGAACGGCCAAAGAAGCCGTCCCTCCGGACCTGACTGTCAAGGCAGTAATGCTTTGTAAACGTGTGCAGCGAGGCCCACGTAGCTGCCTGACAGATAACCGGCAGCGGAACACCGCGGCCCAAGGCCGTGGTAGCAGCCGTTGCCCTGGTGGAATGGGCACGCAGCCCAACAGGAGGCTCCTTTTAGCCAAAGAATAGCAGGTCTTGATGCACAAGGTAACCCAGCGGGAGATGGTCCTCTTGTGCACCGCCCGACCTTTTTGGCGCCCACGTAGCCAATAAGAGCTGGTCATCCACCCGGAAGTGTTTTGTGCGGTCAATATAGAAGGAGAGCGCACGTTTTGGGTCCAGACGGTGGAGCCTCTCTTCCTCTCTGGAAGGATGCGGAGGCGGAAAGAAGGTGGGCAAAGTGATGGTCTGCCCAATGTGGAAAGCAGTAACCACCTTTGGCAAGAAGGACGGACGCGTCCGAAGAACAACCTTGTCTGGATGAACAGACAGAAAGGGAGGTTTGCAAGATAGAGCCTGGAGCTCACTCACCCGCCGAGCGGAGGTGATGGCCACCAGAAAGGCTGTCTTCAGAGTCAGAAGACGAAGAGGACAGTTATGTAGAGGCTCAAAGGGAGCGCACATTAAAAAGGTAAGAACCAAGTTTAAGTCCCACTGAGGCATCACAAACGGAACAGGAGGGAAGAGGTGAGTAACGCCTTTAAGAACCTGTTAACAACAGGGGACTTGAAAAGGGAGGGCTGATCAGGGAGCCTGAGGAAGGCCGAGATAGCACAAAGATAACCCTTGATGGTACCCAGGGCAGAACCCTGTTGGGCCAGAGAGAGAAGGAACAGAAGGACCTCAGAAAGAGGGGCAGAAAGGGGATCCACAGCCTTTGCTGTGCACCATGCCACAAATTTGTTCCACCTGCAGGCGTATACCACCTTAGTGGAGGGACGCCTGGCTGCCAGAATCACATCACAAACTTCGGGAGGCAAGTCGAAAGGAATCAACTGCCGCCGCTCAATCTCCACGCAAGCAGGTGTAGACTGGACAGGTTCGGTGGAGGACCGTCCCCTGCTGCTGCGACAGAAGATCCTCCCGAAGAGGCAGACGGATCGGGGGATCTACGCTCATATTGAGTAGCTCGGGATACCAAACTCTTCGAGCCCAGTCCGGAGCCACAAGAATGACTTGGGCCCGGTCGTGCCGAATCTTCTTCAACACTCTGGGTAGAAGTGGTATAGGCGGAAAGGCGTACAATAGACCGCAACTCCACTCGTGACGAAAAGCGTCGCCGAGCGAGTGCCGCCTTGGAAATTCCAACGCGCAGAACTGATGACATTGCGCGTTCTCTTCGGTGGCGAATAGATCTAACCAAGGCTCTCCCCACTGTAGAAAGAGTCCTTGCGCCACTTCCGAGTGAAGACGCCATTCGTGATCCATCATGCACCTGCGGCTGAGTTCGTCCGCCCTGGCGTTCAGGGAACCTGCCAGGTGTTGAACCACCAGGAACATGCCCTGGTGTTCCAGCCATGTCCAGAGGCGCAGAGCCTCCTGACAAAGGGTCCACGACCCCACCCCGCCTTGTTTGTTGCAGTACCACATGGCAGTGGTGTTGTCTGTGAACACCTGCACTACCTTCCCTTTGACAGAGGGAAGGAATGCCTTGAGTGCAAGTCGGATCGCCCGGAGCTCCAGAAGGTTGATATGGAGCCGGGACTCCGCCGGAGACCAGAGGCCTCTGATCTCCGCCTCTCCCATGTGACCGCCCCATCCCAGAAGGGACGCGTCCGTCACAACTGTGTGCTCTGGCTGGGGAAGGGAGAGGGATCTGCCCATGACCCATTGCCGGTTCGAGAGCCACCACTGCAACTGTTTTGCAGTCCCCTCCGAGATCTGGACGTGATCGGACAGGTCGCCCTGGTGCTGCGCCCACTGGAACTTCAGGTCCCACTGCAGAGCCCGCATATGCCATCTGGCATGAGTGACCAGCAGGATGCAGGAGGCCATGAGGCCCAGCAGCCTCAGGGTCATCCGTACCGAAACCCAGGATAAGGGCTGAAAGATCGGAATCATAGCCTGAATATCCCGGACTCGCCGTTCGGGAGGATAGGCCCGAAACTGCGTCGTGTCCAGAACTGCTCCGATGAAAAGGAGCTGTGGAGAAGGAATCAGATGCGACTTTGGCACATTGATGGAGAACCCCAGCGAGTGCAGGAGTTCGGCCGTAGTCTGGAGGTGGGAGACAACTGCCTGGGACGAGCCCGCCTTCAGCAGCCAGTCGTCGAGGTAGGGGAAGACTGAAACCCCTGCCCGGCGCAGATGAGCTGCGACCACCGCCATCACTTTCGTGAACACCCGAGGGGCACTGGTAAGGCCAAAGGGGAGCACGGTGAACTGAAAATGCTCGAGGCCTACCGTGAACCGAAGGTAACGCCGGTGGGCCGGCAGGACGGGGATGTGGAAATAGGCGTCCTGCAAGTCCAACGCTACCAACCAGTCTCCGGGGTCGAGGGCAGTCAAGACCTGAGCTAGGGTGAGCATCTTGAACTTCTCCTTCCGGAGGAAGCGATTGACGTTCCGGAGGTCCAAGATAGGACGCATGTCCTCCTTGTCCTTTTGGGCACCAGAAAGTAGTGGGAGTAGCAACCACGCCCTACTTCTGGGGTCGGAACATGCTCGATGGCCCTCTTGGCCAAGAGGGCCGTGACTTCCGTCTGTAGAAGCACCAAGTGATCCCCTGACATGCGGTGGAATTGAGGCGGCATGGCTGGGGGGTGGTCTCGAAGGGGAGGGAGTAGCCCCTTCGGACAATGTCCAAGACCCACTTGTCCGAGGTGATGGGACGCCAGTGGTGAAGGTGATGGCGGACCCTGCCCCCGACTGGCGTGCTGTGCACCTGAAAGGAGGGACTAGGAGGGCTTGGAGGCCGCGGACGGGTTGGAGGTGGTGGCCTGACCCGCACGCTGGTTGCCCGAACCGCCACGGCGGTATCCACGTCCCTCGGCCACGCGAAGGCGCTTGCTGCGCGGGCCGTTGGCCGGGCTGTGGACGGATTGGGCGCCCCTTCCGTGGCCACGAAAGGGGCGAAAAGCAGACGTTTGCGGAGGGCGCACAACAGCAAGGCCCAGGGACTTAGCAGTAGCCCGTGAATCCTTGAAACGCTCCAGCGCATGGTCCGCCTTTGAACCAAAGAGACCGACTCCATCAAAGGGCATGTCCATGAGAGTATTCTGGACATCCCCTGAAAACCAGTGGTTCTCAGCCAGGCGTGGCGACGCAGCGCCACCGTCGTTGCAAGCGATCTGCCCAGCGAGTCGGCGGTATCAAGGCCACAGCGGATGGTATACTTAGCCGCATCACGCCCTTCCGCAATAGCGCGGGTAAGCAGTGTCTGGACCTCCTCAGAACACTGCGGCAAAACATCAGCCACCGAATCCCACAGGGAGTGGGTGTATCGGCCCAAGAGGCAAGCGGTATTAACAGACCGCAAGCCAGCACTGGAGGAAGAGAAAGCCTTCTTCCCAAAGTGATCCAGGCGCTTGGATTCCCTATCCGGAGGGGCGGTAGGGAAGGCTGTTTGGGAGGCAGAGGCTTGGACAACCAAGCTCTCAGGGGTGGGGTGTTGGGAGAGAACAGGGGGTCGCCCGGAGCCGGGCGATGGCGTCGGGCCACGTTCCTATCCACAGGAGCCCCTGTGGTGGGTTTGGACCAGGCACCCAAAAGAACGTCAGTGAGTGCATCGTTGAACGGCAGCACAGGCTCCGAAGAGGAGGCCGCCGGCTGAAGCACTTCAGTCAGGAGGTTAGTCCTGACGGCCACTGTAGGCAACTGGAGATTTAAGGCTCCAGCAGCTCTACGCAACACCGTTGCAAAATTAGCCCCCTCCTCCGTTGCCACGGGAGGAGACAGCATGCCAGAGTCGGGGAGGTATCCAGCCCACTGGCATCCCCAAGTTCCTCAACCCAGTCCGGGTCAAACTCGCACTGTTGTGTGAGAGGGTCGCCAGACCCCTCCCAGCTCTCCTGGTCCTCCTCAGGTTGAAAAGATGGAGGAGGAGGGACATAAGGGACCCAAGGCCTCATCGGCGCCGGAACCGGCGTCGGGCGACGCCGGTCCGGCTCCATGTCCGGACCCGGGGAGAACCGGGGAACGACGCCGCCCGGAGCCCCGGACGGCGCCGGAAACGGCACCGGGGACATCGGCGTCGGCGGAGGCGTGGTTAGGTCAACCGGCGTCGATGGAGGTTGCGGCACCACCGGAACCGGGGTCGAGGCCGGGGCCGGAGCCGAGGCCGGGACGAAGGCTGGTGGGACAGGCGACGCCGGGACCGGAGTCGACGGCGACGCCGGAGCAACCCCATCTGGCCCGCGGGGCCCGAAGGCGCACCGGAGGGACCTTGAGGCCCGAAGAGGCGGGCCATGGCCGACAGGAATTTCTGTACTTCGGCCGGAGTCGCCCCGAACCCGGGAAGGACGGGTAATGCGGGGGCAACTCGACAGGCACGTCCGGGGCCGCGGGGCGGGGACGGTGCCGACAGGGACCTCAGCCGAGTCGCGCGACCGGCGAGGCGAAGTCTTAGAGCGATGACGCCGCTTAGACTTCTTGTGCTTCGACTTACCGGAGGAGCGCGAAGACTTGGATTCCGACGAACGGCGGGGACTCCGCGTCCGGCCCCTCGACCTCTCCCGGGACCGGGGCTTGCTGCGGCGCGGAGCCGACTGCCGGACTTCAAGGAGCTTTCGAGACCGCTCTCGCAAAGCCTTCGGATGAAGTTTCCGGCAGTCAGGGCACGACTTCGTGTCGTGGCCTCGGCCGAGGCAGAAGAGACACTCGAGGTGGGGGTCCGTGATGGACATCATACGACCACATACCTCGCAGGGCTTAAAGCCGGGCATCCCTACGACACCTTAGGAGTCGTGAAGACTCGTTGAAGAGAACAGTGAAAAATTTCACAAAAAGATAGTCAAAAAGTGACTAGGGCACTGCTCTTCCCGGATCTGCGCTTACTGGCGCGGAAAAGAAGAACTGACGTCAGCGCGCAGGGGCGGCGCCTAAGTACTGCCCGCGACGTCATCCCGGCGATCACGACGCCGACGACGGACGCGGAGCCGCACGACGCCGCCTACCGACGCGCAAGGGTACTGCTACGCAAAAACTTTTCCGGATCCAGCCTGACGCCTGGGGATATTCTAAGGTAAGGAATCTGTCACTAACGTGTCTCTTTCAGATATGCCTTTTAAGAACCTGTTAACAACAGGGGACTTGAAAAGGGAGGGCTGATCAGGGAGCCTGAGGAAGGCCGAGATAGCACAAAGATAACCCTTGATGGTACCCAGGGCAGAACCCTTTTGGGCCAGAGAAAGAAGGAACAGAAGGACCTCAGAAAGAGGGGCAGAAAGGGGATTCACAGCCTTTGCTGTGCACCATGCCACAAATTTGTTCCACCTGCAGGCGTATACCACCTTAGTGGAGGGACGCCTGGCTGCCAGAATCACATCACAAACTTCGGGAGGCAAGTCGAAAGGAATCAACTGCCGCCGCTCAATCTCCACGCAAGCAGGTGTAGACTGGACAGGTTCGGGTGGAGGACCGTCCCCTGCTGCTGCGACAGAAGATCCTCCCGAAGAGGCAGACGGATCGGGGATCTACGCTCATACTGAATAGCTCGGGATACCAAACTCTTCGAGCCCAGTCCGGAGCCACAAGAATGACTTGGGCTCGGTCGTGCCGAATCTTCTTCAACACTCTGGGTAGAAGTGGTATAGGCGGAAAGGCGTACAATAGACCGCAACTCCACTCGTGACGAAAAGCGTCGCCGAGCGAGTGCCGCCTTGGAAATTCCAACGCGCAGAACTGATGACATTGCGCGTTCTCTTCGGTGGCGAATAGATCTAACCAAGGCTCTCCCCACTGTAGAAAGAGTCCTTGCGCCACTTCCGAGTGAAGACGCCATTCGTGATCCATCATGCACCTGCGGCTGAGTTCGTCCGCCCTGGCGTTCAGGGAACCTGCCAGGTGTTGAACCATCAGGAACATGCCCTGATGTTCCAGCCATGTCCAGAGGCGCAGAGCCTCCTGACAAAGGGTCCACGACCCCACCCCGCCCTGTTTGTTGCAGTACCACATGGCGGTGGTGTTGTCTGTGAACACCTGCACTACCTTCCCTTTGACAGAGGGAAGGAATGCCTTGAGTGCAAGTCGGATTGCCCGGAGCTCCAGAAGGTTGATATGGAGCCGGGACTCCGCCGGAGACCAGAGGCCTCTGATCTCCGCCTCTCCCATGTGACCGCCCCATCCCAGAAGGGACGCGTCCGTCACAACTGTGTGCTCTGGCTGGGGAAGGGAGAGGGATCTGCCCATGACCCATTGCCGGTTCGAGAGCCACCACTGCAACTGTTTTGCAGTCCCCTCCGAGATCTGGACGTGATCGGACAGGTTGCCCTGGTGCTGCGCCCACTGGAACTTCAGGTCCCACTGCAGAGCCCGCATATGCCATCTGGCATGAGTGACCAGCAGGAGGCCATGAGGCCCAGCAGCCTCAGGGTCATCCGTACCGAAACCCAGGATAAAGGCTGAAAGATCGGAATCATAGCCTGAATATCCCGGACTCGCCGTTCGGGAGGATAGGCCCGAAACTGCGTCGTGTCCAGAACTGCTCCGATGAAAAGGAGCTGTGGAGAAGGAATCAGATGCGACTTCGGCACATTGATGGAGAACCCCAGCGAGTGCAGGAGTTCGGCCGTAGTCTGGAGGTGGGAGACGACTGCCTGGGACGAGCCCGCCTTCAGCAGCCAGTCGTCGAGGTAGGGGAAGACTGAAACCCCTGCCCGGCGCAGATGAGCTGCGACCACCGCCATCACTTTCGTGAACACCCGAGGGGCACTGGTAAGGCCAAAGGGGAGCACGGTGAACTGAAAATGCTCGAGGCCTACCGTGAACCGAAGGTAACGCCGGTGGGCCGGCAGGACGGGGATGTGGAAATAGGCGTCCTGCAAGTCCAACGCTACCAACCAGTCTCCAGGGTCTAGGGCAGTCAAGACCTGAGCTAGGGTGAGCATCTTGAACTTCTCCTTCCGGAGGAAGCGATTGACGTTCCGGAGGTCCAAGATAGGACGCATGTCCTCCTTGTCCTTTTTGGGCACCAGAAAGTAGTGGGAGTAGCAACCACGCCCTACTTCTGGGGTCGGAACAGGCTCGATGGCCCTCTTGGCCAAGAGGGCCGTGACTTCCTTCTGCAGAAGCACCAAGTGATCCCCTGACATGCGGTGGAATTGAGGTGGCATGGCTGGGGGGGTGGTCTCGAAGGGGAGGGAGTAGCCCCTTCGGACAATGTCCAAGACCCACCTGTCCGAGGTGATGGGACGCCAGTGGTGAAGGTGATGGCGGACCCTGCCCCCGACTGGCGTGCTGTGCACCTGAAAGGAGGGACTAGGAGGGCTTGGAGGCCGCGGACGGGTTGGAGGTGGTGGCCTGACCCGCACGCTGGTTGCCCGAACCGCCACGGCAGTATCCACGTCCTCGGCCACGCGAAGACGCCTGCTGCGCGGGCCGGTGGCTGGGCTGCTGACGTGACTGGGCGCCCCTTCCGTGGCCACGATAGGGGCGAAAAGCAGAAGGTAGCGGAGGGCGTGTAGCAGAAAGGCCCAGGGACTTGGCAGTAGCCCGTGAGTCCTTAAAGCGCTCCAACGCATGGTCTGCTTTGGAACCAAAAAGACCGACTCCATCAAAGGGCATGTCCATGAGAGTATTCTGGACATCCCCTGAAAAACCAGTGGTTCTCAGCTAGGCGTGGCGACGCAGCGCCACCGTCGTTGCAATAGATCTGCCCAGCGAGTCGGCGGTATCAAGGCCACATCGTATGGTGTATTTGGCCGCATCCCTTCCTTCCGCAATGGCGCGGTAAAGCAGTGTCTGGACCTCCTCAGAACACTGGGGCAAAACAGTCGCCACCGAATCCCACAAGGAGTGGGTATATCGGCCCAAAAGACAAGCGGTGTTGATGGACCGCAAGCCAGCACTGGAGGAAGAAAAACCCTTCTTCCCAAATTGATCCAGGCGTTTGGATTCCCTATCCGGAGGGGCGGTAGGGAAGGCGGTTTGGGAAGCGGAGGCTTGGACAACCAAGCTCTCAGTAGTGGGGTGGACAGAGAGAATCAAGGGGTCGCCCGGAGCTGGGCGATGGCGTCGGGACACGTTCCTATCCACAGGAGCCCCTGTGTTGGGCTTGGACCAGGCGCCCAAAAGAACGTCAGTAAGTGCTTCGTTGAACGGCAGCACAGTCTCCAAGGAGGAGGCTGCCGGCTGAAGCACTTCTGTCAAGAGATTAGTCTTGACCGTCACCGTAGGGAGTCGGAGATGTAAGGCTCCAGCTGCCCTACGCAACACCGTTGCAAAATTGGCTCCCTCCTCCGTAGCCACGGGAGGAGACAGCATGCCAGTGTCAGGGGAAGTATCTAGACCACTGGCATCCCCTAGTTCCTCTGCCCAGTCCTCATCATACTGACACTGCTGTGCCAGAGGGTCCTCAGACCCCTCCCAGTCCTCCTGGTCCTCCTCCGGTTCAAAATAAGGAGGAGGGACATTTGGGACCCAAGGTCCCATCGGCGCCGGAACCGGCGTCGAGCGACGTCGGTCCGGCTCCATGTCCGGAGCCGGAGAGTACATGGGGACGACGCCGCCCGGAGCCCCGGGCGGCGTCAGGAACGGCACCGGAGACATCGGCGCCGGCGGAGGCGTGGTCAGGTCGACCGGCGTCGATGGGGGTTGCGGTACCACCGGAGCCGGGATCGAGGCCGAAGCCGGAGCCGGGATCGAGGCTGGAGGCACGAGCGACGCCGGGACCGGAGTTGGCGGCGACGCCGGGGCAACCCCATCAGGGCCCGAAGGCGCACCGGAGGGACCTTGAGGCCCGAAGAGGCGAGCCATGGCCGACAGGAATTCCTGTATTTGGGCCGGATCCGCCCCCGAACCCGGGAAGGACGGGTATTGCGGGGGCGACTCCACAGGCATGTCCGGGGCCGCGGGGACGGTGCCGGGAGGGGCCTCAGCCGAGTCGCGAGACCGGCGAGGCGAAGTCCTAGAGCGATTATGCTTTTTGGACTTCTTGTGCTTAGACTTACCGGACGACGAAGACTTGGATCCCGACGACCGGTGAGGACTCCGCGACCGACCCCTCGACCTCTCACGCGACCGGGGCTTGGAATGGCGCGGAGCCGACTGCCGGGCCTCGAGGAGCTTTCGAGACCGCTCTCGCAAAGCTTTCGGGTTGAGGGCCCGGCAGTCGGAACACGACTTCGTGTCGTGGCCTCAGCCGAGGCAGAAGAGACACTCCATATGCGGGTCTGTGATGGACATCATCCGAGCACAGGCTTCGCAACGTTTAAAGCCGGGCATCCCTACGACACCTTGGAGTCGATTCGAAGAAACAGTGAAAAAATTCACCAAAAAAGTTAGTCAAAAAATGACTAGGGCACTGCTCTTCCCGGATCTGCGCTTGCTGGCGCCGAAAAAGAAGAACTGACGTCAGCGCGCAGGGGCGGCGTCTAAGTACTGCCCGCGACGTCATCCCGGCGCCGACGACTGACGCGGAGCCGCACGACGCCGCCTACCGACGCGCAAGGGTACTGCTACGCAAAAAACTTTCCGGATCCAGCCTGACGCCTGGGGATATTCTAAGGTAAGGAATCTGTCACTAACGTGTCTCTTTCAGATATATCTGTAAGAAACATAGGTTAGTTATAGATTCCTTACCTTAGAATTACCCCCAGGCGTCAGACTGGATCCGGAAAGTTTTTCGTCAGCAGTATCCCTGCGCGTCGGAAGGTGGAGTCGGTCGACTCCGCGTTCTTCGTCGGCGTCGTGGTCGCAGGGATGACGTTGCGGTAGCTGCAGGGATGACGTTGCGGTAGCTACATAGACGCCGCCCTCGCGCGCTGTCAGTTCTGTACACGACTTTCCACGCCAGAAGCGCAGAGCCATGCAATACACTGACCACTGGTGCACAAAACTAGGGCCCTGAAAGGATGTCCTTAACCCTAGAAGTCAGTTCGCAGAACGGGGAGGATGGGTGGGGCGGTAAGGAAGCTATAACTCACCTATGTTTCTTACAGATATATCGTTACCGAAGGTAAGTAACTTGTTCATCTGAAAGAAACAGTTCTAGATTCTTTACCTTAGAATAGATACCCCAGCAATACCAACCCCGGAGGTGGGTCTGCGAACTAAGTTCACACCAGAAAATCCTGGAGAACAGAACGGCCAAAGAAGCCGTCTCTCCGGACTTGGCTGTCCAGGCAGTAGTGTTTGATGATCGTGTGCAGCGATGCCCACGTAGCTGCCTGACAGATGTCATTAAGGGGGACTCCCCGTCCCAAAGCAGTTGTGGCTGCCGTCGCCCTGGTGGAATAGGCGCGCAGTCCCACTGGAGGCTCCTTCTTTGACAAAGAATAACAAGCTTTGATGCACAGAACGACCCATCTGGAGATGGTCCGTTTGTGCACGGCCCGACCTTTCTTAGCGCCCACGTAACCAACAAAGAGCTGTTCGTCCACCCGGAATTGTTTGGTGCGCACGTTTTGGATCCAGACGGTGGAGCCTCTCTTCCTCTTTTGAAGGATGTAGAGACGGAAAGAAGGTGGGCAAAGTGATGGTTTGGCCAATGTGGAAAGAAGTAACCACCGTGGGAAGAAAGGAAGGTCTAGTTCTCAGGACGACCTTGTCCGGATGGGCAGCCAGAAAGGGAGGCTTGGAAGAAAGAGCTTGTAGCTCACTCAGTATGCGTGCAGAGGTGATGGCCACCAGAAAGGCAGTTTTCAAAGTGAGAAGTCTGAGAGGACAGTTATGTAGCGGCTCAAAGGGAGCGCACATGAGGTAGGTAAGAACCAAGTTCAAGTCCCACTGAGGCATTACGAAGAGAACAGGAGAAAAAAGATGAGTAATGCCCTTAAGGAATCTATTTACAACAGGGGATTTGAAAAGAGAAGGCTGATCAGGAAGCCTAAGGAAGGCTGAAATGGCCGAGAGGTAGCCCTTTAGCGTGCCCAGAGCAGAGCCCTGCTGGGCCAAAGAAAGGAGGAACAAGAGAACCTCAGAAAGAGGGGCGGAAAGGGGATCCACAGCCTTTGCTGAGCACCATGCCACAAATTTGTTCCATCTGCAGGCGTATACCGTCTTAGTGGAGGGACGCTTGGCTGCCAAGATAACATCGCAGACTTCGGGAGGCAGGTCAAACGACGTCAACTGCCGCCGCTCAATCTCCACTCAAGGAGGTGGAGGCTGGACAGGTTTGGGTGGAGGACCGTCCCCTGCTGCTGCGACAGAAGATCCTCCCGAAGAGGCAGTCTGATCGGAGGATCGATGGCCATGTTGAGCAGCTCGGGATACCAGACTCTTCGTGCCCAATCCAGAGCCACAAGAATTACTTGGGCCCGGTCACGCCTTGATCCTCTTCAGCACTCTGGGCAGAAGTGGTATAGGCAGAAAGGTGTATAGAAGACCGCAACTCCACTCGCGAAGAAAAGCGTCGCCTAGCAAGTGCCGCCTTGGAAATTCCAACGCGCAGAACTGCTGACATTGCGCGTTCTCTTCGGTGGCGAATAGATCTAACCAAGGCTCTCTCCACTGCTGAAAGAGACCTTGCACCACCTCCGATTGAAGACGCCATTCGTGATCCATCATGCACCTGCGGCTGAGTTCGTCCGCCCTGGCGTTCAGAGAACCTGCCAGGTGTTGAACCACCAGGGATATGCCCTGATGTTCCAGCCATGTACAGAGGCGGAGGGCCTCCTGACATAGGGTCCATGACCCCACCCCGCCTTGTTTGTTGCAGTACCACATGGCGGTGGTGTTGTCCAAGAACACCTGCACCACTCTTCCCCGGGCAGAGGGAAGGAATGCCTTGAGTGCAAGACGAATCGCCCGAAGCTCCAGAATGTTGATGTGGAGCCCGGACTCCGCCGGAGACCAGAGGCCTCTGATCTCCGCCTCCCCCATGTGGCCGCCCCATCCCAGAAGTGATGCATCGGTCACCACTGTGAACTCTGGCTGAGGAAGGGAGAGGGGCCTGCCTTCGACCCAATCCTGGTTCGTTAGCCACCACTGCATTTGGTGTGCAGTGCCCTCCGAGTTCTGGACGCAATCGGACAGATTCCCCTGATGCTGTGCCCACTGTAACTTCAGGTCCCACTGCAGAGCCCGCATATGCCATCTGGCATGATCCACCAGCAGGATGCAGGAGGCCATCAGACCCAGCAGCCTGAGGGTCATCCTGACCGAAACCCGGGATAGAGGCTGAAAGATCTGAATCAGAGCCCGAATATCCCGGACTCGCTGTTCGGGAGGATAAACCCGAAACTGCGTCGTGTCCAGAACCGCTCCGATGAAGAGGAGCTTCTGAGAGGGGGTCAGGTGTGACTTCGGCACGTTAATGGAGAGCCCCAGCGAATGCAGGAGGTCGGCCGTAGTCTGGAGGTGGGAGAAGACAGCCTGGGGCGAGCCTGCCTTCAACAGCCAGTCGTCGAGATAGGGGAAGACTGGAACCCCTGATCGGCGCAGATGAGCTGCGACCACCGCCATCACTTTCGTGAACACCCAAGGGGCGCTGGTAAGCCCAATAGGGAGCACGGTAAACTGAAAATGCTTGTGGCCTACCGTGAACCGTAGGTAACGCCTGTGGGCCGGCAGGACGGGGATGTGAAAAAGGCGTCCTGCAAGTCCAACGCTACCATCCAGTCTCCAGGGTAGAGGGCAGACAAGACCTGAGCGGGCGTCAACATTTTCAACTTCTCCTTCCGGAGGAAGCGGTTGACGTTCCTGAGATCCAAGATAGGACGCAGGCCTTTGTCCTTCTTGGGCACCAGAAAGTAGTGGTAATAGAAACCACGACCTACTTATGGGGCAGGAACGCGCTCGATGGCTCCCTTGGCCAAGAGTGCCGAAACTTCCTGTTGGAGAAGGGCCAGGTGATCCTCCGACATGCGATGGTACTGAGGTGGCATGGATGGAGGGGTAGCCTCGAAGGGGAGGGAGTAGCCCCTTGGGACTATGTGCAAAACCCACCTGTCTGACGTGATGGTGCGCCAGTGGGGGAGGTGATGGCGGATCCTGACGCCCACTGGCGTTTGGTGGCCCTGAAAGGTCTGACTAGGAGGGTTTGGAGGCTGCTGCAGAGGGGGGTTTGGTGGACTGGCCCGCCCGCTGGCCCCAAGAACCACGGCGTGGTTCCCACGTCCCCGGCCGCCCTGGGGCTGAACAGCTTGCGCCGGCCTGTGGCTCTGGGCGGGACGTAGTGGGGCACCCCGTCCGTAGCCACGAAAGGGGCGAAAGGCAGGCTGCGCAGGGCGGGTGGTGGAGAGGCCCAAGGACCTGGCCGTAGCCCGAGAGTCCTTTAAGCGCTCTAGCGCGTTGTCTGCCTTGTCGCCGAAAAGGCGACAGCGATCAAAGGGCATGTCCATAAGGGTGGATTGGACATCCCCGGAAAAACCACTCGAACGCAACCAGGCGTAGCGTCGAAGGGCTACTGACGTGGAAATCGTCCTGCCAAGTGCGTCGGCGGTATCCAGCCCACAGCGGATGGTAAACTTCGCTGCGTCTCTCCCCTCGGCAACTGCACGGGAGAGCACGGCCCGGGCCTCCTCCGGGCACTGGTGCAGCACCTGCGCCACCGTATCCCACACAGAGTGGGTGTAACGACCCAACAGACATGAGGTGTTTACCGACCGCAGTCCCAAGCTGGCGGAAGAAAACATTTTCTTCCCAAGGTGGTCCAGCTTTTTGGATTCCCTATCCGGTGGTGCGGTATGGAATGCATCTTTAGAAGTGGAGGCTTGGACCACCAAGCTCTCAGGGGTGGGGTGTTGGGAGAGGAAAGTGGGGTCACCCGGGGCCTGGCGGTGGCGTCGGGCAATCATCCTGTCCACAGGAGCCCCTGTGTTGGGCCTCGACCAGGTGCCCAAAGGATGTCAGTGAGGGCTTCATTAAACGGCAGCAGGGGCTCCGAAGAGCTCGCTGCCGGTTGAAGGACCTCTGTCAGGAGGTTAGTCCTGACAGAGGTCCGTAGGTAGCTCGAGGTGGAGAACCTCGGCCGCCCTACGCAACACCACTGCGTATGACGCTCCCTCCTCCGTAGCCACAGTAGGAGACAACATGCCAATGTCTGGTGAGGTATCTAGACCACTGGCTTCCCCCAGTTCCTCTCTCCAGTCCTGTTCATACACCAACTGGTCGGTTAAAGGGTCCCCAGACCCCTCCCAGTCCTCCTCACCCTCCTCTGGCTGCCAATCTGGTCTCAAAGAGCCAGGGTAGAACAGGGGCACAAAAGTACCCGTCGGCGTCGGATCCGGCGTAGGTCGACGCCAGTCCGACTCCATGTCTACCTCGAGGTGGAGGCCGGGGTCGACGTCGGCTGGGGACACAGCCGACGCCGGTGGCGGACGTGGTGCCGGTGGAATCGGCGCCAGGGGAGGCGTAACAAGGTCGACCGGTGCCAATCCGGATCCAGGCCTGGATCCAAGGGGACCCTGCAGCGCCGAGGCCCCCAGCCGCCGAAGGCCCCCAGCCGAGTCCGCGGAGCTCGAAGGCACGCCGGCGGAGTCGGGCTGCCCAAAGATGGAGTGCATCGCTTTGTAGAACTGACGAAGCTGGGCAGGGGTCGCTCCCGGTCCCGGGAAGGGGGGGAAACCCGAAGCCTACCCTATGGGCTCCCCACGCGGAGCTGCGGGAGGGGCACCACCCGCATCCCTCGTCGCGTCGGCCGACGGACGGGGAGAAGTCGAAGAGCGACGATGCTTCTTCGACTTTTTTTTGTGCTTCGACTTACCTGACCCCGAGTGCTTAGACTTAGAGGAAGAATGGTGTTGGCTCTGCGACCGGTCCCTTGACCTCCTACGTGACCGGGACCTCGAGCGCCGCGGAGCCGACTGCCGGGCCTCGAGTAGCTTTTGGGACCGCTCCCGCAAAGACTTCGGGGCCATGGTCCGGCAGTCGGAGCACGACTTGGGGTCGTGGTCGCGCTCCAGGCAGTAGAGGTACACGCGGTGCGGATCCGTCAACGACATTAGTCGGTTACAGGAACCTCAAGCCTTAAAGCCGGGCATCCCTCGTGCACCAGGAGTCGATGGACTAAAAAAAAACCGAAGTCGACAAAAGTCGAGAAAAAGTTCAGTCAAAAAATGACTGGGGGTACTGCTCTCTCCTGATCTGCGCTTGCTGGCGCAGAAAAATAAAGAACTGACGTCAGCGCGCGAGGGTGGCGTCTATGTAGCTACCGCGATGTCATCCCGGCGACCACGAACGCGGAGTCAACCGACGCCACCTTCCGAAGCACAGGGGTACTGCTGACGAAAAACTTTCCGGATGCAGTCTGACACCTGGGGATAATTCTAAGGTAAGGAATCTATAACTAACTGTTTCTTTCAGATAAAGACATCAGTTTCTGACAGGCCTCGCAGGTTTTGAAGCCGGTCCAACGATGGGACATCCCTCACGCACCAGGAGTCGAAGACTCGAAAAGAAGTTAACAAAATGTCGAAAAAAGCTTAGTCAAAAAGGGACTAAAGGGGTAGCTCTCTCCGGATCTGCGCTAGGCTGGCGCGGAAAAAGAAAGAACAGACGTCAGCGCGCAGGGGCAGCGTCTAAGTAGGCACCGCAACGGCATCACAGCGACCACGACGCTGGAGTCGACCGACGCCACCTACCGACGCACAGGGGTACTGCTGAGAAAAAATTCTCCGGACCCAGTCTAAAGCCTGGGGGAAATTCTAAGGTAAGGAATCTATAAGTAACTATCTCTTTCAGATTGGGTTTAGCAGGGAGCTTCCCTGCTGAGCGCAATACCTGTGAGCCGGGTCTCCACCTTGAAGGTCACTGTGAAGGAAACTGTACCTTTGTTAACTTTGCTGCTGAGATCTGTGCAGGTAATATAATTTATGATATAGCTATGCATTTGACCCAATCATAAAGAGAATAGGCAGGGCACGAGTCGGGGTACCACGCGGGTTGACGGCGTCCCCCCACTTATTTTACAGGGTGGACGCCGTCCCCCCTGCTCAAAAGCTGGACTTTGAACCTTGCTGGGCGCCTACCAGTGGACGCTGTGACCTGATTCGGGTATTGTCGTGTCTCGCAACATGATCTCCCGGATCAGCGCGTCTTCATTTTTCTAGTTGGTGAACAGCGGCACTTAGTGTCCCAAACAGTAACTGCAAGCGCGCGAAAACAAATGGCTTGTGTTGTGCCCCTAAGGCTGCAAACTACTTTTGTTCTCCCTTTGTTGAACTGAAATTCCAATCAGCAAAAAAAAAACACTGACGCGCACATCTCTGGTCTGGGTACATGGGATTATTGGAAGAGGGTACTGCGTAAAGTTAATAATTATATATCTGTAGAGTATTGCGAGGCACGGCGCTACACTGCTCAATTTGGCAGGAAGGTGAGTTGGCCTGTATTTAGGTAAAAGTATCATGTACTTAAGAAACTATCGATTGTATAAATACATAATCATGATGACAAACTTCTAGGGGAGACAATCTGTTCCTTGAAAAGACGTAAACTGATGGAATATGTCCTACAAATAGGAGTCTAATAAAAGCTGGCATTATTAATATCTAGTCCTTCAGCTGAAGACACGGTCGTACGATACTTTGTTCCAACACACAAAACCTAGTCGATTAACACGTCACTCAGTACATTGCCTGCACCCTTTAGACGCCATCCCTGTCCCTCTGCCTCGCCTTTAAGGAGTGGGTTGGGGTGGTCCACTGAATGAATTCAGCAGACATTGGACAGCCTCTGGTTGACACTGAGCCGATGGATTGGAGGAGTCATATTGCTATCAGAAGTTATTTGAAACAATTAGGAGACAGTGCCTCCAGATCATATAAGGGCCACGGGGCACTTGCACCGCGTCACAGGAACGCCATCACGCTGTACATGTTTTCAATTGTGGGAGGAATAATATCTTCGTCCATTCCAATCAATAAAACGCGTGGCAAAGCCTTGACAGTCTGACGTAAAATGTCACGTTTCTGTTACCAGATAAAGCCAAAGCGTTATACAGCCACATTTATTTGTCGAATCTGTGGGCGTTCACGTGCCTAGTGATAAAAGTGAACCGTGGTTTATTGTGACGTAAATAAGTCAGTCGTGCGTATAACTGAGCCACTTGTTTCTATACGTATGTGTCATGTGCGTGAAAAAGAGAGAGGGTGGGAAAAACTCCCATGAAGCATAGGTACTTTACCATCGCTTTTAATTGGCTGGCTTTTAGAAAGTTACATTTTCCTTGCTTGAAGCATGTGTAGGCTAATCAGTATTTGCTCTCCAATTTCTTACAACTATAGATTGCATTTGAATGTGTGAACATGGTATGAAACGCAACTTTTTATTTCAGGTGTTTTGCAGCAGTTTCAAAATATTGTAGAGCTTCTCATTGCTGAATAGGGTGCAATGACTGATATCTATTGCTTTTCACTTTGTAGCTTGGTTTTCACTGAGTGGAAAGTGTCACTCTAAGTGTCACACATACACACTGAAACCATGGAAATGTCACACTAAGTAGGGCTCCCGGTTTTATGGTATTTATTTTTTTAACATTTCCGTCTGTATTTATCCATATTTCTCTTTTGGCCATTTTATCTGTATTTATCCATATTTATTTTGTGCTTTGCGTATAAATGAAGTTGTCAAACTGTACATTTCCATATTTATTTAACTGATAGATGCGCACTCATACTTTGCTGTCTGTCGTGTTTTAGCTATTTAAGCTGGCAAATATTACATCACAATACATCCACTGTAAATACTAGCATTATACCATAAATGTACAAACTGCTTTTGTTCATGGTGCCATGTTTTACTATGCCTCGCTTACAGCACTTAGTGGCTTGACTAATGTAGTTGTACACCAAACTTCATCCACATTTGGACTGTTAATTCCTCCATACAGGCACCTTAAGTCACAGGCTTAAGTACTGAGCAACTTCAATTGTTAAATCTTGCAATACGTGCAAATGATAGATCTGCTGCACATGTGATGTCACTTCTTGCTGTGATGTCACTTCCTGTCGTGATGTCACTTCCTGCCGTGATGTCACTTCCTGTGACACCACCTAACTTGGAGAGTCCCCCCACTTCTTTTTTTAGGACTTGTGCCCTGAGAATAGGAGTATTTATGTATAGTCTGATCACTCTGGCTTTTATTTCATGCACTAACAGTTGTCAGCCTGAGATCCAAAGAGAATCAGTCCAGTAAAGACCCAGGATCGTCTGCTGACCACCAGGCTTCAATCAAGTGTCATGAAGCGAGTAGAAGGTAATACACAAAGGCTGAAATATCCAGGTCATCTGCATAGACTATTGTGAGTAGTAATTTATGAATCTGAACACAAAGATAAGAGTAGTATCTGCTAAAAAGAGGTGTTGAACTGGAGCTGTTGCTGATGTACAGTAGATTTTTGTTCCCTCCAAGTCTATTCTACAGTTGACAAAGAGCTGAGGCTGGGACATGCTCAGATACACTACAAGTGGATCAGGAGAAATACTGGCTCCTGTTCTGGTGGGCAGGATGTTGTAATCAGAAACAGGAGAGCAGCTCTTGATGCCACTAAAGCGGTAAAATGTTCTTGACTGCTTTCAACAGACCTGGCACTGGTGTGATTTGCTTACTAGAATGAACGCTTTGTTGCACTGTCTTAAAAGTGACGTAAGAAATCGACATTCAAAAGGTCAATTAAGAGTAGAGGCTTCTAGTGCAACGATGTCTTAAAATGTTAATATGCTGTCAACTTGAAGCATTCTGGATAGTGTCCTTGGACAGGATCTCAGGGCATTTGTTGTCATGGACTCTTCTGAATCAAAGTTAGATCAGCATCATTGACCTGTCTCAGACTGGGTCAAAGACCTTTCTAATTAGGGTCCTTGGAGTATGCCTTCTTGAACTAGCTCTTCTCAAAGGGAGATGTTGATAGACTCTATAGATACAGTGGAATCTCAAACACTGATTAAAGATGTTTCTTATCTCATAGGATCAATGAGAGGAAAAGAAATACTAGAAATTATCAATGTGCAACATTTAACGTCCGATTTCTCCCCAATGTGTGCCTGCAATAAAGAAGCATGCTTGGTTCGTTTCGGATCTTTATTTGAAAACTGAGCAGTGACAAAGAGGACATTAAATACAGTACAGCAGCTGTGATGGCATCATAACGCCGGGAACATGTGAAGAGGCTTCTTCGCACTGATGGTCTATGGCAAGTCTTTATGGAACCTTTCTTGTGTATATGAATGTTCCAACTCGGGTAAAGCAATCTTCAAACGGGGCCGACAATTCTAGAGGAAAATGAGAAAGTCATGACTAAAAAGAGATCTACACAGCTCTCGTCACAAAATACATTTCTAAAGTTCACAGTAACTATAGATCTCAGCAGAACAACCAAAAGAATATACAAGAATAACGGGCCTGCTTGAGGCTGATCTTGCTATCTGCTAGTAAAAGGATATCTTTGTCTTTAGTGACAGCCTGGTGCTGGTTCACCATTCCATACTACCATCATTTGCTACTCAGGAGGTCACAGCTTAGTTCATTAAAATGAACAAGATCGATACAAGAATTGACCAATCACTGTAACCTCCAGCATTGTTATGTACATTGTTTGGCATAACCCTATCAGGGCACACCAGCCTGACACACAGCAAACCACTTACGGGAACGTGCACATTTTATTTGAGATATTTAATAGAGTGCAGACTTAAGTCTAACAAACAGTCTTCTGTTGCAGCAACAGCATCTCAAACATGAAAGATTGCACATGGAGCAGTAAGGCGTGTGAAGTCCACCTGAGGACGAATCTCAAACAAATGTGTGTACTGGGATGGGAGTGGTGGGGGAGGGGTGTTAACACACAACTGTGACATCAGAAGCAGCACATATTTTGCATGACACGTTAACATTAAGACACATTAACATTACTCCACTTATGCACAACTTCATGCTCATGGAGCTGATGTGAAGAATCACAGAGTTCCTTGGATGAAGTGCTATGGCCTATATTAGAACTCTGGTTTCTGAGGTCCAATGCCAGCAACCTAAGGCAGGCACACACAGGATGGAATAGTTATTTGCTGGTAAATAAAAATATGATAGCATCATTATTAAATCTATGCAATTGGGACAGTTTGAAGAGAAAATTGAATTTTTTACGTACTCGGATTTAATCAGAAAGTCAATTATCTTATAAGAAATTGCTGTCTTGAGGATATTCTATTAATGATATTAATTCTGCATTACAGGGAGGCAGTAAAAGCATGAACGGTAATCAATTTCTTTGTAACCAATTTATGAGAAACTGGCAGTACTGCACTGAAATAACTAATTAATTCAGTTACTGGTCATACTGAGCAGAGATAACATATAATCATTACCACCATAGAACATTGGAATGTTTTAAAATTGGATAAACATAACAAATCATTTAACAAGTAATAGCCAACAACTTCAGATTGCAACAGGCCCAAAGACAGGAACTGTTCGCAGGAAAAAGTGTGACTTTGAGGGAGAAAATGGCTGATGTTCTTTTTAAGTGTGATTTTAAACCAGAGAGTTTATGTCTTTACACGCAAAAGAGATTAAACGAAATATAGAAGGTGTTCTTGTTTTGCATGCACAAGCTTGGAGGAGTAGAACGGTTGTGCCTAATGTATGGCTGGATTCGGGTACCATGGGAAGTCCAGACGTTATTACAGGTTATTTAATGTGCTAAAACGTTCTTCAAGTGGAAGAATCCAGTGTGTACAATTATTTAATGTTATCTGTTTGTCCAATAATTTTATGAACTGGGATTGTGTTTTATAAAACACATCATGAATTGAGTGGACTCAATAAAATTTTGAATTATTTGGGAGCTGTAATACACAAAGTGTATATCTTCATTGTGTTATACAGCGCTGCTACTTACTGCTTCATAAACAGAAACACTCACAAATACAAGTAAAAACATAACTTTCATACATTAATACAGCTCATATATAATGCTTATGACAGACAATGAATTGGATTTGCTAGAGATCTACAAAGCACCCACATTTCTTTTTATTATTCAAACATCAAGCACCACCCAACCTTAGCTGGCCTATTTTTTATTTAGTTTTGTCCTGTGGATTAGTAAAGCCCTTTGGAAAGTGGTGGCATTAAGGATCCCCTAGAGTAACCTTCCCTTCTGGAGTGGCAGAAAGCACATTCAGCCATCAATCACCTCTTCAATTAGAAGTACTTGAGGGGCAGATCTAGTGCACATAAGGACTGGCGACCGAACATTGCCGATGTGCTCTGCAAGTCCAGTAAGGATGAGAAGATGGGTCAAGGAGATCATGAGCAGATTGTAGCAAACCTTCAAGGTCAGGTTCTCCTCAGTAGCACCAGGACCATGAAAGAAGTCAGGTAGGTGGGAGGAGTGAATGATTAGACACTGCAGGAGTTCCAATTGACAACCTCCATAGAGGCACAAGCGATCTCATGTAGTCCATGGCAAGGTAAGTGGAAGCACTTTATCAACCTCATCCCCCTTCCCAACAATGGCGAACACGTTCTACCGGCACCTTCCATAGGGGGGAAGAGACTGATTACACTTATGACTTGCCTAGCACCGTTTTTACATGGGCTAGGTACTGTGGATTTTGTCATTTAGTACGGCTGTAGTGATAGGTCTTACTGCTTCGACATCAATTTTACTTATTCTCTCAAAGATGAATGATAAACAGTTGTGTCTGCCCTGTACGAATCCTCCAAGATAAGCTCTGAATACATGAAGTATATCCAACGCCACACCCCCTCTGGTGCTAGTTACATCATACTCAAACAGGGTGAGCATCACTCCTCCGAGTGCAAAGCACTGAACTTCACTCCTTGACTGCTCTTGGGTCCTACTAGAAGGCTCATAGGGAATAAAAATGCTCTGCTGTCACAGCACGTATTTCTGAGGTCAACGTAGATTTTTGTTTCTGTGCCTTCCGAGTGCAACAAGCAATCTTTACAAGAAGCGCCCATCCAATGTTCACAGAGGAGCAAAAAGGTCAGAGTTGTCCGATAAGTGACAGTGGAGGACGATACCTGTGGCCTCTAATCATCAATGTACTCGAAGGGCTCCGGAGGCTCCGGCTCTTGCTCCTCCTCCTCAATCTTTGGCCCATGAGCAGCCACCGGCTCCACAAGCTGCTCCTCCTCTTCACTCGTGTCTCGCAGAATGATGATTCCTCCAATAGACAGCTGGAAGACAAGAGAACACCATTATTTGTTGGAGACTCTATAATTTCATCACGGCACGAAAATGACATTTCAATCGATAGCTGTGGATATCTTTTCAGCTAATGGAGTAGAGGACTTAGCCAAGTGCCCCTACAAACATGAGGGTGACATGGATTAATGAATACATCACAGAGACAAACCAGATTACCATGGGAGTCTTGAGATATCAACTCACAACCCTTCCCGGAGTACTATATCACACAAGAACTTATTTGAATTCTCAGGAAAAGAGGTGATAACTTCCAAGCCCCCCCAATTATGCATTTAACCAATGTGTTAATACAAAGCTCGTAGAAATGACAGTGCAACCAAGCACACAACAGGAAAAATGTTGTGCCACAATATGCCTGCCAACTCTACACAACACAACTGTGGAGATGGGGAGCAAGAGCTGGAATTTATTTACAACTAATGCTGTATCCTCACCATTTAAACGTCTTACTATTACCAGACGGGGGCCTCTACGAAAACAGAAAGTCCCTGGTACTGTTTTTTTGGTCAAAAGTAACGAAAAGTAGTTTACTTGCAGTAGAAGCTTTGCATCACTGGAATCGTTAAGTCAAAAAGTGAGCCGTCCCACCCATATATAGTATCAGGAAACACTTTTACGACCAATAAGTAGGAGTATACATATTTAACTTTTCCTTTTTCACTGGGAGATCTTCACGAGGTAACTCAAGATAGTGATAAAGATAGTAGAATTCCAGTTAGAAAAAGGTGAAAAGGGTACAGCCTGGAGCAGGGTGGGCTACTGAATCAACTTGCTACCATAATGTGCACTGTCAAACTTAATCTGGTGAGCTACTGTCTTTCCTGCTCCACATCCCTTATTTTATTTTTTTCCCTTTTCAGGCGGTTCAGGAAATAATCTCAGGCTATTTTTACACTAGTGATTTAAAAAAAAAAAAAAAATACAATAACAGGCCTACAGCTCGGAAGAGCTCCAAGCAGCACGCGATCAGGTGGACATATTCATCATGCAGGCGGTATGATCTCCTGTATGGCAGTCATCCGTAGAATCCAGCTGGGCTGGTACCAATCCTCTCTATATATTCACATCCTCCACAACTTTTGGGTCACTTCATAACCAGTGAATTAAATGCCTCTAATGGGTCAATAAAAAACATAAGGTTGCAAACTGATCTTCCATTCTTTCTTTCTGAGGTTTCTCTGGTAGTCCCAAGATTCAGAGTTCCACTGACTTCCCTACAATGTTTAGATATAATTAGACAATTGAGTGTGCTGTTCCGTGGTGAACGTCTAGGATACTATATTCGGTACCCAGGCCTCTATAGGTCATGTGAAGCTTCTTATCGAAGCGCAAACCCTCACCCACCAAAAGGTGTCATGCTTTATCATCAGGGCTGTGCTCCTTGTAGGGCTGGCGTTGCAATGCCCAACGAGCTCCACAAGGGGGATCTTTGGTGGAGATCTTTTAATCTTGCCTCTAGGTCGGCAGTGGTTAAGACCAAATATACACGGAGGGAAAGCAGGTGATTCTATTTGATGGGAGGGGTACATTGGCATAAAGAGTGATAAATAAAATTAACTAGCGGTCCCCAGTCCAATTAGTTTATTCTAGCGCATCTGCTAAAGGTTAAAAACAGGGTGAATATCCAGGATAAGGTTTCTTATATTCCAAAATAGCTGGTCAACATGATTCTTTCCCATTAAAATCCTATAACCAGGATCAATGGCAATTCATCAGGACCTACATATCAACATAATATCCTAATAGGGTTTTTTTCATTCTATGCATTGCTGTGCTCCTACATAAATGTCATCTGCAGTCAGTGTTAGAAAACAGAAGATCTGTTTCTTTCAAAACTTACATCCCAGACTCCGGTATGTAGTTCACAAGCATGTATGAGCAAGAAGAAAGCATACAAAAAGTTTAGACATGAATAACAGACACAACAGGCTTTATTTTGTGTGACCTTGTGATGTTGATATCTCTATAGTGCTATATTTTCTAATTACTCATTATCACTATTGAACAGAAACCGTATGGATGGTGTGTTTGCATTGATTATGGTATGCCAACATGTAGCTACTGTGTAGACATCAAACCGTACGACCATTATCACACCGTGGTCTTGATTATCACGTTCATTCTAGTCTTTTATGACAAGAAAGCTTTCAGTAAAAGTTATGTTGCCAAAAAGAGCTTTTCTTCGTATGATTCCTTCTGAACTACGTAACACTGGACAAGAGACTGTCATTACAGCAAGTCATCCCCATAGAGGTGTAAACTTTTAGGGGTCAGTTCAATCTTATATCATACAATCATGTACTAGAGTGGTACACTCCTTGATGTTCCTTATCAATGAGTCTGAGTAACAGGGGCCACTAATGCTGGTGATTACAATATGGTCACAATTTCTTCCTCGCTAATTCAGCAGAGGGGATATCGTCAGTGAGACAGTGTATATGTGTTTTCAAACAAAAGGTCCATCTTTTCTCTTTCTCGAAGAGCCTAGACTGGGTGTCTTCAGTACGAGCCACTGTCTCTAGTATGATCGAGGTCATATCATCGGGCTGTGTTCCTGTTCAAGAAAGTCAGTACTCATTTTAGTTGTAATATGTTGGCATCTTATGTTACTCCTATGTTGATTTATTCTGGTTTTATCTGTTCTCATCGTCATCCCAATATATTTAAGATGAGAAGGGCCGGTGATCAGGTAAATGCAATTTTTGGTGTTACAATTAGTGGGTCTGCATTTCCTGTCCAGGACCAGATCTATTTTGTTTACAGGATTTGTAAGCTGACAGATGCTACAGTATCCACGGATAATGGCCTACTACAGGGGGAAGGCCCCAAATGCTGTCTCTAGGTGCTGATTTCCTTGGTCTTGTGTGGACCAGAAGAAGTCTCAAATTATGTGATAGTTTTATTGCATACAGTGTTTGTTTCTGTAGTCAGACCCCACTATTTAAGAAACTATCGTTTGTTGATAAACTTCTTGACCTCATTTGAAAACAGAGTGAATGTAGTCACACTTGTGAACTTCGCATGGTCATTTCCGATTTGGTTTCTAGTAAAGCTTCTCTTTTGGTATTCTTTGCCTTCTTCCGGACCATCCAAATCACCCTCTCGGGATAGTCTTGTTGCCGCAGTTTCTCTGACAAGCCTTCTGCTAATCTATCATAGTCCATTATGTCACTACAGTTTCTCCTCATTCTCAAAAATAGACTGTACAACAAGATTAGTTGTTAATGCCTTAGGCTGGTGACTTCCAAACAGCAGCAGACTGTTTTGATCGGTATTTTTAATATAAGTCCTAGTTTTTAGCAATCCACCTTCAATTAAGATTGACAAATACAAAAGACATTTTTTTTGTCTGTTACTGTTTGGGTAAATCTTACATAGCGGTCCACAGAGTTGATGCATTTAATGAAGTCCCCGGAAAGTGGTTTGTCCCCGTTCCAGATTATTAAAATGTTATCTATAAAATTGGCACCAAAGATGAATTTCATTTTTGTAGGGATTAGTGTGGGTGCATGCATTTTCTCAAAATCATACACATACAAACAGGCCAAACTTGGGGCGAATGTACATTGAAATTGGTGTTCATGGAATTTGCAGAAACGGAGTATCTTAAATTAGAAGAAATGTTCTTTAACTGCTATTGTAGCGTATTCCAAGATAAAGTGGACAGGTGTAGGTAAGCTCCAGTCACTTGACCTCAGTAAATCCTCAAAAACCGACAAGGCATCATCTTATGGGATATTTATGAATGACATCTCCACGTCCAGTGTTATCAGTAAATCAATTGCCCCCTCCTGGTTAATGTTGTTAATCAGGTTCAAAACATCTTTAGTGTCTTTTAGAAAAGTAGGAATACCTTCTACTAGGGGTCTCAGAAAGTGATCACAAAATGTCATTAATACTTATTCCAGACACAATAGGTGGTCGTCCCAGTGGCGGAAACCTCCCCTTTTGGATTTTCGGAACTGTTTGGAAATAGGAAATCCTTGGCTTTTGATTGATCAGGAAATCAGCTTTCTTCTTGATGAGGCAAACAGAGGTTTCAGCCATTATCACCATAACTCTTATAAGCCGATCCAGCTTCAGGGTGGAATCATGCATGATGAACTTATAGTATCTGCTGTCTCCAAGCAATCTCAGGCATTCTTGTCTTTTGTGGATAAAATCACAGTTGCTCTCCCCTTATCATCGGTTTGATGGTGATGAATTTATCATCTGAGAGGGCCTTGATAGCTTATCTCTCACTTCTGGTGAGATTCTGGAATGGATACCTAATTTTTGAATGTTGTTCAGAACTGCTCGTTCAAACGTACAGATTTGACTAGGTGCCACCCCTAGAGGGGGAGTTAAAGTTCAATATATGTTCTCTACAATTTTGTCTACTACTCATTGGCACCACAAAGCAAACCTTTCTTATCATTACGGACAATCACATCATGTGCATGATATCGGTGCCCAATTTCAGAGACACTGGTGAAGTATCAGTTTTGGAATGGTAAATCCAATGCAGCATCGCTGGGGCATGATGGGCCCTATGCAGATACGTAAACTGTGCAAGCTTTAATCAAGCACTGCCTGATGGTGATATAATATGCATACATGCCTCACCCAGTTTCCACTTCTGCCAAAATCCCAACAACTGCCCTCCAACTTTCGTTGGGCACAAAAGGCAATCATCATACAAAGGAAGGTCCATCAAAAAAGACTAGTTTTACTTAGATGTCTGGCATCAGATATGCAAACATGCTCTTCATATCAAGGTGCCGACTATTCGGTGTGGAAAAATCATCACTTGACGGGAAGTGTTTCTGGCTTCAATAAAACCCTCTAAACACAGACAAAGGGATGAAGTAAAACCCACATATTGTTTTCTGTACCCAGAAACAAGTACTGCAATGTCAGGGACATCTTCCACCCAACCTGATGCTTTTTCCTGCATAAGCTGGAAGATGCCCACTGAAAGGGAGCCTTCACTTTAAAAAATGCTTGTGTACAGGATCAAGGAAAGAAACCATTTCTGCATTTTGTTACCACACAATAGGAACCCAAATTAAGCACCAGAAATGCACAGTATGGCTATTTCACAAAGATTAAGTCTTAAGGTCAGAGTGGTGGACTACTTAGAGCGCGTCTTAGTGGCTGTTAATGTCGTACTTTAAATAACTTCTTCCACCACCTCTTGTCCAATTCAGTTGTAACGCTAAATCTCAAATTTGAGCAACAGATGTAGAAAGTTGGGGACTGATACATCTTTGCCTGAAACCCAATTAGCCATGATTTTTGCTTCATGGTGGAAAATATTTTGCCCTACCAAAAACACGACAGGTGATTGCAGTTTCCAACTGACTAATTACAAAAAAGGGAGACTTCTCTGCCATTAGGAGTTGCTGAATCAGAGCGTACACTGTAGGAATAATATTGTTTGTGAACTTGTATTGATGTAGAATCCAAGCCATTATTAAACTTGTGCCAAAGTCCTTGGCAATTAATAATTATAAACCGCATATTCAGGGTGTTCCAGGCCGCTATCACCTGGAGCATCCTGTTGAAATGTTAAAGCACAAGTTACTAACTTGTGTAACGATATATCTGTAAGAGACAGTAGTTAGTGACAGATTCCTTACCTTAGAATATCCCCAGGCGTCAGGCTGGATCCGGAAAGTTTTTTGCGTAGCATTACCCTTGCACGTCGGTAGGCGGCGTCGTGCGGCTCCGCGTCCGTCGTCGGCGTCGTGATCGCCGGGATGACGTCGCGGGCAGTACTTAGACGCCGCCCCTGCGCGCTGACGTCAGTTCTGTACACGACTTTCCGCGCCAGGAACGCAGAGCCATGCAAGAAGCTGACATAGGTGTCTGAAAAATACTAGGGCCCTGAAAGGGATGTCCTTAACCCTAGAAATCAGTTTGCAGAACGGGGAGGATGGGTGGGCGGTAAGGAATCTGTCACTAACTACTGTCTCTTACAGATATATCGTTACACAAGTTAGTAACTTGTGCATCTGAAAGAGACACGTTAGTGACAGATTCCTTACCTTAGAATAGATACCCCAGCAATACCAACCCCGGTGGTGGGTCTGCGAACAAAGATCAGACAAGGAAGTCCTGGAGGACAGAACGGCCAAAGAAGCCGTCCCTCCGGACCTGACTGTCAAGGCAGTAATGCTTTGTAAACGTGTGCAGCGAGGCCCACGTAGCTGCCTGACAGATAACCGGCAGCGGAACACCGCGGCCCAAAGCCGTGGTAGCAGCCGTTGCCCTGGTGGAATGGGCACGCAGCCCAACAGGAGGCTCCTTCTTAGCCAAAGAATAGCAGGCCTTGATGCACAAGGTAACCCAGCGGGAGATGGTTCGTTTGTGCACCGCCCGACCTTTTTTGGCACCCACGTAGCCAACAAAGAGCTGGTCATCCACCCGGAAGTGTTTCGTGCGGTCGATATAGAAGGAGAGTGCACGTTTTGGGTCCAGACGGTGGAGCCTCTCTTCCTCTCTGGAAGGATGCGGAGGCGGAAAGAAGGTAGGCAAAGTGATGGTCTGCCCAATGTGGAAGGCAGTAACCACCTTTGGCAAGAAGGACGGACGCGTCCTAAGAACAACCTTGTCCGGATGGACAGACAGAAAGGGAGGTTTGCATCATAGAGCCTGGAGCTCACTCACCCGCCGAGCGGAGGTGATGGCCACCAGAAAGGCTGTCTTCAGAGTCAGAAGACGAAGAGGACAGTTATGGAGAGGCTCAAAGGGAGCGCACATTAAAAAGGTAAGAACCAAGTTCAAGTCCCACTGAGGCATCACAAACGGAACAGGAGGAAAGAGGTGTGTAATGCCTTTTAAGAACCTGTTAACAACAGGGGACTTGAAAAGGGAGGGCTGATTAGGGAGCCTGAGAAAGGCCGAGATAGCACAAAGATAACCCTTGATGGTACCCAGGGCAGAACCCTGTTGGGCCAGAGAAAGAAGGAACAGAAGGACCTCAGAAAGAGGGGCAGAAAGGGGATTCACAGCCTTTGCTGTGCACCATGCCACAAATTTGTTCCACCTGCAGGCGTATACCACCTTAGTGGAGGGACGCCTGGCTGCCAGAATCACATCACAAACTTCGGGAGGCAAGTCGAAAGGAATCAACTGCCGCCGCTCAATCTCCACGCAAGCAGGTGGAGACTGGACAGGTTCGGGTGGAGGACCGTCCCCTGCTGCTGCGACAGAAGATCCTCCCGAAGAGGCAGACGGATCGGGGGATCTACGCTCATACTGAGTAGCTCGGGATACCAAACTCTTCGAGCCCAGTCCGGAGCCACAAGGATGACTTGGGCCCGGTCGTGCCGAATCTTCTTCAACACTCTGGGTAGAAGTGGTATAGGCGGAAAGGCGTACAACAGACCGCAACTCCACTCGCGACGAAAAGCGTCGCCGAGCGAGTGCCGCCTTGGAAATTCCAACGCGCAGAACTGATGACATTGCACGTTCTCTTCGGTGGCGAATAGATCTAACCAAGGCTCTCCCCATTGTTGAAAGAGTCCTTGCGCCACGTCCGAGTGAAGACGCCATTCGTGATCCATCATGCACCTGCGGCTGAGTTCGTCCGCCCTGGCGTTCAGGGAACCTGCCAGGTGTTGAACCATCAGGAACATGTCCTGATGTTCCAGCCAAGTCCAGAGGCGCAGAGCCTCCTGACAGAGGGTCCACGACCCCACCCCGCCCTGTTTGTTGCAGTACCACATGGCGGTGGTGTTGTCTGTGAACACCTGCACTACCTTCCCTTTGACAGAGGGAAGGAATGCCTTGAGTGCAAGTCGGATCGCCCGGAGCTCCAGAAGGTTGATATGGAGCCGGGACTCCGCCGGAGACCAGAGGCCTCTGATCTCCGCCTCTCCCATGTGACCGCCCCATCCCAGAAGGGACGCGTCCGTCACAACTGTGTGCTCTGGCTGGGGAAGGGAGAGGGATCTGCCCATGACCCATTGCCGGTTCGAGAGCCACCACTGCAACTGTTTTGCAGTCCCCTCCGAGATCTGGACGTGATCGGACAGGTTGCCTTGGTGCTGCGCCCACTGGAACTTCAGGTCCCACTGCAGCCATCTGGCATGATTGACCAGCAGGATGCAGGAGGCCATGAGGCCCAGCAGCCTCAGGGTCATCCGTACCGAAACCCAGGATAAAGGCTGAAAGATCGGAATTATAGCCTGAATATCCCGGACTCGCCGTTCGGGAGGATAGGCCCGAAACTGCGTTGTGTCCAGAACTGCTCCGATGAAAAGGAGCTGTGGAGAAGGAATCAGATGCGACTTCGGCACATTGATGGAGAACCCCAGCGAGTGCAGGAGTTCGGCCGTAGTCTGGAGGTGGGAGACGACTGCCTGGGACGAGCCCGCCTTCAGCAGCCAGTCGTCGAGGTAGGGGAAGACTGAAACCCCTGCCCGGCGCAGATGAGCTGCGACCACCGCCATCACTTTCGTGAACACCCGAGGGGCACTGGTAAGGCCAAAGGGGAGCACGGTGAACTGAAAATGCTCGAGGCCTACCGTGAACCGAAGGTAACGCCGGTGGGCCGGCAGGACGGGGATGTGGAAATAGGCGTCCTGCAAGTCCAACGCTACCAACCAGTCTCCAGGGTCGAGGGCAGTCAAGACCTGAGCTAGGGTGAGCATCTTGAACTTCTCCTTCCGGAGGAAGCGATTGACGTTCCGGAGGTCCAAGATAGGACGCATGTCCTCCTTGTCCTTTTTGGGCACCAGAAAGTAGTGGGAGTAGCAACCACGCCCTACTTCTGGGGTCGGAACATGCTCGATGGCCCTGTTGGCCAAGAGGGCCGTGACTTCCTTCTGCAGAAGCACCAAGTGATCCCCTGACATGCGGTGGAATTGAGGTGGCATGGCTGGGGGGGTGGTCTCGAAGGTGAGGGAGTAGCCCCTTCGGACAATGTCCAAGACCCACTTGTCCGAGGTGATGGCACGCCAGTGGTGAAGGTGATGGCGGACCCTGCCCCCAACTGGCGTGCTGTGCACCTGAAAGGAGGGACTAGGAGGGCTTGGAGGCCGCGGACGGGGCGGGTGTGTGGCCCGAACCGCCACGGCGGTATCCACGTCCTCGCGAAGACGCCTGCTGCGCGGGCCGGTGGCTGGGCTGCTGACGTGACTAGGCGCCCCTTCCGTTGCCACGATAGGGGCGAAAAGCAGAGGTTAGCGGAGGGCGTGCAGCAGAAAGGCCCAGGGACTTGGCAGTAGTCCGTGAGTCCTTAAAACGCTCCAACGCATGGTCTGCTTTGGAACCAAAAAGACCGACTCCATCAAAGGGCATGTCCATGAGTGTATTCTGGACATCACCCGAAAAACCAGTGGTTCTCAGCTAGGCGTGGCGACGCAGCGCCACCGTCGTTGCAATAGATCTGCCCAGCGAGTCGGCGGTATCAAGGCCACAACGTATGGTGTATTTGGCCGCATCCCTTCCTTCCGCAATGGCACGGGTAAGCAGTGTCTGGACCTCCTCAGAACACTGGGGCAAAACAGTCGCCACCGAATCCCACAGGGAGTGGGTATATCGGCCCAAAAGACAAGCGGTGTTGATGGACCGCAAGCCAGCACTGGAGGAAGAGAAACCCTTCTTCCCAAATTGATCCAGGCGTTTGGATTCCCTATCCGGAGGGGCGGTAGGGAAGGCGGTTTGGGAAGCCGAGGCTTGGACAACCAAGCTCTCAGGAGTGGGGTGGACAGAGAGAAACAAGGGGTCGCCCGGAGCTGGGCGATGGCGTCGGGACACGTTCCTATCCACAGGAGCCCCTGTGTTGGGCTTGGACCAGGCGCCCAAAAGAAAGTCAGTGAGTGCATCGTTAAACGGCAGCACAGTCTCCAAGGAGGAGGCTGCCGGCTGAAGCACTTCTGTCAAGAGATTAGTCTTGACCGCCACAGTAGGGAGTTGGAGATGTAAGGCTCCAGCTGCCCTACGCAACACCGTTGCAAAATTGGCTCCCTCCTCCGTAGCCACGGGAGGAGACAGCATGCCAGTGTCAGGGGAAGTATCTAGACCACTGGCATCCCCTAGTTCCTCTGCCCAGTCCTCATCATACTGACACTGTTGTGCCAGAGGGTCCTCAGACCCCTCCCAGTCCTCCTGGTCCTCCTCCGGTTCAAAATAAGGAGGAGGAGGGACATTTGGGACCCAAGGTCTCATCGGCGCCGGAACCGGCGTCGAGCGAGCGCTCGGTCCGGCTCCATGTCCGGAGCCGGAGAGTACTGGGGGACGACGCCGCCCGGAGCCCCGGGCAGCGTCAGGAACGGCACCGGAGACATCGGCGGAGGCGTGGTCAGGTCGACCAGCGTCGATGGGGGTTGCGGTACCACCGGAGCCGGGATCGAGGCCGGGGCCGAAGCCGGGATCGAGGCTGGAGGCACGAGCGACGCCGGGACCGGAGTAGTCGGCGCACCGGAGGGACCTTGAGGCCCGAAGAGGCGGGCCATGGCCGACAGGTATTCCTGTATTTGGGCCGGATCCGCCCCCGAACCCGGGAAGGACGGGTATTGCGGGGGTGACTCCACAGGCATGTCCGGGGCCGCGGGGACGGTGCCGGGAGGGGCCTCAGCCGAGTCGCGAGACCGGCGAGGCGAAGTCCTAGAGCGACGATGCTTCTTGGACTTCTTGTGTTTAGACTTACCGGACGACGAAGACTTGGATTCCGACGACCGGCGAGGACTCCGCGACCGACCCCTCGACCTCTCACGCGACCGGGGCTTGGTGCGGCGCGGAGCCGACTGCCGGGCCTCGAGGAGCTTTCGAGACCGCTCTCGCAAAGCTTTCGGGTTTAGGGACCGGCAGTCGGAACACGACTTCGTTTCGTGGTCTCGCCCGAGACGGGTCTGTGATGGACATCATCCGAGCACAGGCGTCGCAACGCTTAAAGCCGGGCATCCCTAACGACACCTTGGAGTCGATACGAAAAGAAACAGTGAAAAAATTCACCAAAAAAGTTAGTCAAAAAATGACTAGGGCACTGCTCTTCCCGGATCTGCGCTTGCTGGCGCGGAAAAAGAAGAACTGACGTCAGCGCGCAGGGGCGGCGTCTAAGTACTGCCCGCGACGTCATCCCGGCGATCACGACGCCGGACGCGGAGCCGCACGACGCCGCCTACCGACGCGCAAGGGTACTGCTACGCAAAAAACTTTCCGGATCCAGCCTGACGCCTGGGGATATTCTAAGGTAAGGAATCTGTCACTAACGTGTCTCTTTCAGATGTTTTGTTCAACCACCTGGCTTTGAAGAAAGCCCTCGAAACTTGGTCATTCTAGTTGGACGTCCACAAGCTCAAATTCCCGAGCCCGACACCATGAGACCACGGGTGATATTGCACATAATAAATCAAAATACAAATGATAAATATCCAACAGTTGCAATTTGAACACAAGAGGCCAAGGTTTTGGTGATAATTATAGTCTTTCAATACCTGTGTGTGCAGCCAAGTCCAAAGCTTGTCTAAATGGCAACAGCCTCATATGTCATACATCAGGCAAGGTGCTGTGACCTTTTCAAAAGATTTTAAGGGAAACAAACTACCTGACAGAGAATAAATATCCGTTCAGCAACAGCAGAAGAATGGGCTTCAACTGTAGTTGTATTTGCAACTCTTCAAACATGGAATGTGTGATAAGGACACTAGAGGATCAGGAATGACCAAGCTCTATGCAAATAGCAGGCCTGCTTTCCCGTACCTACCAAAGGCTCAAATTGCATGGTTCCTTTAAAAACAAAGTGAAACCCAGGCTGTCTATCCATTGCAAGAGTGAAATCATGAGTAGAAAGCTCAGGCTGAGTCACAGTATCACCAACATCAATCAGCACCACTGGGCTTCAGAGCCTGTGAACAATCCACCTTTGATGAGGTTAAGGCAGCCGCTGTCAAGCTCTAGCCAGCAGACCTGCCAGTGCCGCCTCTCTCAGACATATCTTCTATAAGGCCAGAGTCGAGAACAGGCCTTGAAGCAACTGCAGGCAGTCAAGTCAATGGTCTCCATTGCTACCCCTACTCCCGGAATTTACTGCTGCACGCCAGGGGCAGAGGCCTCAATATCCTGGGTGTTAGGCTTCCTGGGATTTAAGAGTAATGATATTCACCATCGCTCTCCATCCCACCTCTGACCCCATATGAAAAAGGGAAGATAAGAAGCCGCAGTGTCCTGCAGGGCTGGGACCGTGGTACGTCAAACAATCTCTGCTGTAAATATAGTGCGGGATGGCTGGCTTTTGCCCACTCCTGTGGTGCATCCTACAGAAAATAGCTTTAAACATTTATTTGAAAACAATACTAATTCGAAAACTACAAAAATTAAAAATTACCTAGAGTCTTTGAGCACAACAATTTCTAACTAAATTGCATAACACTGAGGGAGCTTTTGCTCAGAAGGTGTAGACATCTGAAAATCCTCCAGTTTAGAATGTGAGCTTTCAAGACCTACAATGTGCAACAATGGAAGAAAATATACTGGCAATAACCGCAAATAACGAAAACCAAACTACACCCCAGAGACAGCAAAATGTGAACCGAATCCTTCATAAACTAGAATGCGCCAAAAGAAATTAGTATTGTACTTATAGGAAAAGAGGATTTTACAGCCCAGTGGGGTACATGGTTTGTCAAACACGGCCTACAGAAAGGGTGTCTAAAATAAGTCCAGATCAAGACTGAACTTTCAGAATAATCACTATGCATATGAGTTCCATTCATATTCAGGGTCTGTAACCGATTTAAAAAAACAAACAACTGGCACAAACTGGGCCACCATGGACTGGCACTGGGCACACCTGCCCTTACGAAAAGACAGTCAGAATGTAGCAGAGCATCAATATCTTCCAGGCAGGTAACACAAGGGGGTTACTACCCATGAAGGCAAATGTATGCTGGACGCATGAGCAGATCAAAAGTTTCTTCCTCTTACAAACACTTTACATCCTCTTGTACCATCTAAAAATTACATGGGCTAGCACGTGTCACTTCCCAAAATCCATCCCCCAAATCCTTCTCCCTCTTGGCGATATAAGCTGCATAATTTGGTCTCCTTTAAGGTCCCAAACCCTTACATATGGATGTGTACAAACAATACACATTATCTGCATTGGTCGAATTAAAAAACCTGACACATGGTCAGAGGAAAAGAGTGGATAGGGAAAACAGCATTCAAAAGCGCCGACAGGAAGGCCACTCTCAGAGAAGAGGGAATGATCAAACCTTTGAAATAAGTAAAGATCAACTGAAAGGAGCAATAACAATATACAGGACAATGTGTGCCCTTGAAGAGGTGCACTCAGTGCACTATAGCTCATCATCTTAATTAGTCCACTCTCATTCCTAAAAGCAGTGAGTTAAAAATGGTTTAAGTCGCATGCCAAAGAGTGAAAATGAGGTTGCGTCCCAGACTGCTATTTTTCAAAAGCCATCCGAGGTCCTTCTCTAAAAACAAATGACGCACACAAACCCTCGGAGCCTCCTGCTGAAGCCAGCTCTGCAATGATGTGGTTGAGATGCTCAATTGATGCCGTTCATCAACGTCCTTGGAACCAGAGCTGAAGGCGGAAAAGCTTTCTTAATTAAGTCGCTCTTATGACAACTTTTAGGATCTTTTAATCTAATTTACAGTAAATAGGTTACATTTAAATTGGGCTCAGACTCAAACCTTCAAGAGCAGGGTCAGGATGAAAGGATAGCATGTTCAAAAACTCTTATCTGCGAGATAAACAAAGCAGCAAGCACATCATTGTTTTGAAGTTCTGCATTTCATGCATCAAACTTGGCAAGGAAAAAAGGAGATAACTCTGGTGAAGTTCTGTAGTTTATGTTTTGCAGTTCACACATCCAGTGTAAGGTCTGCTCTTTCCCACTACAGAATGTCCTTAAATAAGTGTTTGGGAACAATGACCACGAACCCTCAAGGGATTTATGAATCAAGGGGTTAAAAGTAATTACAGAAAAGCTTATGGGTGTTCAGCATCAAAGTCACAAGCAAAACAGCAGCACGATGAAAATGTTGGTAATAAGGATATTTGAACACAGCCGTGACCAGAGATCATTTATTCAAGCTCCGGTTAAACCGCACTGACACCCTGGACTGCTGGCACAAGATGAATCCCAACCACTACAGGCTTTCACCGGGCAAGCTTCAGACATCTCTCAGAACCAGTCATGATGGGACAAGCATGCTGAAATAGAATAGCGGACTCACTGGCTTGAAGGGCTGATAGCGGCAGCTCTCGGCTATGCTCAAGACCTTCAGCTGAGCAGGCATAACTCGGGCCGGGTTCTCCAACAGCTGAAAGTTCGGCTCTGGCTCTTTTTTCTTCTCCTTTTCATCCTTTTTCTCAGTCTCATCCTTGAAAAGGTAAAAAAAAAAATAATAATAATCATCCAATTACAGCCTTTTCTTGATGAAATTACTTGAACATGGAAGTACTCTGCCAAAGTTACTTACTTGTAACAAGTGTTTTCACACCAGTGACACATGAAGTTGACAATCCCATATTATCAGGAAGATGGTCTACAACAGCCTCACCCCTGGCTACCCTAAACGTTAGAAGGCAAAAGAAATCCATCCATCCTTCCATTTTACACATTTCTCAAAGGCATCAACTGCATTTAAAATATAATAAAAATCACAGCATTTTTGGTCTCACCTAGGCAGCGCTTGCACGGTCTCTTCGAGACATGCTGTATTCAGGTATGGACTTGAAGCTCTGTCCATTTTCACACCCATCTTTTTAATTGGCTCCTGTTCTTGACCTTTGTAAATGGTGGCTTTTCATTGGTCAATAGGCTTAGTAGTCCCTCCTTAGTACCACCTTTTCTCTTCTGGTAACCTCCCATGAGGACACCCCTGTAACATGTGTTACTAGGCAGGCTTTAATTACAGCCTCCGAGCATTATTTTCTCAAATAGCTTTGTCCTGCCTGCTGTTGCAGGCAGGACACGCTCTCCCTCAATGCTTACTTTTTCATTTTTCCAGCGCTGCACGCCTCAGCAAGCATAATGGCGGCCGCGCTTTTATTGTCTTATTTGTTGGCCGAACGCGGCCCCATGACTTTCTTTTTTGTTTAATTCCTTTTTTTTTTTTTTTTTAAACATGGTGACACCTGCGCTTTAGATTTTAACATCTTAAGCTAAATCGTGGGTGCTGCAATTGCTTTAAAAGTAATCAAATAGAAAAAAAAATTGATTTTTTTTCTATTTGCTTACTTTTGTTACAATGGCGGCACCCGTGCTTTAGCTTTGAACATCTTAAGCTAAAAAGCGTGTTTCGCGATTGCCTCGAAAGTAAAGCAATAGAAAAAAGGTTTAGGCTACAAATTAAGTTGGCATTGTTAGCTTGATTCGTGGGAGCATCACACATACACCAAACAATAGTATGGACAATTGGTTGCCTCAATTGAAGTTCTAGGGCACACTAACAAAAAGAGAAGATTTGGAGCAAAAAAGACAAAGTAATATGTTAAGAGTATAGCATATTGCTTTGTCTTTTCTAAATAAAAAAGTAAAAGCTTTAACCTTCCCATTAAAATTACAATTTAGATTTTTGCACTTTTTGGGAATTAAAATAGTTCATAATATGTGTATTTGTTTGACGTCTATTTGAATATTGAGGTTCAAATAATTAAAATTGCTTAGGCCAGGGTCCCCAGCTCCCAATAGTGAAACAGTGGGGATCTACAGTTGTGAAAAAGTTAAGAATCGCAGCTCTACAGCAGTACATGCATATTTAACTAGTATGTCACCGTACCCCAACCCATATGTAGAGCTACTCGATTTTTTTTTTCCCAACCAAATTTTATTAGGTTTTCAAGATAAGGCCAATACACATACATTAGTCTTGTCACAACCATTACACATTACATCATTCTGGTACTCTCTAATATGCATGGTTTAACACCCCTTTTAACAAAACAGTGCCCCCCTCCCCGCTTGAGTTGCGCTTAAGTGGGTGTATTCTAATCTCTAGGTTCTATTGGGTTCTCGCGAGATGAAACTTTTAGTTACAGTAGGGAGTGGTGTCTATTGTCGCTGCTCCAGTTGTTCATTCCTCTCTCCTTCCCGTTCCGGCGTCACCGGCTGTGGGGGACTCGCCCTGCTACCATCTCGTCCACTCATTGTCAGTTCACTCACTAGATGTTCCCACGTCCTGGCCCTATCTATCTTACCTATCCCTCGACTAGCTTCCCTGAGGAGCAGTCTACTTTCAGCTCCTGCCCATTTTTCTAGTTCTTTTTTCCAGGAGACAATCCGCGGTCCCCCCGGTGCTTTCCAATTTCTGGCTCTCTCTCTTTTGGCCAGAATTTAGGCCAGGTCCTGAAACTTCCCCTTCACCTTGTTCTTGGCTGTATCCTAAGAGGAAGTGTTCTGGGGTGTGCGGGAGCTCTTTGTCAGTTAGGTCACCCACCACTTGTCTTATCTCCTCCCAGAAAAGTTGCAGTGTGGGGCAGTTCCAAAACATGAATTATGTGTGCCTCCCTCTCCCCACATCGCGGGCATGCGGCTGTCTCCGTCCCAAAGTACCTCCTAATGTGGGATGGGGTGAGGTACGCTCTATGCAGTATATAGAAATTGATTAATTTAAATTGTGCATTTCGAGACACTTTCAAGGCTCGTTCTAGGATCTTATCCCACTCCACCTCTGGAATCGGTTTCCCAATATCCTCCTCCCACTGTAATCGCAGGGGCTCTAGTGGCTGTTGCATGTCTCGCCTGATTGCCTTGTAGAGGCAAGAGACTGTCTTGATCCTCCCCGCTGATAGCGCAACATATCTACATCCTGCTAATGCTCGCGGTTCTGTCCCTCCCACTCCCCAGTGCTTTCTGATCCTTCTGGTAAGGGTCTCATGCTTCAGGAAATTGCCTGCTGGTAGGTCGTAGGCTGCCTGTAACACCTCGAATGGAGTAATGTGGAGTCCTGGTATAAGTCCCCCATCACTTTCAGTCCTGCCTCCACCCAGTCCTCTAACCCCGTCCAGTGCTCTCCCTGCGGCAGACAACTTAATGCTGTAATGGGCAGGTCCGGGGAATAGGGAATTTTGGCTCCTACCCGTCTCCGGTATCTCACCCAGCCACGCACCACCACTTTAGTTTACATTGTATCCTCTTTCATGTTCCGTCGCACCCGCAACAGGATCCTCGCCAGGTCTGCGGCGTCCGGCGCATTCGGATACTGTTCCTTCTCCGGGTTGCGCTCCGCCGCCAGCCATTGGTACAGCTGGGCAGCTATATAATACCCCTCAAAGTCTGGGGCCGCTAGTCCCCCCCCTCCGCCACGGGGCGCTGTAGAGGAGTCAGCGCTACTCGTCATCGTCCCGCTCCCCAGATAAATGACGTGGTCAGTGAGTCAAAGTCTTTAAATATTGCTCTTGGGATCCACACCGGAAGAGTCCCAAAATAATACAGCAGTCGCGGGAGCGCTACCATCATTAAGATCGCTACTTGTCCAGCTACCGATAGCGGCAGTGTTCCCCAAAAGTCCATTGCAGTCTTTACTGACCGTATCGCTCTGCCCACATTACCCTCTAGCAGCTCAGCTGGGCCATGATATATTTTGACTCCGAGGTATGGCAGGCAGTTGGGCTCCCACTTCAGATTCTCTAGGTCAGGTGGCGGACGGGCAACGGGCGCCATAGGATACAAGCTGGATTTCCTCCAGTTAACTTTAAGGCCGGATATGGTGCCAAATCTAGCTAGCATGTCCCGTGCTCCTCTCAATTCACCCGCTGTGTCACTGAGAAATAGTAAGAGGTCATCTGCATATAGGGCTATAAAATGCTGCACCGTTCCCGTTCCCAGTCCGGCATAGGCCTGTCCACTCCTTGCCGTGTGCATGCCAGCTGCTCCATGGCCGACGCAAACAGGAGCGGGGAGAGGGGGCATCCTTGCCTCGTACCTCTCTCCACTCGCTGCCTGGGCGAAATTGTCCTCCCATTGCGCATCCGAGCCGTAGGAGACGCGTAGAATAGTCGCACCCATGTCAGAAAGCCCCCTCCCAGTCCCATCTTGTCCAGGACCTCATATAGATAGGGCCACTCGAGGCTATCCAAGGCCTTCTCTATATCTACCGCAAGTACCGCAGCCTTCCGTTTGTCGGACCCATTCGATCCCATGATGGCTAGCAGTCGCCTAATATTTATGGTCGTGTTCCGCCCTGGTATAAACCCCGCTTGGTCTGCGTGGACCAAGTCTGTCATGTGGGGGAGTAGGCGCATCGCCAAGATCTTGCTTAGGATTTTGTAATCCATGTTGAGCATGGATAGAGGCCTGTAGGCTGTGTAATCGTGCAATTCTTTCCCTGGTTTAGGTACCGGGACAATGAGGGCCTCCCTAGCACTCTCCGGCAGCATACCTGCCTCCTGAGCTTCTTGGTGCATTGTGACCAATCGTGGCGCCAGTTCCTCCACATATGTCGTGAAGAATTCTGCCGGCAGTCCATCTGTGCCCGGGGTCTTGTTCCGCGCCATACCCTTGATGGCGGCCCGTACCTCCCGCTGTGTAATGTCTGCTCCTAGCTCTTCTGCTTCCTCAAGGTCCAGCCTCACCATCTGCAGATCTGCGAGGTATTCCCTTGCGTCTGCTTGTTCACCCATTTGCGACCGTCTGTATAGCCTTGCATAGTAGCGGGCAAAGACCTTGTTAATCTTCAGCTGCGTGTAGTGTCTAACCCCTTCCTCATCCTCTATTTCCACCAGCGGTTGGTTCCTGCTCACCGGGTTTGCCAACCACGCCAAAAGCGATCCCGATTTGTCTCTCTCTGCGTGCGTGGGCTCTAGATATTTCTTATAGTCAAAGCATCTGAGTCTCTCTGTCTGTCTTGCCACCTCCTCCTTGGCCTCTAAGACTGCCTGCTGGAGCTCTGGGTGCTCTGGTCTTCTATGTTCCAGGCCTCAGGGTTGTCTCTGCTCCCTCCACTTCCCCCAGGATAACAAGCCTAACCCCTGTGGTACGCGTTATGCATTGGCCCCTCAGGACCACCTTAAAGGCGTCCCACTCCGCGTTCGATGAAGAGGCCGTCCCTGTATTAGTCTTGAAATAGTGCGCTATCTCCCCCCTAATCTCTTCTCGAAAGACCTGGTCCTCCAGGGTATCCGGGCGGAGCCTCCACGTGGGGATCGGCGATGTCGGCTGCCTCCAGTTCAAAGAGAGGACCAGTGGGTTGCGGTCTGATATCGTGCGTGCAAGATATTCCGCTGTAGTGGCAGTGCGGTGGATTTCTACTGAACCTAAAAAGGCGTTGAGTCACACGTGCACTTCATGTACAGCTGAAAAATAGGAGTAGTCTCTATCGTGAGGATGTAAGACCCTCCAGGAATCTATTAGTCCCCAGCTCTGTCTCCAGGTAGTGAACGCTTGTGAGGCATGTGCCGCTTGGGAATTTCGCAGAGGGGGGTGGATCTATCTAGATATAGGTCGCCTACACTATTGAAGTCACCTCCCACTAGAGTATTACACGCCAGGTATTGCGCCAGGAAGTGACTCAGCTTCGCAAAGAAGGCTGGTTGTTCTGCGTTAGGGGCATATACGCTAATTATACTTATTTCCCGGCCCTCTAGCCGCCCTCTTATGGCTACAAAGCGACCCTCTGGGTCTACTAGAGAGTCCATCAGCTGAAATGGGACCCCTGCTTGGATCCAAATTAACACCCCCGCGCATATGCCGAGAAGGTGGTGTAGAAGAGCTGGCCCCTCCAACGTCTCTGCAACGCTTGTCCCGCCTTCTGTGTTAGGTGAGTCTCTTGCAGTAGGGCTATCTGAGCTCCCCGCCTTCTGATATATGATAAGACTTTATGGCATTTCGTCATTGTGTGCATCCCTCTAATGTTCCAAGTCATACATTTGTATCTCTGTGTGTCAGCCATTGGATGGGTTAACAATTCTCCGCCCGCCATTCTCCTCATGCACCTTCAAGGGCCTCCTCTTCCCGCTCAAACCCTTATAGTGCTTTGTGCGCTGCAACTCAAGGTGTCCCCCCCCATAAGAACTTTAAACATTTCCCCCAACTCCCACTCCCCAGGATAAGTAGGAAAACAACCCCCATCCAAACTAAGGTTAAAAGTCCACAAGTGACTACTTGCAGTCCTATCAGCCAAGTGCAAGGGGGAAGGCTGCTCGTCCATCGCTCTCCTAGTCTCTGCGGCCGCCGTTCACTCCCGTGGTCCCAAAGGAGCCCCCGCAGCGCCCCCTCCAGCAACCTCATCTTGTGTTGCTGCCGGCTCACTCGTGATGCACCTCGTTCCCCCTCCTCTAGGCTATATCATCCGCCGTCTGCGGTGTGACGTCTGGGAGCACCACACTCTGCACCTCGGAGTCGCTAGACCCCTGCTACGAGCCAGAGTCTACTGCCGTCTCACTGCTCTCAGGGGGTGCAGGGCTGCTCCCTTTGCCACTAATCCTTGCCACCACCTGCATCGCATTTCGGCGCTCAAGCTGTGTTTCTTCTTGTGTGGGGGCTAGAGTCTCTCTTAAGGTTCTCCGATTTCGGGGGCGGCTAGTTCTTCTCCTTTCCGGATCACGTAGTGGCGCCATCCCTTCATGTCTCTCCACCCAGTCTGACGCCTCTGGTGAAGTCTTGAACTCTGTGCCAGTTTCAGTGACTACTCGCAGTGTGGCCGGATATTGCGTTGTATATTTATAGTTCAGTTGCCGCAATCTTTGTTTCACGTCCCGGTAAGAGCCTCTCTGTCTTTGCACCTCCCGAGAAAAATCAGGGAAAATTCGCACCACTGAGTTGTCTACCGCTATATCTCCCTTGAGACGGGCCTGGGTAAGGATGTGGTTCCTGTCCCTGTAATGAAGGAGCTTCGCTATCACCACTCGCGGTGGCGCTCCCGGTGCAGGCGGTTTCGCAGGGACTCGGTGCGCCCTCTCTAGGGCAAAAAAGCTTGTTAGGCCTTCAGGCGCCACTTCTTCTCGCAACCATTTTTCCAGGTAGTCGATCATGTTGCGGCCTTCTATTTTTTCCGGCAAGCCTGTGATTCTGAGGTTACTTCTGCGCGATCTATTTTCGGCATCTTCAGCCTGGGATTCCAATGTGCGCACCTGTGTCTCAAGCACTGTTAATCGTCGTTGCATTATTGCAATGTCCGGCCGTGTCTCCGATAACTGGTCCTCAGTTGTTTTAACGCGGTCTGCCAACTTTTTGTGGTCTTCCCTAAGCAGGCCCAGATCTAGACCCAGTGAGTCTATCTTGGTCTCTAGTCGCTCACTCGAAGAGGTGATGGCTTGTAAAATATCCTGTAACGTAGGGTCTCCAGGGTGCTCCACTTGGTGTTGGACCCTCCCCCTCTCCTCCGTCGGTTGCTCTATTGGGGCCTCCTCTCTGTCTTTTTTTTTTAGGTCCTTCCCCATTGTGTCTTCTAGGCCTAAGGAGCTTCTCGTGTCTTTTGTGTCCGTAGGACTCCTCTGGTAGTCCTCTTGGCGTGCAAGTTTACTTTTCCTGATTGGCGCTCTGCAGTCCGTTATGTAGTCTGATTGAAACTTGGGTTAATCGCTTCTGATTCTGCTTTCTTGACCCGTCGCTCCCCCTCAGTTCTTTTGGCGCACTCTCCTCAATGCCTGTCGAGGGCCCCCAGCTAATACCGTGGTCTGGCCTGATGTACCTTTGCGCGCCCCCCAGCGTGGTGTCCGCTTCACCTCAAGGTCTCAGACCCCTGTCCGGTAGACTTGCTTGATCCCTTTGCGTTGCCCTCTTTCTTCCCCTGCCCACCCCCCTTTCAGGGCTTTATATTCTGGGGCCTGCAGGCTCCGGGGGGGGGGTTTCTCCCCCACCGCGTTTAGCGGTCTCTGGTTGCATTGGGCTGTGGGCCTGCTTGTTGGCTCCGTCAGCGCTGCCAAGCTCGCTCTACTGTTCGGTGCCCCAGTGGCTTTGCCGATCGTCTTCCTCTTTGGGCCTCAGTGCTTGTCTGCTGCTTGCCACTGTCACGAGGAGGGCCTGCTCTCCCTCCGGTCTCTTGTGCTCAGCCTCCTCCGCTGCTGGGGGCCTTGGGCACTGCTGGCGACCCCGCCGGGGAGTGCTCCCGTAAGACTCCTCCCCTGGGGTCTCCCGGTCTCTAATATGCGCAGGTCTCCCCCGCGACGCGGTCCCAACTCCGCAATTCTGCCGCTAACGTCTGTCTTCTCTGGGCTGAACCCTCTCTCTTGCGCTCACTGGCGCCCTTAGGGCCTCGCTCAGGGGGCCTTCCCTGCTTTCTCCAGCCGCAGGTATTCTCCCGGTGTGGTCCTCCGGATTGGGCGCACCAGTAGCGTCTCTCTGCCGTTCTGCAGGTGATGCCCCAGTGTGGGCAGTCCTTGGTCTCACTCTCCGGCCTCAACAGTACAGCCGGGCACGCCCGTCCGTGCCAGGTCTCCCCGCTGGCACTATCCGCTCACTGCAGGCCTCAGTTCAGGTAGCTGCTCGTGGGGAGGCCTTACTGCTCCTCCGGACCCCCGGTATTAGCTGCCTTCGCTAGACTCTCCGTTTAGTTCCCCCACTAGGGCCCGCTTCCTGAGGGCCTCCTGGCCCGTGAGATACACAGGGCTCTTCACCGCTTACGCCGGGGCCCTTACTGTGGCGCTCTCGCCCAGGTCCCGCAGGTCTCGCTGATCCCATCCCACCAAGAGGGGGAGGAAGGGACCTCCTCCGCCGTCACCTTCTGGGCTGCCAGTCAGGCCAGTGCTGCTTTCTCCGGGGAGTATCGGCCACCCCCTCTGCTCCGCACACTGTCTCTAGCGGCTATCCGACCCCGCTCCCGGGCCTGCCACGTGGGGTTTTCGGCAGGTCCGTGCCCGTCGCCACTCAACTCCCCCGCTGTTGTCGTGGGGAATCCCGGGGGCCGGTTTCCAGACCTCACCCCAGCAAAGCGAGAGAGGCACTCCGGTCTTCGCCTCTCCGCGGTCGGGTCCTCACTACCGACCCAGAGCTCGTCTCGGTTCTGCTACTGTTCCCTGGGCACCGCCATCTTGGCTCGCCTTCCCGGCCGCTCTCAAAAGTCGCAAATTCTCCGCCTTTACCCAACAGGACGGGATTCCTCCGTCTCTGGAACGCACCTCTCCCTTCTTATGATTGCAGGGGTGCGCCGCCGGGGCTCTCGTCCCTATTAGGGCGTCAGGATGGCTCTCGATGGCGGCCGGCCGGAGCGCGCGAGCTGTGCTGCTCACTCCATTGGCCCCAAGCCACGCCCCCCTAGAGCTACTTGATTCATAAAGAAATTAGCTTACTATTTGTATTAAGAAATGAGCCTACAACATTCATAAATATGAATTTATGAGCCACAAAGAGAAACAAGATCACTGCCATTTATGTCACAAATGCCTTATAGGAGTGATTTTTTAAAGCAATGGGCTTCTCAGTCATTAGGCGTCCCGCTCTTGGAACAACCTATTGTGTGTTTTGTTACATGGGGCACCAAAGAAGGGAAAGAATATCTAAATCTGGAACTGTTGCTTTTGGTGATGCACACAATGCGTAGTTACTAAACTAGAAGCCTTCACTGTTTGTGGGAAGGAATAAGGGAGTATTACCCACGGTACTGCAAAGTGAATGAACTACTGAAACTTATGGTATAATCAAAGCTCTACAATAAAATATGGTGAATTCAAAACATGCAGATTTTGCAAGAGAAACATTATAAGAGTGGGAGCTGGGAGACTTTAGTGTGCCGCCTGTGAGAGAATACAGGATGAAGTTAGTTAACCAAAGGCCGCCCTTTAAGTTACGTTGATAACTAATAGATCTTAAAAGTCACTGACACAGCTATATGGGGGAAGTGTCCCTCTACCATGCCCTACTGCCCTTGCCGGCATGCGCTAACATCCTCTCGAAAAGAAAGGCCTTGAGAGACATTCTTCCTTTTCTGAGCAGCGAGTGCATTTGATGGCAGGGTGAAATACTTGAGCAAAGTGGCCATTAAGTGGAAATTAATCTTGGCAACAATGAACAAAGATATGCTCTTCAAAACTAAGCCTACACCCTCCATTTATGATACTATACAGAACAGAGGCATTCATTGAGAGTATGTCTATGAGGTTGGCCCTCGACCTATTCTCTACACCCAGGAGAGTCTGTCTCATTACTCACCACTTCCATCTTTTCCTCCTCCTTCTTCTCTTTTTCTTTTTCCTTCTCCTTCTTCTTGGCCTTTGCGGTGATGGACAGCACAGCTGTGGAAACCTAAACACAAAAAAAGCAGATGAGAACTTTAATAATCATAGACTTCATTTCATTTCCCCATAATCCTGTGTGAAAAAGCCTTAAAGATACAAATAGCCAGCTTCGTCCATCAACACTCTAAGCTGAGCCTGGATAGGGAGCGTTTTTCTGTGTCCAGGTACCAGATCGTTCGTCCTCAAAGGTACAGTAGTCGACATTCAGCAACTTGACACATGCCTCACTCTACATTTGCTTTGTATCCAATTATTTTAGAGACTAACTCTGAAAACACTGCACCCCACCACCACCCCAACGTTCTGCCGTTAATTAAAATAACCAACCTTTTCCTTCTCTTTCTCTTTTGGGACTTCCAGCGGTGCTGGATATGCAAAAGTGGACGGTTTGCAGTTGGATTTGTACTGAACCTTCGGCATCTGCAAGAGAATGTTATTGGGGTTGTTGTTAAAAAAAATGTAGGTACAAGGTTAACAGTACACAGCTTGTTGTAGTTTTAGACTTTAGGTTCCATACGAATCCGCTTCTTATGGAGTTTGGCGGCACAGTCCATAGTGTAGCCTCCTTTACGCCTATCCGGAGTCCTGAACTAAAGATGAACGATATTGCTTCAGGAGACAGTCTCCTGTGGGGCTACTTTGGAGGCTTCTCCCTACCATAGGCTCCAATACCAGCAAAGGATATTTTAGAAAGCAAAGTCCAGCACAAGGCATCAGGGATGAATGATTTTTCAATGTCATTTATTGGAAGAATGAAAGACAAAATACAACAAAACAGAGGATGCAGGTGCTGCAGCAACAAGGAGTGCTACCCTTTGCAGTGGGTTTATGTTCTTCCTGTTAATGCCTTTGCACTCAAACTCAGCCTGCTGTTATTCAATCCCAGGTGTAACAATTTGTGAGTGTGTTCTGACCCGTTGCAAAACTATTTGTAATGTGTCACAGTGCGAGGCGGTTCCAGGACTGAATAAGCTGCTACATACGTAACAACTGCGGCTCCTCCCTCTCCGAGACAGAGAATTGCAATGGCAGTTCATGCCACGGTGGAACCAAACGAAAACTGCAATGCACCTAATGAATCATTGAGAGGGCCTTTTATGACGCATGGCTCATCACCGACTGTGTGCTCTGTGGCTTCAGTCCTCACAGCACCTCACACAATGTGCTCTATTTTGAGGTACACCTAGCACTGAGAAATGACAATGCCAGTCTTGCTGACACACATGGAAGTACAGTGCAGACACTGGCAATATTTAAGGGCATCTGGCCTAAGGTCTCACAATTAAGAGGCCTCTATGACCTTGAGCCACGATCCATTGTGGAGTGAAGAACTGGACAATGTCTCCAGGACAGTGGGGTGCACAATTATTTCCAGCTCCAAAAATGCTACAATCAGCGATGTGGGCCAAAGAGAAATGCAAAAGTATTCCCGGCCATGGCATTTACATCGCCCTTTGAGTGAAAGTTCCTAGGCAAGTGGGAGCAGAAACTCTGCAGACAACAGGGAAGAGAAGGGATGTTCTGGATGATGCCCGTCTTTGGGATAATGGAGAATACAGAGACCCTTAGACAAAGTGTAGCAACTATGAAGGCATATCTGTTACACATTAGCTTTAAAAAACAGTGGGTGGAAATTTGTTGTGATCCTTGGTGACATTACAAGAGCAATCATTTACCGCCACCACTTTCTTTGCTGCTGTTTGATGTTTTTTGTTTTTGATTTTTTTCTTATAATCCAGAAACACGAATACAAAGAATTTATTTAAAAAATGTAAGTTGATTAGGTCTTTCATCCTGCCATAAATGAGACAACTAGGGGTAGGTACCTGCACAGGTTATGATAAAAGCACAACAACTATTTTTAAATACTGCATTTTATAAAGCAGACATGGAAACATAAGGGACACAATACTTTAAACTGGAGGGAGAAGAGGTTGTTGTGCCAGATGGCAGAAGGCCCGGTCATCTCGCAACTGTTCCTTCTTAAGAAGGGACAGTCCTGAAGAACACCCAGGACTAATGCTTGGATACCTGAATGTTCATGCTATAATTAACCCTTGCATAGGTCATTTTACATGTACACTTAGCGTAGAGTATTTTAACATAAGCTAGCACGCATCCCTCTCTCTGTAACCATTGCCCTGGTCCTCCCTTACACTTCCCAATAAAATACATGTGGGAGGCACGGTCTAACTTTTGGTTAGTTTGTTTATCATCTTATTGGGAAGTTCAGAAAATACTTTGCCAGAAAAACTTTTTTATGCATAAATATTTTCTGAACACAAACTGGATAATAAAACAAACCTGCCTAAAATAAGTAGCCTTAACCTGTTTTAGCAGAAAGGGGATGTTATTGTTTGCTAGGAATCTCCTAGAATGAAAATGACCATGTGCTCACAGACTGCTCTGCAACTTGATCCTCCTTTTCAATGTCTTTGCTCATCAACCCTACCCAAACACCATGTATATTAACGTATGAGTTTGGGTCTCCTGTACACGTGTCACTGCTGGGGTCCCCATCTCAGTACCATGTACCTGGCGACTGTTGTGTGACAAAAGTCTCCCTGTGCACAGACATGCCCCGCCAGATGGCTCGCTTTAGAACAGCCCTGCACTTACCTTGAGATCTTTATTCAGGCCAATGACGCAGGTTGGAGTGAATGCCAGTGAGAGGAAGTGCGAGAGCGGGAACCAGAACCAGAACTGAGTGAACACCAGAACGCCGACCACTGACGGCATGTGTGTGTGCCCAGTGCGAGACTGCAGGGAGATAGTCACGTTGTGTCCTCCTGTTAAAACAAAAAGTGGGAAACATTGTTTCCAACATAAAATGAGGAAAACATCATCTTTAATGTGTTTTTATTCATTGTTTTAAAAAAATGTTTAGACCAGGTCACTCATGCCTCAACAACAAGGTACCTATCAAGGCACAATCCCTTTTACTCCTTCTTAGAGTGAGTGCAGAAACTGCATCGACCCCTCTGGCCAAAGGTCAGACTAGGTTCCCACGACCCGTGGTAATATCTGGCTTGCCTCTGGTCTAAGGGGCTGGAAGCTGTTGTATGTATTTGATGGTTCTTTATGTGAAGAGGGGGTAAAATGTGGGTGACAAATGTTTTCCGTCATAGTAATATTTAGCAGAAATTGATAATCGTATTATTGGGCAAAATACAGTAGTAGGAATAAGCAGAAACGTTAAACAAAACCTGCCACAGTGAAAAAACATAACAAAAACCAACTGGTTTCTATAAATAATAGATCTTTGAGAAAAAGATTGATTTCTTTATATGATACAAATGTGATATAAAGAATTGAATCGATCAGGATTCAGTGCACTGGTGAGATACAGAATCGCCTCTATGTACTGCAAAGCAAGCATTCCAGAGGATGTGGAATGATCCACTGAACAGCCAACAGCATGAGGTGAGAGATCTCCTCTGGGAGGAGCCAGAGCTGATGCTCTGTATGTTAAAGAACTGTTAACAACACGCCTTACAGAGAGCAGCGCTGTCAAGCCAGAACTAATTAGCGTAGGCTTATAATGACACCGCCTAAGATACTTGAAATTTGACAATTGTGCAATCACCTCAATTACGCATCAAATCAATATGGCTGCTACCTTAGCTTTTTCTGCATAAGACTTAGATTCAGTACATACGAATAACCTGGAAAGCACATGAAGAGTGCCAAGGACGGACACAACTGAGCTCCAGAAGGTCTAGGCAGCAAGAGCATCTGCCCCAAGCCGGGTATACTAAAATGACATGACTCTCTGTGAGGACAGATTTTGGATCAACGGAATGGGAGAATATGAGTACAGAAAGTTTAATGACCATTAGATCACCACAGAATCTGCTGAAAACCCATTCATCCTGGTTAATTCCACTGAACATGCCACAAAATTCAAAGACTATGCAGAACCTAGCTCTTAGTAAACTGAGGGTTCATCAACCTTGTCAAATATTTGGGCTTTTTGAGCAAGCGTGTAGGTTTCTTTTATTTAGTTCGGACTGTTTAGTTAAAGTGTAGCAAGCTAAAATGGTACCTGCTTCTACTGGATTTTTGGGAATGTGGGACGTTTTGTAGGGACAATAGTACTGAAGTTTCAATGACAGCCTGCTCGAAATCACTGAGCGACAGGAAAGGATAATATCGCAACGATGCTGCATTAGTGCGAAATATTAGCTTCAAAGCTCTTAAACTGTAAGATGTGTTTGCTTTGGCAGGGATGAGACTTGCATTGTCTGCTGGTGGTCTAAATGGAAAGGAGGATTTGTGTGAGATTAGGCACTTGATCGAATTAAATGCCTTTAATAATAGCAATGCTGAAGTTGAGCTGCTAGACACTGAGTAAATGTCAGGGCTTTGGCACACTGTCAGGGGAGTCTGTGCACCTGCTGGTAAAGCCCGGTTAATAAGACTGTGGAGAAGGGAGTAGATCTCTCATAAGGCAAAGTGGTGGAATTGCAATGCATGATATTTTTGAATCTGTCAAAAATGACTGTGGCACAATCCACAAATAAGAAAGAATTGAAGGGCTGTGGAAAGAATGAAACAAAAATGTAGAACTGTCGACAGGTGCAACAATAGAGGAAACTGAGATCATTGCTGGGTCCTCCAGAGAGGAACTGCAAATCCACAGACCAATTAATGTTAGCTTTTCCTTCAGAAACACAGGAAATACACCTGCTCTAGAGGAAGATCCATCTACCCTCCAACTAATTGTCAAACTAAACAAAGGTGGTAATATAGTCTCTCAAAGCTTACTTTTTCCTACGCTCTTAGTTCATGAAAATCCTACACCAACTACCACATGAAGAATTTTACCTAAAAAACACCCAAATCGCTGGATGAAGGTCTGGAGCTAGCCTTTTAAACATAAGGGTATTCCGTCCCTAGCAAATACCAAATTTATATTATTACATAGGACCTTTGGGACCCCACAACAGCTACATTAACAGAAATTAAGAGAACAAACTGCAGCTCTAATATAGATGACCTCCCACACAAGTTATTTTCTTACCCACTTCTAAAAGTCTTCTGGGCGACTGTTTTCAATTTTATTAAATAAACTCTCCAAATCCAATCGAATGAGGAGTTTCCATACTTAATTACAGGCCCCTTGGATCCAAATCTCAAATGTGAAGGAGATTGACACTTATTTAATCTTATACTTGCGCTTGGGTGCAAAACCATTCTGATTAGTTGGAAAAATGTGAACGTCTCCTACTGTAGCTGGAGAGAATGACTTACATTTATAAGATGGGCTGATAAAGTCTTGTCTCCAATCTTCATGGAGAGACTCCGAAAGGACCATATGGGCCAAGCTAGATACGATACCCCCCTCTTGAATTTGGAACCTCCATGACCCATCTGGCCAGGCTGCACAAATCAACGAGTAAGCTCCTCACCAACCAACAGCCACATGATAACTGAAATACTCTGTATGTTAAGCGCCTGATCACTAGAGATTAACAGAAGCTACAGTTATTGGTCTAAAGAAAAGGATGTGCCATCACTTTCATTCCACTTTGAACTAGCCTTCCACCTCATCTCAAACCTTGTTGCTCCAAGTTCGCCACTGTATACTATAGCCCCTACCCCTAGTCCTCACTATCGGTGATCAATTACACACCCTCTAGGAGTAAACCAACCACGTCAACAAACGGTAAGAACGAGAATTGCACCAGCTAAGCCAGGGCTTCTTTTCTTTCATTTACTTCTGCTTCTTTTTCAGCGTGCTGAATATTCCTATTGGCCCCAAAAAAGAATATCTTACTGAAGAAATGCATATCAATGTCGGTTTATGCACTCTACTCTTCCTGTTTGATTTCATGCTTTGTATTGTTTGGATAAATAAAAAACGTCCTGAGGAAAAAGTCGCAAAATAGTAAATCCTAGAAACAGTTTTATGGTTTGGTTTCTCCACTGAATAGGGATGTTCCAGTGTGTGGTGGTATTTGTTTAGAAGAACCACAGACCAACAAAGGAGGGCGCCTGAGTAGCAGCTGCCATATCACAGAATGCTCAGCCACTTGACAGAATAAGTAAGTGTTAATCTGATGGAGAGGCGACAGCGTCTGGACCTCTCACAGCAGATGGAGTTGAAGAGGGCAACAGGCAGGTCCATTACCGCCAACAAGGCCTGGTACAGGCAGGATAACGAGATTAATATGCAATCAGCAACTCGTCTCCACTGCAGAGCAATTCATGAGCATCCCAACGGGGATTGCTCCTCTGCTTGGCCTTAATGCAATGTAGAGAAGAGGAAGCACTTGCAGGGCGACGAGTGTCTGTAAACTGGGCTGAGAAGACAAAACACAGGCTAATGAGGCTCCATTTCGGTAATAGTACAGCCGAGAAAATGATGAAGCCCAGCAGGAGGATCCCTGGCCAATGCTCCTCAAGAATGAAAACCGCATTAACACGTTCTTGACCAGACAAGCAGCGACCCCATGGACATCAGGCCTACAGTGACACGTCAAGAATGGGCTCATTCGGTCTGGAGCAAACACAGAGCAGCCGTTAATGCTGTAAATAAAAAGGAGTCTTGTGCACACGGCACAAACTGGAGGCAAGGTCCTCTCTCACATTTGTGTACACACACCGCGGGTTCAGAGGGTGCTCATAGTAAGTGGGCATTGATGCTTGCAGTAGAACACCGATCAGATTCCCAGAGGAGACATGACCACCGACAACCAAAGTCAGGCAATGAACAGTTCTCTGAAGGGATCACTTTTATAAAAATGAGCTGCGTGTTGTACTTGCAAGTAAATGCCAATGTGAATGAGGTCTGAGCTAACCGCTGATATAAAATATTTGAGTAGACAAAAGGAATACTGCTCATCTTTTCTTTACTTACACAGGCCCGACAATTTTTCACTGGATCTAGTCGCAGTACAAAATGAACAACAAACCCCAGAACAAAAAAACTATTAAATAGATTCAAGTTATAAAGTCACTGATGTGGGTGCGGTGAAACAAATCAGAAGAGAACTGGAAAAATAGAAACAAATTGCACGTTATTGCTCAAATCATATTTAAATTAAGTCAGGGCAAGGCAATCAAAGGCGTATGCGGCTTGCAGAGAAGACAACATACCCGAGATCAAAGTGTAACATCTCACACAGAGCATGACATAACATTTCAGTTTGTAGGCTTGCTATCAGTAGCTGCTCTGTTCATAATACATGCACAGTTCAACAGAAAGCATTTCACAGCTAAGGTGATTTGTGACAGTCAGAATCTGAAATAAGTAACAGCAGCTTTGCACTAAAAAAAGCACTCGATTTTTGTTCATTTAGCTGAAGAATAGGCAAGGCAGTAGACTTAAGTGCCAAGACAACTGCTTATTAAAAGAGATCTCTGATTGCAACTTTAAATATTTTTGTTTATTGCAGATCAGAATAAGATCTGCCTTGGATAAGCTATCACAAACTCCTTTTTGCTTGAATTTGCTCCCCAGTAGGAGGAAAATAACATCACCTTGCTTTGAGACTTACTCCTAACACCACAAGTTAGAACTGTGGTTATTAAGCTTTTGACTCCTGTGCACCCACATTAACTCTCTATAGCCGGGGCCTTAGCAATTTCAAATATCTGATCCTCAAAGCTTATACACAAAAATCCAAAATCAGTATACATCAAATAACCAAATTTTAGTTACTTCACAAACAATGCAAAAATCGAAATTGTAATTTTACTGGAAAGGTTGAACTTTGGTTTGGTGTCATTTCTAAAAGAGGAAGCAACACTACTCTACCATATTACTTTTCTTTTTTACACGTAATGCATGCTCTCTTTTTTTGTTGTACATAACTGCTTTAACTGAAGCCACCAATTGTCCATACTAGATTCTGTTGGTTGTACTTTAGCTGCTCACACTAATCTACCAAAAGATACAAACATAATTTCTAGCCTCCAAGTTCAAATTCTTGCACATTTATGGAGTATTAAATGTTTCAATTTTGTCTTTTCATAAATATTGACTTAATCTGCTGATATAATTTCATTTATGAAACTGTAGCTGACCCACTGAGGAGGTGTCGTGGACCACTGACTGATGACATAACTACAAGCTGACACAGATGTTGCTGAATAAGGCTTCGCAGGCACCAGACTAATCTGCTTTGGAAGTGGCACCGTGTTTAGTTTCAAATGGTGGCTCAGCCACGGATGGAGTAGGAAGAAACAGATAAGAGGCGCGGCTGCCAATCTGGACTTGAGTGAAGTAAAGTCCTTGGGCACTGAGATGACTGGCGAAAGTGCATCAGAGGGTATTTTAATGAATAAGGGCAGCGTGTCTTCCTCATATGCCTGAACCTCTTGCAAAGAGGAAATCGCATTTATGAACTTGATAGTAGGCCAAGGCTCTAGCACAGAAACTGGCTCAGATGGAGAAGCGGTCCAGTCCTTTGATATAGGCCTCTTCTTCCCATTACAGGAGGGTTACTGCTCGTGCTTCTTTTGTAGCCTCTAGAGGAACAACTCTGGGAACAAGTACAGGACCGAGTTATTTTTCTTTAAGAGTAGCTTGAACTACCAAAATCTTGACCTTTCTTTCCCAACTAACCCTTGGCTGCCCTCGGGCGCAGAGGTCTCATTACTTCAGGTTGTGAAAGGCACCTAAGCACCACAGACCCTCTTTCTGGGGTTGCGACCTGACAAAGGGTGACAGCAAGTTGCACAAGGTTTGAAGCTCACCGCTTTAAGTGGCTCAAAATTTAAAAAAATAGACAAAACACTGAACAAACTATTGGCGCGACACTGGCACCTCCAGATATTGCATCTGTGGAGGTGTAGAAAAATAAGGTCTGTCATGGGTCATTTGTAGACTTAAAGTGTCACTTCCAGAGAAGTCATGTGACACCACATGGAACTTCAAAGGGCAGTACCTAGTGCAGATGAAAAGTTACTCACCTGCAGTAACTATCTTTCTGGTGGATACTCTACCTGCAGAGTCCTCCCCTGTAGAACAGTCCCCAGGCGTCAGACTGGATCCGAAAAACTTCAAAGCAACAATGTCGCCGGTAGAGGGTGCTAGAATCAGTCGGAGTCGAAAGTGGTATCAGGTGACTTCACCGAGGCCATAAACAACTGCCGACACATTGACGTCAGTTTCCCTCAGGTTTTTTCAAAGCATTCAAGGAAATAGGGCAAATTGACATCAATGAAGGAATGCAGAACCAATATATTGCAACATGGGATCTTATTAACTTTCCCTTTAACCCATCCATCAAATGGAGAGGCGGGCAGGTCGGTGAAGAATTTGCAGGTAGACAGAGTATCCACCAGAAAGAACGTTACCGCAGGTAAGTAACTTTCTTCTGATGGATACTTTTACCTGCAGATTCCTCACCTGTAGAACAGATTTCACAGCATACCATGTCCAGGAGGAGAGTTAATGGATTGTTAGACAAGGAAATCCTGCAAGACGGACCTGGCAGTGTCCATTCCTGCGCACCCCCCACATCCAGGCAGAAATGCTTAGTATAAGTATGCAAGGATGCCCACTTTGCTGCCTTACAGATGTCTGCTACTGGAACACCTGGAACGAGTGCAGAAATGGTTCATTTAGCCCTGGTAGAATGGGCTCTAAATCTTTCAGGAGGCTCGCTCTTGGCTAAGGCGTAGCAGGTCTTGATGCAGAGGATGATCCACCAAGATAGAGTCCGCTTCTGTATCACCTTACCCATTTGGGCACTGCAGTAGCAGATAAAGAGTTGGTTATCTGACAGGAATTCCTTGATGCGGCCCAAGTAGTAGCCTCTTTCCGAGGATCCAACCATTCCTCCTCTTTCATAGGATGTGGTGGAGGATAGAAGGTAGGGAGAGTTAATGACTGGGCAAAATGGAAAGTAGAGATCACCTCAGGGAGGAAAGCAGCCCTGGTTCACAACACTAACTTATCTGGAAATAATGTAGAGAAAGGAGGATGAGAGCTAAGGGCCTGCAGCTCACTGACCCTTCTAGCAGAAGCAATAGCAACCAAAAACACAGTTTTTTGTGGGTCAACATACGAAGAGTACAGCTGTGAAGGGGCTCAAACAGAATTCTCCTCAAAAAGGTAAGAACCAGATGCAAGTCCCATTGAGGAACCATAAAGGGAGTTGGAGGAGAAAGATTAGCCAGGTCCTTAAGAAAACACATGACAACAGGGGACTTATATAGGGATGACTGATCCGGAAGACAGAGGAAAGCAGGCAAGGTGGCTAAATAAGGGAAAGCACAAATTTCAGTACTTGAAACAGTTTGGCCTGCAAGGGATTCACACCATTGTCCGTGCACCAGGCATCAAAGTTGCCCCATCTGCCGGAATAAGCATACTTGGTGCAGGGGCGACACACAGACATGACATCGACCACCTCCAGTGGCAGTCGAAAGGAGATCAGTAGTCCCCACTCAATCTCCAAGCATTTATGTGGAGGTCCCTTTGAGTGTGGTGAAGGACGACCCCTCCTGACTGGGAGAGAAGGTCCACCCTGAGTTGAAGGTGAAAGTGGGGGTGGGTCTTGGCAATTCTTCATGAGAACTCTAGGAATTAAGAGTATTGGTGGGTAGGGGGAGGAGGTTGGGGTTTGCGGGGGTGTTTGGGGGAGAATGCGTAGTGCAGCTGCAAGTTCCACCTCAAGTGAAACGCACCCCCAAAGGCTCCCCTCAATGGATACTGGAAGGCGCATACCTGCTGGCATTGAGCATTTTCCGAGGAGGCGAATAAGTCCACCTGAGAAGTGCCCCACTGGGCGGAGATGCCCTGGACTATCTCTGCCAGAAGACTCCACTCGTTATCGGCAAGAGGACGTCACCTCGGACATTGAAAGACCCCCTGCTAGGTGATTGGCGGTGAGCCAGATCCCTTGGTGGTGCGACCAAGAGCACAGTCCCAAAGCTTCCCAGCAAAGAAGAGACCCTATTCCCCCTTGCTTGTTCACATACCACATCACAATCGTGTCAGTCAAGATGTGGACAGACCGAATAATGATGGAAGGAAGGAAGGCACCAGTCAAATCGTTTGCAGTTCTAGGTTGATGTGAAGAATCTGCTCCTCCGGAGACCAGAGACCCCTGATCTTCAGATCCTCCAGATGAGCTCCCCAGACTAGGGTGCAGAAATCAGTCACTTCCATAGTCACGGCTTGAGGAGGAGTGAAGGCCATTCAGTGAGTTAGGTTTGCCTTGTTCCTCCGCAAAGCCCCTTCCACCACTGCGCTGGGGGAGATCACAGTGGAGTCAGACAGGTCTCCCCCATACAGGAGCCACTGCCTGCAGAGACACCACTGCAGGGCCCTCAAGTGCCAATGTGCATGTGTGACTAGGAGGATGTAGGAAGCCAACAGATCTAGAGAACGCAGGACTGGGACTCACGCCTTTTTGGAAAGAAGGATCCATCTCCTGGATGTCTTTGATTCTCTGGGACAGAGGAAAGGCACGGAGAAGGGTGACCCTATGAACTGGAGTCAATGGGAGGGCCACAGGTGAGATTTGAGTTCATTAAACAAAAAGCCCAAGTCAAACAGCAGAGATGCTTTTGTCTGCAGATGGCGCAACACTATATTTGGCGAGCTTGCTCCAACGGTGTCAGCTCGACGAGCTTTAGTTCTGAGGATGAAGGTCCTGTGGGAGACTGTGGGCGATGAGAAGACTTACCCTCTGGCAAGCTTCTTTTTCCTCCTGTTTTATCTTCTTTTTGGCCGAAGAAGAAGATGGAAAGCGGGCACGGTGCCAGGAAAGTTTCTGACGTCTGTGTTTGTCCTTTGCCCTGGCCATGAATTTGGGCTCCCGCTCCTTGATGACCTTGGGATGCATGTTGAGGCATGAGGAGCAGGTATTCGAGTCATAGTCCCACCCTAAACACAACAGACAACCTGCGTGGGGATCCGTAATGGACATCTGTGCCTCACAATCCCTCAGGGTTTAAACTGAGACTTCTTGGGACGAGACATCGAACAGCAAAGAATTTTGAGAGAAAAATGCCTTGGAGAGTGAAGCTCCAGACCCGCGCCGAAGGTGAGGGAAAAGGGAACTGGTGTTGATGCGCCGGGGTAGGTGCTTTATGGCCCCAGTGACTCCCCTGATGTCACTTCCGGCGCCGACTGAGTCCAGTGCACTCTACCAGTGACCTTGTTGCTTTGAAAGTTTTCTGTATTCAGTCTGATGCTTGGGGATTGTTCTACTGGTGGGGAATTTGTAGGTAGAAATAGCCATCAGAAGCTGAAAATTTAGTGAAGGAATCTGTGGAAGCGGGTATCCATTAGAAGGTAATTTTCATATTCCTATTCTGCCAGAACACAGTACATGCATTTTGTAATGAAAGGAGAATACTTTAGTTTGTGTCCTTCCTTTTGTTCTCACTTCAACATCTTGAGTGTCTAACAATCCGCTGGCAGTACTAGAGGAACATGTGAGATTGCAGTTTCTAAGGTTGTTTCGATACTAGAATCCGGACTCATGTTTCCCAACAAAAGTGGTACCTGCACTACAACCAAAAATATACATGCTGCAGAAAAGTATGTACTAACCAAAAGAATTCAGCCTCCTTGTCAACTTCATTAGACTTTGCTTACGAAGCACCAAATAGAAAGCAAACTAGTCCCTTCATTATTGTCAGACAGGATGAATCGGTTGGCACAGATTGACCCTGTGGTATCTCAAGGCTTCTGGCTATCTGTTGGTGCCTTAAGATGGACTGAGAAAGAGAAAACTTTGCTGCTTTTTGAGAACTCTGTAGTCACCGAATATGCGACTGAATGATTTTTTTTACATTAAATTAAGACTAAGTTCAATCATGATTTTGTGTGGTAGTTGCGGGAAGAATCCACTGAAAGGAAATAATTTCACTTCCCAAACTGCAGGGTGCTTTTGGTGACAGATACATCCCTGATGGTGGGAGGTTAACAGTAGAGAATATAAAGAGAGATGGTCTATGCTCAGACAATCTGATGATAATTCAGCAATTTAATGTATTTTAGGATAATGAGATTGCCACTGAAAACCATCCTCTCTCTAATGCAAGCTATGGTACTGACTAACAGCACCACGGCAAAGCACTATGTCAGCAAGTGTACGCGAGTAGGGTTCTTGCAGATGTGCAAGGGAAGATGTTGTTAAGGAATCAAGCTATTCTGAGAGGCATCTATGCTCATCTGCTCTGCGCCCTCTAGGCAGGAAAGAAAAACGCTACTTTGCTTCTAACAAGTGGTTCTTTCATTTCAATGTGGTTTCAAATCTTTGCAATGCTGTGGTCGACCTCTCCTGTGCAAGTGACCAGAACACAAAGCCCATTTCTATCACCAGAGGTTTATTAGAGGAACAGGGTGTGGCACTGGGAAATCATCTCCTCCTAAGATGGTAACAGTATCCCATCTTATCCAGTCTGTACAGCTGGCAGTTTAATTTCAGCCGCTATTTCCAATTATCACTGATAAAAGAAAAATTGGATCAGGGGAGGGTTCTTTGTATGTCAGACAAATAGCAGATGGAGAGACATCATTTTGTTATCTATGTAAGAGCTTCAGAGTATGTGGCTTTTTCAAAATGAGAATCTACTGTACCAGGAGACACTGAATGGAAAATGTATTGCACTTTAGAAAGATCCATCAGATAGTATGATGCTCTGTATCAAGAAGTGCTATAGTCCTGCCCAAAAAAAAAAAAAAAAAGAGGGTTCTGCTGCTCTCTTCAAAGTGGTTTTGTAGCCAGAAATTTAAAAGACAGCCACTCGATCATGCCTTCACATCCTGGTGAATCACATTTTTTCTGACTTCCAATACTAGAGCTGAGGGGCTTTGTTAGATGATACTGGTTCAGTATATTTAAGCCCCTTTGCATAAAGAGTAGGACCAACAGAATGAATTACTCTCTTCCAGTGATGTTAAGTTTTGACTGATATTGTTTCTTCTGCAGATTCTTTATCCTTGTCCACATCACCTCAAAGTCCCCGATTTTACATTCTCAGAGCCAGGAGGGGGGTCCATTGAGAAAGGACGATTTGTGTACTATTCTGTGATGACATCTCCTTTATTTATTTAGCAACAATACCATTTCGACCAGAAATGTTTTACACAAGACAAGTTGACGGCATAAAAATTTATGGTGGTGGTGAGGTGGTTAACAAAATATGAAGTGCAGTAGTTGGGTATGTCTAAATAGTGCAGGCCGAATGGGTAATACTGGTGAAGATATACATCCATTAAGGACAATTACACTGCTACATTTCTTATGCATTCAGTTTGATGAGTGAGGCAACATTCACTCACATTCTTCGAGATGCATAAGAGGACTTTTCGATTCAGTTTAGATCTCCTCAACACAGGGTGTTGCATGAATGCTACTTGACGGAGCTCCAGTGGAGAAGGCCTTGAAGGATAGTGAAGGTCTAGAAGTGTAGCGTCATACAAAAGTGGGATACCATAGAACGAGCTGTTGTTCTGTGATTGTGGAAAAAGATTTCCCCGATGAATTTGATGAAGGATCTGCAGTGGGATCACAGTACCAAAAAAGTGAAATATTTTCCGAAGATACACAACTTCTCTGCTTGCAAACTCTGCTTGGGGAAGAGGCAGCAGGCATGTAATGTTTGCACCCATTTTTCACCAGCAGTTGCCCAATATCCTCTTGACCTGGGCACTGATCTTCTGCAGGCTGGGGCACGGTAAGAGCTGCTGCTTCCAAGCTGCGGTAGTTCAATCTGTCACTTCTATATTGCCACATGCTACAATAATCTGTAATACACGCCACGCCTTCCTCACCCCTGGCCTTCACCGCTTGATGGGTGTAGGACACATTCACAGGTATCCAGAGTCACAGTTTCCATTTCCGTCCATGGTGTATCTTCCATCTTAGTCACTCACCCAATGTTTGTGTTGCTCTTAAGTTATTTTCTTGAAAAACTGATCTTTTTTGGTTGATGGTGGGGTGCAGGGGGTCGATCTGCTGTGCTCTCTGTTTTCCTTTTGTTATTTTTAATGAAAGGGGGTTTGACTTAGGATCATCATGTACTTTCCAGTCCAAGATGAAATCTCCACATTCGAGACATGGCTTTCTTGCATATTGACATTTTTTTCCCTTAAGGGACCTGTGCTGTTTCAGTATGCTTTCTGCTTTATTTTGATCATCCTGGGACCAAACGGCAGAATGAAACCGTGCAGTACAAATAGAACGGCACTACACTGTGCCCCTTAACCTGGCCTGTACATACTTTTGCCACACTGCTGTCAAATGTTACATGCAGACGCTCTGAAAGTCAATCCTGGACAAACAATTAGGAGATCCCATGCAGTCCTGCTGTGTACTGTTGTCTTCAACTTCTAATAGGGTATGCAGTCTAAACCCCACAGGACATTACCAAGCAGGTAAGTACCACTCAGGCCCCTTTTAGGTACTTTACCACTCCAATACCTTAAACTTTAAAGGTAATTTAAAGGTTAAGGTATGGGCAAGGGTAATGGAGGGTAGAGGTGAAGGAAGGTTAAGGTGTTGTTAGGTATAAGGGGCGGGTAGAGGTAAAGGGAGGTAAGGGTTTTTTAGGGTTATGAGTAAGGTTTTTTTAGGGTTATGGGGCTAAGGGGTTTTTACGGTTCACGGCGAAGTTAGAGGTAAATGGGGTAAGGGTTTTTAGGGCTCAGGGGTGGACAGAAGTAAAAGGAACTAAGTGGTTTTTAGGACTGAGGGGAGGTTAGTGGTATTAAAAAAGGGGGTTTAGGGAGGTTACACCACTCCCCCCCCCACCCCCCAAAACAAGAAAAAGGATTTAAAAAAAAGTAATTGCTGCAAAAAAGAAAACAAATAAAATAAATATATATATATATATATATATATATATATATATATATATATATCCACAACACTCCACGCCACTAGAAACCTCTCCAAGGACGAGAAAGCAGACCCAGATTTGGTGCAAAACGGGTTTATTACAGGAATGCCCGCACCTCCGCCATTACGCGTTTCAGCCTCCTCCGAGGCCTTGATCACATGTATATATATATGCTCAAACATAGGTATCCCCCTGCGAGGACGCACTTGAAGAAACAGGCGAACCCTGCACCTTGAAGCAGCATTCTTTATTCTTTAAAAACCGGACATCACAGCGCTTGTTGTAATGTTTAGCCCTACGCGTTTCAGAGCTCCTGCTCCTTGCTCACGGGCTCAGTGGGTTGATTGATGAAATCAGCATTCTGGGACTCGTAGTTTTACCACTTTGATAAACATATCCTCCCGTGGATTCCGCCGACTTGACATCCATTAATTTGCACAATTCTTTCTCTCTGGTGAGTCGCAAACCCCGGACTCCGGTTTGCTTTCTTTCCTGTTTTGACCTGCAAGGCGCTGAAACAGACAGTCTGTGCGCCGCAGCCCACTATTTCTTTAAGTGGTAGTGCAGTCCTCTCGGCCGGGACTGGCCAAATTAAATGCTCAAACATAGGTATCCTACTGCGAGGACGCACTTGAAGAAACAGGCGAACCCTGCACCTTGAAGCAGCATTCTTTATTCTTTAAAAACCGGACATCACAGCGCTTGTTGTAAAAATTAGCCCTACACGTTTCAGAGCTCCTGCTCCTTGCTCACGGGCTCAGTGCGATGTCAGCAGGCTGGAACAAGTGGAAAACGAGTCAATAAATTTTTTATCTTTTAAACGTCCTCAGGTGGATCACGCCCTCTGGTGGGTTGATTGATGAAATCAGCATTCTGGGACTCGTAGTTTTACCACTTTGACAGGAAAGAAAGCAAACCGGAGTCCAGGGTTTGCGACTCACCAGAGAGAAAGAATTGTGCAAATTAATGGATGTCAAGTCGGCGGAATCCACTGGAGGATATGTTTATTAAAGTGAGCCCGTGAGCCCGTGAGCAGGAGCGCTGGGCTAAACATTACAACAAGCGCTGTGATGTCCGGTTTTTAAAGAATGCTGCTTCAAGGTGCAGGGTTCGCCTGTTTCTTCAAGTGCGTCCTCGCAGGGGGATACCTATGTTTGAGTGTATATATATATATATATATATATATATATATATATATATATCAGGCATTCCAAAACCATTACACAGTAAAGCCTAGCGTTGTAAAGCTACAACATGTAGAAAACGTCAACGCGTTATAATGCCTGTGGAGTAAAGACCAGCATTGTCAAGTCTGATATTGCCTTTCAATGCTGATCTGTGGACTATGAAGCGAGTTAGTATAATATATATCATCCAGGCATGAACAAGAGTCCTTCTAATCCACATGAGAATAAATTAGGTTACCTGCATCCAAAATGCCCTGAGCGAGGATTGCCCCAAATTTGGCCATGACATCATCATGCTTATCGTTGATGACCTTGGAATACAGTTGACGGAACTGGAGAACCTGAGGGGGCAGAATAAAAATGACAGTTTTCAGATAATTTTAGCCACAACACAATGTGTGCCATAATATAAGCATGCTACTTGAGCACCGAATCCTGTGGAAGCCTCAAAAGCATAATCCTTAAACAACGCTCACACCTTCTTGAATTTTGGTTGCGGGCAGTGCAGCTCCCAGCACAATACATGACAGACTCAAGTAGCCAAGCTATCCTGCATTCATATGGAGATTGTTCTCATTGCCACCAAAAGAGCTACATTATCTGAAGAATTAGTTACGGTATGTGAACGAAGGCCACGGGTCAGACAATTTGTTTTTATTTATTGTTCTTAATCAACTACTTAAACTAAAGCCGTGCACCTCTAGTGGAAAAGGTTACCTACCCAAGGTTAGGAAAAGCATCAAGTAATGAGTTGGTTCTCATCTCCAAGCTCTCTACCATTACCACTCACTAGAAACTGCTTCTTTAAACGCAATTCCCAGAGCAGCAATTCCCAAGGGGTGAAAAATTTAAGACACCAGAATAGGTCTCAAGCACAAGGCTACAAAGAATCCACAACAGTTGGTGTGTTTTTACTCTACTCCTAACCCGGCAGAAGAGGTGTGGTCTTGGGTCAACACACCAGGTTCACCTATTTTTAATACCAAAGGTCAAAATAATTACAATATATTTTGTCAGGAACTTCTCGTTCCAACTGCAGGACTGAGGTCTTTGCTGAGTTTTGAGATCAGTCCGAGTGAAAGTTAGATTGAGTAAGCAAACTTTGCACTTCACTCAGTTTAAGAACTTCACTTGAGGGATGAAGATTCCTGTCTTACAACAAGTTTGCACAAGAGAATCATCGGACTTTTCTTTTCAATGACATTTTCTCTCACCATAAATCTACTTTTAGAATGAAAGTGTTATGGCTATTTACTTATTTTTAAACTTTGAAAAGTTTGTGAAGTTTAAAAAGATTGCAAACTGTTTTAAAAACAATCTTCATGATGCTGTGGAGGAAAAACCTTTGAAAAGCCACACATACGTTACTTTGGCACCTGCTTGATCCACAAATGCATTCCATTCTGCTTTTAGTTATTAGTTGAGGTACAACAAGGCTGAGAAGATCTGCAAACTTTGACCAGCAGGCCCAGGTAAAACTGTCCACAGCCAGGTCCTAAAAAGGGAGGAAAAGTCCATGGAGAGGAGAGTCTAAGATCCTCCTAGAAAGAGAACAGGGGTGGATCTCCTGACTTAAGACTCGCCTAGTTGGGCTGAACAATGATATCCCTGGGTTTACCCTAAATAAAAAAACTAACACTTAGTGTTCTATGTTGGTCTTTGAAAATAGGGAAACGAAAAATAAACTGATCTAGTTTAAGCAGCCAACAGAGTTACTGGAGTAATGACAGCAACCTGCCCATATATTCATATTACACGACAACCAACAGCGTTGAGTAATGACAGCCACCTTCCAAACATTCAGATTACACGACAACCAACAGGGTTACAAGTGTAATGACAGCCACCTTCCAAACGTTCATATTACACAGGCTATTGTCTTTAGAAGCTGCTCTATTCTAGTTCATAAATACACATATAATCAGAATGTGAACTTCAATAACTAACTGCCCAATTTGGGACCTTGAAACACATGTGAAAAATCAGGCACTTGGAACTTACAATGTATTATTTCCAACCTCTCTGCATCATAAAATGAACCAGTCTGATATGTAGGAATCCTAGATTCCTCCAGATTATAGGTTTGTGATTATTACTATGTCTATTTTTCTTACAATTCCTAATATTGTGAGACTTTTATTGCACCATGCAGTAGGCTGCGCAGGACTTGAATCATACCTATAAACTGTCCCTATGTTCACACACACCTTTGCCTAGGTAACTTTCTCTCATCTATACTTGATCCCATCCAGATGTAACATTCTGGATGAGGGCCTCGATGAAGCATGCCACAGGCAAACTGTGGTGCAAGTCCTCCAAGAAACCCTACAGGGGTGTCAGTGCAGGGTTCTATGAGTGCGTGTGAATTCCACCTCACTGTCCGCAGAGACTGGCCTTTATGGAATATGTTGAAAGTTTAGCTAAAGTAATTGGCCGTTTTAAAGTATTTAAGGTTTTTGTTTAATGTAAGTAGCACTGCCTTGAGCAGTGGAACTTTATAATTTATAATGAACAATAACCGAAACATGGCGACAGTGAACCACAGCGGTGATGGGAACAAGATGCGGGGCAGGGTAGGGAGTTATACAAGGTTTCATGGGATTGACCAGGAAGTTAATGCATGTTCTCTTAAGCTTCTTCGCGAATCACTTATTCAAGGTTTGTTGGGATGACGAGGAAGTAAATGTATGTTCTCTTCAGCTTCTTTAAATGTATGTTCTCTTCAGCTTCTTTGTGAATCACTTATTCAAGGTTTCATGGGATGACAAGGAAGTAAATGTATGTTCTCTTCAGCTTCTTTGTGAATCACTTATTCAAGGTTTGATGGGATGACGAGGAAGTAAATGTATGTTCTCTTCAGCTTCTTTGTGAATCACTTATTCAAGGTTTCATGGGATGACGAGGAAGTAAATGTATGTTCTCTTCAGCTTCTTTGTGAATCACTTGTTCAAGGTTTGATGGGATGACGAGGAAGTAAATGTATGTTCTCTTCAGCTTCTTCGCGAATCACTTATTCAAGGTTTGATGGAATGACGAGGAAGTAAATGTATGTTCTCTTCAGCTTCTTCGTCAATCTCTTATTCAAGGTTTGATGGGATGACTAGGAAGTAAATGTATGTTCTTTTCAGCTTCTTTGTGAATCACTTATTCAAGGTTTGATGGGATGACGAGGAAGTAAATGTATGTTCTCTTCAGCTTCTTCGCGAATCACTTATTCAAGGTTTGATGGAATGACGAGGAAGTAAATGTATGTTTTCTTAAGCTTCTTTGTGAATCACTTATTCAAGGTTTGATGGGATGACGAGGAAGTAAATGTATGTTCTCTTCAGCTTCTTTGTGAATCACTTATTCAAGGTTTCATGGGATGACGAGGAAGTAAATGTATGTTCTCTTCAGCTTCTTTGTGAATCACTTGTTTCAAGGTTTGATGGGATGACGAGGAAGTAAATGTATGTTCTCTTCAGCTTCTTCGCGAATTACTTATTCAAGGTTTGATGGAATGACGAGGAAGTAAATGTATGTTCTCTTCAGCTTCTTCGTCAATCTCTTATTCAAGGTTTGATGGGATGACTAGGAAGTAAATGTATGTTCTTTTCAGCTTCTTTGTGAATCACTTATTCAAGGTTTGATGGGATGACAAGGAAGTAAATGTATGTTCTATTCAGCTTCTTCGCGAATCACTTATTCAAGGTTTGATGGAATGACGAGGAAGTAAATGTATGTTTTCTTAAGCTTCTTTGTGAATCACTTATTCAAGGTTTGATGGGATGACGAGGAAGTAAATGTATGTTCTCTTAAGCTTCTTCGCGAATCACTTATTCAAGGTTTCATAGGATGACGAGGAAGTAAATGAATGTTCTCTTCAGCTTCTTTGTGAATCACTTATTCAAGGTTTGATGGGATGACTAGGAAGTTAATGTATGTTCTCTTCAGCTTCTTTGTGAATCACTTATTCAAGGTTTGATGGGATGACGAGGAAGTAAATGTATGTTCTCTTCAGGTTCCTAGTCAATCTCTTATTCAAGGTATGATGGGATGACCAGGAAGTCAATGCAAGTTCTCTTCAGCTTCTTTGTGAACCAGAATTTACTGAAAAGGGTTTACTCTGATGCATTAACAGAAATAAGTATCAGACGAACGTGAAAAAGAAAACAAGGAATGACATTGTTAAATCTGATATTTTTATGGTCAAGAAAGAACTTAACGTATGTCACTTTGTTCATCCCCGGATGCCCATACATAGAGAAGAGAGACAGGCCTGCAATTCCACAGACACTCGGTCATCACAGATATGGCTTGAACATGCGGACGAGGAGAGCCGAGGGAGTCACTACAGTGCGCAGACAGAGCCAGATGCCGGGTACAGAGAACATGTTCAGAACCAGCATCTTTCACATAAATATTTCAGTTTAAGAAGCTGCACCGGCCCACTCCCACTCCAGCAGGTCCCAGCCTCACCGCTGCCTGCATCCTTTAAGATGAACATGCGTCCTGGAGACATGGCGGTCCGTGCGTGCCTTTAACAATGCTCCACCACGTGCATCATCACGCGGGGCTTACAGAGTAATGAAATCTGCAGGGAAGCAGACACACACAACAGGCCTGCTAATGTCCACGCTGGCGCCTTAAGTCTGGGCCGACCTGCCTGCCTCGGATGCACCGGACACGGCTCTGGCGGGATGCGAGGGGGTGAGGAGCGGGATCAGGGGCAGGGTGAGTGCTGGGCAGAGAGGATGTGTGGGGGAGGGGGTGTCCCTCCCGTCTGCTGCTGTCAGTGTCATTCTGGAGCATGAGACAGGCAGTGCTCTCTGTTCTACTGGTGTCTCGGGCCCCCTGTTCAGTGTAGCACATAGTGCGAGTGGTGTGCTGACGCTCACACGTTTACAACAATATACACAGCCGGGAGTGGGCGCAGGCGTGATTACTGTAAGTGCAAGGCCCTGCATCCCGGGCAACTTTCACAACTAGAAGCTCGGCTTCCGGGAAAGCCTCCTCCCCCGCACACTACACTGGCCTCCTTCACATACACACAAAGTTCAAAGATCAAAACTAAGCAGACAAAGGTGGGCCACAGTCTGCCCACCCGGCTGCCTTCAGCTCCGAGGGCATAAGGGTCAAACAATACTCGCTCTCAGGTCCTCAGTCCTGTAACAATAAGCCACGAGGACACAGGACACTGCCGTGACCCCGGAGAGCTGCTCACCACTGATGTGGCATCACTTCCGGGGTACTGACGCAGGGACTAGCACCCATCAAGAAATGACGCCAGACAACTGTAGTGGCCCCAGAGCGTGCCCAATACAGACATAGCTGTCAAGGTTTCAGATTGCTATGTGTGACATTTTCCTAATTTCAGTGAAATTATGAGTGACATTTCAATGACTATGGGTGACACTGTCTCGCGGGCAAAATCAACTAATGAAGATTAGAGAAACAGATAAATATCAGAAATTACACTCATTTGAGCAACAAGAAACTCTAACAAGGTCTTCAAACTGCAGCAAAGCACGAGAAATAGAAGGGCACTAACCGGAGACAGACTGCATGACTGCAGTTCTCGGTGACATTTCCCCCACGAAATAAAACCAAACACATAAGTCGATAGAAAAAGCTAAATATCAGAAATTACACCCTTTAAAACAGTAATAAGCTTTGGAAAGACTTTCAAGCTGCTGCATAGCCCCTGAATTGCAAAGTTACTAACCTACTGCCCCTTTCTAAGATGAATGTTAACTTACAGGAAGGGGACCTGAGAGGACCCATTTTATAATTCATGCTAGCAAAAGGCTCGTCTTAAAAAACTCCATGGAGATAGAAATTGCACACAGATGATCAATCATGGTAATTAAGAAATAATTTTTAAAACCATTAAATGTGCACTGTAACTAGTCCAAGCAGGATTTTTTTTAAGGGACCATTTCTCACTTTTCCGTTTTCATACTGCTTTTCAAAAAAGGTTTTTGTTTTGGCATTTATAAAAACAGAAGCGTTCATGTCTTACAAGCAATATTCTGCTTAGGCCGCATGTGGAGAGCAGGGCACGTGCACACTCCAGTACAGATGACAGCACTACTAGGTGTAACTTGAAAACGAAGTACAGAACTCCCATGATCGCTTTTAGGTGACCTTAAGACGCCACAATGTACTAAAGAAACAGCCCACGGAAAATAAAATGCAATCGTTTAGACAAAAACGCAGTCGTGTAGATAAGAACCAGAGTATGTGCAAAACAAGATTAAATACACTAGTGTCACTGTTAAACAATTCCCAAGCAGGCCTCTGCAACAGGTTATGAAATAATTGCGTAACATAATGTGAATGCAGAGCCCGCACACTGCCCAGATTTACAGAAGGGCCCCTGCACACATTTGGTTTCAGAAGGTGCGGTCACAGAGCTACTACATAGATACTGAGCACGTGAGCTGTGCTGAATTAAGTTCGCTGGCACTGAAAGTATTAGGACTGGCAGCGCGCTAGCGCTATTAATAAAATGTAAAGTACACTTTGAAGAAAACTGATACCTCACTGAGGCGCAACTTACTGTGTGAGTCGACTCGAGGAGCGGCAATTGTTGTACGACGGCCTCCAGTTTCGTCTAAGGAAGCTTGGATAATAATGCGTCCAGATCTGCTCTTAATATGCCATCAGCACGCGACCTTTGAGACACTCCGTCTAAATCCTAAAACCCTACAAGCAGAGAAATTAAAGTCTATCTAGCTCCTTTGCTGACGTCCGGCGGCCGCGGCATGAGCCGCACAGGGAGTGGGACCCGCGGCTGCATAGCTGCAGCACACTGCATGATGCACTCTCTGCAGCAGAGCAGTCTTCTTCTCCCGGACACTGCCTGACTCACTGACTCGTCCCCGGCCCGCCCAGCCGCACTAGTTTGCGCCCGCAATCACCCCGATGTCTCTGATGCGCGGCGGGTGGCCTGAGTGTCCTGTCGGTGAGTGACAAATTATTCAGTCACTCTGGGTCTCGGCGCCCCCCACCGGTCTGGCAACGTGAACGGCGGGGGGCGGGGTCATTGCGGCGCTGCGCACTGCGGCAGACAGTCAGCAGTGGACCCGAGGACTCGTCGACTCGGATTGAATCCCCCGCCGCTTCTGCCTCACTTCCTCTTCCTCCAGGACCGGACGTTACAAGGCAGTACTACCCCCGCGGTCACATCCGGATTATAATCCCGGGCCCCCATGGTGTGGCAGCAGTGTCTGTGAAAGCCGCGCGGCGCCGCAGGAAATGCAGCCTGGAGCCAGGCACTAGGCTGGGCAGATTTGTTACTTTGTTGCGCTCTCAGCCACTCCAGAGCTGAGAGAAACAATCTTTAACTATTTATTAACTTACTGAGCCCAGCAAGCAGCTGCTAGCAGCACGCCTTGGAGCTGCAGAGCCGGCGCACAGGTGCCGCCGGTGGCGCGCGCTGGCACCCTGCGTAGCCAGAGTTTCAGAGTGGCATAAATGCATGACAATGCATTTCAGTGCGGTGATGCGGAACACCACACTGAAATGCGTGAGCGTCACACCTGATGCATGATACTTGGCAGGCATGTACAGACGAGATTTTTTTTTTTTTGTTGCAGATTTACAATAGCGCAAACTCGACCCGAAGGTACTGGAGCGCTTTACATGAGCACCGGTTACGTTACACAAGGACACATTCATTTTTTTGGTAGGCACGGGGAGATTAAGTGATTTGCCCAGAATCACAGGATGTGGACGCGACCCCAAGGTTCGAACCTTGGTTTCCAGCACCAACGTCGGCAATCTAGCCGTCAGACCACATCCTCTCCCCGATCGTCATTTCCGGGGAACGGCCACAAGCAGTAGCCACTAATCAACAAATTACGTCTGACGGAGCTACGGTGGCCCCAGAGCGCTGCCAGTACAGATGAGGTCATAACGTCCGGGGAACGGACACAAGCAGTAGCCACCAATCAACAAATGACGTATGACGGAGCCGACAGGATCACAACAATCATCGGCAGAGCGCTGTTCACCTGCTACAACCCTTGGGCCTTTGACTGCAGCGATGACCCTGGAGAGGATGGGCATTTGGAAACCACAGGATGTGGCAGAGGCACTGAAGCCATCACTGGGGCGAAGAGCTTCAGGGCCACGTTTGATTGGTTGCTCGTGCTGGTGGCACCAAGATGCCTGAAAAGGCCGAGGCCAGCACACATTGGGGTGCAGAAGGATCAGGGTCAGGATGGGAGCCTCATTTGCAAAGACAAAATGAGTGTGGTATCCTGCTGCTCATAGAGAATGTTGGGATGTGGAATGTTGGAGTGCCCGAGTCAGTTGGTGTATGGGCTGAGCAGCAGGGAAGCTGCTCCTGGTGGGGCTCTTATTATACTCTTAAGCGCATTTTACTTATTGCATTTACACAGTTTCATGTGGTACTACCACATCTTATGCGCATTTTACATTTTGCATTCACATTGTTTCATGTGGTACTTCCACATATGTTGCATTTTACATTTTTACCTTGTGCTGTGTGGGTTCCTCCCACACCTTTCACCCAACCTGCTTTTGGGGAAGTTCTATAGTGTAGCTCACCTCTCCATTTCCACCCTTTCCCACCTTTGTGAGTTTGACACCCGTCTATTTACTGTGTTTCATACCACTGCTGTATTCTGCTTGTGTGAACGACGGCCTTCTTTTCCCTATGCTTTTGCTTTACTTGTTCTATCTACAGCTGTCTTCCACCCTTTCACTGTTCTCTTGCTTCTGTGTTTCATTCTCTCCTTCACCTTTTTGCTTATGCCCTTGTATATTTTTGTGTTTGCCTGGCCAGCTTTCACATCTTTGTACTTGGGTTTGTTTTGTTATTTATGTGAGGGAGGATGTGGGTTTGTCTTTCTGTGAGAAAGGGTGTTGGTGCATTAGTCATTGTTTTCTTTTCATCTTTTCTTGTTTGCATTTCCTATTTTTCCATCTTTCATTTCCATGCTTTCTTCCAGTGTATTTTCTTCTCTATTTTCTTACTTATTTTCTGATGTATTTTAATACTCCCTTCTTTTCCATTTGTAAAGGAGGGAGATATGTGGTATCCTGCTGCTCAGCCAGAATGATTGCGTGAGAGAATGTTGGGATGTGGAATGTTGGAGTGCCTGAGTCAGTTGGTGTATGGGCCGAGCAGCAGGAAAGCTGCTCCTGGTGGGGCTCTTATTATACTCTTATTCTTCTCTTCCATGTAACCTACTCATCAATAAATCTTCATGGAAAATTACCTGGACTCGACCTTCTTTCAGTATACTACAATGAGGATTCCAAAAGGAAGGCTGGCGCCAACCCCGGGAAGACCCAGGTGGTATTCTGAAGGCCGCTCGTAAACCCCATCAATGCCCTTACAACAGGTGATTGGAATACGGACTAATACTGTCTGTTTTGCAAGTAAGGCGACACAGCAGCTATGTGTCCGCCTATAGAAGTGTAGGCTAAGCCTGCTCTTAGCACAGTGGGCTCTAAGGGCTGCCTGTGGAGACCAGTACAGAAGCCGTCAAGCATACTAAGCTGTAGTAGTGGCCTTCACACCTCTGTATGATCTGCATGCACTATTGTGGAGACCAGTACAGTAGCCGTCAAGCATACTAAGCTGTAGTAGTGGCCTGCACACCCCCGAATGGTTTGCATGCACTCTTGTGGAGACCAGTACAGTAGCCGCCAAGCGTACTAAGCTGTAGTAGTGGCCTGCACACCCCGAATGGTTTGCATGCACTCTTGTGGAGACCAGTACAGTAGCCGTCAAGCGTACTAAGCTGTAGTTGTGGCCTGCACACCCCGAATGGTTTGCATGCACTCTTGTGGAGACCAGTACAGTAGCCGTCAAGCGTACCACGCTCTAGTAGTGGCCTGCACACCTCCGAATGACATGCATGCACTCTTGTAGAGACCAGTACAATAGCAGTCAAGCGTAGCACGCTCTAGTAGTGGCCTGCACACCTGTGTATGATCTGCATGCACTCTTGTGGAGACCAGTACAGTAGCAGTCAAGCATACTAAGCTGTAGTAGTGGCCTGCACACCTCCAAATGATTTGCATGCACTCTTGTGGAGACCAGTACAGTAGCAGTCAAGCGTAGCACACTCTAGTAGTGGCCTGCACACATCCGAATGACCTGCATGCACTCTTGTGGAGATCAGTACAGTAGCCGTCAAGCGTAGCACGCTCCAGTAGTGGCCTGCACACCTCTGTATGATCTGCATGCACTCTGGTGGAGACCAGTACAGTAGCCGTCAAGCGTACTAAGCTGTAGTAGTGGCCTGCACCCCCCCGAATGGTTTGCATGCACTCTTGTGGAGACCAGTACAGTAGCAGTCAAACGTAGCACGCTCTAGTAGTGGCCTGCACACCTCCGAATGATTTGCATGCACTCTTGTGGAGACCAGTACTGTAGCCATCAGGCGCACTAAGCTGTAGTAGTGGCCTGCACACCTCCAAATGGTTTGCATGCTCTCTTGTGGAGACCAGTACAGTAGTCGTCAAGCGTAGCACGCTCTAGTAGTGGCCTGCACACCTCTGTATGATCTGCATGCACTCTTGTGGAGACCAGTGCAGCAGCTGTCAAGCGTACTAAGCTGTAGTAGTGGCCTGCACACCTCTGTATGATCTGCATGCACTCTAGTGGAGACCAGTACAGTAGTCGTCAAGCGTACTAAGCTGTAGTAGTAGTGGCCTGCACACCTCTATGATCTGCATGCACGCTTGTGGAGACCAGTACAGTAGCAGTCAAGCATACTAAGCTGTAGTAGTGGCCGGCACACCTCTGAATGATCTGCATGCACGCTTGTGGAGACCAGTACAGTAGCCGTCAAGCGTACTAAGCTGTAGTAGTGGCTGGCACACCTCTGAATGATCTGCATGCACTCTTGTGGAGACCAGTACAGTAGCCGTCAAGCGTACTAAGCTGTAGTAGTGGCCTGCACACCTCCGAATGGTTTGCATGCACTCTTGTGGAGACCAGTACAGTAGTTGTCAAGCGTACTAGGCTGTAGTAGTGGCCTGCACACCTCTATGATCTGCATGCACGCTTGTGGAGACCAGTACAGTAGCAGTCAAGCATACTAAGCTGTAGTAGTGGCCGGCACACCTCTGAATGCACGCTTGTGGAGACCAGTACAGTAGCCGTCAAGCGTACTAAGCTGTAGTAGTGGCTGGCACACCTCTGAATGATCTGCATGCACTCTTGTGGATACCAGTACAGTAGCCGTCAAGCGTACTAAGCTGTAGTAGTGGCCGGAACACCTCCGAATGATCTGTATGCACTCTTCTGGAAGCTGAAGAATGCCAAACTCAAAGACTTCAGGTGCCAAATCACGACATCCAGTGTCTTGAAGTTGGGATGTTGCCGTTGAATGATGCTGTGTGAGGAGATCTGGGCACATATTTAGCTTTAAGTGGAGATGTATTGACATTTCTAGAAGTAGTAAGAGCCATATTTACCTCACTCAGGAGGGCACTATGAGGATAAGCCACATGAGTACTTGCCATATTTTTGTTACTATATGTGGTATCTGAGTTAGTGAAGGCAATGTCTATGCAAATATCTCTGAGCAGTTTATCCACAGACCATTATCCCTGGACTATGGGTGTGGGCACCTGGAGCCAAAGCTTTGGCAGTTTTCTTTCTCGATATGGTAAAAAAAAGTCTACCACTGAGGTCCCCCATTTGCAGACGTAATGTTAAAGTACCTGGGCGTTAATCTCTCATTCAAATATTTGTTGATGCGTCAAGCTGAGAAAAATCAGCAGAATCGTTGTCCACACAGAGGTGGTGTGCTGCAAAGAGGAGAACTTTAGAGAAAATGCCCCAATGCAGTATTGTTTGTGCTAGGCAATACAACTGTGGGGAGAGCATGCCCCGTTGCTTTTGGAGGTAGCGTACATGGTGGTCATGTTTTCTTTGCGTATAAATAATCTTTTGTACAAGTTTGTAAAATGGTTTGAAAATGAACTGAAGTGCTAGTAATTCTATATGATGTGTAGACTCTGTTGCTAGGAAACCTTTGGCCCTGGATTGTGAGGCAGCTCAAGTGGTCTCCCAAGCCTATGAGGGGCGCATCAGTGTTGATCGTCATTACAGGTTTATTTGGGGCGAGCGGAGGAGTGTCAAGGAACAATAAGATAACCATTGACTCACAAGGCACTCTTCCTTCGAGTGCATATGCAACTGTGCATTTGGAACGAGTGCAATGCAACAGCCCATCATTCCCAACAGGATCATTATCATTCTGATTGTTTGAGGAAGCAGTGTTTGGTAAAGGTGAAGAAGTGTTTGAGATGCCATCACTGTCTTTTCATTTGTGTAGGCCTTCGCTATCACTGTATTGAGAATTTGTCCAAAAAAAGGTTGCGTTTGCTGGGGACCGGTGTGATTTTTGACATTCATGGTGAACCCCAATTTGTGGAGGAGTGAAACATTATATTGGGTGTGACCGAGATATTGCTCTCGGATGCTGCTCTTTGGCAGCGAGTCCTCCAAATATGGAAAGATATGAATACTGCTACGCTGAAGATGCACTGCTACCCCTGCCAGGCCTTTGATAAACCCTCGAAGGGCTGCTGTGAACACAAATGGCAGGGTTTTGAGTTGGTAATTTAGCCCACTTACCACGCACCTTAGATACTCACAGTGGGCTGGTTGGATGCAGATGTGGAAGTAGGTATCCTTGAGATAGAGGGTCACCATGTGGTTCACGACGTAGAGCAGCAGTGATGACACCTTGCAGCATGGTCATTTTGAAGTGTTCTGACAAGAGGTACCGATTCAGTAGATAGGGCGTAGGTCTAGTGTTGGGTGCAACATCCCACTTTTCTTGGGGATGAGAAAGTGCAGGGATTAGATGCAGTTTCCTCGCTGTTGCAGAGGGACAGGTTTGATGGCTCCCTTTTGAAGCAATGCTTGCACTTCCTCTTGCATCAGCTTTTGGTGGTCTTGGCTGATGCTGTGCCAGGGTGGTGGGATATTAGGTGGTGTGGTGTAAGCTGGTACCGATGGGAGACAATGGAAAAGACCCACTGATCCGAGGTTATATCCCGCTTCTGAGGAAGGTACTGCTGGAATGGGTAAATATGATGTCAATGAGTACCATGATGTACTCACCACTACTCATCTAAAGAACGTTTAGTCAAGGGAATAGCTAACATATGTCCGTTATTTATTGACCATCATAAACTTAAGTCACCACATGATGATATTTACACCAGTTCTCGGACTAGAGGAAATTATATATAATCTGCCCTGTAGAGGTGACAATAGACTGTTTTGCCTCATGAAACGTGTTGGCAATTTCCTGTTTTCCAAATTATTGACATTTGTGAAAAATAATATAACAGACTTATAGCCTGATGCAGTAGGCTAAACCGCCCATTAAAGACCCACTCCAGCATTATAGGCTCGAGCCGAAGGTCATTCCAGAATTGCAGCTGCTGAGTACTACACAGAGGTCCACCGGAAGTGCGTAGCATAGCTCGCAAGCTACTATCCACAATGATCGGCCACTGGTTCTCACCGTTCTGAACAACGTGTTGCCATGGGGCAAGATTTGCCGACCTGGGCAAGTGCCAGAGAACATATAATCTGGAGGTGATAAATTTGGGAACATTTTCAAATACAATGCATGAACAATTTTTAGAGAGTTGAAGATCTTTGTTTTATTAACAACCAGAGCTGTGCCTTAAAGTTGGTGGGTATGAGGTCAGTTTCGCAGGTGCGTTTTCAACTAGCTCCGAGGAACAAAGGTAGATGCTGTTACCTTAAAGTAATTATGACTGATGAAAGCACTCACAACTATAATATGGAGATGAGGTTTCAGAGGTGCTAGATTCACCCTTACCACTTTAAGGAGTAAAATAGAACTGCTGGACATCTTAGCCACCCGAGTTTCTAGAGCCATCTGATTGCAATGTTAAGACTAAGATTTTATTTTACAGCGAAAAGGTGAAGGTCATTGGCCAGAAGATGAAGACCATTTTTCAGCATCCCACAACAAATATTCTGGGGTTGCAGGTAAAAGCTTCAATTTAAAGGGGTTAAATGGTAAATAAGCAACCAACATCCACAATCTAATAGAGAGAAAGGAACAGAGACACACCAGCTCTCTGCTCCTTGAAGCATTCTCAATCTGCCTCATTGAATTCCTCACTGACCTCAACCTCGATGTCCCCAAGCTAGAAGATGAATATATCCCAATCTTGCTTTTTGCAGACGATGCGGTGCTACTAGCTCGCGCAAAAAACTCAATGCATTGCCTGCTATCTGGATTCGCGCACTTCCGCCAAGACAGGAAACTTACCATCAATACGGAAAGAACTAAAATCATGATCGACAAACCTAAAATAAAACTTATATCCACTTTTCAAATTTACAGCAAACCATTTGAACGAGTATCTGGGCATACGTATTGATGACCAACTTAACTGGGCTGAATATTTAGCAAAAAGCAAGGTGACCTTGAGTCAACAAGCCAGTGCAGTACGAAGATTCCCAAATAAAACTGGCAATCCTTTAATCAAGCTGGCAATAACCACCTATAAATCTAAAGCTCTTACAGCTAGTCTTTATGGAGCAGAGATATGGGGCTATAAAAAAAGAGCCTACCCTACAAGTAACGGAGAACTGCTTTTACGTTGCATGCTCTGCTTAGGTCCTGGAGGTATTGTTTGAAGGTATCCGGAATAGATACGTCTGCTTTCTCTTTTATTTACGCTCAACTTTTTGTAAACACTTTTTCCAAACCCACTTGCTCCAACCATTCCAGGACAATAGGTCTCGGTGTCCTTGGTGGAATGTCTGTCAGGCAACGCTGATGTCTTGTGAGGACTGTGTACAGCATCCAACACCTTTTCAGGTCATTTGCTATGTTGGTAGATAAATGATATGTTCTCTATCACCACAGTGCTCGGCAACAGGGGCAGAGTGAGAGATTAACTGTCTGGTGAGTACTGGGGTCTTTCTGAACACGGTAGACATTTGCTAATTTCCTCCGCCCTAGCGGACTGTTTTTAGGTCTTGCCTATCAGACACCAAAAGCTGCCTGTTGACCAAAAGACCTATTGTCTGCTGACAGTGGCCTTACAGTCCGCCCACTGCTTGGGTTTGCACTCCCATTCTTTGCTTTTTGTACGTTAGCTTGTGTGGGCTTTCTGTCCTCTTTTGGGGTTTTCCTCCCTTGGAGTTCCAGATACGCTACTTGTACCCTTCCAATGCTCACTCTACTTTTTCTCCATTTGGTTAAGCACACTACATGAGTGCATGTCATTTACAATTGTCTCCGTCGTGTACTGCTTTGCTCCCCTCCACTGTGCACCTGTTTCGCCCTCTGTGTTACTTCTCCCACCTCCACCCTGTGAGTTGCTTCTGCCCAATCTGCACCCTTTGTGTTCCACCACCAATTGTGTTGTTTCTTCCAACCGGAGCATGACAAAAAAAAGAATAGATAAACATGTTTTTACACATTTTTTATATTTTGATACAACTCTGGTTGATAAATAAAAAGGAAAAGAAAGAGCCTGCATTACTTTGTAATTTTGTTGGTGCAGGCATGTGTGTTGTTTGGGCCTACAAAATGAGGTGGACTGACATGTCACAGCACCTTTTTTTGTTTACTCTTTAGCCATGCTGTACAGCATCAGGGAACATCTGCTAACCCAACAGGTCTCAAATCGAGACCCATTTTCTTTGCCAATGTTTGCTTAATAGAAGGCATGATTCTGTGATGCCTCCTGTAGCAGCTGTCTCTGCCAGTAGGGTGTTTGAACCCACTGGTGGGAGGAGCTCCTCCCAAACATCTTAAGCTGGACTCTATGGAAATTATTTTCTCATCTGAAACCTGAAATGTTTGTTTCAGCATTGGTTTCGATACTCAGATGAAAAGGGTACTTTGGTAATGCTCTTTGGTGGGTAACGCAGATTACTTACCTTAGAATACTCCCCAGGCGCCACACGGGATCCGGAAACCTTCTCAGCAATGGTCCTGTGCTGCTAGGTGGCTTTGCGCAGCTCCGAACCACCCTGGAAGTGATGGAGTGGAGCCGCATAGAAGTGCTTCACTGCTTCCGAACTTGATCAAATCCCGCTGTCTTGGGCAAATGACTGTGCTCTTTGCCTCAGTGTGCTCGCCAATGTGGGCTTTGCAAGAGAATACATTCATGTTCAGTCCATGTGAAGCTCCAAACTCTATTGAAATGAATGTCCTACTTAAAACATGAACCTCCCATTAAAAGGCACCAGATGAGGGCGAAATGAGCTTTCATGGATAGTCAGAGAGGCAACTGAATTCACACCATGTGATCCACCCTCTACTTGGCCTCTGCCAATATACATTTTCCATTTTCCACTTCCATGCCTAAAGTTGATCCATTATCTCGTTTCCTTACTCTTCTGCTCTGCCAGTTCTTAAACATTAGCCTTTTTAAAGTATTTTATCCATATTGATAGTTTTATGAAAAATGGAACCAAAATAAGCTTGAATTAATTGATAGTGCAGTAAATGGAACTTTTCTTGGTATGTGAAATTGTACAAATTAGAATTTCAGAAAGCAGAGGCTTGTTACAGGTCTTTGTAACTGTTTTCCACTAGATTTAACGGTTTTAGAAACTTAACTGAAAAGATGTTGCAGTGGTAAACACTGCTTCTGTGAAAAATAAACCGATCTTTATGCAGGGGAATGAAAGCGCTAGTTGGTTGACGCAAGATTTGTGAGTTCAGGGGTGTGTGGTCACTCCCCGCTCATTTGCTTGGGGTGTTAGCTGGATGTGAATGGCTCTTAGTCATTAGTCATTGATGGACTACTCTTAGGATCTAGGTCCCACCAAGAATTTTGCAAACATGGCTTCCAAGATGGAGTCATTTCTGTGTGGCCACAGTGACAGCAGTCTTCTTATTTTAGGATGTTGAATGCCGACAGACAACAGCTCAAATAGCGTCCTTTTGGAGATTAGCTGTCAAAACGATTCAGGCTTCTAGCGCCACATAAGGCGTGGGTGGTCATGATACCCCAGGACTCGCAACCTATTTCTAGGTACCACACATCATTTCATCAAAATGCCAGCCCCAGAAGGAGTTCCACCAACGCAGAAGGATTACGCATTAGACTTGTGTGGGCAAATGCACTGAGAAGGAAACAAATTGCTAAGAAACAAACAAGCTAAGAGCAAAAAAGAGACAGATCTGCCACTTCACTGCAACACATGCTCCCTTCATGCATCAGTGTACATGCATGCCACCTGAAATGTTCGATCGGAGAGAAACCAGAAGCCACGATTAATAGTACAGTCATGAGCTTAGACTGTGAGCACTCCATAACCGGTGTCCCATCTCCAACTGCTGAACTTATGATCAGGCCTAGTCTGTGCACCTTGTGTTTCTAGGCTTATAATGCAGACTGACTCAAGGCGTACACAGGATGTTGTGGCTTATTACTTTACTCATCTCGTGGTACTGTGGTGAATTACTTGCTCATTACACAGAATGAAACAATAGGCATGTCACTCCTCAGATTGCACATAGTACTCTAGCGCATCTACACAGAACTTCACGCAGTTTGGAGACACTAATCCACGGGCTAACTTTCTGGCTATATTGGTGCCTTCAACTTTGTCAAACTAACAGATTTAGGATTCAATGACCTGATAGATGGTGCAATATGACAGCCCATGATCGGGACAGTTTCTACGGTGAACACTGCCGACCAAAGTGTACCTCTCCACTACCAGAGCACATCGGTTGACTTAATCAGGACACCAAACATGATGAGGAAGGAGTTCAGTTAAGCACAAATTCTAGCATGATTTCAATCAAATTATGTGGAGTACATGGGTTAGGCCCTAAACAGGGAAACAATTTGTGAATGAAGACACAAGGAAAAGCTATGCAGAAGATTCACCACAAGCAAGATGGCAGAATGACTCAATGTACACTCAACATTTGTCTACTTTTGGGGATTAAAATAAATATAAGACTATTTTTCTAACTGGGAACAAGTTATGTTTATTTGTAAAGTGCACTATTACCAGCACCCTGGCACTGAGCAGGTGTGTGTGCCTAGCCCTGCCTATGGTACGTTGGCTCTCAGCGTCTTACAAAACTCAAGAAAAGAGGAGGCCCACTGATGTGGACTGGGAGGTCGTGCCACGCTTTAGGAGTGATGCAAGAGAACGCTCATCCTCCTGATCTGGTTCTTTGTATGAGTGGGATGTGTGTGTGTAGGAGTTCTGTGGGGAAGAGGTGTCCGAGTGGTTGGTGGAAAGAGATGAGTCTGTTCAGGTAGGTGGGGGCTGAGTTGTGGAGTGCCTTAAAAGCATGTGTGAGGAGTCTGAATTGAGCGCATTTGTGTATCAGGAGCCAGGGTAGTTCCTTGAAGTGTGAGTGCGAGTTCTGTTTGGGAAGTTGAGGATGAACCTGGCTGCAGAGTTTTGGATGGTTTGTACTGTTCTAGTGAGTTGCTTGGTGAACCCAGGCGTAGAGAGTGCTCCTATAGTCCAACTTGCTCATGACTAGGGTGTGAGTGACAGTTTTTCTAGTGTTGCTTGGGAGCCATTTGAAGACCTCCTCAGCATCTTCAGGGCGTGGAAGCAGGGTGCAGTGAGGGTGTTGACTTGTGTGGTCATATCCAGTGTGCTATTCAAGATTATTCAGAGGTTCCTGCCGTATGTTTTGGGTGTGGGTTCATGTTCTTGCCAAAGATCACTACTTCTGTCTTGCCAGTGTTGAGGTTGAGACAGTTTGCTTTTATCCAGTTAGCGACTTCGGTCATGCAAGCGGTGAACTGGTTTCTTGTGTTGGGGGTCTTGTCCGAGAGGGAGAGTATGAGCTGCATGTCGTCATGTATGGATTGAAGTGGGTGGGGTGAGCAATGAACCTTGAGGCACTCCGCAGATGAGTTTGTGGACATCCGATGAGTAAGATGCCAGGATGACCGCTTGTGTTCTGTCCATTAAGATTGAGCAGATCCATCGGACCGTGTATCCTTGGATGCCAATCTTAGGGAGGCAACTGAGGAGGATGGAGTGTGAAACTGTTAAATGCTGCAGAGAGGTCCAGGAGAATGAGGGCTACTGCGTCTCCTCTGTCAAGGATCATGCGGATGAGTGCTATTTCTGTACTGTGGTTGGGCCTGAATCCGGACTGCGTGGCGTCAATCAGCTGGTGGTTGCGGGGATGGTCTGTGAGTCACTGGTTGATTAGTTTCTTGAAGACCTTTGTCGGTTATGGTAGGAGGAGATGGGTCTATAGATGGAAAGCATGGCTGGGTCAGCGGATGGTTTCTTGAGCAGGGGCATGAGGATGGATTGTTTCCAGGTGCCCAGGAATATGCCTTAGTCGATGGAGGCATTGAGGATCGGTGTTAGTACTTCGCTGATCAGTAGGAGGCCTTTGGTGAAGGCGTGGTGGGCGCAAGGGTCAGATGGAGCCCCCGAATGGATGGTCTTCATGGTAGCAGCAATGTGCACGGTGGTGATGGCAGGCCATGAGGTCCGGGTTCGTTCACCGGTTATGATGGGAAGTTGAGTTGCGACGGTAACAGGGTCCTGTTAAGGGTCGAAGTTGCTGAATATAGAGATCATTTTGTTATGAAGAATTCCAAGAGCTTGTTGCAAAGGTCTTGTGAGGAGTGATGTTGCTGGAGGCTGCAGGAGGCGTGGTGAAATCTTTGCTGACCCTAACAAAATCATTAGAAGTAGTAACTATCCAAAAATAAGTGCAATAATAACTTTACAAAATCACACAGAAAAAAATCACCTTGAAATGTTAATGTTTTAGGTAACTATTCTTTAGTTTTCAACTAGTCAAACCAATTTTCTTGAAACATGCCAGGCACTCGTAGTGAAGCGCAAGGCTTGCCATTGACATGCTGTCTTAGCAGAGAAGAATTTCAGTTTTATTTTTCAGAACTCTTTAAAAAAAACAACAACAACAAAAAAACTGAAGTGCATGTGCTACAACTGTTGACATTTTAAATGTATGGTTTACGTATTAAGGAAGATGACAAAAACTGAAAAGTCTGCTTATAGAACAAGATTCCAGTTTAATTTGCAAATTTCAACAAAAGTTGAATTATTTACAAAAACTGAACATTCAAAAAGGTTTTCAAACTACTGCTTTCTGAAAATGGAACTTATTGGATTTGTAAATTCAGAAATTCGGAAAATTGTATGGAACACTTGCAGACTTGCAATGTTTCAGTTTCATGCTTGTGTGTCAATAAAACAAAAAGTATGGCTTCCTAGTTTAATTTTCCTACATCTTCACATTTGTGTAACTTCTTTCTAGCAGGAAGTACATACAACACACAATGGTTTCATGCAATAAAAAAAGAAATGTATTGAAGAAAAGTAAATGCAAAAAGGTGCCTTGTAAAACCTAAAGAGTCGGAGCATAGGGTAGTGGCACAAATCCTGCACCATCACCCCTAGATTTCTGCTAAAAACATTACAAAGGACATAGCAGACATCAACCCTGATGCGTTTCTCAAATAAAAGAATGAATGAGTGAGTGAGTATCCTTCTAAACATGTGTCTGTAGCTGTAAACAGTGCACAGGCATCACCATTGACACTCATCTGCCAGCCACTTGTACCCATAGATTGAGTGGCTCACTAACCTGCCCTCGTACCCCCATTGAGAGTGCAACATAGACATATACCTCTGATGGAAAGGCATTCTGCCCACCTTTACAAGTCAGATGGACATATAAATCACTTGTAAACACAAAACCCGTCCTAGACTGATGACGTTACAGGGCACGGCAATAGTCATGGAGGAGCAACATGAGCTGGGTGGGTGGGGGATTGTGAGGGCTAGCAGTGTTACATTGCTACCTTTAACTGCCTAGCGAATGAACACTGAGGAGTCAGCCAAGTCCGAGGACTGTGGGCCTATAGTAAGCACTGAAGGAGTATTTGATGAGTGATCAGACCAACACAACAGTAGCAGTGATGCTCTTAGTACTAGGGATACAGGTACAGTGATTAGTTGGCAGAAAGGATGGTGAACAGTACTAGGACATGAATCTCTATACTTCATCGGCCCCAGGAAGATGCAGAAGACGTTCTAGGTCCTTATTTATTATCCAGTGATCTTTGTTGTACTTTGACAGCAATGGTGATGGGATCATTGACGCTCTGTGAGGTGCCAGCAACAGAAGTGGTCAAATGTGCTGTAGAGATCCATGCTATGCAATGGAGAGCCACCACGAAGGATCCGGGTTTTGAAACTGATGATCATAACAGATTTCTGAGACCAAGATGAAAGGATGCAGGTTGGCTAACCTTTGTGCATAACATAGAATCGAGGATTTACAACTCCCTCACATGTTCGAAGAGTGAAATAACCCTCCTATCATTGAATTGCACTGGATAATAATGTAATCTGGTGACAGAATTTTCCTGTTTAAAACTCATGTACCACAGCACATGCTGAAAAAAGCGAGACATTCACTAGTGGAGCTCAACAAATGCTAATTTAGCTGGCAAGCGTTTGCCAACAAGAAAGCACCAAGAAGGAACTTCTAGTCATAAAATGGGCGCTACACCATTCAGAAAAGATGAATACGACAGGCTCTCATGAAGCGGTGACCGTGAGCATGCAAGCGCCCACCGCTGGTAGGCAAGAAGGTGGACTGAAGAGAACCCGACACATGCAGTATGAATCGTAGATGCTTGCCTGTGTTAAAGGTAAGAAGTATCACTGATGACGCTGCGGAGCAGCCAGACAGACTAGATTGTTCATGAATTTCTGACCTCGGCACACAGCCAGAACAAGTACATTTCTCAGGAAAGGAAACAAATACAATAAGCTAATCTCCCACTTCCAACTAATCAGAGATCATTTAACAGTCTGACAGAGCGAGGTCACTCATTTAATTAGCAATAATTGGAAACTATCTCTTCCTGAATGCAGGAGCAATGTTTAGAAGGACAGTGTGTACGTACACAGGGAACTGCCAGAGAAATATTATAAGAGAACAATTAACTAGAGGCAAGAGCACCAATGTTTCAACTCTTGTGATTAAGACGTCTCTAGGTCACCTGCAGCTACAGCTGTTCAGGTGAAGGTTATCTCCCAAAGCCACTAAAATGATTGCCTTTATAGGATAAAGCAAAGGCCTACTACAACGATTAAATGCCTACTTGGGATGCTATATAAAAGCAGGCACTTTGAGATGCAACCCACGCATACCGCTTCACGAGATGGCAGCTTGAGCTTTTTCCACGTATCGGCATAACATAGTCAACGTATCAGCCATGTGCAGGCATATACAGGACTAGTCTATATGGGGCTCCCATTTACCATCCACAGTAGCCAAGTCCAGGGGGTTCATCAAAGGCGCAGAACTAATTATACAAGCACCTTCAGTTCAGAGACAACTGTTCGGCCGCTGATATTTCACCCACATCCAGGTTTTTGGCTCCTATATTCTAACTACAACCATGTGTTAAACTCCAGCAGCTACACGGATGATGAGAACAAACAGGGTTGCTCCACTGGCATCTATGGGACACTTCCCACAGGTCATTGGCAGGTCATTCAGCACTGCTACGGATCCCCACCCACATCAATACCATAGTAATGGACTCCACAGTCACTCTTGACAACCTTCATGCAAGCAGTATAGTCCACAAGTGGAAAACAGCAATGCAACTAGAAATCCAAGACTTCCCCTGCTGCGTTCTCATCCAACACTAAATAGCTACCCTTGAAGCTCAATCGTAACCCTGCCGGGGAGGCCCTAGAGTGCCATCCACCTGAGAGTCATGCAGGAGATCCCCCCCCCCCCCCCAGCACCTCTGTATTTGGATCAAAACGTATGATTTCTGTGGAATAAAGCTTTGTGGAACCCTGTAGGGGTGCTTGTCCGTCTGGTTGGAAATTGATAAAGAAAAAAAAAACATTTAAATGTTATTAAAGCTTTCCAGTATCATCATCAGCATTGAGGTTTAATCATAGTAAAGTTCCAAGCTCAGCTACAACCAGTAAGTATTGAAGTACCTGATCTGCAAAGTCTAATCAGATATTTTACATGATTTAGCCAAGACATGGCAAACACTGGGTCAGAATATGATTCTGAAGACCAGGCTTCTGGTGCTGCATTCAATACTTCAAAACATAGTCTTGTTCTGAGTAGTTCTTGAGACCTGAAAGAGAGTTGAGAGGGTTTGGGTGTATTATATGGTATGGTTGTGTGACCTTACCATGTAATACACTCACAAAAACTGTCTTGGGTCCAATCAGGCATGTTTGCAAAACCTTTACCTCAGCCCGGGGTAGCTGTGGCTTCGAGCAGCAAGGCTTAAATAAAGGAACTAGTGTAAAGCATTTAGAAGCACCAAACAACGAAATAATAAAGTCAGACAACACAAAAGAAATCCGACACCAATTTTTATAAAAATAGATTATATATTTGTTTTTTCAGAGACCAAGAAGAGCAAAATCCACCGGAGGGTTCTGGAGATATAGATTTTTAAAGAAAACATAAATCTCAGGTCAACTGCAAATAAGCATTAATAACCGTAAAGTTTGGAAACTTGAAAAGTTTGAAAGAGTTGTGTTTGGCTACTCCGGCGTGGCTGGGGTGAAGAAATCCAGCATGGAGAAGGTCAGGGGAAGGGTGAGCGGTGGGGGGGGGGGGGTGCGGGGGGAGAGGACGACACTGAGGAGTATTTGGATAGTTACCTGGCCACCAAAGCGTTCTCCAGTCCAGTTTCAAACTTTATAGCACAACCTCTATAGACTTTAATGGAGTGGTCCTGATGCCGAGGATGCAGGAGATGGAGAATGCTCTGGGTGCTGTACGGTTGACTGGGATGTCCTTGCAGTTAACTCCTCAGTCCACGGGTCAGGTGGTCCCTTGAAGTCCTCATTAAGCCAGTAGAATGCCAGATGCTGCTGGGCTACTGGTCTCCAGTTACAGAGGGTCCAGCAGAATCCTTTGGTGGAGGATAGAGTCCCTCTTGGGCGGCCAATCTCGACTCAAATGACACTCCTGGACCTGGCAGACTGGTGTGCAACTTTTGGCCATCGAGGATCAGTCTCTTGGGGCGCCCACTGGCGGTCCTCCAGAAGTGGCTGCTAACTTGCAGGGTTGGGCTATTTCAATTTTGATGGCCTTAGTGCTGGTTCCAGGTGGGGTCAGCCGACTGACCCTAGAAGTCACTTCTTTGGTCTGGCGCTCAGGAGTGTCTTTTCCTTGAGCCAGGAGCCACAAGCACAGTCCTCTCTTCGCTAGCCCAAGGTGCAGCACGTGCAGTTCAGCAGATTGTGCAGCCTCTCTTGCAGGGTCCAGGGGTCAGTAGGGCAGTTCTTCTTTGACCCTTTTTCCAGTTCTGGTATGATCTGAGGAGCCATATTTATGCCCAGAAAGTGCTCTGGGGGGATGATGCAGTCACTAGCCAATGGGCTACCCCAGTATCCCTCCTACCCTATGATGTCTGGCTATATGAGGCATCTAACAATCCCAGAGATCACTATTCTGCCAACTCTCAAGCTGTCTGAATAGATCCTTGGATGTTAAGAGCTTGGTAGCCCACCATAGAGGTGTGGCTACCTGTCGGCTACGCGCCCAATGAGAAAACCAGTTTAGGCACTGGTCTCCTCTCTCTGTTCCTGCCGCCAGCCTCTCTACCTGAACAAGGGGGCAACCCCTCAGGAGTGTAATCGCCATTTGCCCACCAAAGGCGACTTCGCCTTTGAAGCTCTCCTTTAGGGCCAACGCCTTTAGTGGCTTCCTGAGAGGGGGAGGTAACACCTCCCTCTGTAGCAGACTGCTATTGTTCCTAAGCCTGGGACTCCGTCGCACTCCTCCTCAGGAGGATAGAAAGCTGTCTGGTGGCCACAGTGGCGGCTGGTGAAATTTGAGAGTGGTGAGGCAGAAAGAACCAAGATATATTGCTTGGTGAGGTAAGCTTCTTCCATAGGCGTTCAAGGTGTTTAGAATTAAGGCTTCACATACAATATGCTCATCATTAATAATTTTAGGAACAGCTACTCTTATTAACCTGTTAAATGTTTTAGTAAAGACATAAGAGCTGATAAAGGAAATTTCCATGTACAGGATAAGTTAACCTCTGCCAAAGAGATGTGGCCAAAGGAGAGTTTCACTCAGCATCGTCCCATCCAGTAATGCTCATTCTACACTGGCTCATCCGATCTACTTCCAGAAACCATCACCACTAACTGAATCACTATTTCCCTCCTATCCCCCATCCCTTGTTCCTATTCAGTAAGTCCAAAATGTACTGCAAGCAAGCCACCAAAGACCCATAACCAATCCCAAATCCTGTTTACATTCTTCCTCAAGGTTACACAACTTAGTCCATGCTGTACATTGAAAAGAAACACAGTGCAATGCTGCATGCCATCACTTTACAATTATCGATAAAGGGACAGAGGATTTCTTTACATTGCAATTACATTAACCGACAGTTGAACCATTTCAGAAGGTGGCGCTATTTACTCAAATGCCTACAGTGCAGTATCATTTTTCAAATACACAAATGCATGAGAAATAAGTACTTACCAAATGTAGAATGAGTTATATGCTCCCAATTCTCCCTCAGGTGTACTTATTCAAAACAGTCCAGCATTTTTCATTTGTAAAAACAGTAGTGATGTATTTCTGCATGAACCTTAATTGTAAAGCACGAGTTCCAGTTTAAAAATCACTGGCATCCAACAGCGGTGCCAAAATACACCCACCGTTTAGCTATGTTCCTGGGAATCGAACCAGTGACCTACAGCTTACACTTGGGTATGCTATCACCTAGGGCAGGGCTCCCAAAGAGGCAACCACGGGGCCGGGCATAGCCAGCTGGCATGTCCCGGCCGAGTGCCAATGGAAACCGCAACACTGACCTTCGAGGGTCACAAAAGGCCTGGCACAGGAGGGCAGATTCTTCCTTCTTATCCCGAAAACAAGTAGTTAAGATATGCGAAAGTGTAGTAGTCTAATCCAAAGTGGTGGATGCTGGTAAAAAAAAACTTTTTATCTGTTCGCAGGATACCTACACAAGCACATTTTGCCTTTGGGTAATTAAAGTAATTTTTCCAGGACCACACCGTGATTTCAAACAGATAAACTTGGATTTGTGCTCGCGGGACGCAACTTAATGAACACTAGACCACCGATCCTAACAGAAACATTGAAGACGGACTGCTCTAAAATGCATAATTTTCTATGACGATTGACGTGAAAGGCCTTACATCATCACGCAGGGCTTCAGTCTGCATCGCCCTGTGGGAAAGAATTTCATGGGCTTCAGGTTACGTCACTGCTGGGGCTCGCTTATTATGAAAATGAAGGGCTGCAAAGAGGTAAGTCCTGCATGAGAGACTACCGTACTTGATGTGCATTGAAATTACCATAATTTCTCTGGTGCCGTCCAGGCTCCGAGCAAGTTTAAAGCAGCCTTGCACTTACGAATTGCGTAAGAGCAAGGGTAATCAGAATATTTTTAAATGCCTGGAAATAGCGTGGGCGCTGCCCCTGCGCCCTAATGCAGAAACCATCACTGTGACCCGGCAACCGTGTGAAGCCACTGTACAACAGGGGCCGTATTATGATGTAGGCAAATTTTCATTGTTTGCGCTGGGCGCACCTTTAAAATGGTGCGCCTGGCACAAACAATGAAAATGCACCTTATTACCATGAATGCGCTGTCCCCAGGGCAGCCGCGAACACGCAGTGCCCTGGGGACAGCGCATTCACGTGAAATACGAAGCCGCTGCTTTAAAGCCGCTCCGTGTTTCACAGTGCAGGCGGCAACACGCCTGCACTTTCAAAGGGGATTAAAGATCCCCTTGCAGGCGGGTGCAGTCAGTGACTGCACCTGCCTGCAAGGGGATGTCTGGGGGGTCCATAGGACCCCCTTTACCACCTGCAGAGGGCACCTCTCAGGAGGAGCACTGACGGTGCACCACCTTTTAAATGGTGCTCTGTCAGTGCGCCTTCTGAGGTCTTCTTTGCCTTTGCACCCGCATGGGTAATATGGCGCGGGCGCAGAGGCAAAGTGATTCACTCATTTGCATGGGGCATGCCCCCACGCAAATGAGGGAATGCCCCCTTGCAGATAGTGCTGACACTTTATGTGCGCCAGCGCTATAGGTATTAGAGAAGGGGCCGCACAAGTGTCTGCGGCCCCTTCTGGGGTGCGCAAAATGGGCGCAAACACCTGTTGCGCCCCCCGGGCACTTTATGCCACGATTAATTTGATACATTGAAGTACCCATTTTAGTAGTCCCATTCAGATGGTAGCCGAATTAGGGGTCAGCCGGTAACTCTGTTAGCCAATAGGGGTACTGACTTTTCCACAGCAAAACGACGATTTGGAAGTGATGCTGTCAGGACAGATTAAAAAGCATACGTCCTTCTTAATAATATATAGCTCCTTGCCTCGGGGCTCCATAGGCCTTCCATAGGGGAGACATATTTTTAAGGGGAGTGGGGGCTTTGCCATTTGTTTAAATGGCAAAGTCGAACTAGCAGTTTGAAAATGGTCTTCCGGGGGAGGGGGGTTCTCTGGCTTGCATGCCCTGGGTACCCTTGGTACCATATACTAGGGACTTATAAGTAAGTCAGTCTCTGCCAACTGGGGGTGGCTAATTCAACATGCACTTTGTAAGGGGTTGGAACACTGAAACTGGGGTCTGGTTAGCAGGCCTTAGTGCATTCTGAGCAGAAAAACCAGAAGCATCAGTCCAAAACTTTGGGGATGATCAAAAAGAGGCATTTCCTTACAAGTCTTGACTCCCAGCTTCGTAAGCAAGTAACATATCTTACGGATGCGCAGCACGAGATGGTGGTGGAAGAAACTGAATAAGAATGGTACGATAGATGTGGCAAAAAGTGGTGGACAAGGAATCCTCCTTTAGACAAAACAACAGCATTGAACACTATGGTGAAAAATGAAGACTGCTCTCAATGAAAAAAGAATTACCAAGACGGAAGAAACTAAGTTGTTTGTATACTTAAATATTTTTTTTAATTTAAGTTTCCAATCCAAACCTCAACTTCTAACCATGAGCCAGCTTTCAGTTTGCTAATAAACTTAGTATAGTAGAGCTAGCCATGTCGAATCTGTAATATAAGCGATCATGACAAACTGCCTCGAATAAGTAGTAATAGTTTGATGCCAAGGTAGTAAGCAAGAACTAATGCCAGATTTAAGAAATGACAATCTTTACTGCCTGATGCTCTTGAGAACAGTACAAGTCAGTTTTGTCTGAATTCTTTAATTAGGGAATCTTAACAAATTACAATGTAAACACTGAAAGCCAATTCAAATTAGAATAAAGGGAATGGTACTGAGCGAATGTTCATAGTATGAAGAGTTGCTCGGCTTAAAGATGTCTGCGACGGGGATATCAGCTACTAAACTACATCAGGGAAAGAGTACAAATGGCACACAAAACTACAAACAGGCAACAAATAGTGGGCTGGACTCTTAACTACTAATATTGTACAAACTGATTGACAGGTTTCTGCAATATTTAATTTCCTTCCATTTCATAATCACAAATGTCACTCTAGCTTATGCATTGCACTGAAATGAACTAGTTTATATTAAACAAACAGATTAAAAAACAATAAACGGGCACTATTTCATGAAGAGGCACATATAAAACATCATCATCAGACTCCAGAACGTTCAGAGCTCTATAACGGAGAGGTGTGGCAGGACTTCAGAACCTGAAGAGGTATGCATGATGTGGTTCAAGCTGCTGTGCTAAAAGATGATGCTCCATCCAGGGTCTCTTTATCCTCAGTTTTCTGAAGAGTGCCAATTCAAAAGCAAATGGGTGAGGAGACAAGCCATTAACAGGGACCATCTCCATGCAGCATTGATGGGGCTATAATGACAGTGAAATGGAAATGCCACCAGTATCGAGAGGCTCTCATTGGGATACACGTGAAGTGTACTCGTTACTCCTACTGGAAAATCAAGCTGGATACAAAATATGCCAGTCAGATCTTCTGTGCCACAGATACACAAAGGTCTATGAACAGGTCAAAACAGTGATTGAATCACGCGATGCAACAACATGGAGTGAGTCCAGGTTCAGAGGAAACCTAGGTGGGTGCACCATGAAAAGTCAGTGTACTGAGATGTGCAACTCACCCCGTAGCCACGATAAAACTAGGAACTACTGCGAACAAGTGCCACAAAGCACAGTAAACAGTGAAAGTTTGCTTGATGAACTTACCTTAGGACAGGTGATTTCAGTCTGCTGAATCAGAATCAAGGCAGAAGCAATGAGAGCACCCTGGCGTACGTAATTCACAGGATCATTTGTCATCGGTTCCAATAAGTTGATCGCTTCCTACAAATATAAAAAAGGTGCATCAGAGTCAGAAATGACTGTTATTTGGACAAAACTGATGACTTTTCTGCAGTAAATAAGGAACCTCTTCTTAGTAGAACCCAATTTTACATGTCCGAGAAAATGGTTGATCCTATCAAAGCTTTTCATGTGTAGTAAAACCTGAACAATCCTGCCACTCAAATCCTGATGACCTCAAATATCCAAGGTAAAACAGCATGCACAGCCATCTGCTCAGGCATATTCCCATGTAAATCCCTCAGAAAAGAGAGCCAGTAATATAGGCTCATTGCAGAATCTTAATTTGTTGCAATGCCAGATATCTAGGTTTAATGTGCAAGGCAAAGTATTTCACATTTTCCACATTTTTTGGATTGACAGCCTCTGGAAGCATTACCAGAAGTCTGCCACGTGTCCTGAAAGGCACAGGTTATATGCAGAAAGAACAAGTTACTTAACTTTGGTAACAATATATCTGTAAGAAACATAGAATAGTAATAGATTCCTTACCTTAGAATTACCCCCAGGCGTCAGACTGGATCCGGAAAGTTTTTCGTCAGCAGTACTCCTGCGCGTCAGAAGGTGGCGTCGGTCGACTCCGCATTAGTCGTCGTGGTCGCCAGGATGATGTCGCGGTTGCTACATAGACGCCACCCTTGCGTGCTGACGTCAGTTCTGTACGCGACTTTCCACACCAGAAGCGCAGAGCCATGCAAGACACTGACCACTGGTGCACAAAACTAGGGCCCTGAAAGGATGTCCTTAACCCTAGAAGTCAGTTCCCAGAACGGGGAGGATGGGTGGGGCGGTAAGGAATCTATAACCAACCTATGTTTCTTACAGATATATCGTTACCGAAGGTAAGTAACTTGTTAATCTGAAAGAAACCGTTAGTTATAGATTCCTTACCTTAGAATAGATACCCCAGCAATACCAACCCCGGAGGTGGATCTGCGAACTAAGTTCACACCAGAAAGTCCTGGAGAACAGAGCGGCCAAAGAAGCCGTCTCTCCGGACTTGGCTGTCCAGGCAGTAGTGTTTGGTGAACGTGTGCAACGATGCCCACGTAGCTGCCCGACAGATGTCATTTAGGGGGACTCCTCGTCCCAAAGCAGTGGTAGCTGCCGTCGCCCTGGTGGAATGGGCGTGCAGTCCCACTGGAGGCTCCTTCTTTGCCAAAGAATAGCAGGCTTTGATGCACAGAACGACCCATCTGGAGATGGTCAGTTTGTACACGGCCCGACCTTTCTTAGCGCCCACATAACCAACAAAGAGCTGGTCGTCCACCCGGAATGGTTTTGTGCGATCCAAGTAGAAGGAAAGTGCACGTTTTGGATCCAGACGGTGGAGCCTCTCTTCCTCTTTTGAAGGATGCGGAAAGAAGGTGGGCAAAGTGATGGTTTGGCCAATGTGGAAAGAAGTAACCACCTTGGGAAGAAAGGAAGGTCGAGTTCTTAGGACGACCATGTCCGGATGAACAGCCAGAAAAGGAGGCTTGGAAGAAAGTGCTTGGAGCTCACTCACCCTGCGAGCAGAGGTGATGGCCACCAGAAAGGCAGTTTTCAAAGTGAGAAGCCTGAGAGGACAGTTATGGAGTGGCTCAAAGGGAGTGCACATAAGATGGGTAAGAACCAAGTTCAAGTCCCACTGGGGCATTACGAAGGGAACAGGAGGAAAAAGATGAGTAATGCCCTTAAGGAATCTATTTACAACAGGGGACTTGAAAAGAGAAGGCTGATCAGGAAGCCTAAGAAAGGCTGAAATGGCCGAGAGGTAGCCCTTTAGAGTGCCAAGAGCAGAGCCCTGCTGGGCCAGAGAAAGGAGGAACAAGAGGACCACAGAAAGAGGGGCGGAAAGGGGATCCACAGCCTTTGCTGTGCACCATGCCACAAATTTGTTCCATCGGCAGGCGTATACCGTCTTAGTGGAGGGACTCCTGGCTGCCAAGATAACATCGCAATCTTCGGGAGGCAGGTCAAACGACGTCAACTGCTGTCGCTCACTCTCCACACAAGGAGTTGGAGGCTGGACAGGTTCGGGTGGAGGACCGTCCCCTGATGCTGTGACAGAAGATCCTCCCGAAGAGGCAGTCGGATCGGAAGATCTATGGCCATGTTGAGCAGCTCGGGATACCAGACTCTTCGTGCACAATCCGGAGCCACAAGAATGACTTGGGCCCGGTCGCGCTTGATCTTCTTCAGCACTCTGGGCAGAAGTGGTATAGGCGGAAAGGTGTATAGAAGAGCGCAACTCCACTCGCGACGAAAAGCGTCGCCTAGCGAGTGCCACCTTGGAAATTCCAACGCGCAGAACTGTTGACATTGCGCGTTCTCTTCGGTGGCGAATCGATCTAACCAAGGCTCTACCCACTGCTGAAAGAGACCTTGCGACCCCTCCGAGTGAAGACGTAATTCGTGATCCATCATGCACCTGCGGCTGAGTTCGTCCGCCCTGGCGTTCAGGGAACCTGCCAGGTGTTGAACCACCAGGGATATGCCCTGATGTTCCAGCCATGTCAAGAGGCGGAGATCCTCCTGACATAGGGTCCACGACCCCACTCCGCCTTGTTTGTTGCAGTACCACACGGCGGTGGTGTTGTCCGTGAACACCTGCACTACTCTTCCCCGGACAGAGGGAAGTAATGCTTTGAGCGCAAGACGAATCGCCCGAAGCTCCAGAAGGTTGATGTGGAGCCCGGACTCCGCCGGAGACCAGAGGCCTCTGATCTCCGCCTCCCCCATGTGGCCGCCCCATCCCAGAAGTGATGCATTGGTCACCACTGTGAACTCTGGTTGAGGAAGGGAGAGGGATCTGCCTTCGACCCAATCCTGGTTCGTGAGCCACCACTGCAATTGGTAGGCAGTGCCCTCCGAGATCTGGACGCAATCGGACAGATTCCCCTGATGATGTGCCCACTGGAACTTCAGGCCCCACTGCAGAGCCTGCATATGCCATCTGGCATGGTCCACCAGCAGGATGCAGGAGGCCATCCGACCCAGCAGCCTGAGGGTCATCCTGACCGAAACCCGGGATAGAGGCTGAAAGATCAGAATCATAACCCGAATATCCCGGACTCTCTGTTCGGGAGGATAAGCCCGAAAGTGCGTCGTGTCCAGAACCGCTCCGATGAAGAGGAGCTTCTGAGAGGGGGTCAGGTGCGACTTCGGCACGTTGATGGAGAACCCTAGCGAATGTAGGAGGTCGGCCGTAGTCTGGAGGTGGGAGATGACAGCCTGTGGCGAGCCCGCCTTCAACAGCCAGTCGTCGAGATAGGGGAAGACTGGAACCCCTGATCTGCGCAGATGAGCTGCGACCACCGCCATCACTTTCGTGGACACCCGAGGGGCGCTGGTAAGGCCAAAGGGGAGCACGGTAAACTGAAAGTGCTTGTGGCCTACTGTGAACCGCAGGTAACGCCGGTGGGCCGGCAGGACGGGGATGTGAAAGTAAGCGTCCTGCAAGTCCAACGCTACCATCCAGTCTCCAGGGTCGAGGGCAGACAAGGCCGTTGCCCGGTGGAGCTGTCCTATGCAGCTATAGAGGAGTCTGGTTCTGGTTCACCCCTCGGCCGTCACCTACCCAGCCGGACATTGGACATTGTTTTTCACGGTTCTTCTTGGTTTATCTGTCTTTCACACTGACTGCTTGGTTCCCCCTGATGGACTTTCCCCCTCCTGCCTGCCTTGACTCTATCGGCATTCTCCTCCCCTGTTTTCCTTGCCCTCTCTCTGTTACGCCACGCACTAGTAATGTATATTACTGTGGCTTCATCATGTGTCCTTATGTGCTATTCGCTAGTAATTCTTGTTGTTACTATGTAATCACTGTGTAACTTATGTAAAATTTTTGTAACTTGCAACTCGCTTTTCCTTATGTAAAGCGCTCTGATACCTCCGGGTCTAGCCAGCGCTATATAAAACGCAAGTAAATAAATAAAAAATAAAAGACCTGAGCGAGCGTCAACATTTTGAAGTTCTCGTTCCGGAGGAAGCGGTTGACGTTCCTGAGATCCAAGATAGGACGCAGGCCTTTGTCCTTCTTGGGTACCAGAAAGTAGTGGGAATAGCAACCACGACCTACTTCTGGGGCAGGAACGTGCTTGATGGCACCCTTGGCCAAGAGTGCCATAACTTCCTGTTGGAGAAGGGCCAGGTGATCCTCCGACATGCAATGGTACTGAGGTGGCATGGAGGGAGGGGTAGTCTCGAAGGGGAGGGAGTAGCCCCTTCGGACTATTTGCAAAACCCACCTCTCCGACGTGATGGTGCGCCAGTGGGGGAGGTGATGGCGGATCCTGCTGCCCACTGGCGTTTGGTGGCCCTGAAAGGTCGGACTAGGAGGGTTTGGAGGCTGCTGCAGAGGGGGCTGTGGTGGACTGGCCCGCCCGCTGGCCCCCAGAACCACGGCGGTGGTTCCCACGTCCCCGGCCGTGCTGGGGCTGAACAGCTTGCGCCGGCATGTAGCTCTGGGTGGGACGCAGCGGGGCACTCCTTCCGTAGCCACAAAAGGGGCCAAAGGCAGACTGTTGTGTAAGTATCAAGGACCCCCTGTATGTATAATTATACTATTCCTAGGACAGGGTAAACAACCAAATGCATATATCATTCCTAGGTAATAGACATATAAAATTACAATAAATGTAATCAATGCTAAAAAGACAGCGAAGACAAAAAAGATGAAATTTTATATAAAAACTGAAAATATTTATTCAGTCAAAATTCATGTATATGAATCAAATATAACAAAGAAAGGAAATGTTAGAGGAATCAATTCATAAATAATATGTATAACCTAATTATGTAATACATTCATTAACATGTTATACAAATTTTATAAAATACAAAATACGTGTAATAAAGTTTTTCAAGTGGCAAGAAATGAATCTTCTTGTCTTTTTAGCATTGATTACATTTATTGTAATTTTATATGTCTATTACCTAGGAATGATATATGCATTTGCCAAAGGCAGACTGCGCAGGGCGGGTGGTGGAGAGGCCCAAGGACCTGGCCGTAGCCCGAGAGTCCTTAAAGCGATCTAGCGCAGTGTTTGCCTTGTCGCCGAAAAGGCGAGGGCCATCAAAGGGCATGTCCATAAGGGTGGATTGGACATCCCCGGAAAAACCAGTTGAACGCAACCAGGCATAGCGTCGAAGTGCTACTGACGTGGAAATCGTCCTGCCAAGTGCGTCAGCGGTATCCAGCCCACAGCGGATGGTAAACTTCGCTGCGTCTCTCCCCTCGGCAACTGCACGGGAGAGTACGGCCCGGTCCTCCTCTGGGCACTGGGGCAGCACCTGCGCCACCGTATCCCACACAGAGTGGGTGTAACGGCCCAACAGACATGCAGTGTTTACCGACCGCAGTCCCAAGCTGGCGGAAGAACACATTTTCTTCCCAAGGTGGTCCAGGTTTTTGGATTGCCTATCCGGTGGTGCGGTAGGGAAGGCGCCTTTAGAAGTGGAGGCTCGGACCACCAAGCTCTCAGGGGTGGGGTGTTGGGAGAGGAAAGTGGGGTCGCCCGGGGCCGGGCGGTGGCGTCGGGCAATCATCCTGTCCACAGGAGCCCCTGTGTTGGGCCTAGACCACGTGCCCAAAAGGATGTCCGTGAGGGATTCAATAAACGGCAGCAGGGGCTCCGAAGAGCTTGCTGCCGGTTGAAGGACCTGTGTCAGGAGGTTAGTCCTGACTGCCACCGTAGGTAGCTCGAGGTGGAGAGCCTTTGCCGCCCTACACAACACCACTGCGTATGACGCTCCCTCCTCCGTAGCCACGGTAGGAGGAGACAACATGCCAAGGTCTGGTGAGGTATCCAGACCACTGGCCTCCCCCAGTTCCTCTCGCCAGTCCTGCTCATACACCAACTGGTCGGTTAAAGGGTCCCCAGACCTCCTCACCCTCCTCTGGCTGCCAATCTGGTCTCAAAGAGCCAGGGTAGAACAGGGGCACAAAAGTACCCGCCGGCATCGGGTCCGGCGTCGGTCGACGCTGGTCCGACTCCGTGTCTACCTTGAGGTGGAGGCCGGGGTCGACGTCGGCTGGGGACACAGCCAACGCCGGTGGCGGATGTGGTGCCGGTGGAATCGGCGCCGGGGGAGGCGTAACGAGGTCGACCGGCGCCGATCAAGATCCAGACCTGGATCCAAGGGGACCCTGCGGCGCCGAGGCCGAAGCTGCCGAAGGCCCAGGGCCCCCAGGCGAGTCCGTGGGGCCCGAAGGCGCGCCGGCGGAGTCGGGCTGCCCAAAGATGGCGTGCATCGCTTCGTAGAACTGACGAAGCTGGGCAAGGGTCGCTCCCGGTCCCGGGAAGGGGGGGAAACCCGGAGCCGACCCTACGGGCTCCGCACGCGGAGCCACGGGAGGGACACCACCCGCATCCCTCATCGCGTCGGCCGATGGACGGGGAGAAGTCGAAGAGCGACGATGCTTCTTCGACTTCTTTTTGTGCTTCGACTTACCTGACCCCGAGTGCGAAGACTTAGAGGAAGAATGGTGTTGGGTACGCGACCGGTCCCTCGATCTCCTTCGCGACAGGGACCTCGAGCGACGCGGAGCAGACTGCTGGGCCTCGAGTAGCTTTCGGGACCGCTCCCGCAAAGACATCGGGGCCATGGTCCGGCAGTCGGAGCACGACTTGGGGTTGTGGTCGCGCTCCAGGCAGTAGAGGCACACGTGGTGCGGATCCGTCACCGACATCAGTCAGTTACAGGAACCGCAAGCCTTAAAGCCGGGCATCCCTCGTGCACCAGGTGACGATGGTCTCAAAAAACAACGAAGTCGACAAAAGTCGAGAAAAAAGTTCAGTCAAAAAATGACTGGGGGTACCGCTCTCTCCGGATCTGCGCTTGCTGGCGCGGAAAAAGAAAGAACTGACGTCAGCGCGCGAGAGTGGCGTATATGTAGCTACTGCGACGTCATCCCGGCGACCACGACGCCGATGACGAACGTGGAGTCGACCGACGCCACCTTCCGACGCGCAGGGGTACTGCTGATGAAAAACTTTTCGGATCCAGTCTGACGCCTGGGGGTAATTCTAAGGTAAGGAATCTATAACTAACTGTTTGTTTCAGATACACCATTTCAAAATATATAAATAAACGATTTGGGAAGAATTTTTCTTACTTCAGCTGACAAGTTATGAACTACCTTCAAACTGTAAACAAGTTGAATCAGAGGAAGGAGAGGGCTGAATATGACCAGACCAGAGGGCTCTAGTCAGTGCATAGTGCAAGTATCACGTCCACTTGCTCCGGGAGACCTTTTAATGATCAGTTGTAATCCACAGGGGAAATTTTTTTTAGTGCAGGGTATGTGAGGGTGGATTCGGATGATCTGGTATCTAAAGCATAGTCTAGCTAAATGGTGTTGTATTCAGTGAGTTTTTGAAGTATAGGTAAAGTTACACTTGCTCCGTTGTGCCGAGATCCTGGATCTGGTGAAAAGCACCATATGCTTGCTTTAAAGCAATCAGTCACATTATGGCCGCTTTGACCACTAGTATATTGGAGAAGGATTAGTGAGAATTGACTAGCACACCCAGGTCTTCTATCAAGAGGGCTTCAGGACTGTTTTCAGGATTCATGGCCAAGTGGACAATACCATACTTAACCAGCCACTTAATTCCATCAATAGGTGGGTAATTCCGACCATAATCTCCTTTATTCTTTCATCTTCTAGCTTTGATTACTTACACCATCCCCACAAAACAAAGCACATTTTAAGACACTTTCTTTTATAAGTAAACTCCCACTCCAACCAGCCCTACTGAGAACGTTGTTTTACTTTTCTGCCCTGCCCAGCAAGCAGACATTGTCATGTCCTCCCATCATCTTAGGGTCTGGTTTTGAAACCTGCAGAATTGCACTGATGGTAAATGTCCATCCCTTCTAGAAGTAAGGGAGGAAGGGTGATGGGACAGGATCAGGGACCTGGTCTCTTTCCTCATTCTTCCCAAACCTTTACACTGAAGAGAGCGTTCAAGCTTGAAATTTCCAGACTCTGAAAGCAGCTATCGGTTCACAAGAGGGACAAAGCAACAGCCACTTCAAGTTCAGAGGAACCTTAAAAGATATTAAGCTTCTCTCCAACCAGCTACATCAGGAAACAAGTTCTACCAGGCAGGGTGTGTCATGTGAGCTAAGGCATTACTATAACGTAAAGGTTTGTGGACCTGTCGCTTTGAACAACTTGTACTTCAATCCCAATGCTATTGTAGACTTTGCAGCATCCAGCCTATCTTGGCTAGGTGCTGGCTTTCGAATTAATGTTTAAAACCAGACAGACCTTTGCAACCATGAAGAGCTGTTGGCTGCAAACAGTATTCGGTGAAGGGAACATTATCCCAGACCTCTTAGTTCAAACAATTAGTACTTACACCTTCCTTTCTCCTACGTTTCACCCAGGAGCTCCTTCGCTTTGCTTTCTTTCCACTTTACCACCTTAACTACACCTTGGTTCGTCCAGTGAAAAGACATGGGGTTGATGATTGGCCTCCTGGATGCTGCAGTGCTCTGTATCCCTCCGCTCTGTATGTGCTGCTGAAGAACACCGTTTACCAATTCAGCATCACCACAAAAACAGTCTCCGAGAAGAAAGGCGGCTGAATGAGCCACAAAGTTTGCATATCAAAAGGGGCTATATTGACTAAATGCACTTTAAATGTTGCTACGCAAAAGTGATGTGTTGGTGCTTATATTTGAAATTTAAGAGCCTCCACTATAAAGCATTAGTCATATTTCAAATTTTTCTGGCTTCAGCATGATGTGTTAACCAATATGATAATATTGTTTAAAACCCTGTAGAGCATGTGAACCAACAGTAGGTCATGCTTAATAACATGAGAAATACACAAGTGAATTTTAATAAATAAAGCAGATTATTTAAGAGTGCAGCAGGATGTTTTTACGACAGTGAACATTTATGTAACAGCTTGAAGACGGCACTTTCAAATGAGAGCGGTGACAGGTTTTCTGAATTTTGTGCCAAATTAAACTGCCAGGGCATCAGGCCAAAGGGATTCTGGGGTATTTGGGAAGGCGGAGATGACTCTCATAAGACGTAGCCATTCCATAAACTGAGGTCAGAGCTGTGGCCCTCAAATACACCAGGCTCATTTAAGAACAGACCAATGTGGCCTAATTGAAACCTGGAGATCTGCGTGCCAAGCCCAGCTTTGGCACGGGACCGAAAACTGTGATTCTAGGTACATCCCTTCTCCTTGTGCAAAGAGAAAATATAACTACTGTAATGGTGCAAAACAAACGAGTAAAACTAAAAACCGACCCATTACAAATGTGTCCAAAAGAGTCACTAGAAACTCGGTTTCTGCATTTCATTCGCAGCCTTAAGACAGACTTGGGAGGCAGCATGATACTATTGATAGAATCTGAAAAAAGTCATCAGAAGAAAGAGAAAAAAACAAGCACTGGTAAAGTCACTAGGTCGCGCTTTTGATATCTAGTGGTCCTGCCAATGCATGTTGTTCCTGCTGTAGAACCTCGACACTGGGGAGGCTGTACAGCATAAACAAAAAGGGGAAAAAAGGTGCGATGACTGCCTCACTTTATATGCATGTGACGGGAGTGCCATTTTTAAAAAATGATTTTGCGATTAAAGACTGATTGGCGTAAAAAAAATAATCAAAATGCACTAAAGTGCTTTTTTACGCAATGTAGAAAGGCTGTCAGCAATATGTTTCTGCACTCCCCAAAAATATATAAAAAATGAAAAAAGAATTTGGACTCTGGGATGAGACAAGGGAAGCGGGTCATGGAGGGGATGGGTTAAGGGGAAAACAAGAGCACTGGAAGGAAGGAAACAACAGCACTGCTGTCTGGTAGGCTCGACCTACAGAAAGGACCCCAACAGCAGAGAGAACTTCATATCTCTTCACTAATGGATGCAGGAACGAGTGTCATGGAAGACCAGGGGCACCTTTAGGGAGCTGTGTTGTCAAATACGAGGATGCGCTGATGGCTCAAGCTGCTCTGGGAACCAGAGTTCCCACTCCTAGGCTAAAAGTTCCCGGATAAAGACTAGACCCTTGGGATATTTCAATAGATTATGAATGTATGGTAGGAAGCATAACCATAAAGGTCACAAAAAGAATTACTGTGCTGAGTCTCCTCAGCTGTATGTAGATTCTATGTGCCGCCCTTACTTAAACTCAGCCAAGTCACACCCCTCATCAAAAAGCCAGACGCAGATCAGAACGACCTTAACTACATAACCAACCTCCCTCTCCTTGCCAAAACTATCGAGAAATGTGTGCTCTCACAACTCAACAGCCACATTGAAAAATTCAACCTACACGACCCCTTCCAATCTGGAGTTAGGATAGGCTGCAGTACAGAACAGTACAGTACAAACATCACTGATGACTCGCACAGATCTCGACGATGGTCAGGCCTGCCTCCTAATCCTCTTTGACATCTTAGTGGCCTTTGATACTGTGAACTACAACATTCTCCTAAACATCCTCTCACAGTGAGCAGGCATCAAAGTACAGTTCTTCAGTGGCTTACCTCATACCTGATCCAATGATCTCAACTAATCAAACTCAGCGGCGGCTGGTACCCTTTGAAAGTGTTGGGGCGAATGAAGTGCTTCACCATTTCACAAAAAACCCCAAAATAAAACACCCCCTCCTTCCAAAAGCCCAAAATAGAACACCCCTCTCGCCAAAAGTAAAAAAACCAAAAACACTAGAATAACATTTCGAATAAATAAAATAAATAGTACTTACCCACGGCGGCACGTCCTCGGTCCTCCTCGGTGTTCCACATCTGAATCTGCAGTTGAGCTCCCCTAACCAATCCAGGCGCTGCTCTGATGTTGTTAACCAGTTTGAGAGAAGTGCCGGGATTGGATGGAGCGGGCTGGCTGGATGCTCCTACAGGCTCTGTAGGCCTGTGCTTGGTCTCCAACCAGCTGTCTAAGACAGCTGAGTGGAAAGCTTTAAAGTGTGCATGTCACTTTGGTCGGCGAAAGACAACCAGCCAAAGTGACATGCGCACTTTGAAGCATCCAGCCAGCCACAGTCGTGTAGTCCTGCAAATCCAAAGCCACCATCCAGTCTACTGGATCCAGGGCAGAAAGAACGTGGGTCAAAGTGAGCATTTTGAACTTGGCCTTCCGGTGGAAAAAATTCAAAGGACGCAGATCGAGGATAGGACAGAGGCCTCCATTCTTTTTTGGCACCAGAAAGTAATGGCAGTAACAGTCAGTCCCTATCTCGGATACTGCCACCCTTTGTATGGCTCCCTTAGCCAAGAGAGCTAGAACGTCTCCTGGGAGTATGGACAAATGGTCCTCTGAGAGATGTTGCCTGTGGGTGGGCATATCCAGAGGGTGCGACAGAAAGGGTAAAGACGAACAGTGTTCCACAATCTGGAGCTACTATTGTTTGGAAGTGATGCTACTCCACCCTGGAAGGTAAAAGGTGATGTGGCCTCCTACAGGGTGATCGTGTGCTGCTGAGGGGAAATTAAAGAGGCTATGCGCTGGATGGGAGTTAGTGTTTGGGTAGAACGTTGTCCCAAGGGTCCTCGGCGCTGTCTGCTTGATCCCTCACCCACGCTCCAAAAGGCCTGTTGCTGCAGAGGTACACACTGACATTGCCTCTGCGGGTATCCCTTCCACAGCCTTGCTCTCTATAAACCTTTTCAAGGCTGAGTCCACCTTCACTTCAAAAGCCTAAAGCTGTCTAAGGGCCTGTTCATTAGGGCTTGTGGACACCGGTGGAGAAGCCAGCGGAACGAATCCTGACATGGCATCAAAGCACGATGCTGGTTCCAACTGCCCCACCCAGACAGTTGGTAGTGTCCTGACCTGATAGAGTACTTTGCTCTGTCTTGGCCATCCTGGCCTTGCAGGGCTGGCCGGATTTCATCTGGAACAGCCGGCAAGATATCCGCCACTCTGTCCCACAGCGCATGTGAAAACCTGCCCAGGGGGCAACTGGTGGCGATGGACCTAAAGGCAAGATTGGCGAAAGAAAACATACACTTAGAGAATCAAAGCTCACGGAGACATTCGCTATCGAGGGAGGTGTGTGGCACGCATTAGGGTTAAGGCAACTAGTAGATGTCTGTCCCACTAAGCTCTGTGGGGTGGGGTGCTGAAGTAGGGAAAATTCGATCCCCAGGAACGGGGCTATGCTACCATTGCCACTTTTCTATTTACTGGAGGGCAAGATCCTGGCTTTGCCCAGGAGCCCACCAGCATGTCTGTAAGGGCCTCAATACATAGAAGCAGAGGATCTTGGCTTGCTTGGCCTCGACTGCGCACCCTTGTTCGAACATTTGTATTTACCACCTTCGTGGGCAGGGATAAGGTTTAAATCTTCTGCAACCCTTCTAATCACCATGTCAAAAGAGGTGGACTCTTCAGTTTCCTAAGGAGGGTTGTGTAAAGAATGGCCAATGTCTGGAGAGGTGTCCAGGCCACTAGCACCTTGTAAATCCCAAAATATGTTCTCCCCATCATAGGGCTTATCATCATTGTTGTCATCAGCACGAGGTTGCGAGGTTTCAGGGTCTGAATAAGCATATAGGCGTGCTGTGAAATCCTCAGAGGGGGTTGGGTGAAAATTGAGTCTCCAGGTCCAACAAAACTATCGGCTCCAGTTCCAACATCAGTGACATCGATCCAAAGTCGAGGCCCTGGGTAGCAGCATCACTGATGCTTGACTCAACAGATTCAGTCTCGGGCTCTAAGACAAGGCCGGCCTCGAAACGAGGGGAGTGGCGCAGTTGGTGTCGGGGGCGGATCTACTGGCAGTAACCAGACTAGAGGCCATCTTGGATCCTTGCGGCCCAAAGGTGCTTCAGAGTGATCCGGTGGAGTTCCAAAAATTCAGTCTAGGGTTATTTTTAACTCATGAAGTTGTTGAGGCGTCACCGATGGCCTGGGGAAGTCAGGGTGAATTGGGACCAAGTGCTATACCAGTTCCGAGTAGGGGGAATGATTCCATAAGCTAGAGGGACTAGGGAGTTGCATGATTCCCAATGGTGGGAGTGGCAAGACTAAGGGGACCTGTGCTTCGACTTCTTATGTTTCTTTGATTTACCTGAACTCCTGGACTTTGAAGACTAACGGTCACAAGAATGGCCCAGGGAGCGGAAAGCGCAACCACGCCTGCAACTAACTTGGACCATGACTTTTTTGACTTTCTCCAAAGTTCTGTGATGGCAAGTTGGGCTCTGAGGTCCCCGACGGCCTTCTTGTTCATCTTCGTGCAGCACTCGCATGACATCAATTTTGTGCCTAGAGCAGAGGTACCAGAGACAGACCTCGTTGGTGTCTGTGACCGATATATGTCAGATGCAGTCTTTGCAAGGTTTAAATCCTGTAGTTTTTGGAGGTGATGTCCCTTACACACTGGAAAAAATTTGAGGGAAGAGAAGTGCCAATCTGACGGGACTCAATGAATCTCCAGATCCGTGTCGGAAAGTGCGGAAAAAAAGGAACTGATGTCAGCGCAGGGAGGTAGCGCAGATATATGGGCACAAACGTCACAACTGGGGCGGGACAGACCTAAAGCGGAGCCGCAAGACGCCACCCATTGACACGCAAGCGAACTGCTAGCAAAAAATCTCAAGATCCACTGCAACACCTGGGGAAATTCACAAGGTGAGAGATCCGTGATTAGAAGTTTTTAATCAGAAAGAGCCCTCTTGTGAACTCCAACACACAAAAGTGTTGACATTGCGAGTTCTTGGCAGTGGCAAATAGATTGAGCCAGGGTTCTACCCATTGCTGGAAGACGCCCTGTGCCACCTCCGGGTGTAACTGCTATTTGTGATCCAGGAAAGATCGGCAACTGAGTTTGTCTGCCCTAACGTTTGAGGATGCCGCCAGGTGGTTCACGACTAAGAAGATGCCCTGACAACCCAGCCAGTTCCAGAGGCGTAGAGATCCCGGTACGGAACCCAAGACCTCACCTTACCCTGCTGGTTGCAGTACCACATGGTGGTGTAGTCAATGAGGACCTGCTAAAGTCTCTCTTTGATGGTCAGCTGGAAGGCCTTCAAAACTAAGCAAATCGCCCGCTACTCCAGCAGGTTGATGTAAAGGCGGGTCTCTGCCGGAGACGAGAGATCTCTGATCTTCACCTCCCCTAGATGACCTCCCCAACCAAGCAGTGATGTATCGGTCACAACAGTCAGCTATGGGTGGGGTAAAGGAGAGGGGACTGTCGCTGGTCCAATTGATCTTGCAGCCAACACTGCAGATCTTTAGCAGTCTGCTCCAAAACATGAAGAGAGCCTCACATGTTCCCTAGATGCTGGGCACGCTGAGATTTCAAATCCCAACGCAGAGCCCACATGTGCCACCTGGCATGGTCACTAAGATGGATGTAGGAGGCCAGTAGGCAAAAAAGCCTCATAGCTATCCTCATTGAGATCCAGGATTTAGGCTGAAACATTGGGATCAAAGCATGAATGTCCTAAACTCTCTACTCCGACAGAAAAGCCCGGAACTACTTCATATCCAGGATGGCTCTGATGAACACAAGATTCTGAAGGATTCAGGTGCGACTTCGGCACATTGACAGTGAACCTCAATGATGTCAAAAAGGTTTGCAGTCATCTGGAGGTGGTCTATGACTGACTGTGGTGAGTCAGACTTCAAACAGCCAGCCGTCGAGATTGGGGAAGACTGGTAATAACTGACCCGTGAAGAAGTGCTACAACCACAGCCATCACTTTTGAAAACATCCGAGGGGCAAAAGGAAGTACAGCAAACTGAAAATGCTACCTGTCTACTGTGAACAGCAGGTGGCGCCTGTGGGCCTGCAGGACAGGGACATGAAGATAAGCATCCTGCAGGTTCAACGCCACAATCCAGTCCCTTAAATCCAGGACATTTAGAACCTGGGCTACCATGAGCATCTTGAATTTGTCCTTTCTCAGGAAGGTGTACAGAGGGATAAGATCTAGAATAGGATGAAGGCCTCCATCCTTCTTCATCACAAAGAAGTAGCAGGAATAACATCCAGTCCCCTCGTCTGAGGCTGGCACCCTCTCTATGGCTCCTTTGGTCAAAAGAGCCTGCAGCTCCTGATACTAAACAGGCAGGTGGTCCTCAGAATGCTGCTCTGATGTGGGTGGAAGGTGAGGTAGGTCAAAAAGAAATGGCAGGGTGTAGCCCTGCTAGACAATCTGAAGGACCCATTTGTCAGACGTGATGTTCTCCCACCCCACCCCTGGAGGAAGTGGCAGATCCCGTCTCCTTCAGGCTGGCTGTGTGCAATTAAGGGCTTACTAAAGAGATTTTGAGGTTGTGCCTGAAGTTTGAGATGTGCGCCACCCTGATGACCTGGGCAATGTGTGCTGGGGCACGGGTTTCAACCTCGAAAGGGTTGGGGAGGCCAGTGGTGCGGCCAGCGGAGCCTAGCGTTATCGATATGCCAAGGGTCAAGTACATCCCTGAAATGGTGAAACTGTTGCGGAGATCGCTGAACTGGTGCTGAGAGGCCCAAGGAGCATGCACTGGCTTAGCTCTCCTTAAAACACTCCGGGGTTGAGTTTGCCTTTATGACGTACAGGTGGGATCAGTCATAAGGAATGTCCATTAGGGATGCCTGGATGTTCCCGGAGAAGGCCGTAAACCTCATCCATGTGCCCCGCTAAAGCACCACACTTGTACCAATTGCCTGTCCAAAACAATATTTGGTGTCAAGGGCTAATGGGTTGACACACATGGCCATATCCTGGCCATCTATAATGGTTTGGCCCTAGGAAGTCCTAAAGTCATCTGGGACTGCTGGCAAGATCTTAAACATGTCTGCGAGTGCATGAATTTAATATCCCAGGTAATAGTATTGTGTTGTTGACTGACCTCAAGACATGACTGGCCAATGAAAACATTCTTTTCCCAAATGTCTCCATCGGTTTGGACAATGTCCGAAGGAGTAGTCGGAAAGGCGTTCAGATTCACTTTTTTGGTGCACACTTGCACTACCACTCTCTTAGGGGTTGGATGCTGGGTTAAAAAAAAAATCAGGGTTGCCTAGAGCTGGTCTATGGCGATGTGCGGCTTCGGTATCGTCCTGAGGACAAGAGCATGGTTTTGCCCTAATGCTCAATAGTGTGTCATTGAGGGCCTCAGTGAAGGACCAAAGGACCTCAGTGAGGACATTCGTTTTTATCTCCATTGCGGGAAGGTGCAGGTAAAAAACTTCCGCTGCTCTTCTGATCACCATGGCAAAAAATGAGGCACCCTCAGATGCTGATCTGTGGGGGAACCAACCTAGCATTGGGTGAGGTATCCAGTTCACTGACATCTTGTAGGTCCACATAGCACTTTTTTTTGTCAAAGTGTGGGGCAATCTCTTCTCCATCACCCCATTATCATCTCCATTTGGCTGACTCTTGTGGTAGTTGAGCCAAAAAGTTGGAGCAGTGTCTGTACACAACTGCGCAGTAATGGTATTGTGTCGGAGTAGGAAGGATTGAGTACTGGCTGTGCCATGTGGGAATCGAGGCACGGGCTCGGTCAAGTCCAGAGACATATTCAGCTCAGAGTCAGGCACCATGATAGGCTGTGGATCCTCCTCCGGTATCTATGCTAGCATCGAAGGGAATGGCACAGAGTTTTGTGCCAGAAACAAAGTCGTCACAGATACCAAGTGGAACCTGAAGTGGGTTTGTGCGGCAAAGTGATGCCAAGGTAAACGGACTGGAGGCCCCTCAAGATCCTAGAGGCACAAAGGCACGCCACAGGGAGCCATCAGTATGCCGAAGATGCACAGCATGGCCTTCTTAAAAGCTTCAATCTGCTGTGACGTCGTTGTCGGACCCGGAAAGCTCCTCGGTGGAACAGGAGTGAGACAGAGAGGAGCGGCAACAGTCTTATGTCTTCTCTGGTGATTGAGTGTCAGAAAGGGGCAGAGTCGTGCTTGGTTTTCAGATGTTTTTTTCTTGGGCCTGGATTTATCCAAAGACTTCAACTGCAACGAAGACCTGTTGCAGGATGACTGTGAGAGCGACTCCACACTCTTGACTTTGGCTGATCCTGTGTGTCTTCACTCATTGCTCTCCAGCAGGGTTCTTTTGTTTGCACCCCCTGCCCTCTAGCACAAGTCATCTGTTTCTGCACTCCTGGCCCTCTACAATACTTGTGCTCTTAAGCACAACCTTCAGTAACTACGCTCAAATCTCGAGTAGCCTCACTATACATTTTGCCTATCTTGCACTAGCCCCAATACACCCTGGATGGCTATCAGCAAAATGTACCATTGCATGAGTTTAATGGTAGCCACCAACTGAGAGGGACATTGTAACAGAATACTGCCTCCTGTGAACCCTACATTTGATATCTTGGATATAATGTGCATAAAACCCACTGACCTTGCTCATTTGTACAAAAGAAACTTAGGTTCTCATTGGTGTACTCCAAGCCATTTTAGGAAACAGTGTTTCTATTGGACAATTTCGAGCTGCCTGGGGATCTTAAGAAACTTAGGTCCCTATTGGTATCCCTTTTATTGGGATAAAAGAAAGTCAGGGTCTCACTGGTGTACCCCAAGTCAAATTAGGAAACAATGTCTTTATTGGTTCATTTTGAGCTACCTAGTGAGCTAAAAAACCTCAAGCCACTATTAGTGTACTTCTAGTCAAATGAGGAGCCAATATTTGCATTGGTTCGCTCAGGTTCCTATTGGTGTATCTAGCCGATTATTAAACAGTGTTTGCATTGGTCCATTCTAAACTAGTAGGCGAGCATATAAAGGGGGTAGTGAAGGTGAGATCCTTACTCATGAGCGGCCCGCAGGACGAGGAACATGTGGTGGAGATTAGGACGATCAATAGGTGGGAGATTAAGACAGCGAAGATTTTAATACACTATACTTCAACTATAGATAGGTTGTTTGTGTTGCATATGTGAACGGAAAAGAAATGTGGCAAAGTATACTTTCGTCTTTGAATATTCTTTACTTTCCAATTAATTTGAGGAAATTCGGATGACAGTCATTAGAATTGTGATTGGTTCTTTGAAAACTGGGATTGAAGTATATGTAAAAGGGTTTGCTAAGGGAATTTGAAAAAAATACGAGTTTTAGAGAGTTTGCGAATAATGTAGATACTAGTAATCATTTGGTGGATTACAGAACAAAAAACACTGTAGTAAGCTCATCGAGTTCGGATTGTTCTTTTGATTTTGTAGAATGAATTAATAGTTAATGAAGAGATACAGGGCGTTTAACCCAATATTGAAATTCAGGATCAGGAATTGGTGAATTTTGGATCTTTGAACTAACTGGTGAATAAAGGTTTGAAAAAGGATTGGATTCTCTTAAAAGTGCTCACCCCCCTCCCCCTTCTCATTTTTTCTATAAGGAAGAAATGTGTTAGTAATGGAATTTGGATACTTTTGAGTTCTGGCTCTTTGTTTCTTCTTTTCCATTTTATTTTGGCAGTATACAGTGTCCGGGCATTTTGGAAGGATTTATGCGATGGTGGAACAAAGAGAGAACATTTGCAGTTTTTTGAAGGATACTCCTACGGTATTAGCTTGTGAGGAGATTAGATAAAGGTAAGCAGATTTGCTGGAAGTGGACCGAAAATATGTCAGCATCTCAAACCCCAAATTTGGCGACTTCGATAGTCATTTTTTGTTAACAGAAATGCATTTGAGCAAATAGCGAAATGGATAAACACAAGAAAGTATTCCAGATTGAATGAATATGGAGTTCGATTCCCTATTAATGCAGGCAACTTATTTGGGGCGATGTGATTAAGGTAATTGCTTTACCATCCAGCATTGATACTCTGCAATGGTTCATTCGTAGACTGACGATCGTGGGGTTCTCTTGTACTTCACAATGTACACTTCATCCTTGTAATTAAAAGTTATCTTGGATTATTCTATTCTCATCAACATTAAACGCCCTGATGAAGTTCTTATTGAACGAAACGCGTTGGCTGATGTCCGTATTCTGGCTTTTTTGAAGAATAAAAAGAAAAATTGTGTGAACTTATCCTGATGTTTTTGATTTCGAACCTGGTGCACCCTCCATAATAGAAATAACTTCTGCTCTGGATTACAGTGGAGTTTTTTTGTGGCAGGCTCCGGAGGTGCAATGCACAGAAAGCTTATTGTACATTGAATAGAGATTGTAGTGCATAACATATGGTCAGCCACTCTTTGTTTTCTGTCTTCTTAAGGTAAGCAGATATATTTAGAGTAGTCAGCGAACATGTGTGCACTCTACTCTCAGAATACCGTTTAAAAAAAAAAAAAAAAATACATCCTGACAAAATGCCGATTCCTTCAGCTAAATGGTAATTAAGTGTATGCTCATTTGTGATGACGTCTTTGTTGTTCAATCTTTTTTGCTACTATGATCAGTTTCATTTTTTAATAGTAATTACATAAATGTACATGAATTTTACAACACAAACTATTTTTGAGTTTGTGCTTTTTTGATTTGATCGATTAATGCAAGTTTTCTAATTATATTGCAAATATTGATTCTTAACAGCCCTGAAGAAGAAGCAGCTCAGTTTAAGGTGTGAAACACGTGTTGGCTGCACAACATCAAAGAAATCAATTATTGCGCTTGATATGATTAGGAAGTGACTACTGAAATTGTTTGACTATACTACATCAATAACATTTAAACTGGCAACACTGAATTTTGGAAGTAATGTTACATATTATGTGAAGGTACGAAGTTTTAAAATGAAAATGTATAACTAACTAAATCAATGTATTGAGATGTTCAACAAATAAATGTAATTATTCTTTAATTCAAACTGTGTTATGTTTTCCTTTTTTGGACTCTCCACCAATTTGTAACATTTAATGTTACAGTGGTTCATGAAATTTTGGCACTAGGGTTGTTGTTCCAGGGTTTTGTCAACTCGGTGAGTTAAGTCCAGCAGGGCCATTATTACCCAAAAAAACCCTGTTTAGAGCAAATGAACTGCACTTTTCATAGAAAGGGTGATTCTGTTTCTGACCACACATGTGAACTCTCGCCAAGGAGCAATCTGGCATAGTATAAATTGGAAATATTCTTTGGACTTTCATGCTGGCCACTTAGGGTGTTTGGAGTCATCCTAAAAGAGCCACACTTATTTTCTGCATAACAGCTGCATCCACTATGCTCCGTCACCCGCAGCCACATTTAACATAAGTGTCAGTTAAACTGCCCCTTTTACACTGCAGAGTAGATCATTTCACTGCCGTAATGTAAGGAATATGACCTTAGTTTACAAAACCCTACAAATCTATAAATAGGGGCATCTCACCTTATTTCCTGTGCCAGAGCAGCAGATTCCGAGTGCCAGGGCAGCGCCATAACGGACGTGTGGGTTGTAGCTCTCCGACAGCAACGAAACAACACTTGGGCACTGCTCCGGAGTTCTGAGGAAAAAGGAGAACTAAACAGATAAATATTTAATCTCCTTAAGATCAAGGGTTTTTGTTTTATGTTCACACTTCATTAGTTAAGAACTTGCTGTAAAACATGCATGCAGTTTTTTCACTTAAAACGAGAACCTTTAACTCGCAATGGAAACCTCCACTGCTCCCCCTCTCAGCAACACAGATGCACACCATCTCCCTACAACTATCCTGGATTATATACATTCCACACATCCGAAAGCAGGTGCACAGCTTCTCCCTACAACTATCCTGGATATATACATTCCACACATCCAAAAGCAGGAGCACAGCTTCTCCCTACAACTATCCTGGATCATATACATTTCACACATCCGAAAGTAGGAGCACAGCTTCTCTCTACAACTATCATGGATCATATACATTCCACACATCCGAAAGTAGGAGCACAGCTTCTCCCTACAACTATCATGGATCATATACATTCCACACATCCGAAAAAAGGAGCACAGCTTCTCCCTACAACTATCCTGGATTATATACATTCCACACATCCGAAAGCAGGAACACAGCTTCTCCCTACAACTATCCTGGATTATATACATTCCACACATCCGAAAGCAGGAACACAGCTTCTACCTACAACTATCCTGGATTATATACATTCCACACATCCGAAAGCAGGAGCACAGCTTCTCCCTACAACTATCCTGGATCATATACATTCCACACATTCAAAAGCAGGAGCACAGCTTCTCCCTACAACTATCCTGGATCATATACATTCCACACATTTGAAAGCAGGAGCACAGCTTTTCCCTACAACTATCCTGGATCATATGCATTCCACGCATCCGAAAGCAGGAGCACAGCTTCTCCCTACAACTATCCTGGGTCATATACATTCCACACATCCGAAAGCAGGAGCACAGCTTCTCCCTACAACTATCCTGGGTCATATACATTCCACACATCCGAAAGCAGGAGCACAGCCGCTCCCTACAACTATCCTGGATCATATTCATTCCACACATACGAAAGCAGGAGCACAACTTCTGCCTATGCTTGGAATGTAGGTGTTCTAAGCACCTACAGGAGACTGACACCTTCTTCCTACCCCTCTCTTGGAATATATGCATTCCACGCACCCAACAGCAGGGACACCTCCTCCCTACCACAGAATATATGTATCTGAAGCATTCTACAGCAGGGACTCCTCCCCCTACCACAGAATAAAAGCATCCAACAGCAGGGACACCTTCTCCCTACCACACAATATATGCGTCCAAAGCATTCAACAGCAGGGACAGCTTCTCCATAACACAGAATAAAAGCATCCAACAGCAGGGACACCTTCTCCCTACCACAGAATATATGCGTCCCAAGCATCCAACAGCAGGAACAGCTTCTCCATAACACAGAATATATGCATTCCACGCACCCAACAGGGACACATTTACCCTACCACAGAAGGTATGCGTCCCAAGCATTCAACAGCAGGGACAGCTTCACCCTACCACAGAAGGTATGCGTCCCAAGCATCCAACAGCAGGGACACCTTCACCCTACCACAGAAGGTATGCGTCCCAAGCATTCAACAGCAGGGACAGCTTCACCCTACCACAGAAGGTATGCGTCCCAAGCATCCAACAGCAGGGACACCTTCACCCTACCACAGAAGGTATGCGTCCCAAGCATTCAACAGCAGGGACACCTTCACCCTACCACAGAAGATATGCGTCCCAAGCATCCAACAGCAGGGACACCTTCACCCTACCACAGAAGGTATGCGTCCCAAGCATCCAACAGCAGGGACAGCTTCTCCCTACCACAGAAGATATGCGTCCCAAGCATCCAACAGCAGGGACACCTTCACCCTACCACAGAAGATATGCGTCCCAAGCATTCAACAGCAGGGACAGCTTCACCCTACCACAGAAGGTATGCGTCCCAAGCATCCAACAGCAGGGACACCTTCACCCTACCACAGAAGGTATGCGTCCCAAGCATCCAACAGCAGGGACAGCTTCACCCTACCACAGAAGGTATGCGTCCCAAGCATCCAACAGCAGGGACAGCTTCACCCTACCACAGAAGGTATGCGTCCAAAGCATCCAACAGCAAGGACAGCTTCACCCTACCACAGAAGGTATGTGTCCCAAGCATTCAACAGCAGGGACACCTCCTCCCTACCACAGAATATATGTATCTGAAGCATTCTACAGCAGGGACTCCTTCCCCCTACCACAGAATAAAAGCATTCAACAGCAGGGACACCTTCTCCCTACCACAGAATATATGCGTCCCAAGCATCCAACAGCAGGGACACCTTCACCCTACCACAGAAGGTATGCGTCCCAAGCATTCAACAGCAGGGACACCTTCACCCTACCACAGAAGATATGCGTCCCAAGCATTCAACAGCAGGGACACCTTCACCCTACCACAGAAGATATGCGTCCCAAGCATCCAACAGCAGGGACACCTTCACCCTACCACAGAAGATATGCGTCCCAAGCATCCAACAGCAGGGACAGCGTCACCCTACCACAGAAGGTATGCGTCCCAAGCATCCAACAGCAGGGACACCTTCACCCTACCACAGAAGGTATGCGTCCCAAGCATCCAACAGCAGGGACAGCTTCACCCTACCACAGAAGGTATGCGTCCCAAGCATCCAACAGCAGGGACAGCTTCACCCTACCACAGAAGGTATGCGTCCAAAGCATCCAACAGCAAGGACAGCTTCACCCTACCACAGAAGGTATGTGTCCCAAGCATTCAACAGCAGGGACACCTCCTCCCTACCACAGAATATATGTATCTGAAGCATTCTACAGCAGGGACTCCTTCCCCCTACCACAGAATAAAAGCATCCAACAGCAGGGACACCTTCACCCTACCACAGAAGGTATGCGTCCCAAGCATTCCACAGCAGGGACACCTTCACCCTACCACAGAAGGTATGCGTCCCAAGCATCCAACAGCAGGGACACCTTCACCCTACCACAGAAGGTATGCGTCCCAAGCATTCAACAGCAGGGACAGCTTCTCCATAACACAGAATATAAGCATCCCAAGCACCCAACAGCAGGGACACCTTCTCCCTACCCAGGGCACAAGTCCTAACAAGCATTGGCATAGCCAATAGGTCTCGCCTTTGGGACCTTATAAGTGTTTAGCTGTGCAACATTTGATGTTGTTGACGAAAAGGATATTGTGCTGCAGAAGTAAATACTTATAAGGTCATAAAGGGAGATATATTGGATATGGTAATGATTGGTTTTTTTAAGGACAAGAAGTGATTTTAGGCTTCGGCTGCCACTTAGTGTACCGTATTATACGTAGACGTTGTAGCTATATTTGAAAGAGGTAGCGAGAGGTAGCGAGGTGTATAGAGGTAGCGAGAGGTAGCGAGAGAGCTAGACAGATGTAGAGAGAGGTGGACAGAGGTGGACAGAGGTAGAGAGAGGTGGACAGAGGTGGACAGAGGTGGACAGAGGTGGACAGAGGTGGACAGAGGTGGACAGAGGTGGAGAGAGGTAGAGAGAGGTAGAGAGAGGTAGAGAGAGAGGTAGAGAGAGAGGTAGAGAGAGAGGTAGAGAGAGAGGTAGAGAGAGAGAGTAGAGAGAGAGGTAGAGAGGTAGAGAGAGAGAGGTAGAGAGGTAGAGAGAGAGAGTAGAGAGAGAGGTAGAGAGAGAGAGGTAGAGAGGTAGAGAGAGAGAGGTAGAGAGGTAGAGAGAGAGGTAGAGAGAAAGGAAGAGAGAAAGGTAGAGAGAGGTAGAGAGGTAGAGAAAGATGTAGAGAGAGAGAGGTAGAGAGTGGTAGAGAGGTAGAGAGAGAGAGAGGTAGAGAAGAGAGAGAGGTAGAGAGAGAGAGGTAGAGAGAGAGGTAGAGAGAGATAGAGGGAGAGGTAGAGAGAGAGGTAGAGAGAGAGGTAGAGAGGTAGAGAGGTAGAGAGAGGGAGGTAGAGAAAGAGGTAGAGAGAGAGGTAGAGAGGGGTAGCGAGGTAGCGAGAGAGAGAGAGAGAGGTAGAGAGAGAGAGAGAGGTAGAGATGGAGAGGTAGAAAGAGAGAGAGGGAGAGAGGTGGAGAGAGGTGGACAGAGGGACAGAGGTGGACAGAGGTGGACAGAGGTGGACAGAGGTAGAGAGAGGTAGAGAGAGGTAGAGAGAGGTAGAGAGAGGTAGAGAGAGAGGTAGAGAGAGAGGTAGAGAGAGAGGTAGAGAGAGAGGTAGAGAGAGAGGTAGAGAGGTAGAGAGAGAGGTAGAGAGAAAGGAAGAGAGAAAGGTAGAGAGAGGTAGAGAGGTAGAGGTAGAGAAAGATGTAGAGAGAGAGGTAGAGAGTGGTAGAGAGGTAGAGAGAGAGAGGTAGAGAGAGAGAGGTAGAGAGAGATAGAGGGAGAGGTAGAGAGAGATAGAGGTAGAGGTAGAGAGAGAGGTATAGAGGTAGAGAGAGGGAGGTAGAGAGGTAGAGAAAGAGGTAGAGAGAGAGGTAGAGAGGTAGCGAGAGAGAGGTAGAGAGGTAGCGAGAGAGGTAGAGAGAGAGGTAGAGAGAGAGAGAGAGAGGTAGAGATGGAGAGGTAGAAAGAGAGAGAGGTAGAGAGAGGTAGAGAGAGGTAGAGAGAGAGACAGAGAGAGAGACAGGTAGAGATGGAGAGGTAGAAAGAGAGAGGGAGAGAGGTAGAGAGAGAGGTAGAGAGAGAGGTAGAGAGAGAGGTAGAGAGACAGGTAGAGAGTTAGAGAGGTAGAAGGAGATGGTAGAGTGGTAGTGAGGTAGAGAGAGGTAGAAAGAGAGGTAGAGAGAGAGAGTTAGAGAGGTGGAGAGAGGGAGAGGTAGAGAGAGAGGTAGAGAGTTAGAGGGGTAGAGGGAGAGGTAGAGTGGCAGTGAGGTAGAGAGAGAGAGGTAGAGAGAGAGGTAGAGAGGTAGAGAGAGAGGTAGAGAGAGAGGTAGAGAGAAAGGAAGAGAGAAAGGAAGAGAGAAAGGTAGAGAGAGGTAGAGAGGTAGAGGTAGAGAAAGAGGTAGAGAGTGGTAGAGAGGTAGAGAGAGAGAGGTAGAGAGAGATAGAGGTAGAGGTAGAGAGAGGTAGAGAGAGGGAGGTAGAGAGGTAGAGAGAGAGGTAGAGAGAGAGGTAGAGAGGTAGCGAGAGAGAGGTAGAGAGGTAGCGAGAGGTAGAGAGAGAGGTAGAGAGAGAGAGAGAGAGAGGTAGAGATGGAGAGGTAGAAAGAGAGAGAGGTAGAGAGAGGTAGAGAGAGGTAGAGAGAGAGGTAGAGAGAGAGACAGGTAGAGATGGAGAGGTAGAAAGAGAGAGGGAGAGAGGTAGAGAGGTAGAGAGAGAGGTAGAGAGAGAGGTAGAGGGAGAGGTAGAGAGATAGGTAGAGAGAGAGGTAGAGAGACAGGTAGAGAGTTAGAGAGGTAGAAGGAGATGGTAGAGTGGTAGTGAGGTAGAGAGAGAGGTAGAGAATGAGGTAGAGAGAGAGAGTTAGAGAGGTGGAGAGAGGGAGAGGTAGAGAGAGAGGTAGAGAGTTAGAGGGGTAGAGGGAGAGGTAGAGTGGCAGTGAGGTAGAGAGAGAGAGGTAGAGAGAGAGAGGTAGAGAGAGAGAGGTAGAGAGGTAGAGAGAGGTAGAGAGAGAGGTAGAGAGAAAGGTAGAGAGAAAGGTAGAGAGAAAGGTAGAGAGAGGTAGAGGTAGAGAAAGATGTAGAGAGGTAGAGGTAGAGAGTGGTAGAGAGGTAGAGAGAGAGGTAGAGAGAGCGGTAGAGAGAGAGAGGTAGAGAGAGAGGTAGAGAGAGAGGTAGAGAGAGAGAGAGGTAGAGAGAGAGAGGTAGAGAGGTAGAGAGGTAGAGAGAGAGAGGTAGAGAGGGATAGAGGGAGAGGTAGAGAGAGAGGTAGAGAGAGAGGTAGAGAGAGAGAGGTAGAGAGAGAGAGGTAGAGAGGGAGAGAGGTAGCGAGAGAGGTAGCGAGAGGTAGAGAGAGAGAGAGAGAGGTAGAGATGGAGAGGTAGAAAGAGAGAGAGGGAGAGAGGTAGAGAGAGGTAGAGAGAGATGTAGAGAGAGAGGTAGAGAGAGATGTAGAGAGAGAGGTAGAGAGAGAGAGAGGTAGAGATGGAGAGGTAGAGAGAGAGAGAGGTAGAGAGGTAGAGAGAGAGAGGTAGAGAGAGAGGTAGAGAGAGAGGTAGAGAGAGAGGTAGAGAGAGAAGTAGAGAGAGAGGTAGAGAGAGAGGTAGAGAGACAGGTAGAGAGACAGGTAGAGAGACAGGTAGAGAGTTAGAAGGAGATGGTAGAGTGGTAGTGAGGTAGAGAGAGGTAGAAAGAGAGGTAGAGAGAGAGAGTTAGAGAGGTGGAGAGAGGGAGAGGTAGAGAGAGAGGTAGAGAGTTAGAGGGGTAGAGGGAGAGGTAGAGTGGCAGTGAGGTAGAGAGAGAGAGGTAGAGAGAGGTAGAGAGAGAGAGGTAGAGAGAGAGAGGTAGAGAGAGAGAGGTAGAGAGAGAGGTAGAGAGCGAGGGGTAGAGAGGGAGAGGGGTAGAGAGGGAGAGGGGTAGAGAGGGAGAGGGGTAGAGAGGGAGAGGGGTAGAGAGGGAGAGGGGTAGAGAGAGGGAGAGGTAGAGAGAGGGAGAGAGGTAGAGAGAGAGAGAGAGGGGTAGAGAGAGAGAGAGAGAGAGAGGGGGGTAGAGAGGGAGAGGTAGAGAGAGAGAGGTAGAGAGAGAGGGAGAGAGAGAGTTAGAGAGGGAGAGAGGGAGAGAGGGAGAGAGAGAGGTAGAGAGATAGAGGGGTAGAGGGAGAGGTAGAGTGGCAGTGAGGTAGAGAGAGAGAGGTAGAGCGAGAGGTAGAGAGAGGTAGAGAGAGAGAGAGGTAGAGAGAGAGAGAGAGGTAGAGAGAGAGAGAGAGGGGTAGAGAGAGAGAGAGAGAGAGAGGTAGAGAGGGGTAGAGAGAGAGGTAGAGAGAGAGGTAGAGAGAGAGAGAGAGGTAGAGAGAGAGAGAGGTAGAGAGAGAGAGGGGTAGAGAGAGAGGGGTAGAGAGGGAGAGAGAGAGAGGTAGAGAGAGGTAGAGAGAGAGGTAGAGGGAGAGGTAGAGGGAGAGGTAGAGAGAGAGGTAGAGAGAGACAGGTAGAGAGTTAGAGAGGTAGAAGGAGATGGTAGAGTGGTAGTGAGGTAGAGAGAGAGGTAGAGAGTGCGAGTGAGAGGTAGAGAGAGAGTTAGAGAGGTAGAGAGAGAGTTAGAGAGGGAGAGAGGGAGAGATGGAGAGAGGTAGAGAGATAGAGGGGTAGAGGGAGAGGTAGAGTGGCAGTGAGGTAGAGAGAGAGAGGTAGAGTGAGAGGTAGAGCGAGAGAGAGAGAGGTAGAGAGAGAGGTAGAGAGAGAGAGGTAGAGAGAGAGGTAGAGAGAGAGAGAGGGGTAGAGAGAGAGGGGTAGAGAGAGAGAGGGAGAGGTAGAGAGGGAGAGGTAGAGAGGGAGAGGTAGAGAGAGAGAGAGAGGGAGAGAGGTAGAGAGAGAGGTAGAGAGAGAGGTAGAGGGAGAGGTAGAGAGAGGTAGAGAGTGAGGTAGAGAGCGAGGTAGAGAGACAGGTAGAGAGTTAGAGAGGTAGAAGGAGATGGTAGAGTGGCAGTGAGGTAGAGAGAGAGGTAGAGAGAGAGAGGTAGAGAGAGAGTTAGAGAGGTGGAGAGAGGTAGAGAGAGAGGTAGAGAGATAGAGGGGTAGAGGGAGAGGTAGAGTGGCAGTGAGGTAGAGAGAGAGAGGTAGAGAGAGGCACAGAGAGAGAGGTAGAGAGAGACAGGTAGAGAGTTAGAGAGGTAGAAGGAGATGGTAGAGTAGTAGTGAGGTAGAGAGAGAGGTAGAGAGAGAGGTAGAGAGAGAGAGAGTTAGAGAGGTGGAGAGAGGGAGAGGTAGAGAGAGAGGTAGAGAGTTAGAGGGGTAGAGGGAGAGGTAGAGTGGCAGTGAGGTAGAGAGAGAGGTAGAGAGAGAGAGGTAGAGAGAGAGGGAGAGAGAGAGAGGTAGAGAGAGAGAGAGAGAGGGAGAGAGGGAGGGAGAGAGGGAGAGAGAGGTAGAGAGCGAGGTAGAGAGCGAGGTAGAGAGCGAGGTAGAGAGCGAGGTAGAGAGCGAGGTAGAGAGCGAGGTAGAGAGCGAGGTAGAGAGAGGTAGAGAGAGGTAGAGAGAGGTAGAGAGAGGTAGAGAGAGACAGGTAGAGAGTTAGAGAGGTAGAAGGAGATGGTAGAGTGGTAGTGAGGTAGAGAGAGAGGTAGAGAGAGAGGTAGAGAGAGAGTTAGAGAGGTGGAGAGAGGGAGAGGTAGAGAGAGAGGTAGAGAGATAGAGGGGTAGAGGGAGAGGTAGAGTGGCAGTGAGGTAGAGAGAGAGAGGTAGAGAGAGAGGTAGAGAGAGAGAGGTAGAGAGAGAGAGGTAGAGAGAGAGAGGTAGAGAGAGGGAGGGAGAGAGAGAGAGAGAGGGAGGGAGAGAGAGAGAGAGAGAGAGGCAGAGGGAGAGAGGTAGAGGGAGAGAGAGAGAGAGAGAGGGAGAGAGGGAGAGAGAGAGAGAGAGAGGGAGAGAGAGAGAGAGAGAGAGAGAGAGGGAGAGAGAGAGAGAGAGGTAGAGAGAGAGGTAGAGAGGTAGAGAGAGGCAGGTAGAGAGGTAGAAGGAGATGGTAGAGTGGTAGTGAGGTAGAGAGAGAGGTAGAGAGAGAGAGTTAGAGAGGTGGAGAGAGGGAGAGGTAGAGAGAGAGGTAGAGAGAGAGAGAGGTAGAGAGAGAGGTAGAGAGAGGGGTAGAGAGAGGGGTAGAGAGAGGGGTAGAGGGAGAGAGGGGTAGAGAGAGGGGTAGAGAGAGGGAGAGAGAGAGAGAGGTAGGGAGAGGTAGAGGTAGAGAGAGAGAGAGAGAGAGAGAGAGAGGTAGAGAGAGACAGGTAGAGAGTGAGAGAGGTAGGAAGGAGATGGTAGAGAGATAGAGAGGTAGAGAGAGAGGGGTAGAGAGAGAGGTAGAGAGAGAGGTAGAGAGAGAGGTAGTAGAGAGAGAGGTAGAGAGAGAGGTAGAGAGATAGGTAGAGAGAGAGGTAGAGAGGTGGAGAGAGGTAGAGAGAGAGGTAGAGGGAGAGGTAGAGGGAGAGGGAGAGAGGTAGAGAGATAGGTAGAGAGTTAGAGAGGTAGAAGGAGATGGTAGAGAGATAGGTAGAGAGTTAGAGAGGTAGAAGGAGATGGTAGAGAGGGAGAGGGAGAGAGAGAGAGAGAGAGAGAGAGAGGTAGAGAGAGAGGTGGAGAGAGGTCGAGAGAGAGGTGGAGAGAGGTGGAGAGAGAGGTGGAGAGAGGGAGAGGTAGAGGGAGAGAGAGATAGGTAGAGGGTGAGAGAGGTAGAAGGAGATGGTAGAGAGGTAGAGCGAGAGGTAGAGCGAGAGGTAGAGAGAGAGGTAGAGAGAGAGAGGTAGAGAGAGGTAGAGAGGTGGAGAGAGGTAGAGAGAGAGGGAGAGAGAGAGGGAGAGAGGTAGAGAGATAGAGAGAGGTAGAGAGGTAGAGAGGTAGAGAGAGAGAGGTAGAGAGATAGAGAGATAGAGAGAGGTAGAGAGAGAGAGGTAGAGAGAGAGAGGTAGAGAGAGAGAGGTAGAGAGAGAGAGAGGTAGAGAGAGAGAGGGAGAGAGTTAGAAGGAGATGGTAGAGTGGTAGAGAGAGAGGCAGAGAGAGAGAGGTAGAGAGAGAGAGGTAGAGAGATAGAGAGAGGTAGAGAGGTAGAGAGAGAGAGGTAGAGAGAGAGAGGTAGAGAGAGAGAGGTAGAGAGAGAGAGGTAGAGAGAGGGAGAGAGAGAGAGGTAGAGAGAGGTAGAGAGAGAGAGGGAGAGAGTTAGAAGGAGATGGTAGAGTGGTAGAGAGAGAGGCAGAGAGGTAGAGAGAGAGAGGTAGAGAGGTGGAGAGAGGGAGAGGTAGAGAGAGAGAGGTAGAGAGTTAGAGAGGTAGAAGGAGATGGTAGAGAGGTAGTGAGGTAGAGAGGTAGAGAGAGAGGTAGAGAGAGAGGTAGAGAGAGAGGTGGAGAGAGGTAGAGAGAGAGAGGTAGAGAGAGAGAGGTAGAGAGAGGTAGAGAGAGAGAGGTAGAGAGAGGTAGAGAGAGAGAGGTAGAGAGAGGTAGAGAGAGAGAGGTAGAGAGAGAGGTAGAGAGAGAGAGAGGTAGAGAGTTAGAGAGGTAGAAGGAGATGGTAGAGTGGTAGTGAGGTAGAGAGAGAGACAGAGAGAGAGAGGTAGAGGGTGGTGGGCACGGAACTCGTTTTGGGCGACCAGTGCTTGTTTTCCATAATCAGAGTTCGACCCAATGCAGGCGAGAGAGAGAGAAAGTTAGACAAGAAGGGCTGAGCGAGAAGGGAGGGGGAATGCCAGCAGCAGAGGCAGGCGAGAGAGAGAGAAAGTTAGACAAGAAGGGCTGGGCGAGAAGGGAGGGGGAATGCCAGCAGCAGAGGAGCTTGATCAAAGCTCACGAAAAGGGAGGGGAGAAGGGAGGAGGGAGTGCGAGCAGCAGCTGTGCACGTGCAAGCAGGCTGGCAAATGGTGTGCGATGTGCGCGCACCATGACGAGAGAGGAAAGCCATATGGCGCCTCTGCTCGTCATTGTGCGCGTACTCGCACGCTCTAGGCAAGCCCAAAAAAAAGTGGTCGCATTTCTAAATGCCCACTTACAAAATGTCTCGCCCAGACCAGCGCAAGCGCTGACTTCAGGGCGAGACCTAAAAAAAGAAGTGGGGGGACTAACCTAGTTTATCAGTATGCAAGTGAAATCACAGCGCGTGACATCGCGGCGCGTGACATCGCGGCGCGTGACATCACAGGAAGTGACATCAGATCTTAAGCCCTCACATATATGTTGAACAGGTCAATCATCAGTACATTTGAGCACATTTTGAGTATACAGGGAAACCCTCCAGATTTCAGCAGAAGATTCACACTTTTGTAAGCTACACATAAAACAATGTCGCCTTTTGTCAGCGTAAAGCTTCCTCTAGCCATAGTGCTTTAAAAGAAAAAATAGTGATATTTAAATTATTACAACGCCTCCTCAGGGGTAGTATGCGCTATATAAATGCTATTTATTTTGTGTAAATACTGGGAAACACCAACACATCTGACATTCTTACAGGCATGTATATCTCCTAAACGGAGCCTGAACAAAGTGAAAAGCTGCCTCTCTTAAGTATGTGTGAAGTGCTAACAAGGTGTGAGCCCTCTGCTGCATTTGCATCAGTTGTGAGGCTCCTGACTGCTGCCAGCCAGGAGACTCCAACAAAAGGAGGCCTGATGACCCCTCAGATTCGGCCTTTGTCATGGGCCCAGCAGGAGTCTTAACTAAGAAAGCCCCCTCCCAGCCTGCACGTTGTTGCATATGGAAAGCAGATAACAGCGTGCAGGCGCTGCTGAATGTGTCCAGGTCTTTGCAAATTACACCGGGACGAATTCAGCATCTTTTTCAGTGGGGCCCAACTTCTTGGCAGGATGGACGGCGTCCACCCGCGTGTACCCCCGACTCGAGCCCTGTCCCTACCACAGAATAATATATGCATCCAAAAGCAGGGACACCTTCTTACTACCACAGACTATAGGCATTCCTAGCATCCATCAGCAGGGACATCTTCCTACCACAGACTATAGACATTCCAAGGATCCATAAGCAGGGACACGTTCTTTCTACCACAGAATATAAGCATCCCAAGCATCAAACAGCAGGGACAGCTTCAGCCTACCACAGAAAAGATGCAATCCAAGCACTGCAACAGCAGGGACACCTTCTCCCTGCTACAGAATATATGTGTTCCAAGCATCCAAATCAAGGGACACCTTCCTACCACAGACTATAGGCATTCCTAGCATCCATCAGCAGGGACGCCTTCCTACCACAGACTATAGGCATTCCTAGCATTCATCAGCAGGGACACCTTCCTACCACAGACTATAGGCATTCCTAGCATCCATCAGCAGGACACCTTCCTACCACAGACTATATGCATTCCTAGCATCCATCAGCAGGACACCTTCCTACCACAGACTATATGCATTCCTGGCATCCATCAGCAGGACACCTTCCTACCACAGACTATAGGCATTCCTAGCATCCATCAGCAGGGACACCTTCTTCCTACCTCAGAATATATGCATATCAAAGATCCCTCAGCAGGGACACGTTCTTTCTACCACAGAATATTTGCATATCGAGGATCCATCAGCAGGGATACGTTCTTTCTACCACAGAATATATGCATATCAAGCATCCAACAGCAGAGACACCTTCTTCCTACCCCAGAATATAAGCATCCCAAGCATCCATCAGCAGGGACACCTTCTTCCTACCACAGATTCCTATATGCATCCCGAACATCCAACAGCAGGGACACTTTGTCCCCACCTCAGAATAGTTGCAATCCAAGCACTGCAACAGCAGGGACACCTTCTCCCTACAACAAAATATTATATGCAGCCGAAAAATCCAACAGCAAGGACACCTTCTCCCTATCGCAGAATAATATATGCACCCCAAGAATCCAACTGCAGGGACACCTTCCTACCACAGAATATATGCATCCCAAACATTCAACAGCAACAAAATCTCATCCCTACCTCAGAGAATATGCATCCAAAAGCAGGGACACCTTCACCCTACCACAGAAAATATGCATCCAACAGCAGGGACACTTTCTCCCTAAAACAAAACATATGTATTCCAAGCATCTACCAGCTAGAAAATGAGGTTATTAGTTTCCCAGATATTTTTTCAAATGGGAGTCTGAAGTGCAACATGTTAAAATTATGGATTCCAGTTTTCCTTTGTTATCGCTTTTTAAAGATAAATACATAGAGAAGAAAATCAGTTTACATTCGGTATAATTTTCCCCTTCCAGTTTTGTTAAAGGATTCTCTAGCCCATCACCAAGGCCTTCACAGCTCAACCCATTGTCCTCTCATTAACATCCTCCACTTCCTGCATGTTGTGGCAACAATATTCTGAAGTGATCTACTGTTCTCACCATGAAACGTCACTTCCTTCTAAAAAACGAAAGTGAAAGTCCCTGGGAGGAAAGTTGGGGAGAGCAGGAGGAAGCCAAAAACATCGGGGATCTAGAATAAAGATTACAACTTGTGAAAAAGGGTGAGGGCTGTAGGGTGACAAGCTGGACCGGATCAGTGTTGTTCAGACAGCTACTTCCTGCCAAGCATTTCCCTTCTCACAAGGGTCTCTGTAGATAGATGCCAGTCTGGCTAAGGTTTTATAGGCATGACAGCACGCCCAGCTGAAGATAGTCCGCCTTCAGTCACAAACACCTTCCCAAAATTGGCCATTCCTGGACAATGCACAGAAGAGCCACAATATATACAACCAGACTCTGATCCCCCGAACAGCCTGGGGTGGCACCCAGGTGAAATACATCATTATGAAGACCTTCTGTTGTAAGGCTCACCCACACAAATGCCAGTAGCATGCATACAGCATCAGCTGAAAATGCTCCTGTTATTTATTTTCATTAAAGTGCACCACTACTGCTTGGAACTAGATCCGCGCCACCACAAAACACCTCAAATTAAAATCAATGATAAAAAGCCTGACTACAAATCAGGAGATCAAAGCTCTAATACCTACGTTTGCATTTCACCCAAAGGTGAGATCCATTTCGAGGGTACATTTCTCAGCAACAGAAATGAGGAGCGCTTTAAAAAAGGCTTCTCCCCGCACTGAGCACAGTGTGAAGACAAGAGGACAAGACTCTGCAGCAGACGGTGTTGAAATATTCGATGGGCTTTTAACCACAGAGGTTACCTCCCTCCTCCCCAGTGCCTTGAGCAGCTCTGCCACACTCCTGGGTGGTCCTGGGCTGTCTGCTTTGTGAGAAAGAACATGTCTGTGTCAGGGATTCTGGTAGGGGAGGCTCTGCAGAAGCCAATGAGGGAACAAACGTAAACACTTGTCTGGCTGATGGAGCGGTGTTGCCCTAGGTTGATGGGGGGTGTTGCCCTGGGGTGATGGATGGAGCGGTGTTGCGCTGGGGTGATGGATTGAGCGGTGTTGCCCTGGGGTGATGCATGGAGCGGTGTTGCGCTGGGGTGATGGATTGAGCGGTGTTGCCCTGGGGTGATGGATGGAGCGGTGTTGCCCTGTGGTGATGGATGGAGCGGTGTTGCCCTGGGGTGATGGATGGAGCGGTGTTGCCCTGGGGTGATGGATGGAGCGGTGTTGCCCTGGGGTGATGGATGGAGCGGTGTTGACCTGGGGTGATGGATGGAGCGGTGTTGCCCTGGGGTGATGGAGCGGTGTTGCCCTGGGGTGATGGAGCGGTGTTGCCCTGGGGTGATGGAGCGGTGTTGCCCTGGGGTGATGGGGGGTGTTGCCCTGGGGTGATGGGGGGTGTTGCCCTGGGGTGATGGATGGAGCGGTGTTGCCCTGGGGTGATGGATGGAGCGGTGTTGCGCTGGGGTGATGGATGGAGCGGTGTTGCGCTGGGGTGATGGATGGAGCTGTGTTGCCCTGGGGTGATGGATGGAGCGGTGTTGCCTTAGGGTGATGGGGGGTGTTGCCCTGGGGTGATGGATGGAGCGGTGTTGCCCTGGGGTGATGGATGGAGCGGTGTTGCCTTAGGGTGATGGGGGGTGTTGCCCTGGGGTGATGGATGGAGCGGTGTTGCCCTAGGGCCTAGGTCTTCAATCTGTGGGGCGCGACCCCCACGGGGGTCGTGGAGTCATGGAAAGGGGGTCGCGCATTCCCGGGCCTCACTTCTGCCTGGACTCTGGGGAAAAAAAAAGTCCCCAGACAGTTCATTGTGAAATTAAAATACTAAAAGCTGCAATGCCATTCAGGGAGTGTTTTCTTGTGATGTGAAACCGGAGCTGATCAGACAGCTAAACAAGGTGTCCTTCCAGGATGCCTGCTTGCCTGAAAAGAATAGAAATATGCCCTACGAGTTAATCTGAAAACGTAAAGGGCAATTTGCAGCTGTAAAGAATGCTTGGGAGCCGGTACTGGCTTTCATTGATCAAATCGCTGAAAGCTTTGGGATGAGCTGTGTAGTGCGCGCTTCTTATTGTAAATATATTTACATAGCGATTACTATCCTGGAGGAGGTGTTGAAGGCCAGTAAGGAGCAAGAAAAACAAGCATTTGCAATGCAATAGGTCTCGCAATTACGCGAGTTTAAGCTATTGGCATTGTAAATAACAATGCCTTTTATTTATGTTTTGGTTTTTAAAACTTAAATTAAAAGGCATTGTCATTTACAATCCAATAGCTTAAACTCGCTTAAATGCGAGACCTATTGCATTGCAAATCTATTGTAAATCATTGTGGCCCATTTATTCTCAAGCACATTTCTGTCAAGGAATTTTCCTCGAGTATATTACTTACCAACTGTAGCAGTTATTCGAGTTTGAAATACCACATAATTAAAGTAAATAAAAGTACTCCCAGTATTTCTGAAATCTGGGTGGGCGGCCAGGGCTTTGGGTGTTTTGAAGTCTGCTGTCTAGGCTTAGGGGAGAGATGCGTGGTGTCTTGCATGTCCTCCAGTGCGTCACCCATCTGCTCTGCTCAACGTGGAGCATAGCGTCGTGTCAGACGTCACACATGGGGCGGAGCACTACCATAATGTGTCAGTAGCAGGGATGCCTGGCAGTGAAGTTGTGCTCAGAGCTAGTGCAACACTAAAGCCAGGGCCACTGGAATTATGTGATTATACGGCTGCAGCGATTTTCATATAATTCTACTTTTGCCACATAATCCATCATCATCTGCATAATATGCAGATTTTAACATAAAATAGTTTCGAGCTCAAACGGTTCAAAAGTTATTAAAAACAAAGCAACAGGTGTTGCTGCGCAGTGGAAGATCCTTTGTAAAGGTTGACTGGTCATAATTCTGTAACTTATGGCTGTGTTTAGGTGTTACAGTGGTACTAATGAGTTGCAACTAATGCCCAGACCGTGTTAACAAGTTTAGAAATGTCGAAATAATGAAGTGATACTTTCCCAAAATGTGCTGCATAATTTACCTTTGCTTGCCACATAATTTATCCAACCCTGCTGAATAATTTGGGCCTCCCCTGCTGCATAATTCCAGTGGCCCTGACTAAGGCCACTGAAAATAGCTGCCTTACGGCCTGCATAAACAAATGACCCCAAAAGGGGGTCATATAACAATAGTGTCCTCAAAAGCCCTTGTTAGGCAAAAATGAGCACTCAAACGGGAAAATGTCATTTTGCGTAGGGCTCCGCAGATCTGTGCACCAAGGCTGTTTGTGCTGCTCTCGGTAAGGCAGCATTTATAGTCTGTATAAGTCATAAATACGAGGCCTGCTGCCTAAAATATGAGGCAGATTAAGGGACCATGCGCTACCGCTACAACACTGAATCAGTAAACACTTTTTTACAAAACATGCAAACCTTCAAAAGTCACATAGTCAATCATCTGCCACATAAGCTGCTGATTTTAACCAAAAAAATGTGTTTATAGCTCAACCGGTTCACTAGTTACTAAAAATCAGCGACACGTGTTGCTGCGCACTAAGGGCCCTTGGCAGAGCGGGACTGGTCACCGTTCTGTTGCTTATTGCTATATTTGGGTGTTAAACTTGTATTTATAAGGTGCAATCATAGATTGACCGTCTCTCTGAGAAAAACAAGCACACTCATCACTTGAGTTCAGAAAGGTGTTATCATCCAAATAAGTTTTGCCAAAATAGGTTTTATTTGTGAAAAAGTGCCATTGTGAATTTTTGGGTAATTCTTTTTGAACTGTGTAATAAGCCTCTGATACCAATCCACAGTCACCCACAAACTTTTGGTTTGCTAAACACTGTTTAATATTGTTTCCCCACCATAAAATTGATTTGCTGTGGGAATTGGGGACGTTTATGGTTGTCGAGGATGAGGAGTACCAGGTTCCAGAAATATTTGTCAGGAGGGGGTCCTTACGCCTTCAAAATTTTGACAGGGGGGTCTCGGCAATAAAAAGTTTGAAGACCTCTGCCCTAGGGTGAGGGATGGAGCGGTGTTGCCCTGGGGTGATGGACGAAGGGGTGTTGCCCTGGGGTGATGGAAGGAGCGGTGTTGCCCTGGGGTGATGGACGGAGCGGTGTTGCCCTGGGGTGATGGACGGAGCGGTGTTGCCCTGGGGTGATGGACGGAGCGGTGTTGCCCTGGGGTGATGGACGGAGCGGTGTTGCCCTGGGGTGATGGACGGAGCGGTGTTGCCCTGGGGTGATGGACGGAGCGGTGTTGCCCTGGGGTGATGGACGGAGCGGTGTTGCCCTGGGGTGATGGACGGAGCGGTGTTGCCCTGGGGTGATGGACGGAGCGGTGTTGCCCTGGGGTGATGGACGGAGCGGTGTTGCCCTGGGGTGATGGACAGAGCGGTGTTGCCCTGGGGTGATGGACAGAGCGGTGTTGCCCTGGGGTGATGGACAGAGCGGTGTTGCCCTGGGGTGATGGACAGAGCGGTGTTGCCCTGGGGTGATGGACAGAGCGGTGTTGCCCTGGGGTGATGGACAGAGCGGTGTTGCCCTGGGGTGATGGACAGAGCGGTGTTGCCCTGGGGTGATGGACAGAGCGGTGTTGCCCTGGGGTGATGGACAGAGCGGTGTTGCCCTGGGGTGATGGACAGAGCGGTGTTGCCCTGGGGTGATGGACAGAGCGGTGTTGCCCTGGGGTGATGGACAGAGCGGTGTTGCCCTGGGGTGATGGACAGAGCGGTGTTGCCCTGGGGTGATGGACAGAGCGGTGTTGCCCTGGGGTGACGGAGCGGTGTTGCCCTGGGGTGACGGAGCGGTGTTGCCCTGGGGTGACGGAGCGGTGTTGCCCTGGGGTGACGGAGCGGTGTTGCCCTGGGGTGACGGAGCGGTGTTGCCCTTGGGTGACGGAGCGGTGTTGCCCTTGGGTGACGGAGCGGTGTTGCCCTGGGGTGACGGAGCGGTGTTGCCCTGGGGTGACGGAGCGGTGTTGCCCTGGGGTGACGGAGCGGTGTTACCCTGGGGTGACGGAGCGGTGTTACCCTGGGGTGACGGAGCGGTGTTACCCTGGGGTGACGGAGCGGTGTTGCCCTGGGGTGACGGAGCGGTGTTGCCCTGGGGTGATGGAGGGGTGCTGCCCTAGGGTGACGGAGGGGTTTTACTCTGGGTCCTTCTCTGCTGCTGGTCACTATAGTACGCCCACCAGCTAACCCTTCAATGGCTAGGCATTGTATGGACATTGCCAGGGATACTGCTGACTGCTCGGAGTAAAGATCACATTCACCCTGTCCAAGCACCTAGCTATTTAAGAAAAGCAAAGGGTTTATAGTGAACTGTTCATAATCACAGGGCAGGTCCGAGGGGAATCAGGACTTGGGGTGCCCGAAGCTCGCCTCCAGTCTCTTCTGTATGGTCCTGAAAGCACCCGTGCTTCCCTTTAACAACACATGAATAACACAGAGCCTCAGTTCACTGTATTTTCTGATTGTATGCAAAGGTTCTCACTGAAAGATTACAAGGACCAGTCCTACGTCAAACTATGGACAGACTGGTCAGCTGACAGCCACATGGTGAACTTCCCTTATCCAAAAAGCTTGCCAGACCATGTGACCTCAGAAGATGCTGCTCAACCTGTTGAAACACAGTTCATGAGGTTGTGCCAGTCTGGCGATCATGGACCCCAACATCTACAGGCACCTCAAAATTAGGCTGTTGAAGACTACGGGTGGCCTCCTATAGATACTACAAGAACCAGCTGTGCCCATCTAAGTGACAACAGCACTTTCCAACTTACTGCGGAGCTACGATTATGGTAAATTTGGACGACTGCAACATTCAATACCTGAGACTCGCAAGACATCAGGCGGTAATCTCCACGCATCCTCAAGCTGCTGCATGACTTCAGTCAAGGCAGTAGAAGTACACTGTTCTCTAATGACATTGGCACTTATGGTCCAAAGAATGCAGTTCAGAGCAAAGCTCGCCATGTTCCGGAAAAGAAAAAACAAAAAAAACACTCCAGCCACAGGGCTCATTTCAGATTGCCACCTTAACTTTGAAGATGGGCGCCATTTCCTTCCTGAAAACGTTCTACACTAGGGCACTGCGACCCAGTATGCCAAATGGGAACTGGATATTGAATCAACAGGACTAGGCGTACAAAGGAATAATTCGAAGAAAAATAATACCATTCTTCTTACTATCTGCTTCAATAACTATACACTAGATATGCTGAAAGAATGAATATCCCTTAGGTTGGGAGCAATAGCTGAATCATTCTTACAGGTCAAGTCACAAAGAGAACCGCTCGACATTCAAAGAACGGGGACAAAAAGAGCACAATATAAATGAACGTGTGAGTGGAGCAATACTTAGTGATTGGGTGGGTGAAATCACGCACTAATCATTGTGGAAATAAAAAAATTTAAAAAATCAAGCAATTTTCACAAAAGACCGACAATATGGAAATGCTGATTAGTAGTAGTTTTGTTCGCCTTGTAAACTTCTGAAGTTAATTTGTTGATGTTTTTGCCCCTTTAATAATTAAATCGGCCTTCCATCATAAGGAGAGAGAGGTAATATATTGGTACCATTCCGGGGCGAAGGATTGCAACCACATTGTAATATAAAAAAAGAACTAAATATGGATGCGAGGGTGGACAGATCAGTAGTGATGTCATCTAACTAGTCAGGTCATGAAATAAATCCATCCTGATCTTGGACTGTGTGCATAAAAAGCTAGCGCTTGGAACCAGCACTCGTGCATCTACATAGGACCCCCGCTGGTTTTTAACTTTGTTGAGCATGTGACACACGGTCGGTGTGGTGGGTGTAATGGTAGGAAAGCATTCATATGTGCTCTGTTCTGTAATGCACAGGTGCAGCACCGCCGACCTCAATCACAAGTTCTCTGGCTTACACTGCTTCAATATTTTTTAAATGTCACTCTCCTAGCTTTAGTGAGAGCGCTAACAACCTCGGGCGACTACTCAACTCGCAAGTGAACCAATCTTTTAACACGTTTTCTGGAACTGACTATACTTTTCACACATTTACCAAAGTTGCTACATTTCTTCGCTAGAGATGAAGCTCGAGAATTTTGCCCAAAACACCAACTCCAGAAAATCAGGTCTTACAAGCGGAGTCCGAATGCAAAGACAGAAAGAATCCATTGAAAAAGAGGGCGGTATTCGCATGGACGAAGGAGCGCTTCCATTTACCCCATACTCCAATATCTTGATACCGTCCTCTACCATCCTCTTGATGACCATTGGCTGGCTGGTTGACACCACCTCCAGAATGTGCATCACCACCAGTACAGATTTAGATCTCCAGAAAATGGAGCTCCATTCAGCAGATCATCGGTGCCAAGTCCTCACATCTCCTCTTTTCATAAAAGATGGCTACGTCGGCTGCTCTGGTGCCAGACACATGGATACCTGCTCTGGGGTGTGTGCAAATTCCAAACAGGTCAGAAAAAATTGGCTCAGCGCTGCAATAAATATTTGGGCTTTTGGCAGTTCCCTAAACTTCAACAAGTTCTCCTCATTTTAGCAGCACTGCCTCAGTCTAACAACCAGGACTCGAACACAGGTGCGCGGAGCTGAAGAGGAAATATTGTCTGGAAAGGACAACGTTCACCTTAGAAGGACTTTACTTGGACCAAGCAGGCAGAGCGCATTCTTGTATGAGGAATTTTGTCCAGAGCGCGGTCCTAAAATAACCTTACGTGAAACTGAAGTTTCAGTGTGTATGCCCTGCCCAGTCAAAACCAGTTATTTTACATTTTGCTTCGATTCAGAGGGATGAAAATAAAAAATAGGGAAAAAAAACACAAAAACCGAAAGCTATACTTTGCAGTCAGAGTCCGTGTTGTGCAGTTTAACACAGAAGAGGGCTAAAAGTAAATAAGATTGAGTTCCTCGTAAAGCTGAGCCAATGGTAGGAGAGATTGTTTTTGCAATTATGTGGAAGACCAACTTTCCAACTACACCGTTGTTGCAGCTCTTGCCTAGCATGGTGTTGAAAAGGTTTTCAGCACTGAAAAGGAGGCCAAGAGTGCAACCTCCTAGACTCTGTCTTCCAATGTCCACAAGTTCCCAATCTACTTGTCGCAAAGCCTTTGTAAGTTATCCGGGTGTCGTTAATAAGAGTTTTATAGATCAGTTAGATTGCCCCCTTCCCAAGTACTTCTCCAAGTACCGTTCTTTGCAGGAGGGTCTGCTCAGGTGTATATGGCCAGCCTTCCCCTATATTACTGAATGCATGTTTAAATTGTAGTATTGAGAGATACAGGTCTTACACCTCCCGCAGTTGAGTGAATTCCTTCAATCTCGCCACACCTAGAATGTCCACCAAAGTAGAAATGCCTGCACGGTTCCACTTTTGGAAACTTTGTCGTCTTCACACTCCGCTCACTATTTCTCCCGCCCATACAGGCGTTCTCCTGGTTCTCACCTTTCTCCGGCCCTTTGCTGCAGTGGCCATTAGCCACACCTTGACCACAGCTACGGTATGCTGTGGTAGAAATCCCCTCACCTAAAGGTACAGGTAGTGGAGGTACAAGCTTTTTCCCATTTCCTGCACGTCCAGCCTCAATGCCAGTTGCAGAAGATTGGTGAAGGCCAAGTCGTTAATCAGCACCAAGTGGTAGACCCCATAACATCAATGCCACCCATTTAAATCGTGCTGTTTAGGACACAGTGCTACACATGAATTTCCCCCATTCCACTAGAACCTCCCTACTTCCCCCTCTGAAGGTAGCCTCCTTCAAACAAAAAGGGGAGGCGTTGGATTATACGTTGAAAGCGTAGTAGGGAGGTCATTTTAAACTGCCCTTGGTATCTCCTGCCTTACTTTTCTAAATCTAACCAGGGCGGGTACTCTATTCTATTCAAATGACGCCTCTATCCTGTGTCACAACAAATTCCAGTATAGAAATCAATCTTTCTGGACTCATAGGGAGGTTGTAATAAACCCCTTTTTGTCCCATGGTTGGGTGCTAAATAATGTTGACTTCTCTTTTATACGCTGAGCCTTTTTCATATTTCTTAAGCATTTCCAAGCAGGATCGTTACAGCAGCTCGGGTTCACCAGATAACAGTAGGTCATCTGCATATAAAGAAATTCTATCTTCTTAGTCCATGTCCCATCTGAAAGCCTCTGCCCCTAGGCTCAAGTGGAGACAGAGGTTAGTCCTGTCTGGCTTACCGTCCCAGGTGAAAGGTCCGTGATGTAACCCAGTTAACCTTTATCTCTGCCACTGGGTCTGTGGATAACCGCTTAACACGCCCGAAATACTGGGCTTGCCTAACCCCTCCAGCACTAATAATAAGCTTGCCCATCTAATGGAGTCAAATGCCTTTCCAGCATCAAGGGACAAAAGAGAACCAAGATACTGCCTTGCTTTACTGCGCGGGCGATTCTGAATTTGTTTTGAGATCCTGAACGGTTGGTCAATTACTGCCATAGCAGGTCTCTATTCACTCTGTCTCTGCCAAGCTATAATCAACATAACAAATGTAGAGCAATTCTTCTCTTTTTTCAGCTTTTTGAGAACAAACGTTTATCATTGTAGTGTCAATAGTCTAGCATCGTTTCTTTAAGCCATAGGTAGTATGTTGGCCCCAACCACTCAAGATTCCAGCTCCCTGAGCAAAATCTGATCATATAGTTTTGCTTCTGAGTCGAGACTGGCAATCGTAATGATTTTTGGGATCAGTCCTGTCCTATTTTCTAAAGATCAAGTGTGGGATAGAGCTCCATCGAGAACCTGGGTTGTTTACGTGTCCAGGCAAATTAAAAAGAGAAATGCTAATGAACGGGACCAGAAGTTTGACTTGGATTTAAAGTTATTACTTGGCACTTCGGACATGGGAATGACACTATTGTTTGATTAAGCAATTTTCAACTGATGTGTGTTATTGCGCTGGTACAGCTCGGATATGAATGTGGCATCTGCACAGATTGCTTTGAACTTGTGTTTAGGTGAGTGGTTTTGTATACTTGCAATAATAACTTCTTTCCATTATGTGACTTTACCCATCTGGCTTCAATCAATGGTTTAGCCTCACAGCATTTTTTCTTGTACAGTCTTTTTTAGGTTGAGCTTCTGCGAGTCATGCTGTATTGGAGTACGGAATGGAAGCCCCGCCCACTCTCCACCCATATTCGTCATTGGCTTGTGCCATTGTCCTTCGCAAATGCTGGCTTCTGATTCGTTAATAGGCTTGTTAGTCCCTCCTTAGTACCACCTTGTCTTCATTCGTAACCTCCCATGAGAACTGGTCCTTTTACTTAAGTTCTTACACAGTGAGTCTTTTTTAGTCTGTAAGCACTATTTTCTTCAAATAGTTTCTCGTGCTGCAGGCACGACATGATTTCCTGCAACATTCAGCGCGCTGTGTGCGCTTTCACTTTCTAAGCAGCCCGGAGCAATGGCGGCCGCTTCTTTGCATAGGTCTTGCATTTACAAGAGTTTAAGCTATTGGCATTGTACATGACAATGTCTTTTATTTGTGTGTTAATTAACAAAACATAAATAAAAGGCATTGTCATTTACAATGCCAATAGCTTAAACTCTCGCAAATGCGAGACCTATTGCATTGCAAATGCTTGTTCTTTGTTGTCACCGCAGCGTTTAACTCCTCCTGGTTCTTAAATGTTTCAAGAGATCTGGACAACTGATTTATATTTTGTTTAGGACCCCAGGTTCTTCAGTACACTCGCCATATTATACATATGGGTTTTGATGAACATCATTTTGAGTGGCGCTCTCCTTGTAGGTTAGTGTGTGGCCTTGGTTACTAAAGACCAGTAGACCAGAAAGGAGGGCTTCCCGGCATAACACAATTTCAAACTCTGGTAGAGGGAAGTAGGGTCAATTTACTAACATTACTGAACCTTGGTTGGACCCAGCCAACCTGTTAAATGCTAATAAATAACATTTCAAAAGGCATAAGTAAGCAAACCCTGCTTCACACACCTGGATGTATTAGACTGTGCTGCCAGCTGGCCAACCATTCCAGTTCTAGCACTCATCCTTGTCTCAAAACGTACAGCTAGTTCCACACATTCTATCACCATGTAGCATTTGGCTAGCTTTTCCCCATTTTAAGGGGAAATGTCTAGGCCCTGTGGGACCTAGACAAATGAGCCATAAAACGCTGCATGCACGATATAGCTCACATGAACTCTGTGAAAAATGTTTGTTAAGGGTAAGTCATGGTTTCATTTGCTTATTAGGCAATGTGTCTTTAAATAAAAACTGAAATTCCCTGATAAAAAAATGACAGTGCAGTGACATGAGTTTTAGTAGGTGAACTACTGAAATTCACCAGGTATGGTTAACGATGCAACCACAACTCGCCTCCCAAAGGACAACTCAAGGTCTCATATGATGTGACAGAGGACATCATGAATGACATCACTAGTGACACTGCATATCACAGCACTGATAGATAGCATCATTACAAAAAGCCCAAGCATGGTAGTGCCGTACAAACAAAAACAAAAAAATTAGATACAAAACACAGAATCTCAAGGAACAACAATTTAAGTTTTACTTGGTTCTACACTGAAGGTGACACAGTATGGACACTAGTGTAATAGATTAACTTAGGATGCACAATTTGCCTCCACCCTGTTGCTGAACTAGGGGGAAGTGAAGCAGAAGAAAATGACTGTTTTGGTCACTGCGAAGAAAGCCTGGCTCTGCATGAAAACTGGGTGCAGGGCTTTGCAAAAGCATGAAAACAGATTTAAACAAAGCAGTGTTACCCTTCCTCAGCCAGCAGATGAGATGAATGGTTATGTAACCTTACACTACCATTACAACAGCCAATAGCTACTAAAATTCTAATGTCTCTCCTTGAAGAACAAGTTACTTACCTTAGGGAACGCTTTATCTGGTAGAGACTATATCTAGTCGCAGATTCCTTCCATGTCAATTTTCCAAGGCGTCAGACTGGATCCAGAAGATGTTTTGTGAGCTGTACTCCTGCACGCCAGTAGGTGGTGTCGATTGGCTCCGCATGGCGTTGTCCTTGCCAGAAATCACGTCCGTGTCACTTATATCGGCGTTGCCTCTGCGCGCTGATGTCAGTTACTTTTCACGACTCCACGCCAGAAGCGCAGAGCCATGAAGACACTGGTGTGTCCAAACTAGGCCCTAAAAAGGATCAGTCCTTACCCTAAAAATCTGTCCGCAGAGCAAGGAGGATGGGTGGGTGGGTCGGTAAGGAATCTGCAGCAACTCCAACACTACCATCTAGTCTCCCGAGTCCAGGGCAGACAAGACCTGAGCCAATGTGAGAATCCTGAACTTCTCTTTTTTGAGGAAGTAGTTGAGGATTCAGAGATCTAGAATAGGGCAAAGACCCTTATCCTTTTTGGGACCAGAAAGTAGCGGGAAAAGCAACCACAGCCTACTTCTGGCACTGGAACCCTCACTACGGCTCCCATGGCCAAGAGAGCCACGACTTACTGGCGGAGCAGGGACAAGTGATCATCCGTCAGCCAGTCGGAAGATGGTGGCATGGAGGTAGGGGTAGTCTCGAAGGGGAGGGAGTAGCCCTTTCAGACGATCTGCAAAACCCACCTGTCCGATGTTATGGACTGCCAGTGGTGGAGGTGAGGCGTGGCAGGACAAGACCTCGGTCTACATGACCCACGAGGCCAGTAGGAACCGCGCCCTCGTCCATGCAGAGGCTGGGAAGCTAGTGTGGCTGGGATAGGGTTGGTGCGTTTGAAAGCCCCTTCTGTGGCCATCAACGGAATGAAAGGCCAACTCGGGATGACGTGGGGCAGCCGAGAGGCCAAAGGAGTTGGTCGAAGCCCATGAGTCCTGAAAGCACTCCAGCGCTGAGTCTGCCTTGTCTCTGAAGAGATATGTGAAATCAAAGGGCATGTCCATGAGGGAAGCTTGAACATCCTCCGAAAAGCCAGACTTTCTTAGCCAGGCATGGCGTATGAGGGCCACTGTCCGTGAAACCACATTGCCCAGCAAGGCGGTCGTGTCAGTCCACAGCATATAATGAGCTTTGCTGCATTTCTCCCATCTGTGACTGCTTGGGAGAGGATGCCCCAGGCATTCTGCAGAGACACATGCTGGGCAGCTAGCAGTTTCAGGGAACGCTCCCTCAAAGCCTTCGACGCCATGGCCCGTCAATCAGAGCACGACCTGGAGTCATGGTCGAGCTCCAGACACCACAAGCAAACGAGATGTGGTTCCGTCACCGACATGGCACAGTGACATGAGCCACAGGGTTTGAAGCCTGTTTTCCTCAATGACAACCTTGACACCAGGAGGAAAAAATCTCAGAGAGTCTCGACAAAACGTCACAAAAATTCTGTAAACTGACAAAGGCCTTCTCTCGGATCAGCGCTGGCTGGTGCGGAAAGAAAAGAACTGATGTCATATGAGGTGGCACCTATATAGGAGATGCGGACCTCATTTCCAGCGTGGATGACGCCACACAGAGACTACTGACACCACCTACCGGTGCACAGGGGTACTGCTCATGAAAAATCTTCCGGATCCAGTCGGACGCCTGGGAAAATTCAGGGTAAGAAATGTGCAGCTAAAAGTCTCTATCAGATAGGAAAAATTATCAGGGAATAGGTGCCTCTGCGGTTCAAGACAAGATATACTGGATCCTTTAGAAGAGATCTTGAATTCCACACCTTGGGATGTCGAACCTACACCTCGAGAGATGCACCTTTCGAGCTGGTTTTTTTTACTGCTCAGTATCAATTTGGCACTCAGGAAACAAACATTGCCTACAGCTTTTATTGTACGATGGTCCTCCGACTACATAGTCTTTTTGTTGTATTTCTCTTTTTTTTAATGAACATCTCACTGTCCATGACCGGACAGCGCACTGAGGGGTCGTCTAAATATTTACATCATTTGTTATCTCCCACCGCAAAATATTCATCTCTCACCATAAATGAGGGCATAACTTCATTTTTATAACTACCCTTAATGTCTCTAACCCAATGTTTAAAGAAACCCTCAACTGATTCCTAATAGTGTTGCATTAAATATAAATTGTTCTCTGTTTATTTCAAATTAATTCTTAATCAGCACCACTGGTAGCCATTAAATTAGCTGCCTGATGTACAGGAAAGATAACCTTCATTTTTATCAACATCAATTGTACTGAAATCAGTGACCTTCTTAAAATCAAATGTCAGATTTCATATTTTCTTCATTCCTGTGCAAAAAATTGCTTGTCGCCTCGAATTTTCAGATCTGGTCCAAAAATGGAACTATTGAAGCAAAAGGGGTTGTCAATACAGCACGAATGTGACGGGCTCAAGCACAGACAGAGGAAAACAAATGTGCAGGAATATCAGCACTTTACACCTGCTTTTCTCTTCTCTTCCAACAAACTCAGAAACCTCACTACTGAGTCTTAGAAACTGCTGACCACCTGAACCCATTTGCTTCCCTCGCCCCCACAGACACTTGGGTATCTATAGAAATCAATGCCCCTGCCAGTCCGCAAATGAAATAGGTCTTTGATTTAACTATGTTCTAAATGTAGTTATTGTCTCGCTAATTCAATGTCAGCAACAGGCCTTCTGTCCCACTTTCTTACTCTATATTTCAAGCTCAAACATTTCATTAACATTTGCATTAGCAATAACAGTATAGTCACTACATGATCACATTTTAACAATTCCCAGAGACAAGTGTCAGTTCTTACAGCTAGCTCAACACAGTAATGCTGCAGGCCGTACCCACTATCTGTCTACAATTGTACTGAGACAGACCTGGGAAGCGTGCAGAGCTTTTATTTAGGATATGGGATATACCAACTCTCAGCAGTGCCACCATGAGTGCCATATTTGTTCCCAATTTTTCGGGCATCCTCTACTCTCATGGACTTGCATTAAGACCAGCATGCACCAGTCCGTGCCCTCCTGCCAAATGTTCAACTGGGGCGGTGTATTCAATCTCATAAACTTATTAAATGTTTTAAGAATGGTCAATTGAATTAATATCCCTCTGAATACATCAATCTGCTGAAAGTCAAACGGTCACTTACCGGAACGCAATCACCCCTGTATGCTACGGCCCTCACTTTGTATTGACGCTTCCTTATTGTAGTATAAAGAACTTCCCGTAAGAGGGCTCTAACGGTGATCAAAATTGATGCAGAATCCACCACACAATAATCTAAGAGGCACTACGGTGAGCCTGCTGCTTTGAAATCTGACATGGATTAGTGAAACCATTTCTCTGCTGTAAGCAAAGCTTCAATCTAAAATAATGACTTTTCACAGAGATCCCCGCCCCGCCATCCACCTCCCGAACCTTCTTAAAAAAACGAACCAATCTCAACAAAACTAGGAATCCATATACAATCTGCGACATGGGTTTGGCGTTTGAATTTTTATCAACACTGGTTCTTTCTTGGAAAAGGTTCATGTGAGTAAGAAGGACTCAAAAATATCATCTTAACCCAAGTCGTGCCGCTGCTAGAGACTGACTGAAACAGTGCGGTGCGATTTTTTTTAAAACCTAGTGCAAGTTCCTTTTCCAAAAAATGGAGTGATAAAATATCGACTGCAGAAACATCCAAATTGAGTTTATATGAATAACCTAATGGACATTTTTTATATTTAAATGGGGAAAGAAACTATTTCTACAATTAATTGTGAATTTAATAACTTATCCACACCCATCTCATTCTAAGTGCTAGAATGGCTTAGCAAACGCATATGTTTTTATTACAGGACACTGTTGAAAGGGGCAGTAATCAACAATCACCTGGCCAACTCCTTGCCTCCGCTTCCTCGCCAACATGTTTCGGTACGCCTCGTGTCGTGCAAGATTTTCCAGCTCTTGAAGGCTATCTCTGTCTGCAAACACCAGTCTTGCGAACAGTCATAGCTATACGCAAGGCCCTCTTGGACCAACAATGGACTCCTGATCTACACTAACAGAACAGGTAGGTAGGTCCCTCCTCCAAGGTCAAGAATGGTCAGTGTTTTATTAACCATGATTTTATTTCTGAAAAATGAAAACCTGCAACGAGCCAACTCTCTTAAATTCCTGAATTAAAAACGTTTTATTGTAACCGATAAAACTGTAATATACTTTACTATTTTAGTGCTAAACAAGTTAAATAATTAAGCCATATTGAATTGGTTCTAGCCAAAGGCTGAATATACACATTTTTAACTTGCATGGGCCTATGAGGGCCGAATAAGGACGAATTAATTTCACATTCCCTTCCAAAGTGCTAAATGAAGGTCTTACAAAAGGTTCTAGAACTTCTGGAAGGTTAGGAGACCCTGCCCCAAACAGCTGCCTCTTCACACACTATGTCAAGGCTCTGAAATGGCTATATAATCTTAGAATAATGAGCTGCTTAATCACTTAAGGCAAGCGCACAGGGAAAGTATGTAGAGCAGTGCTTCGCAAACTTTTGAGACCCATGACTCCATTTTTAGAACGGCAAACCTTTGCGGCCCACCTAGCTTTAATAGACATGAGGCGGACGGCGATATTTTAATGTAATAACAGCTATTGTTTGTAAACGTCACAACCTTCACCACGCCCTTCCATATCGGGCTGTGCCCGAGATATTGATCTGCCCTTGAAAGTGACAGATGTTGAACTGCGAAGGGGTCTACAGCTGGAACACTTTTCAGAGTGGGGTGCTAGCCGGTGGCATCCTTTCAATGAAATTCCAAGGCTTCTGAAATTCTCGATGTTGATACCAGTGATTTTAGCAAATCTGAGAAAACCCTTCTGCAGCGGAGTATTTGGTGCATTTTGGGCTATATATACGAGCTGTGTTTCTCCTTCCCCTCCCAACTGCTTCTCTAGGACTTTTTTTATAAAGAGGTCCCAAATGCTGCTGGGACACTCCACACTGCTTTTGCACCTCTTTGCTCCCTCGCCAAATCTGTTGCTTCCCCCTACACATTTCCCTACCTGCTCCTTTACTGCTCACCCACCCCTCACAATCTTTTAAAAAAAACATATATTTTTTTTTTTTGGAGGGCTGAATATCTGCCATTTTCTGCCAGACAACTCTGCATTTTCTTAATTACCGATCCAAGTGGCATCAGCCGTCTTTGACCAGTAAATAAAAAATACGCCCAGAGCAATGACGCAGCTGCCTGAGCCGCCACGTCATTGCACCCCTTTTTGACGATGCTTCACAGCCAATAGGTCGATAAGGCGAGACTATAATCTTAGTAATAGTTGTTTGACGGACAGTAAAGAAGCCCTTGAATCACCAGGTCAGTGCTGCCTGGGAAATTGGCCTCTGTGTGGTTGCCAAAACTGTACAATTATTGTTTCTTCTTCTAATCTCAATATCGTCATTTGTTTTTGTATGTGTCTTCTCTTGGAATGTGAGTTTTATATCTTGCCACTGTGAGCACAAGACCCTCAGCTTCTCACGACATCAGAGCAGAGAAAAGAGGCGACAACGGAGACCACTGACCTGTCCGCTCGGCTCTGACGGCCAGGACAAAGATGGATCTTATAGAGGTCAATGAGCGAGACCAGCCGCTAGCCTAGTGACCATGGCCCCTGTTAGACTTGGCATCTTTTGGCGTGTTTCCCCTGACTTTTTGCTTTCTGACCTCCCGGTTTTGACTCTGTTTTTGCTGGTGTGATGATTCTGCGCACTTTCCTCACTGCGGTCCAGTGGGAAAGTGCAAGTGCTCCTGTATAAAATGTGTTATGGATTGGTGTTTCCATGATTGGCCTATTTGGTTTAAGTGTCAGTCCCTTGTAAAGTGCACTGCGAGTGCCAGGGCCTATAGACCAAATGCTGTTGGTGGGCTGCAGCACTGGATTGTGCCACCCACGCAAACAGCCCGTAAAGTGTAACTCGGGCCTGCCATCGCAGAGCCTGTGCGCAGCCTGGGGCTGCCATGTCGACTTGGCAAGTGCACACACTTGCAAGTCCCTAAACCTTCCCTTTGCTACATGTTAGTCACCCCTAAGGTAGGCCCAAGGTACCCCTGTGGGCAGGGTGCGTTGTACGCGAAAGGTAGGACATGCCCGGGTGTGTGCGGCATGTCCTGATGGTGAATTACAGCCTAGTTCGTTTTTCACTATTGCAAGGCTACCTGTTCCCCTAGGCCAGAACGGGCAGTTTTGATTATTACAGCTTATAATCCTAACTGACCCCGGGAACATGGTAGAAATTCGAGTTTAGTATGCCTGGACTCAGAATGATAAAATGCAGCTTTTAGTAAGGTTGGTTTTAACATTCTGTGTTTGAAAATACCACTTTTAGAAAGTGGGTATTTTCTTGTCTAACCATCCAAGCCTGCCTCTGCGAGATTGTGTATTCCTTGTCTGGAATGTGAGTGACAGGGGCTGGGGATGCCAGGAGACAGGGTGAGTCAGCGCAGGGCTGAATAGCCAGATCGACCTGTAGATGGGTGGGAGGGGTCGCACCTGGGCCCTGAATAGGACAGTGCCTTCCCTCCACAATGCTGGCTCCACCTCCTGTGGTGCGTCTGATGTCCCTGGCCTACTCACTGAAAGAAGGGACGGAGACTTGTCAACAAAGTGCTCCAGAACTGGTTTGGACTAGGCGAAGGCCCTCTGCCTTCAGAGAACAAAGGAATTTGGGATATAAATATTGGGGCCCTGGCCCCATGAATTTAGATCTCGCTGGAATCAAGGAACCTGCCAAGACGAAGAGCTGGAAGAGCTGCCAGGAGGAGTACTGCCCCTTTGCTGTGTTGTTGCTTTGATGGGTTGGCCTGCAGCTGCTGCTTCTGCCTTGGGCAGTGAAAGGACTGGACTGAACTTTCTACAAACTTGTGATGAGTATCTCCAAGGGCCAGGAACCGAGCTGGCCTCCTGTTAAGAAGTCTCAGGGACTACAAAGACTTCACAAGCCTCTGGGTACCGCTTCTGGAACGCTGTTTCAGTTGCCACAGAGGAAGGGAACCGCAACCGACTCCGTCAACCGAATCCATCCCTGGATGGTGACCTGTTTGCACTGCAGACCGCATCGCCCCGCTTCGCATCGCAACCCTGGTCTCACCGTGGGCGACGTCCGACGCCGCCAACATCGAGCCGCTGCTTGCACCGTGACCTGTGGGCACCGCAGTTCGCATCGCATCGCTTCACTGGGCCAGCCGGACCAGACCCGACACTGTCGCTGCAACTGGCTCAAGAGTCGAGACCGCACCGCATTTGGGGCACCGCTCGCACGTCTGCGACGCACCGCTCCGACTCGCACCGCTGTCCGACGCCAGCTCCCGCACTCCGGCTTGGTCGCCTGCATCGCAACCTGTCAGCACCGCATCGAGCATCGTCTCACCCTGCATCGCACGCCTTGGACTCACCGACTCCGTCTGCACGACGCTCATCGAGCCGCTGCCTGCACCGCATCGAGGGACACCGCACCTTGCATCGCTCCGTCTTGCACCGCAACCGCGACGAACGCCGACCGGCTCGTACACTCCGTACCAGCCACAACGAGAAAGGTACTGTGACCGAGTCTGTTCACGACTCTGCTGGCCCGTATCGACGCGGTCAGCTGGAACTGTTAGACTCTGTGGTTTTCAGCATCGCGGTAGGCTCGGACGGAGCTACCGACTCGTACGAACTTTGCTTTTGTGCTATTCCTGCAAAGAAGAAGTTACCGTATCAAGCATTCATTTTTAAAGTATAGTATTGTGGATTTTTGTCGTAATTGGTCTTGTCTTGAGTATATAAAATATTGGTTATTTTTCTAAACTGGTGTGGGGTCCGTTTGTAGTGCTTACACTGTATTACTGTTGGTTATGTGCAAATGCTTTACACACTGCCTCTGAATTAAGCCTGACTGCTCGTGCCAAGCTACCACGAGGGTGAGCAGGGGTTACTTCACGAGTGTAACAACCCTTACCCTGACTAGGAAGAAGGGTCCCTACTTGGACAAAGGTGCAAGCCCTTGCCAACTAGAGATCCCATTTCTAACAGCCCCCAACTTGTAGCCCATGGTCTCAGGGTTCAGGAGGGTTGCAAAGGGAACAGGAAGTGAACAGGGAACTAAGAGCCCAGTTTACCCTCCTTGCCCCTTCCAGAGCCAGTCAGCAGCCACAGGAGACTGTGGCGGGTTAAGGATGGAACAAGGGGGCGATCCAAGGATATTATCTAAGATCACAAGGTGCATGATTCGCCTTCACTACCCCGAGCATTCTGGTGAATCACGTTTTTGGAGAGGAGGAAGTGTTCCTAATGTTTTCCTTCTGGTTCTGCCCACTGAGGACTGAGAGCTACTCTTACTACTTTCACCAGATGCTTGAAAAGACTTATGGCCCACTGCACTGCAGTACCCACATGTTGAACAGGATGAACCCTTCAGCCAGGCCCATTTCACAGACTATGGGAAATTCATGTGTTGATGGCTTTGGTTCCTCTGAAAGATATGAATCCTGACTGCAAGTCGCTCGTGGGGATTTTAGTTAATTTTCCATAACATATGACATTGGGTGGGGCCACTCCTTCCAATAATCTTGCCAGGCGAAGGAAGGATGGAAATGGGACAGAATGCCATCTTACTGGGGTTTGTCTTCTGTTTTTACGTAAGAGGGTTACGGTTGTATTATTTAAAGGCCACAGGAACAAGTCTTCGAGGAGCAAGTTATTTCTTCTGGTGTGTCAGTTGTAGGAGGGCAAACAGTTCTTGACAAAGGATGACAGGCACGTCTTAGTCAACAAATGTGTTGCCTTTATTTTCTCTAAGACCAGTTGAAGGTGTAGGTTCGAAGGTGGTGATGGTTGAGAGCCATGATAGGGCTGAAAGGGAACGCTTTACAGTTGGAGATGATCTGTTTTTCATGTTATCTTTGGCCAGGACACTGACACAGCACAGGCACACTAGTCCAAATACTAAATGCGTTTCCATCTAGTATTCAGGGATAGTGATGTGCGTTTTCAATATTGTAACACAGCGGCAGCAGCTCACTAATATTATTGCAAATAATCTGTGAGCCACTACCATTTCTCAAATGTGAGGACCTGTTTCGATCTAAAAGGAACTTTAAGGATGTTGATAAACAAACATTTCTCTGCATAATGTCTGTAAAAGACTCCCACACATCCCCCGTATTAAATAAATAAAATAAAAAAGTGGCATTTAAAACAATCTATCTTTAAGAATTATTCAAGGTCATCAGGGCAGGACTGTGTGGAGAACAGAGCCAGATCTATAAGGGGGGGACCCCTAAAAGGCTGGGGCCCTGGGCTAGAGCCCACTTTGCCCATGCCTTCAGACGTCTCTCGTTTGGGATTTTAGACACAAAAGGCGCACAGATGTTTACAATCTTTGAGAGGGCACAGGGTCTGGACCACCCGAAGGCATACAAGAAATCACAATCCCCTCACACACTGCGAATGGTAACTCTGCAAGAGCTCATGCCAGAGGACAGAATGACCCATTTGCCAACACAGGATGGTCTATTCCCGAACCCCGGACAAGGGCACACAAACAAGCTGCACGGGGACGGGCAGATGCCAGCATACAACGGGTTGCAGATGTTACACGAGAGGAGAACCAAATAAGTGAAGTTTACAAAAACTCCAAAATCACAGGGACACATCTCATGAACTCCAGATCAGACTCCGTAGGCGGGTTATGACTAAATGGAGTTAATTTTCCTCCTGTCAAGAGGAACTTTCCAACCCATGCCCCCTTCTTTCAGAACAGAAAATCCACCTCTGACTGCCAAGTCCGATGTGAAAGGCGAGCACCATGAACTCCAGATGAGTTTGATTTCTGCTATGAAAACCTGTGGAGGCTGAAAATATCTTTACTGGCTGCCAAGTAGCACGGCGGCTGCTGCGTTTGTTTTTATAATACAGCTGTGCTTCCAATTTTTCTATCTGCCATGTCCAAAGTTGAACTTTACGGGTTCTTTGCATCACTGGAGGTGATGGTCCATTACTACTGCCCTGCCTGCAGATCTTGGTGCCCGAAGCTCTCCACTGGGTCCCTATATCAGGGTGATTTACGGGGCAAACATTACACAGCATTAATGCACATCTGGCAAATTTCAGTCATCAGCCATTACTACACAACTTCTTAGAGGTAAATGTGTGACTTGCACTATCAGACTCACTAAATATTAGAATAATATAAATAACCTCTAAAATATAGTTTGTTTATTCATTTTAACACGAACGTTAGTGACAGATGCACCTTGGAAATGCTAACAGTGTGACTGGCTCTTTTTGAGAGACCAGCGCGCAAAACTACATGAAAGGAAACTCGCACAAATCATGCTAACAACCGAAAAAAGTGTTAAAGTTTGGTTAGCAGCCTCGGTTCATACACCCAAGTCTGGTTGCAAATATTTACCCCAATACCAACACTGGCAGATCTAGTCAGAACAGGCTGTGAGGATATTTCTAGCCAGTGAAACTGGATTCAACAACTCATGGGCAACCAGTCAGTTTCATCACAGACACTGCACTACCTCCTCTCAGTGATCACAAAACCCCTGCAGACAAGCTGCCTCCAATATTTCATGCCTGGGGACAGAGTAAAACCTATTCAACAATATCTCGAGCTAGAAACAACTGATAAAACAATATCACCCAGGAGCTGCAGGGCTCGTGGTATACCGTGCCCAGGGCAGAGTTGGCATTTCGTCACTCATCCTCGCCCCTAATGTGATCCAAATACATCCTCAATATATAAAGTTTAGGGAGGTAAAACGTCGACGCCTCATCACAGTTAACTTGTTACTTCTTCACTACCTTTCTTATTTTCATCTTTATGCTTTTTTTCTCTCCCACGTATATTTACACATTTTATCATCAATACGTGTTTGGCTGTTTACATCACTGCTTCATCAGGGCTGTAAAAATTAAAAGTGTCACACACTGACACATAGTTTACAAAGATATCACGAGTCGATGTATATTAATATACCAGTCCATCGAAGAACTATTCAAGCCACTGGTTACTAAGATATTATTCATTTGAAATGTTTACAGTGCAATAAAGTCAAACATCACTTATCTATATTGTAAATATATTGTGGAAAAATAACTTGCGTCTTAACTAGCTTTCACTTAAGCATACAGCTACCACTATTTACACACACACACACATGGATATATTAAGTTTAACACCGTTAGAGTGCAATTATGTTACAAAAAAACCCGAAAAACACTTTAAGGCCACCAGTTACAGTTAGCTTTGCAAACCACAGTATCAACACCTGCCAAGCAAAACATCTCACAGCAGCAAACCGCGCCTCACAGCAGCAAACCGCGCCTCACCGCAGCAAACCGCGCCTCACCGCAGCAAACCGCGCCTCACCGCAGCAAACCGCGCCTCACCGCAGCAAACCGCGCCTCACCGCAGCAAACCACGCCTCACCGCAGCAAACCACGCCTCACCGCAGCAAACCACGCCTCACCGCAGCAAACCACGCCTCACCACAGCAAACCACGCCTCACCACAGCAAACCACGCCTCACCGCAGCAAACCACGCCTCACCACAGCAAACCACGCCTCACCACAGCAAACCACGCTCACCACAGCAAACCACGCCTCACCACAGCAAACCACGCCTCACCACAGCAAACCACGCCTCACCACAGCAAACCACGCCTCACCACAGCAAACCACGCCTCACCACAGCAAACCACGCCTCACCACAGCAAACCACGCTCACCACAGCAAACCACGCCTCACCACAGCAAACCACGCCTCACCACAGCAAACCACGCCTCACCACAGCAAACCACGCCTCACCACAGCAAACCACGCCTCACCACAGCAACCACGCCTCACCACAGCAAACCACGCTCACCACAGCAAACCACGCCTCACCACAGCAAACCACGCCTCACCACAGCAAACCACGCCTCCACCACAGCAAACCACGCCTCACCACAGCAAACCACGCCTCACCACAGCAAACCACGCCTCACCACAGCAAACCACGCCTCACCACAGCAAACCACGCCTCACCACAGCAAACCACGCCTCACCACAGCAAACCACGCCTCACCACAGCAAACCACGCCTCACCACAGCAAACCACGCCTCACCACAGCAAACCACGCCTCACCACAGCAAACCACGCCTCACCACAGCAAACCACGCCTCACCACAGCAAACCACGCCTCACCACAGCAAACCACGCCTCACCACAGCAAACCACGCCTCACAGCAAACCACGCCTCACAGCAAACCACGCCTCACAGCAAACCACGCCTCACAGCAAACCACGCCTCACAGCAAACCACGCCTCACATGTGAACAAATTGAAGCGCTTATGATCCTACGCTTGATGTAACATGACATTTCACCTTACTACTATTATGAATGGCACAACTATTTATACAGTATGTTTGTTATTATATGTTTCACTGGGGGTGCGAAGTCTTCATATTTATTATTATAAATATTGTTACGTCATAAGCATTACATTTGGTGTATGATAGATATATGGTCTGCATGGCAGGTGTTGTTGTGGAGCTGAACATAACACAGGAATTTCACTTCTTGGCTTTTATTTCTAACCACAACTGCCCTTTACCTGTGGTTTCTTATGTGATTTTCATAGGTTTCTTTAAACATGCATTAAGATATTATGACCATCACCATAACCTCAAATTAACTTTCTTTTATTTATTTCTTTTAGGCGAGAAGGTAAACGTGTTTTGCTGGTGGTTGCAGTGAGCGTGTGGTAGGTATGGTGGTAAGTGAGACTACCTCTGTATCATGTTGCTGATGGTTGCAGTGAGCGTGTGGTAGGTGTGGTGGTGAGACTACCTCTGTATCATGTTGCTGATGGTTGCAGTGAGTGTGTGGTAGGTGTGGTGGTGAGACTACCTCTATCATGTTGCTGGTGGCTGCAGTGAGGGTGTGGTAGGTGTGGTGGTAAGTGAGACTACCTCTATCATGTTGCTGGTGGCTGCAGTGAGAGTGTGGTAGGTGTGGTGGTAAGTGAGACTACCTCTATCATGTTGCTGGTGGCTGCAGTGAGGGTGTGGTAGGTGTGGTGGTAAAGTGAGACTACCTCTATCATGTTGCTGGTGGCTGCAGTGAGGGTGTGGTAGGTGTGGTGGTAAGTGAGACTACCTCTATCATGTTGCTGGTGGCTGCAGTGAGGGTGTGGTAGGTGTGGTGGTAAGTGAGACTACCTCTATCATGTTGCTGGTGGCTGCAGTGAGGGTGTGGTAGGTGTGGTGGTAAGTGAGACTACCTCTATCATGTTGCTGGTGGCTGCAGTGAGGGTGTGGTAGGTGTGGTGGTAAGTGAGACTACCTCTATATCATGTTGCTGGTGGCTGCAGTGAGCGTGTGGTAGGTATGGTGGTAAGTGAGACTACCTCTATATCATGTTGCTGGTGGCTGCAGTGAGGGTGTGGTAGGAGTGGTGTTAAGTGAGACTACCTCTATATCATGTTGCTGGTGGCTGCAGTGAGCGTGTGGTAGGTATGGTGGTAAGTGAGACTACCTCTGTATCATGTTGCTGATGGTTGCAGCGAGCGTGTGGTAGGTGTGGTGGTGAGACTACCTCTGTATCATGTTGCTGGTGGCTGCAGCGAGCGTGTGGTAGGTATGGTGGTAAGTGAGACTACCTCTATATCATGTTGCTGGTGGCTGCAGCGAGCGTGTGGTAGGTATGGTGGTAAGTGAGACTACCTCTGTATCATGTTGCTGATGGTTGCAGCGAGCGTGTGGTAGGTGTGGTGGTGAGACTACCTCTATCATGTTGCTGGTGGCTGCAGTGAGAGTGTGGTAGGTGTGGTGGTAAGTGAGACTACCTCTATCATGTTGCTGGTGGCTGCAGTGAGGGTGTGGTAGGTGTGGTGGTAAGTGAGACTACCTCTATCATGTTGCTGGTGGCTGCAGTGAGGGTGTGGTAGGTGTGGTGGTAAGTGAGACTACCTCTATCATGTTGCTGGTGGCTGCAGTGAGGGTGTGGTAGGTGTGGTGGTAAGTGAGACTACCTCTATCATGTTGCTGGTGGCTGCAGTGAGGGTGTGGTAGGTGTGGTGGTAAGTGAGACTACCTCTATCATGTTGCTGATGGTTGCAGCGAGCGTGTGGTAGGTGTGGTGGTGAGACTACCTCTGTATCATGTTGCTGGTGGCTGCAGCGAGCGTGTGGTAGGTATGGTGGTAAGTGAGACTACCTCTATATCATGTTGCTGGTGGCTGCAGCGAGCGTGTGGTAGGTATGGTGGTAAGTGAGACTACCTCTGTATCATGTTGCTGATGGTTGCAGTGAGCGTGTGGTAGGTGTGGTGGTGAGACTACCTCTATATCATGTTGCTGGTGGCTGCAGTGAGCGTGTGGTAGGTGTGGTGGCAAGTGAGACTACCTCTATATCATGTTGCTGGTGGCTGCAGTGAGGGTGTGGTAGGAGTGGTGTTAAGTGAGACTACCTCTATATCATGTTGCTGGTGGCTGCAGCGAGCGTGTGGTAGGTATGGTGGTAAGTGAGACTACCTCTGTATCATGTTGCTGATGGTTGCAGTGAGCGTGTGGTAGGTGTGGTGGTGAGACTACCTCTGTATCATGTTGCTGATGGTTGCAGCGAGCGTGTGGTAGGTGTGGTGGTGAGACTACCTCTGTATCATGTTGCTGGTGGCTGCAGTGAGCGTGTGGTAGGTGTGGGGCAAGTGAGACTACCTCTATATCATGTTGCTGGTGGCTGCAGTGAGGGTGTGGTAGGAGTGGTGTTAAGTGAGACTACCTCTATATCATGTTGCTGGTGGCTGCAGCGAGCGTGTGGTAGGTATGGTGGTAAGTGAGAATACCTCTGTATCATGTTGCTGATGGTTGCAGTGAGCGTGTGGTAGGTGTGGTGGTGAGACTACCTCTGTATCATGTTGCTGATGGTTGCAGCGAGCGTGTGGTAGGTGTGGTGGTGAGACTACCTCTGTATCATGTTGCTTCTGGCTGCGATGAGTGTTTGATAGGTGTGGTGGTAAGTGAGACTACCTCTATATCATGTTGCTGGTGGCTGCAGCGAGCGTGTGGTAGGTATGGTGGTAAGTGAGACTACCTCTGTATCATGTTGCTGATGGTTGCAGTGAGCGTGTGGTAGGTGTGGTGGTGAGACTACCTCTGTATCATGTTGCTGATGGTTGCAGTGAGCGTGTGGTAGGTGTGGTGGTGAGACTACCTCTGTATCATGTTGCTGATGGTTGCAGCGAGCGTGTGGTAGGTGTAGTGGTGAGACTACCTCTGTATCATGTTGCTGGTGGCTGCAGTGAGCATGTGGTAGGTGTGGTGGCAAGTGAGACTACCTCTATATCATGTTGCTGGTGGCTGCAGTGAGGGTGTGGTAGGAGTGGTGTTAAGTGAGACTACCTCTATATCATGTTGCTGGTGGCTGCAGCGAGCGTGTGGTAGGTATGGTGGTAAGTGAGACTACCTCTGTATCATGTTGCTGATGGTTGCAGCGAGCGTGTGGTAGGTGTGGTGGTGAGACTACCTCTGTATCATGTTGCTTGTGGCTGCGATGAGTGTTTGATAGGTGTGGTGGTAAGTGAGACTACCTTTATATCATGTTGCTGGTGGCTGAAGCGAGCGTGTGGTAGGTATGGTGGTAAGTGAGACTACCTCTGTATCATGTTGCTGATGGTTGCAGTGAGCGTGTGGTAGGTGTGGTGGTGAGACTACCTCTGTATCATGTTGCTGATGGTTGCAGCGAGTGTGTGGTAGGTGTGGTGGTGAGACTACCTCTGTATCATGTTGCTGGTGGCTGCAGTGAGCGTGTGGTAGGTGTGGTGGTGAGACTACCTCTGTATCATGTTGCTGATGGTTGCAGCGAGCGTGTGGTAGGTGTGGTGGTGAGAATACCTCTGTATCATGTTGCTGGTGGCTGCAGCGAGCGTGTGGTAGGTATGGTGGTAAGTGAGACTACCTCTGTATCATGTTGCTGATGGTTGCAGTGAGCGTGTGGTAGGTGTGGTGGTGAGACTACCTCTGTATCATGTTGCTGATGGTTGCAGCGAGCGTGTGGTAGGTGTGGTGGTGAGACTACCTCTGTATCATGTTGCTTGTGGCTGCGATGAGTGTTTGATAGGTGTGGTGGTAAGTGAGACTACCTTTATATCATGTTGCTGGTGGCTGCAGCGAGCGTGTGGTAGGTATGGTGGTAAGTGAGACTACCTCTGTATCATGTTGCTGATGGTTGCAGTGAGCGTGTGGTAGGTGTGGTGGTGAGACTACCTCTGTATCATGTTGCTGATGGTTGCAGCGAGCGTGTGGTAGGTGTGGTGGTGAGACTACCTCTGTATCATGTTGCTGGTGGCTGCAGTGAGCGTGTGGTAGGTGTGGTGGCAAGTGAGACTACCTCTATATCATGTTGCTGGTGGCTGCAGTGAGGGTGTGGTAGGAGTGGTGTTAAGTGAGACTACCTCTATATCATGTTGCTGGTGGCTGCAGCGAGCGTGTGGTAGGTATGGTGGTAAGTGAGACTACCTCTGTATCATGTTGCTGATGGTTGCAGTGAGCGTGTGGTAGGTGTGGTGGTGAGACTACCTCTGTATCATGTTGCTGATGGTTGCAGCGAGCGTGTGGTAGGTGTGGTGGTGAGACTACCTCTGTATCATGTTGCTTGTGGCTGCGATGAGTGTTTGATAGGTGTGGTGGTAAGTGAGACTACCTTTATATCATGTTGCTGGTGGCTGCAGCGAGCGTGTGGTAGGTATGGTGGTAAGTGAGACTACCTCTGTATCATGTTGCTGATGGTTGCAGTGAGCGTGTGGTAGGTGTGGTGGTGAGACTACCTCTGTATCATGTTGCTGATGGTTGCAGCGAGTGTGTGGTAGGTGTGGTGGTGAGACTACCTCTGTATCATGTTGCTGGTGGCTGCAGTGAGCGTGTGGTAGGTGTGGTGGCAAGTGAGACTACCTCTATATCATGTTGCTGGTGGCTGCAGTGAGGGTGTGGTAGGAGTGGTGTTAAGTGAGACTACCTCTATATCATGTTGCTGGTGGCTGCAGTGAGGGTGTGGTAGGAGTGGTGTTAAGTGAGACTACCTCTATATCATGTTGCTGGTGGCTGCAGCGAGCGTGTGGTAGGTATGGTGGTAAGTGGGACTACCTCTGTATCATGTTGCTGATGGTTGCAGCGAGCGTGTGGGAGGTGTGGTGGTGAGACTACCTCTGTATCATGTTGCTGGTGGCTGCAGCGAGCGTGTGGTAGGTATGGTGGTAAGTGAGAATACCTCTGTATCATGTTGCTGATGGTTGCAGCGAGCGTGTGGTAGGTGTGGTGGTGAGGCTACCTCTGTATCATGTTGCTGGTGGCTGCAGTGAGCGTGTGGTAGGTGTGGTTGCGAGAATACCTCTGTATCATGTTGCTGGTGGTTGCAGTGCGTGTGTGGTAGGTGTGGTGGTAAGTGAGAATACCTCTGTATCATGTTACTAGTGGCTGCAGTGAGCGTGTGGTAGGTGTGGTGGTAAGTGAGAATACCTCTGTATCACGCTGACTGCACCCGTGGTCAGCATAGCCTTCAGCTGTGATCAGCGGGGCCTGTGCACAGCCAGGCCCTGTGCAAAACCACCCTGCAGCCAAGCACTGCAGCATGCATATTCCAGACATGTGCAACTGTGATCGCAGGGCCCATGTGACCAACAGTCAGCTGTACAAGCAGTTTACAAGCTAAACTTGCATACAAATTTGTCAACTAATGTCAATGCTATCAGCAAATCAAGGCTCTTTGACCCCTCCCCACACACACACACATACATACATACACACACACACACACCCGCTGTGTCACTCACTCAGCAGGGAATCGGACGCTGTTTGGATTTTTAGGGCGAGCATTCGAGACCTCTTGTATATACTTTAGTATATACTTATATGTGTATGTACTTTATGGGCTTTGGAGATCAGCCCTAGGACTTGTCTGCTTCCGCTTAGGGACTTTTTTTTCTGTTCAACTGCCTCTATTTAACTGTCTTGATTGAAAACGACCAGCAGAGGTCAGTAAAATACCAGAATTGCTTTCTGCTGAGAGACTTTCTTTTTTTTATTTTTCTGGCATCTGCCTCTATTTAACTTTCTTGATAGAAAACGACCAGCAGAGGTCAGTAAAATACCAGAATCACTTTAGCATTCTCTAGATTCCGGTCCATAGAAATTGTCTTCCACGAGCACCCGTAGACAACAATATTTTTTTCAGTGATATGACCACCGAAGGCCTTGATTTTATATTAAAAACAGAGCTTTGGACTATACCATTTCCCGCTGAAAGGCAATATTTCTCTCCATGTGTTCCCATACCAGGCGTGTCACGCAGTTTGGTGCTTACTTTCCCTCCACGTTAAAGAACAGTAGATGTTTCAGCACCCAGGCTAATGTGGTGCATAGCTAAATACATGTAAGGTCCCAAAGGCGAGACCGATTACATTGCAAATGCTTGTTTTTCTTGACTGAGACAAATCCACACTGCATCTGACTCTTTACAGACGCACAGACCTGTGCCCCAGCCAGGAGCCATGTGCAGTCTACATTTTTTCCTCACCTAAGAAAACGATTCACACCGCTTCAGTCTCCTTCCTGGGGCTTGGGTCCCAGTGAGGAGACAGAACTTGGTTAATTAAACTAAATTGTGCCTGGTTCCTTACAGGGGCACAGACACTTCTCTGTCCATGATGGGCATCGTGAAAGGGGTGAGTCAGTGCACCAGAAAGGAGCCAGATGTTGTTTGGATGTTTTCCAGGCGGAGAAAAATCCTAACAGTGTAGGACTCCTTCCTGGGACACAGACAAGCCGAACTGTGCCAGCAAAGGAACACTTTTTGTCCCCCACCACTCCTTTTAACTGTGCAGCCTGACGGATCAGCACAAATTTAGTAATAAAAACAAGAGGGTGCTACACGTGTTAATCATCTGTCAAATTCTGTGCAAATTCATCAAATTGCACGAATGTTGTAGGCAAAGCGAACAACGTTTGAATAGTCAAGATATCTTTAACAGTTAACCCTTTTGACGTAATACTAATTTCAGAAAAAAAACCATTAAACAATTAATCAGAGTTACACCGAACCAAGCAACGGCATTCCTTTGACTGTAGTTGTCATTGGGAAGTTTGGGGTAATTTCACTCAGCTTTTTTTTACGTTATCGAAGATCAAAAATTCCATAATCAAGGTCAAATAGAAAAAGTGGTTTGTTTTTTTACCTTACCACAATTCCCCCAACTTCAGCGCCTGTCCTTCCTCACCAAAAACAGTGCACGCTTTCTCCCTTTCCTGTGTGGTCTCGCTCCTGCACCCCACACCTCGGCCTGGACTTGACTTCCTAGCATGCCTCCTGAGTACCGTCCTCCATTGTGCCCTCGCTTGGCATCTTACTGTCCCTTGTAGTGAAGAAGGGGCGGTGCTCTGGGCACAGCCTTTGAATTCACCCTTCCTTGGCAGGAGGATCCGTGGCGGATTACACTGGTGTGTTATCCCAGTGAGCTAGATCATAGCCTCCCAGGTGAAAATTCTTTTTGTGCTTCCAAACTAAACAGTGTATTTGTTCAGTGCTCATTTTAACCATGCAGTGTACTTCCTGAGTAGGCGTCACTGTACCAAAGTCGCCTATAGAAAAGATGCATTGAAGGTCTAGGGAGCATGCGTGTTCGAGTTCAAAATCACTACATTGGCACCACAAGACCAACAGCGGAGTCGACCCTCTCCATGCGCCAGAGAGCTGCCAGGAAACCTACACCCAACACCTCATGAGTGGCAATCTTTGGAAAACGCCTGTAGCCAAGAAGCATTGGTAGCACCCACTGACAGTGCGTCCCGGAGAGTTTTTTACATCAGAGTTCTCAAACATCCATCAATGGAGCACCCATACCCGAGGGAGGAGGACATAGATTACATTTAGATGGAAACTGCTTTGAATCTAAATCCCAGCTTCTATCAACTTGTTAACTAAAAAGTATGTTACTTAAAGCTTCAGAAACACCCGAAGTTATCCATTTATTGCTTCTGTTCACCACCCTCGCTATCTAACAGCACGATCCAAAATTCCTTTTGCCCTCACAAATCCTGTATGAAATGTACTCTTTCTTTGTGGTGTTAAAATTTCAACACTTTGCCGCCTCATGTTTACAAAACTCCTCAGAGCGCTTTGCCGAGTATTGTATAATTATTTATACCATGCAGGTTTCTGGCTTATGTCAAGGGACTGATGGCAACTGCCCAGCGACTCCTGGGCGAGGTCCAGAACGGCTCTTCTTTAAGCAGTTCTTAGGAAGTCTACAAAAGATGGACACATGCACACTTGGTGGGGGCTTCAAATCATGGTGCTGCGAACCGGAAGTTCCCACCGCTCTGAACATATTCGATTCAATGCTCAGCATCCTCCACCTGTGCTTTAAGACTGGCACTCGTTCGTCCTCTGACTGAGGCCAAGAAGCCGTGGCGCATCAGGCAGAGACTTACGGTAATGTTTTATTGTCGAGCAGATTAACAGCTCTCGTCTAACACTCCAAGGCTGCTTGTGGCTTAAGATTCATGGCATCTACAACTTCAGAAACACTGGACTGAAGGAAAGCCTTGCTGTGAAGTTGGAGCTGCCTGACACAAATTCTTCACTTGCAACATTGGTACTTTGTGGAGGACACCAGGACAGGTCACAATGTTTTGTACTTCCCCCACCGAGGGGATCCTTGGTAGAAGGGGTATTCTATTGGAGAAAAAAACACTAACACAAAAATACTTAGATGCGCATCCACAAATAGGTGAAGCTCGAACTGAAGGAGATACCAGCACATTGGGCGGGCACACTGGAAGTCTGAAGACCTCTCAGAGGAGCAACACTCAATAGCTGTGCGCAGAATAAGGAACGGGGAACAAATCTTGGAACTAACAGTCTCAGCCAATGTATGCCACCATGTGAGGAATGCTCTGGCTACCATTAGATTTAATGGCAAAGCCCGGTGCCCATAGGAAATTTGGCGTACGATCAGCGCTTGATGGCCCATTCAATCTGGACTTTCCATAGCTCCGGAGATGCAATTAGATCTTCAGTTCCTCTTGAGTGCTAATTATAGTGAAGTGGTCCTTTTCGCAGCGGTGCCGGTTGGCTCGCAAAGACTTATTGATGGCCTACATGATTATGAGCAGGTAAACATTCTAAAGGTGAATCTATTTAAAACCAAAAGGTAGGTTGTCTGGGAAATTAGCCAAAACTCTTTCTTGGCATATTAATAAATTGAGACGAGAACAAATTAATACCTATCCATCCTTGGGTGCTCTTCTAGCTCGTAATTTCAAGCGATGCAAGCACGCACTGGAGCTAGAACAAAGATCTCGTACTCTACTACGCACGGTGAATTATGTACAGTTATGGCGGGCGCACTTGGGGGCGCTCTAGCTGGATGCAGTCAAAACTGACCGCATGATCCATTATGGAGCTCCGGCTCTTGTATTAACGAGAGGCTTAAACTCACTGCAAACAAGACCGTATGAAAGATACGGAATTTACATAATGCTACTTCTCTAGCTAAATTGGTCTTGAGCTCGGTCTCACGAAGACCTTGATATTGCTAGACCAACAGCAATCATTTTTAGCCAATATTCCAAAGGGTAAATCAATATGCAAAAACTGGAAGCAAATGATTGGGGTGTCCGGGGAGCCTTGAGCAACAGAAGCAGATATACACGTCTCGGACACTTAGTATACCGAATGGTACCCAGACTGGGAACACGTTTCACCCAACATGAGTGGAGTTTAAACAACTAGTAAAGTCAGACATGGCAAATCAGAAATTAAACAAAACTTTAGGAAATTTCCTGGACACCTACTGCACATCTAGGAAAACATATCTGGATTCAAACTTATCCAGCTAAATAAAGTTGCAATTTTTATTCTTTCTGTTATATCGGCGCTTGATTATCCCTTTCAGACCGAAATGCCTCAATAGATCGCCGCATCTTAAAGAAACTGCTGAAAATACTGCGGCATCAGGCTAGCTGCAGACAAACTGCCACAGCCTAACTTTATGTTGTAAAGGAGCCACAAATACGGCAATACGCACATTCATGACGTTTATGGAGGGGTCTCTAGGAAATTTGCTAAATAAGGATTTTAAGTGCACTTGACCGCTAAGGCATCTTTCATAAAGTAGATACTATCATGACCTCACACATTCTAGCATTATTCCTAAAAAGTACAATTATTCATTTATTTTTCTGTGTCCTGGCCTTGACTAACCTGTTTATCTTTCTGCAAATGTGAGGCCAGCTTTGTCTGGTATTAAATTTATGAAGTATCTTTTATTAGATATTCTACATGTTGTTACTATTAGTTCTTTTGTGTGATTTCCCTTTTTTACCAGTTAAGTAAAAAGTACCAGGACAGTGTTGAAGGAACCGAAGTCTCATCAACTTCCTTGTGGGATGTGGCAAGAGCCCTGTGTACCCATCACTGGAGATGCAGCCCCGCCCTTACTGTTGGGGAACCAATGGCCGTCATACAACAGTATCTGCACTGAGCAAGCCATCCGACTAGGGTACGTAAGCAGCAGCAGAGATGTTCAGGACTGACAAACACCACCTCTGATGGGCTCACGAGTCCAGTCTTCACGTGACCCTGAGAACTGTAGCCTGTGTGTTTTCAGTATCAAAACCATCGTAGTTAAGGTTGAAACTGGTATCCTCAAAAGAGTACTGAATGGTCCGTGGATCCTATTGTGATAATCCCAACATTTTCTCTCTCGTGGGATTAATGTTTTCGACTTCATATTTGTCAGGCCTCACACCACGCTGTACCGTGTCTCGTTGGAAGCCACAAGTTATAAAATGGATGCTTCCACGGACACTTACAGCCTGTGCAAAACGAACCGCATCCTTTCCAGGGCTAAAACCAATGAAAATAGTGAGAAAACAGTTGGTAAACAATACAATTGAACACCAACCTTATACCTTCTAATATTACAGCGGTGCCTTAAAAACCACTGCTGTAATATCAGTAGAGGAGGTGTGTTTGGCGATGATCAGAAAGCGTGTTTGACTCAGAACCACAAATCAACTCATGCATGCATCGTAGCAAGACAGCAGGATAAGAAATCTAAAAATAGTGGCCATGTTGTCGGCCACTGTGGGGTTTAGAGTTGACGTTATCAAATGCCCAGGCAATGCACAGCATGTTAATCTGAACAAGCATTTGTAATGCAATAGGTCTCGCATTTACACGAGTTTAAGCTATTGGCATTGTAAATGACAATGCCTTTTATTTATGTTTTAAAAACCAAAACATAAATAAAATGCATTGTCATTTATAATGCCAACAGCTCAAACTTGCGTAAATGAGAGACCTATTGCATTGCAAATGCTTGTTTTAGGTTTGGAACGGATTGTGCCATAAATAAATAAATGAAATAGAAAGCCACGCAACCTTTCCAATGCAACACATTAAACACCATATAAACATACCGAAAAATTAAATCTACCATTCACCCAGCTACAAAGCAGATAAATGTTTCAAGTTTTCAAAAAAACAACAAAATTAGAAACACAAATGCGACATCAGTATTTAAAAAGTAAGCACATTATTACAATATAAAATGTAAATCTAGATACGAAAACAATATACAAACACAATCCGTTCCGTACACAAAACAAATTACACAAAAAAAAACGCAACCTTCCTGTCAGTTAATAACTTTAAACAGCATATAAACCCACATGACACTACAGCAGCTTTAACAAACAAGGAGGCGCTGCAAAAAACACGTTGAGCACATACAACAAACAAGAAACATGCGTGACGTTAACAAAAAAATGTACAATAAAGCGGACATATAACCTTTGCGATTGCATTACAGCAGCTTTAACATCGTGCACATAAAACAAACAATAAAAAATATAAAGCTTTAACAAAAGATGCTAGGAGCAGAGAGTGCGTGTGTATGGTGGATGGCGGGGAGTGCGTGTGTAGGGTGGAGGGTAGGGAGTGCATGTGTAGGGTGGAGGGTAGGGAGTGCATGTGTAGGGTGGAGGGTAGGGAGTGCATGTGTAGGGTGGAGGGCAGGGAGTGCATGTGTAGGGTGGAGGGTAGGGAGTGCATGTGGAGGGTGGAGGGCAGGGAGTGCATGTGTAGGGTGGAGGGCAGGGAGTGCATGTGTAGGGTGGAGGGTAGGGAGTGCATGTGTAGGGTGGAGGGAAGGGAGTGCATGTGTAGGGTGGAGGGTAGGGAGTGCATGTGTAGGGTGGAGGGTAGGGAGTGCATGTGTAGGGTGGAGGGTAGGGAGTGCATGTGTAGGGTGGAGAAGGCATGTTAAGGGCGGAGAGTGGAGAATGCAGGCGTGGAGTGAAGATCTCACCTGTGGAGGGTGATGGAGAGTGTGGTGGGGACTAGTGAAGCACATCCTCGTAGGGTCAGGGGTAGAGAGGGATACAAAGGCATGGGGGGTGAGGGCGGATGCAGATCGGCGAATAGTGTGGAGGTGAGTAAAATGTGTGGTGGGGGACGGTGTCACGTCACGGCCAGAGCGGGAGACTTTGGAGCGTCAGATCAGAGTCTCGGCGTCGGCACCGCAGCCTGTGAGTCTGGGCACATGACTTAAGCCGCCATGACTGAAAATGAATGTGCCCTTGTGTAATGTGACCGGTAATCGGGTAAAGCGGTTCAACGCCTTCGGGGCACACAACAATGAGCAGAGCAGGGTGTGAAAGATTTATGCAGGGGCAGGAGACCCCTCGGTTGCAGTGACACGCTTAAATTGTCTGCATTTGCATCTTGTGAGATCGGTGACACTTTGCACACATCTCGTGTAAATAGTGTCAATCTGTACTAGTTTGCATCGGTCTCTTGTGATACCAGTGATACGCTGCAATTATCTGCATTAATATATTGGTAGATCGGTTACACTTTGCACATATCTCTTGTGATACTAGTGTCAGTCTGCACGAGTTTCCATCTGACTCGTGACATCAAGGACACTCTGCACGTCTGAATTAGCATCTTTTGAAATCCGTGCTACTTTGAGCACATCTCTCTCTCTTGTGCCATCAGTGTCTCATGTGAGTTCATTTTCACTCTGCACCTGTCTCTTGTGGCATCAGTGTTAATTGGCAGCTGTCTCATCATGCGAGTGTGATCGGTTTCACTCTGCATCTGACTCTTGTGACATCAGCGCTGAGCGCTTGCACCTGTCTCGGGTGACATCTCTCACAAGCTAACTATTGAGACAGCCTCGTGCTTAACAGATGCCGCTGCACCCACAAGAGTTATAACTTCAGTTCTTCCTCGTGTGCACAGTGAAACACGTGTCAGTGAAACGAGGCACAGTTCCACCCAGGGCTTTAAGTGGGAAAAAAAAACTGGGGGTGCTCTAAAAGGGGCGTGGCAAATTTCATAAAGGGGTGTGGCCTATCCGAGTAGGGGCGTGGTCTAAATCAAGATAACTAGCATTGTGTGTTTAAGAAAATCATGAAGTCGCATCCAGCAAAGGATAATAAAATAGGCAAAAAGGTATATTTATTAAGTATAAGCCAAAAATACCAAACAGTTTAAAAACATGTAAAAATGATTTACATTACTTAGAAATGTATTGCAGGATTTCCCAAAATCCATGAAGATATTCACTGTGTCTATTTTGCTGGGGTTTCTCACAACAATTTTCTTCAGCAGACCTTCTACCTTTTGCCAGCCAACTCTTTACATACAGCTTTGCGTCAAATGTTTCAAATGGAGGACTATTGAGTTTTACCCATAAGCATGAAGAAATGGTCTCCACAAGAAGAGAGGCCCTTGTTGGACTAGCAATTAAGTTCATTGCGCTGAAACCTCTCTCGCAATCCGCATTACTTGCTGGCAGGGTTTCCATGCAAACTACTAACTTTTTTAATGCTTCAGGAGTTTTCTTTCCACCAAAATCTTTGAAAAGTCTAAAAGCTTGGATAGTATCTCTTGCTGGCAGCTGAAACTCTGAACACAGTTTCTGGATATCGGTTTCACCATAAAGAATGCATTCATCACCAGAAGGCAAGTTGCCTGCATCTAGCACACTGAAGCTGGCTATAAGTTCTTTCTCAGAATCCGGGGCACATCGTTTATTGATATTTACAGACAGACTTTGGTAAAACTGATTTTGATTAAGGGCAACAGAGTTACTTCTACCATGGAAAAGTGGAACATTCTTGAATTTGCCCTCGTCAACTGCTCTCTGAGCCGCAGAAGCAAACTCCCCTGGTGAGTCCTTCATTGCTCTAAATATACGTACTTGACTAACCAAAAGTCTGTGGGCATTAACAATTGTAATGTCCCTCTCTGTAAGGAGAGTGATAAGTCTTTGAGCTCTTGAAGTGCATCACACATTACCCCCAAATCTCTGATCAAAGAATAGGATGTAAGCTTCTTCAAGAGACCTTCATACTTACTCCGGTCTCTTATGGGTCTGGATGGGTCTTTAGAAGCATTCTCAAAATGTTTGCACAAGGCAGGGAAGCAGTTCCAAACAGCTTTCACAGATCCTTTGAGGCCCGAAAATAGAGCCCCCTAGAGACCCATTTCGAGGCCCCCCCAAAAAAACTGGGGGTGCTCAGACCCCCACAGACCCCCCCCCCACTTAAAGCCCTGGTTCCACCTAAATTGAACACTGATATAATTTTAGGCGGGAAAGAGCAGGGCTGGAGCGCTCATGTTCGTTGTTTCGTAGAGAGCACCGCTCGACCTTAAGTAAATCAGCAGAAAACAACATATATTCTCATTTATGCCATGTGACTGGCTCCGCCCGGCCCTGCCTTCCTCTCGGAGTCCAGTCCGTTCTGCACCCACTCAAACCTACACGCCACAGCCCTGCGCTAGTTTTCGAGTCCAAAACGACGTGGCAAAGTCCCTCCCTCTGCTGAAGTAATATGCCCTTTCGCAGGTCAGTTTGGCGAGTGACTGACTTACTTCAGTCACAACGCCTTTCAGTGCCGGACCTGACTTGTGACTGACTGTACTTGGTTATCTTATCCTTTCAGAGGGGCGTCCGGCATGTGACTGACTGACTCTACACCAATCACACCGACTTTGAGGTGTTCCTGACTTGCAACTGACTGGCTTTGCTTATAAACCTTCTGAGTGAGGAAAAGCTTCTGGCGGGGAAGGAGAACAAAGCTCTGCAGTGTCCGGTGAGATGCCGGCGCCGCACACGACGGGTCACTACTCATTACAGTAATTAAACATACAATTTCAAGCGCATACCGCTGCAGCCGCCATTGTCCCCATCAGTGTCTATATAAAATAGTGCTCACCCACCAGATAAAGCCCACCGTGTAACGCCGCAAGCACACGATCCAGTCCGGATGGGCGGGGCCTAAAGGAGACAGGGCGGTCACCAAAAAGCCTCGCTTTCAATCGGAGGCCAGCGTTTACCATAAAGGATGACGCCGGCCAATAGAAAGAATGGGCGGCGCTTCCACGCCACTTCCGAAATCTGCTCGATTACAAAAGGTCTCGCAGAGCGAGCAGCGCATGCGCTGCAACGCTAGGCGACACCTAAAAAGGGCTGTCTGTACCCGGAAAGGCACGGAGAGTCTCCCAACACACAGACCACGCCGACTGTGTAATCAGGTCCACGGATTCGGGGCCATCCTGCACAGACAAGGAAAGTATCCACTCACGAGGAAACTCCATCTGCTGCAGATTCTGAAGCGAGCATCATGGTAACCTGGCAGAGGGGAGGTGTAAACTGATGGGCTGGAGACACGTGCCCCACACTCCTCAGCTACAGCCCCCCTTTCTGGAGAGACCGAAGCCAGGCCGGCTGGATAGACTTTGGGGGACTATTCTAGATTGTCATATGAAGTTCAAAGATAATGGTTGACAGCACTCCCAACAAAATTTAACAATGAAAATAATGCAAAACCACAAGGGTTTCCACGCGCTTCACATGTGAGTATGAATGGAAATGATCGCTACCTTGCGACTTTAACAGAAAGTAAAGGCCTTGAAGCAAGCCTGACAAACCCTACGCCACTATCCAGCTAAGAGGGCCAGAAGCACCAGAGACCGAGGCTATACATGGTCAGGAGCGTAGCACCGGGTGCCAAGAATGGATGGATGACAGAACCCCACATGCACTGACCACGCACGCCTTTACAACGCACCGGGTGTCAAGGATGGATGTATGACAGAACCCCACATGCACTGACCATGCACGCCTTTACAACGAACCGGGCGTCAAGGATGGATGGATGGATGACAGAACCCCAGATGCACTGACCACGCATGCCTTTACAACGCACTGGGCGTCAAGGATGGATGTATGACAGAACCCCACATGCCTTTACAACGCACCGGGTGTCAAGGATGGATGGATGGATGACAGAACCCCACATGCACTGACCACGCACCCCTTTACAACGCAGTCTCTACCCCCCACTGCGAAATCACCTTGCGTTGGGGGGCGCTGGACTTTGGAATAATAGAACTTGCTTCTCCAACTCCAGTCTACACAACAGTAGGGAAGCTAAACCACCTCTCCCGTGCCTGTGACACTGCAGAGCTCCACCAAACCACCTCTCCTGCAGAGCTCCGCCAAAACAGCTCCCACGCCTGTGACACTGCAGAGCTCCGCCAAACCACCTCTCCCACACCTGTGACACTGCAGAGCTCCACCAAACCACCTCTCCCACGCCTGTGACACTGCAGAGCTCCATCAAACCACCTCTCCCACGCCTGTGAACCTGCAGAGCTCCGCCAAACCACCTCTCCCACGCCTGTGACACTGCAGAGCTCCGCCAATCCACCTCGCCCATGACCCTGCAGACCTCCGCCAAACAACCTCTCCCACGCCTGTGACACTGCAGAGCTCCACCAAACCACCTCTCCCGTGTCCATGACCCTGCAGAGCTCCACCAAACCACCTCTCCCGTGCCCCTGCAGAGCTCCACCAAACCACCTCTCCCGTGCCCCTGCAGAGCTCCACCAAACCACCTCGCCTGTGACCCTGCAGAGCTCCGCCAAACCACCTCTCCTGTGACCCTGCAGAGCTCCGCCAAACCACCTCGCCCGTGACCCTGCAGAGCTCAGTCAAACCACCTCGCCCACGCCTGTGACACTGCAGAGCTCCACCAAACCACCTCTCCTACAGAGCTTCACCAAAACAGCTCTCCCACACCTGTGACACTGCAGAGCTCCACCAAACCACCTCTCCCATGCCTGTGAACCTGCAGAGCTCCACCAAACCACCTCTCCCACGCCTGTGACACTGTAGAGCTCCGCCAAACCACCTCTCCCACGCCTGACACTGCAGAGCTCCACCAAACCACCTCTCCTGCAGAGCTACTGCAGAGCTCCGCCAAAGCAGCTCTCCCACGCCTGTGACACTGCACGCCAAACCACCTCCCCTGCAGAGCTCTGCCAAACCACCTCTCCTGCGCCTGACACTGCAGAGCTCCGCCAAACCACCTCACCTGCAGAGCTCCGCCACCCTCTCCCACGCCTGTGACCATGCAGAGCTCCACCAACCCACCTCCCCTGCAGAACTACACCAAACCACCTCTCCCACGTCTGTGACCCTGCAGAGCTCCGCCAAACCACCTCCCCTGCAGAGCTCCGCCAAACCACCTCTCCCACGTCTGTGACCCTGCAAAGCTCCGCCAAAACCCCTCCCCTGCAGAGCTCCGCCAAACCACCTCTCCCGCGCCTGTGACACTGCAGAGCTCTGCCAAACCACCTCCCCTGCAGAGCTCCGCCACCCTCTCCCGTGCCTGTGAGCATGCAGAGCTCCGCCAAACCACCTCTCCCATGCCTGGGACCCTGCAGAGCTCCACCAACCCACCTCCCCTGCAGAGCTCCACCAAACCACCTCTCCGTCTGTGACCCTGCAGAGCTCCGCCAAACCACCTCTCCCGCGCCTGTGACACTGCAGAGCTCCGCCAAACCACCTCCCCTGCAGAGCTCCGCCAAACCACCTCCCCTGCAGAGCTCCGCCAAACCACCTCTCCCATGCCTGTGACCCTGCAGAGCAGCGCGCGGATTGGTCTGAGCGGGAATGAAAGACGCTCCGCTTAGGCCAGGGAGTCTGTGGGGTTTCTCCAGCCCGGCTGCTCAATGCAGCTAGGCTGGAGAAAACCGAAGTGCGCATGTGTGTTTTAGTCAGCCTGAGACGGCCGGCTAATCAGACATGAGCACTTAGGGAGTGCACACGCACTCCTCCTCCCCCGCCATGCTCAAGCTGGCTCAGAGCCGGCAAACGAAAAATAAAAGGATGCTAGAGCATTGTTTTATTTTTCGTTTGCTGGCTCTGCGCCAGGCAGTGGGGGGACACTCCTCAACATTGCGGAGAAGCTGCCACTGTAAAACTCCACAGAGCTCTCAGAAGGAACTTCATTCTTAGCTGCTCAATGCCCTCTGATTCGATACTTATCGCCCCCTCCCAGTTCTGCCAGAGACCCTCGCTCTGGTGCGTGCCCCTCCTACCTCCACTGCGGACTCCGTGAGTACTCCACACCCAAAGCTGACTTGCATTACCTCTATATATAAACAGTGAGAAGGTGGGAGAGCAGAATGAGAGCGAACATGTGAATGTGAGATAAGGAGACAGGAAATGTAGGGGGTCGGAGAAAGAGCCATGGGGAGGGCTCAAAACTAGGCGGCCTTGGTACGCAGCAGCCCCGGCAATCGGCACAGTGTTTTTTTTCTTTTCCTTTGTTTCACGATTTGAGTACTGATGCCACAATACCTCAATCAGTAGCGCCTACCGGTGTTCTAGCGCTGCTTCACCAATGCCCTGCACACTTGACCAGCAGCAGCCGTTGCTAAAGCAGTAATCTGCAGTGAAATCCCCAGTGGCGGCTGCTCAATTGGGGCGTAGGAGCGCCGCCCCACTGCTTTCTCGCAGAGAAGCAGAAAATAAAATGGTATTTTAAATACCATTTTATTTTCTGCTTCTCGCACTGCGAGAAAGCAGAGGTATGCCTGGTTGCGGGCGGGAGGATATGCCTGGTTGTGGGTGGGCGGGTGGGTGGGCGGGTTGGGGAGGAGTGGCTTGCACCACCACTCTGAGTGCCTTGACTGCTTGGCCCGCGGCCGACCAAAGCAGTCATGCGCACTCTACATTTTCTCCATGCAGCCTACATAGAGAAAATGGCGTCCCTACTGGTGCCCGGCTGGGCGCCGTCCGGGACTCCTCACCAATCACAACGCTGCCATTGCAGCGTGGCATAGGTGCCGAGAGGGAGCGAGGCTGCCGGTGGAAGACGTAGATCCGGCTAGGAGTGGCAGGAGCTTAGGCGGCGGCGCGTGACCAGGGGGAAAATAAGTTTTTTTTAATTATAATTACCGTCCCTCTCCCCAAACCCCCCCCCCCCCAACCCGCGCAACCTCCCCCCGCCCGTCATGCCAGCCGCGACAGCGTTTAAGACATGTTTAAAAGGCTGTTGTAATTCTAAAACTGTCCCAATATTTAACTTAGCCGAGCGCGCAAATTAGTGAATCTGACCCCATTTGTTTTGTGAAGTATGCAGGCCAATACTCGCGCATTAATACTTAAGGTGTGTGTTTATTTATGCCAGGTAAACGAATCACTCTTCACTAAACACAGGGGCGTCGTCGCTATAAATGGCGCAGCAAGTGCAGCAGCCTCCGGGACAAGGTGTGTGCGGCGCTCACTTCACCCAGATTAGTGCTGTTTTTATTGCTCGACTCGGCATCCATTGCTCCTCGACTACGCCACAGACTAACCACAGTTATACCCCAATTACCAAACATTTGTTACAGGATACCGGCTTTCATGGTTAGGCCAGACGAGGAACTCCGAGGCCGCATGAGGACAAATATTGCCCCTTTGCAATGGCTGCTGCCTGTTGTGTTATGGATGTGGCGCAGCCTGAACGAAGCAGATAAGAAGCACACCATTGTGTAAGGGTCGTTATATAGTGCAAATTATATGTACAGCCACTACCCCTGTTTCTGCTTTGCAGCGGGAAGCGTTTGCACAACAGCATATGGCGAAGATACAGGAATATTAATCCCTTTAGGTCATGGGTCCTCAGAGTCGGTCAGTGCTCCCGCCCCGCACTAACCACTGTTCCTCATTGTCTCGTTTAGAGATGGGTAACTGCTGGGCGTCTGATGGCAGAACCTAAGCTGCCGTCACCAAAGCACACCTTACAACAACAAGCTACATACATTTATGCAGGCTAGTGCCATTCAGACACAATAAAAAGTCTCCACTGCTAACAGGAAAAGCGTAAATCTATTTGAGCAAATCTACCGATACATTGCACCCTCACCCCGGACTGTGAAAGCTTGCGGTAAGTTGAATGTATGCATCCTGCCTCTGACTTTTCATGAGTTCAACCTCTCGAGCTCGGAGGCAGTTAGAGAAGCGCACCCCTCTTCTCCGTCGCCTGATCCAATGCAAGCGGTAGTCATAGCATACGTATTGTGATTCGTGTGACAGAGCACTGGACACTAACGAATATCACCACGGATGCCTAGGTAGTGTCAAAAGGCTGCTTTATTCGAGGTCATGCAGGACGCACCACATAACATCCTTTGTGTTCCTGCTATTCTAACAGATATCTACTAACCCATACTCCGGCCCTAAAGAGTTCCGACTCCCCCAAATAACATATCACTCTACAACTTCAACTTGACGCTTTCCGTTTGTGTCTTACTCCGACACTGGCTTTCCTCCTGCCCTCACTGTTCCTTGTCTCCCTCCCCTGGACTAAGTCTGCCTTCCTTTTCGCTCTTTTATTTCCTTCGTCCAATTTCCTGTTACCCCTTGTCTCGTCCTAACCGTTCACACCCAGCGACGCCCCCCTCCCTCTTCACATCCATTACTTCCTTCAAAACCCTGCCCCCTCAGCTTACTGTCGCAATTTTCAGAGGCACTGCTCTGTTGCAGGTAAACACGCAATGACAGAATGAGGGCGGCTGCGCAGCTCCGTGTTATTGCATCTGTGTCTCCCCGGGTGGATAGGGCGGTGCCCACCCTCCCTCCGCCTGGGGCCCCGCTTGTCTCCTACCTGTCTGCTTCTGCCACTTCACCTCACTGTGCTCAAAGAACGCATTAAGGGCCCAGCACAAAAAACGGACACTACACTAAGCCAGTGCATTGTGAATCACTGCCAAGTGACGTTCCATGTCATGTAACTTTTTCAGACATACTTGGGGTTTAGCGAACAACAGAGTATTATGGTAATTGTCATTTTCCTCTTACTATTATATGTAAGAAATCAAAAATCATAGCATGCAAAACCTTGTTGCCTAAAAAGTTAGGACTAACTAAGGGTGTTACATATATCATTGGTCTACTTGGTAGCTATGCTAGATGAAATGAAATGGAGATTTATAAAGCACACTACTATCCGTAGGTGTCTAGGCGCTGAAGAGATAGTAAGTGAAGGCAAAGACGACGTGTGGAGTAGGGTGAGTAATTGTACTGATTACTAAACAGCCAAGTTTTAAGTGCTTTACGAAAGATAGTCAGATTTCCTGTGGTTTTTAATTTAAGAGGCATCAAGTTCCAAAGTTTGGCGGTGGCCACCGCAAAACTCTTGCCTCCCCAAGTGGCTCTCTTGATTTTAGGTACAACCAAATTGGCCTGGGAGGACGATCTTAAAATCCTAGGTGGGGTGTATCGGTGAAAGAGCTGTCTAATAGATTCTGGGCCATCAAAATGCAGAAGATGGGTGTATTTGTGGACTAATGCAGAAGATGGGTGTATTTTTGGACATCTGTGTATGACCCGCGCCACAGTTCACCTGTGTTAAAACAAGGGAGCATGCACTGGTTCATTAAAACACAAAGTGACACCGATGACAGCTTTGAATAATTACTGCTTGAACCAGTAGCTGGAATAAAGTTCAATTTATTTCTAAAGGGGCAAAGATCATTTTTATCTATCCTTTCCCAAATGCAGCAAAGTTATTAAGCAGGAGCTTGTGTCTTTACAGTCCCCACCAGTTCAGTTCCATGGTTCACTGCCCAGGATTTCATGGAGAACAAAACTATAAAGCAGGTGCACACAGGTGTCGTAGCCCTCAATGCCACGTGCAACCATATGAGCCACTGCTGAGCTTTTTGGGCTTCAGCCCCTGTGCATGTGTGTTTTACCCATTCGTTGCCATTACAAACCTCAAAAGGCAAAACCTCCCAAAATGGAACGCGCTGTTCGATAAAAATCCTGGAATGGTTTCGAGGCTACATCATGTGACAGCACACAGCAGCTATGGTTGCACAGGAATATGAACCAAGCTACTTTAGCCAAAGCACGCTGCACTACCTTCTATGTGTCTGTAAATTAAGGAGAAGGCAATCAGCAAATGATATCAGCATACGCAAAGATTGTCCTCTATAGCTCATAAAAATTGGCAATTTCTTAAATGATAAATAATTCAATCGTATTGCTTTATTAACCTTCCTGCTTCCTCAAATTTGCTTGAAAATGCACCATTTGTCCACTCTTTTTTCAAAAATTTCTCGGGGAGAGAACCCCCCCGAAGGTTGTTCAGGCTCGCTCGCCGCAGTGCAGTACGACAAGAATTTTACACCTCACCACTTTCAAATGTCACCAGCCGCCACTGCGCTACACTAGAGGGTCGCTACAGCATGTTACACCTACAAGTTAGGAATTCCTACACCTAGTGCCAAACGCACCGCATTCACACTGCAAGGAAACGCCGCCACCTAGCGGTCTGTGCAGAAACTGTGCTAAAGCAGTAAAGTGGGAAGGCGGATGATGCACGTGCGCCCTCCCCGCAGATTTAACAATATTCATGGGAACCCGGCCTACCACAGACCGTGGAAATATGCTGGGGTCCCGTTAACCCCGGAATTCAAAGATAAATATGTTCACTCTCAGTTTCACCCGCATAACATTACAAAACTGGAAGGTGGGCGGCGCAACAGTGTTCATTTGTTAAAATCACCAATTAAAGGGAGGAGGGGGGGGGTTTAAGGGAGGGTATCTCTGACAGTTCATTAGTGATGCACAGTCAAATTCCACGTGTAATCATGTGGCCATTGGACAGGCTTTTTGGCCAACGTGAAGCCTCTATCATCAGTAGAGAACCATTTGCACAATCCAAGGCTATTGGCTGACTGTTGCTCTGGATTTTTGAGATCCTCAAGCGTGGCAGACCGCCTTCAGAACACACACATTTCAGCAGCTCGAGTGGTTGGCGGACTGAAGCACTGGAAACATGTTGGTTCAAACTTCCTTAGACTACACAGGCTCCCGCTCAGCCAGAGACGTTTTAAGGCATGGGCAAAGTGGGCCCTGGCCCAGGGCTCCAGCCTTTCAGGGCACCTGTGATACAGTCAGCTTTGTTCTGCAGAGTTCTGCCCTTGTGACCTCGAATAATTCTTAAACACATTGTTTTATATACTGTTTTCCTTACATTTATTTTTAATGTGGGTGATGAGTGAGAGTCTATTACAAACATTTTGCAAAGAAATGCTGTGTTTATGTTTAATTCCACAACCATAAAAAAGTTTATTTTAGTCAAAACAGGATTCACATATGAGAAATGGAAGGGCGTCCCAGAGATTATTTGCAGTAATATTAGCGAGATGCTGCTGTGTTACAATATTGAAAACACACGTCACTATCCCTGAATATTAGATGTAAACATATAGAATTTGCACGAGTGTGCCTGTGCGCCGTCAGTGACCAGGACAACAAGCATTGGCATAGCCAATAGGTCTCGCCTTTGGGACCTTATGTGTTTAGCCAGAACTTTTGGCTATGTTGTAGAGCATTGTGGCTGCTGTGCATCATGTTGAAAAGTTATAATAAAAAGTGTTAAGCATTTTTCTTACCTTTATACAAACCAAGACGACATTATATATAACTGAAAAACCTGATTAAAAAAAGATTTTAACATAAAAAATGTATTCTAGTTTTTTTGTATTTGTACTGCTGGCAACTTCTTCCTGCCTGTTTTCATGTTTGTTATAATTTTTTTCTTATGGTGGAGCGGGACATAAATAACGGGGGAGTGGAGGTTGGAAACAGTAATTTAATTAGAACACGAGCAGCGGACGGACACTAGGGGAGAATCAACAGATAGCAGATTCCAAGGGCAGACTGACGTGATGCTTAGGTGGTGCGCTGATGCAAAATGGTGGTGGTGAATGATGTGTGGTGATACTATATGGTGTGTATTGGAGGTAAGTTGTGGATTGTGGTGTTGTGGATCTGAAATATGTTGTTTGGTGTGTAATTATGCGGTGTGTATTGGAAATGTGTGGAGTTGAATTGTGTGGTCTTGAACTGTGGTGTTGAGTGAAATTATGCTTAGTGAAATTTTGTTATGGTGTGTAGTGCATTTATGTTGATTGGTGATATGTGGTTTAGAGTGCATTTATGTGGAGTCTATTTATGTTGCATTGAGTAGAGTCCAATTATGTGGTGTGTAATTATGTGGCACTGAGTGGTATTATGTGGAGTGTATTTATGTTGCATTGAGTAGAGAGTAATTATGTGGTGTGTAATTATGTGGTAGTGAGTGGTATGTGGAGTGTATTTATGTTGCATTGAGTAGAGTGTAATTATGTGGCGTGTTACTATGTCACACTGAGTGATATGTGGAGTGAATTTATGTTGCATTTAGTAGAGTGTAATTATGTGGTGTTTAATTATGTGGCACTGAGTGGTATTATGTGGAGTACATTTATCTTGCATTGAATAGAGTGTAATTGTGACGTGTGATTATGTGGTACTGAGTGGTATTATGTGGAGTGTATTTATGTTGCATTGTGTAGAGTGTAATTTTGTGGTGTGCAATTATGTGGCACTGTCTGGTATTATGGGGAGTGTATTTTGTATTCACTAGAGTGTAATTATGTGGCGTGTAATTATGTGGCACTCAGTGGTATTATTTGGAGTGTATGTTGCATTGAGTGCAGTGTATTTATGTAGCATATAACTATGGCACTGAGTGGTATTGTGTGGAGTCTATGTTGCATTTAGTTGAGTGTAATTATGTGGTGTGTAATTATGTGGAACCCTGATCCACGAATGTTAGTCTTGTGAGGACGGTTACTCCATATGGACCTGGTCAATGCATACTATGTATAGACACGAGTGTCCGGAGCGCAAAGGAGCAGTTCCAGCTGTTATTATGAAACTGGAAACCCGGAGCGGGAAGCGCCATAAACAACCCAGTGTTAGCAGTGAGCCTGAGCTGACATCAGCTCCTCTACAGGCCTTGATGAAAGCCAGAGCGGGTCACTGGGTGAAAGGAGGAGCCCCACAGTCCCCGGGGAATTAATAGTAGCTCCTTCACATGTAGGCACGCGCGGCAACAATATTTAGTATTCTATCAAAAATTGCGAGATACCAAAATCTCTCTCACGGTAATATAATACACTTTAACATTTGTGTACACATTATGTAATGTGTAGGCATGCGCAGCAACATTATTTAGTATCCTAAAAAAGAAACAAATGCGCACGGCATTGTTGCTAATAAGGAGCAGGTCACTGGGTGAAAGGAGGAGACCCACAGCCCCCGGGAAATTAATAGTAGCTTCTTCACGGGCCGTGCTCAAAGCCAGAGCGGGTCACTGGGTGAAAGGAGGAGCCACACAGCCCCTGGGGAATTAATAGTAACTAGGGCAAAACTGCACTGTGCGTGTCACCTCCGCAGGGTCCTTCCCAGCCATGACGGTCCAGTTGTCTCCATTGACTAGGCTGAGCTCCAAATGGATGAAAGGGAGAGCAAAGGCACAGTGAGGCTGAGTGAGGCGGAGTAAGGCATAGTGGGGGATGCTGTTACACAGCTGATCCCGGAACCCTGATCCACGAATGTTAGTCTTGTGAGGACGATTACTTCATATGGACCTGGTCAATGCATACTATGTATAGACACCAGTGTCTGGAGCGCAAAGAAGCAGTTCCAGCTGTTATTATGAAACTGGAAACCCGAAGCGGGAAGCGCCGTAAACAACCCAGTGTTAGCAGTGAGCCTGAGCTGACGTCAGCTCCTCTACAGGCCTTGCTGAAAACCAGAGGAGGTCACTGGGTGAAAGGAGGAGCCCCACAGCCCCCGGGGAATTAATAGTAGCTCCTTCACGTGTAGGCACGCGCAGCAACATTATTTAGTATGCTAAAAAACAAACAAATGTGCCTGGCATTGTTGTTAATTGGGGGCAGGTCACTGGGTGAAAGGAGGAGCCCCACAGCCCCCGGGAAATCAATAGTAAGTAGAGCAGAACTGTACTGGGCGCGTCACCTCCGCAGGGTACTTCCCAGCCATGACGGTCCAGTTGTGTCCATTGGCTGGGCTAAGGTCCAAATAAATGAAAGTAAGAGCAAAGGCACAGTGAGGCTGAGTGAGGCGGAAAAAGGCACAGTGGAAGATGCTGTTACACAGCTGAGCCCGGGTCGCTGGTCTCTAAAATGTAAGTCTTGCGAGGACGATTGCTCCCTATGGAATTAGTCAAAGATACGAGATACCAAAATCGCTCTCAGGATAATATAGTACACTTCAACATTTGTGTACACATTATGTAACGTGTAGGCACGCGCGGTAACATTATTTAGCCCGACATGGGCTACCAAAAAACCCAGTACTGTAGGGTGCCCGACATGGGCTACCAAAAAACCCAGTACTGTAGGGTGCCCGACATGGGCTACCAAAAAACCCAGTACTGTCAGGTGAACCTCTACTATGCTGCGGGCTACAGTGCTTTGTGGCGTCTGCCGGAATCCAAGATTGTGAGTTTGCTACTGTCCCAATGAGACAGGAGGTCCGAAAGCCGGAGCGCGTTTTCTGTGGGGGTTTATAAGGTACCTTGGCTGGTCACGCCGAGGGCGAGCAGTCTATGCTAGGGGCGGGGCTTCCGTGCACCTCCGTGGGTGCACAGGTACATGTGTACGGGTGACGGTCTATGCTAGGAGCGGGGCTTCCGTGCACCTCCGTGGGTGCACAGGTACATGTGTACAGGTGACGGTCTATGCTAGGGGCGGGGCTTCCGTGCACCTCCGTGGGTGCACAGGTACATGTGTACGGGTGACGGTCTATGCTAGGAGCGGGGCTTCCGTGCACCTCCGTGGGTGCACAGGTACATGTGTACGGGTGACAGTCTATGCTAGGAGCGGGGCTTCCGTGCACCTCCGTGGGTGCACAGGTACATGTGTACGGGTGACAGTCTATGCTAGGAGCGGGGCTTCCGTGCACCTCCGTGGGTGCACAGGTACATGTGTACGGGTGACAGTCTATGCTAGGAGCGGAGCTTCCGTGCACCTCCGTGGGTGCACGGGGACATGTGTGGGTGACTGGGGAAGTGCCTGCTGATGGCGCCCTGCCTGTCCCTGGGCAGAGTCATCAGGCAAGCTATGGACCCGCTAATGCATTGCACCTCTGTTGTGCCAGCACAGAACGGGCCTGGACCGTGTGCAACTGTCCCATTACCGGTGGGCAGAGCTTCATCGGCCTGGCCCCCCTGTCCAAAACGCCTGGCATGTCCAATACTCATAGATTAGGAAGGTGGGGTGCCTCGACGTGCTACAACCCCGCGCGGATCCTGGTAGGTGGGAGCGTCCATCATTTTCGGCTCCGAGTCAATGCCCAGGCATGGACCCCGGTGCCCTGGCATGCCCGTGCATGGACCCCGGTGCCCTGGCATGCCCGTGCATGGACCCCGGTGCCCTGGCATGCCCGTGCATGGACCCCGGTGCCCTGGCATGCCCGGCTATGGACCCCTGTGCCCTGACATGCCCGGGCATGGACGCATGGTGACTGACCAGTGACCACCGCGGGCACTCAGTCAGGATGTGTCAGAGTGGCACAGACATTCCCCCGTAGGACACAATCCTAGCAAGGGCCGTTGGGCACGAGATGGCATGCCTCACGGGGCCAAGTTTTAAATGGGCACGGTACAACCCTGGAGATGGTATGTGTCCCAAGGGCACCATATTAAAGGAATAGCACACAGATGTGCCTGCCATTGGCACGCCAGCTGCATTTCACTGCTGGGAAGCCTGCAAACATTAACCGTTGGATGGTATGAACGCTGCCTAACGGGTGACTGCGGGCCTAACTTCCAATCTCAGCATCGTTTCACCAAATTGTGTGACCGTGGGCACATCGGTTTATCCTCATATCCTTTAACGCCAAAACATGGGAGGCGCTTGGAGACAGGATGACGGCAGTGACACGAGTTATATCAAATTAAAAACAGACTGAGCCCAGAGTTTATTGTGATATGTGCGCACGGATATTGTGTTAAATGACGCGTTAGATGCACAGGCCTCACCAACGCGCTTCCTGTATGAGTAAATGAAACAACAAGCACGGAATCGAAACGGAGGAGCGGGGGCGAGCGAGCGCGGCAGCCTGCTCAGCTGACCAGACGCTCGTGCGTCATGGCCTTTTGCCGACATGTGTTTACAATTATCGCGCCCGCGTCTGGGCACGATAATTGGAAACATGTTTGCCGCGCATACCCATCCCAAAAAGGCCAGCCACGACGCACGAGCGTTTGGACTGCTTTTCAAACTCACTTACTAAAAGTCTTCGCCTCTAGCAGCGCTTGCGCGCTACTCGAGGCTCGACCTAAAAAGGGCATTTAAGAGCTGAAATTAGATCATAAATTCAAAGCTATTCCGAACATGGGTCCCCATAATACGCTTGGCCCAGGGGCCCCAAAATTCTTAAGATGTCCCAGAGTATAATGTTCTGTGTCCTTACAGCAACTGACAAATCAATACAACAAAGAAAGGCAGGTCACTGGAACACCATAATCAAACATTAGATGATGGCCCTCCCGCTGAGATCGAAGACAAGTTAATGACTCATTTTTTAACTTAAACAGTAATACCTCGGAAGCTAAATGAACAAGTCAATAGCAGCAGGGGAATCGTCTTGACTCAAGGGAAAGAATGAGCCAAAAGGTGTTTCGGATAAAGCAGAAACCTTACTTTTAAAATTGTATCACTCTTAGTTACTGAGTCTAGAACAGTGCTGTTGGCGTCTGCATGCCCCAGAGCTTGTGGCGCCCTATAAATGTGTCTGTCTTGAGTAGAATGCCACAGTTACGGCTGTAAGCCTGGTCTGGCTGCAGCAGCACATGACATGGACTGCAAGGCCTGACTGCATACAGAACCACAGAGCTGTGGCTGTGAAACCAGACTGCCTACAGAACAGAGCGTGGGCTGTGAATCCGACTGCCTATGGAACCACAGAGCGTGGGCTGTGAATCCGACTGCCTAAGGAACCACAGAGCGTGGGCTGTGAATCTGACTGCCTATGGAACCACAGAGCGTGGGCTGTGAATCTGACTGCCTACGGAACCACAGAGCGTGGGCTGTGAAACCAGACTGACTACGGAACCACAGAGCGTGGGCTGTGAAACCAGACTGACTACGGAACCACAGAGCGTGGGCTGTGAAACCAGACTGACTACGGAACCACAGAGCGTGGGCTGTGAATCTGACTGCCTACGGAACCACAGAGCGTGGGCTGTGAATCTGACTTCCTACGGAACCACAGAGCGTGGGCTGTGAAACCAGACTGACTACGGAACCACAGAGCGTGGGCTGTGAAGAACAAGTTACTTACCTTCGGTAATGCATTATCTGGTAGAGATTCTATCTAGCTGCAGATTCCTTACCTTTGAATTTCCCAGGCATCAGGCTGGATCCGGAAACATTTGCTGAGCAATACCCCTTGCGCGCGACGTCGGGTGGCTCCATTCGGCTCCGCGTCACGTCGTCGGCGTTGTTAGCGTCGGTTGTGACGTCGCGGTGGCTATATAGGCGCTACCCAGGCACACGGACGTCAGTACTTTTTGTTTTTTCCACGCCAGAAGCACAGAGCCACAAAGTAACTGACGTAGTCGTGAGCAAAACTAGGGCCCTGAAAAGGGGAGTAATCCTAGCTCTACAATATCAGTCCGCAAAGCGGTGGGGCTGTAAGGAATCTGCAGCTAGATAGAGTCTCTACCAGATAATGCGTTACAGAAGGTAAGTAACTTGTTCATCTGATAGAGACTTCTAGCTGCAGATTCCTCACCTTTGAATCACATACCCAAGCCATACCATCCCGGCGGTGGGTTGCAGACTCACATCCTAAACTAAGAGGTTTTGCAGAACTGAATGAACAAAATGTCCGTCCCTGTGCACTTGCACATCAAGGCAGTAATGTTTGGTGAACGTGTGCAAAGATGCCCATGTCGCTGCCTGACAGATGTCTTGGACTGGGACACCCCGAGCCAAGGCCGTAGTTGCAGCCTTTCCACTGGTGGAATGGGCCCTTAATCCCTCAGGGGGCTGCATTTTCGCCAAGGCATAACAGATCTTGATGCAGAGAACGACCCAGCGAGGGATGGTCCTTTTCTACACTGCCCTTCCCTTCTTTGCTCCCACGTACCCCACAGAGAATTGGTCATCCACCCGGAACTCTTGTGCGGTCAAGGTAGAACGACAACGCTCTTTTTGGGTCCAGTCGGTGGAGACGCTCCTCTTCCTTAGAGGATGCGGGGGAGCAAAGAAGGTGGGCAAAGTGGCAGACTGACCCAGATGGAATGGGGTCACAACCTTTGGCAAACAGGAAGCTCTGGTGCAAAGCACTACCTTGTCTGGAAAGGACATAAGGTAAGGAGGCGAGCAAGATAACACCTGCAACTCACTCATCCTCCGGGCAGATGTAATCGCCACTAAGAAGGCTGTTTTGATGGTCAACAGCCGGAGGGGACAATTGTGCAAAGGCTCAAAGGGAGCACATATCAGAGAGGTAAGGACCAAATTAAGGTCCCACTGTAGCATAACAAAGGGCGTGGGTGGAAATAAATGAGCCAGCCTTTTAGAAATCTATTTACAATAGGAGACTTGAAGAGAGAGGGCTGGTCTGGCAGCCGCAAAAAAGCAGACAGAGCAGAAAGGTAACCCTTGAGAGTTCCCAAGGCAGAGCCCTGCTGGGCAAGGGTTAGAATGAAGAGGACAGAAGAAAGAGGAGCAGAAAGAGGGTCAATGGACCTTTCTGTACCGTATAATACAAATTTCTGCCAACAGCAGGCGTAGACTGTCTTAGTGGAGGGCCGCCTGGCAGCCAGAATAACAATACAGACTTCGGGAGGAAGGTCAAAAGCTATCAACTGTCGCTGCTCAATCTCCACGCATGGAGGCGCAGAGTTGACAGGTTCGGGTGGAGAACCCTCCCCTGCTGCTGCGACAGAAGATCCTCCCGTAGGGGCAGCCTGATCGGAGGATAGATACTCATTCTCAGAAGCTCTGGATACCAAACTCTCCTCGCCCAGTCCAGGGCCACAAGAATGACTTGGGCCCGGTCGCTCTTGATCTTCTTCAGCACCCTGGGCAGGAGTGGTATGGCCGGAAAGGCGTACAACAGGCCTGAGCTCCACTCGCTACGAAAAGCGTCGCCGAGAGATAGCTGCCTTGGAAACTCCAGCATGCAGTACCGCTGACACTGCGCGTTCTCTTCGGAGGCGAACAAATCCAACCAAGGTTCTCCCCACTGTTGAAAGAGACCTTCGCCACCTCTGACAGGAGACGCCACTCGTGATCCGCTAGGCATCGACAGCCAAGTTTGTCCGCCCTGGCATTCAGAGAACCTGCCGGGTGTTGAACCACCAGGGTTATGCCCTGCTGTTCCAGCCATGTCCAGAGACGCAGGGCCTCTCGACAAAGGGTCCACAACCCCACCCCGCCCTGCTTGTTGCAGTACCACTTGGCGGTGGTGTTGTCTGTGAACACCTGCACTAACTTCCCCTTGACAGAGGGAAGGAATGCTTTCAATGCCAACCGAATCGCTCAGAGCTCCAATAAATTTATGTGGAGCCCCCATCTCCACCAGAGACCAGTGTCGCCTGATCTCCACCTCTCCCAGGTGGCCGCCCCATCCCAGAAGTGAGGCATCTTTCACGACTATGAGATCTGGTTGGGGAAGGGAGAGGGGTCTGCCGTTGACCCAATCGCAGTTTGTTAACCACCACTGCAGATCTTTCGCAGTTCCTTCCGAGAGCTGATCCACATCGGTGAGATTTCCCAGATGCTGTGCCTATTGGAACTTCAAGTCCCACTGCAGAGCCCGCATATGCCATCTGGCGTGTCTTACCAACAGGATGCAGGAGGCCATGAGGCCCAACAGCCTCAGAGGCGGTCTCACCGAAATCCAGGATAGAGGCTGAAATATCGGAATCATAACCCGAATATCCTCGACTCGCGAGGATAAGCCAAAAACTGCAGTGTCCAGAACAGCTTAGATGAAAGGGAGCGTCTGAGAAGGAGTCCGGTGTGACTTCGGCAAGTCTATAGAGAACCCCAGCGAATGCAGAAGGTTCGACGTAGTCTGAAGGTGAGAGATGACAGCCTGGGGCGAGGACGCCTTCAACAGCCAGTCATCGAGGTAGGGGAAGACTGACACCCCTAACCTGCGCAGATGAGCCGCGACCACCGCCATCACCTTGGTGAACACCTGAGGGGCACTGGTAAGGCCGAAGGGGAGAACAGTAAACTGAAAGTGCTCCTGACCTACCTTGAACCGCAGGTAACGCCTGTGGCCCAGCAGGATGGGAATATGAAAATACACGTCCTGCAGGTCCAACGCTATCATCAGTCTTCTTGGTCTAGAGCAGACAAGACCTGAGCCAGAGTGAGCATTTTGAATTTCTCTTTTTTGAGGAAGAGATTGATAGTCCGATGATCTAAAATGAGCCGTAGCCCCTTCTTCGGAATCCGAAAGAAGCGGGAATAACAGGCACTGCCTACTTCTGAAACTGGGACCCTTTCTATAGCTCCCTTGGCCAAGAGAGCTGTAACTTCCTCATGGAGCAACTTTAAATGATCCTCCGTCAGCCGTTCCGGATTTGGCAGAATAGGAGGAGGAAAAGAAAGAAAAGGTAGGGAATAGCCCTCCTGGAATATCTGCAAGACCCACTTGTCTGATGTTATGGATCTCCAGTGGAGGAGATGACGAATTCTCCAACCAACTGGAGTAGTGTGGTCCTGCAAAATCAGCCTAGGATTGCTTAGAGGCTGCGGCTGCTGGGGGCAGTGTGGTCGACGACATCCGGCCTCCATTCCGAGATCGGAATGCACCGCATCCTCGCACGGCTTGGACTGTCTGTGCGGGACGGTGGTTGGGATATGGTTGATGCGGCTGGAAACCCCTTCCGTTACCACTAAAGGGGCGAAAGGAAGGCTGGCCACGGGGGGTGAAGGAGAGGCCCAATGATCTGGCCATAGCTCGAGAGTCCTTGAACCTGACCAGGGCAGAGTCTGCCTTTTGCCCAAAAAGGCGGGTTCCATCAAACTGCATGTCCATCAAGTTGGCTTGGACATCGCCCGAGAAGCTAGTTGTACGAAGCCAGGCGTGGCGCCTCAAGGCCACCGTAGTTGAAATCGATCTGCCCAGCGAATCGGTCGTATCTAGGCCACACCGTATAGTGAATTTTGCTGCGTCTCTCCCATCCTTGACAGCTTGGGAGAGCATAGCCCGGGCCTCCTCCGGTACTTGTGGCAGCACTTGCGCAACCATCTCCCAAAGGGAATGGGAGGAACGGCCCAATAAGCATGCAGTATTCACCGACCGCAATGCCAGGTTGGGGGAAGAACGCGATACAAAAGGGGATGATGGACGGAACGTTTGAGCCAATCAAACACTCACCCCCAGTCAACTGATCTGGGTTTAATCCATCATCATTCTTTAGCTCACTCCACCACCCCAGTTCAGACATGGCCATATGCAAATCAGTCTGACCCTGTGCCTCATGGGAACAGTCCAGCCCGAACTGCCAAGCCATGTCTTCCCTGGACCGGAAACAAGCATCCTAGGACCGGTTTCTGGCATTCCAGCCGTCATCAGCCAGGCTTGCTTGAATCCAGTGGCAAAGTGAGCAAGGGACCCACGTCTGGGCATACCCCCGCCAACTTAGGGCGAACAAAGCGATACAAAAGGGGATGATGGACGGAACGTTTGAGCCAATCAAACACTCACCCCCAGTCAACTGATCTGGGTTTAATCCATCATCATTCTTTAGCTCACTCCACCACCCCAGTTCAGACATGGCCATATGCAAATCAGTCTGACCCTGTGCCTCATGGGAACAGTCCAGCCCGAACTGCCAAGCCATGTCTTCCCTGGACCGGAAACAAGCATCCTAGGACCGGTTTCTGGCATTCCAGCCGTCATCAGCCAGGCTTGCTTGAATCCAGTGGCAAAGTGAGCAAGGGACCCACGTCTGGGCATACCCCCGCCAACTTAGGGCGAACAAAGCGATACAAAGGGGATGATGGACGGAACGTTTGAGCCAATCAAACACTCACCCCCAGTCAACTGATCTGGGTTTAATCCATCATCATTCTTTAGCTCACTCCACCACCCCAGTTCAGACATGGCCATATGCAAATCAGTCTGACCCTGTGCCTCATGGGAACAGTCCAGCCCGAACTGCCAAGCCATGTCTTCCCTGGACCGGAAACAAGCATCCTAGGACCGGTTTCTGGCATTCCAGCCGTCATCAGCCAGGCTTGCTTGAATCCAGTGGCAAAGTGAGCAAGGGACCCACGTCTGGGCATACCCCGCCAACTTAGGGCGAACAAAGCGATACAAAGGGGATGATGGACGGAACGTTTGAGCCAATCAAACACTCACCCCCAGTCAACTGATCTGGGTTTAATCCATCATCATTCTTTAGCTCACTCCACCACCCCAGTTTGATTGGCTCAAACGTTCCGGTCCATCATCCCCTTTGTATCGCTTTGGTCGCCCTAAGTTGGCGGGGGTATGCCCAGACGTGGGTCCCTTGCTCACTTTGCCACTGGATTCAAGCAAGCCTGGCTGATGACGGCTGAAATGCCAGAAACCGGTCCTAGGATGCTTGTTTCCGGTCCAGGGAAGACATGGCTTGGCAGTTCGGTGCTGGACTGTTCCCATGAGGCACAGGGTCAGACTGATTTGCATATGGCCATGTCTGAACTGGGGTGGTGGAGTGAGCTAAAGAATGATGATGGATTAAACCCAGATCAGTTGACTGGGGGTGAGTGTTTGATTGGCTCAAACGTTCCGTCCATCATCCCCTTTTGTATCGCTTTGGTCGCCCTAAGTTGGCGGGGGTATGCCCAGACGTGGGTCCCTTGCTCACTTTGCCACTGGATTCAAGCAAGCCTGGCTGATGACGGCTGAAATGCCAGAAACCGGTCCTAGGATGCTTGTTTCCGGTCCAGGGAAGACATGGCTTGGCAGTTCGGGCTGGACTGTTCCCATGAGGCACAGGGTCAGACTGATTTGCATATGGCCATGTCTGAACTGGGGTGGTGGAGTGAGCTAAAGAATGATGATGGATTAAACCCAGATCAGTTGACTGGGGGTGAGTGTTTGATTGGCTCAAACGTTCCGTCCATCATCCCCTTTGTATCGCTTTGGTCGCCCTAAGTTGGCGGGGGTATGCCCAGACGTGGGTCCCTTGCTCACTTTGCCACTGGATTCAAGCAAGCCTGGCTGATGACGGCTGAAATGCCAGAAACCGGTCCTAGGATGCTTGTTTCCGGTCCAGGGAAGACATGGCTTGGCAGTTCGGGCTGGACTGTTCCCATGAGGCACAGGGTCAGACTGATTTGCATATGGCCATGTCTGAACTGGGGTGGTGGAGTGAGCTAAAGAATGATGATGGATTAAACCCAGATCAGTTGACTGGGGGTGAGTGTTTGATTGGCTCAAACGTTCCGTCCATCATCCCCTTTTGTATCGCTTTGGTCGCCCTAAGTTGGCGGGGTATGCCCAGACGTGGGTCCCTGCTCACTTTGCCACTGGATTCAAGCAAGCCTGGCTGATGACGGCTGAAATGCCAGAAACCGGTCCTAGGATGCTTGTTTCCGGTCCAGGGAAGACATGGCTTGGCAGTTCGGGCTGGACTGTTCCCATGAGGCACAGGGTCAGACTGATTTGCATATGGCCATGTCTGAACTGGGGTGGTGGAGTGAGCTAAAGAATGATGATGGATTAAACCCAGATCAGTTGACTGGGGGTGAGTGTTTGATTGGCTCAAACGTTCCGTCCATCATCCCCTTTTGTATCGATCAGGTTGGGGGAAGAAAACAACTTCTTCCCGAATGAATCCAGTCTCTTGGATTTCCTATCCGGAGGGGCAGAAGGGAATGCGCCTTGGGACGTAGAGGCCTGCACCACCAAACTCTCTGGGGTGGGGTGTTGGCTGAGGAATTTTGGGTCGCCCGGAGCTGGGCAATGGCGGCGTGCAATCGTCCTATTCACAGGAGCCCCTGTGCTAGGTTTGGACCATGTACCTAGAAGGACGTCCGTAAGTGCCTCATTAAATAGCAAAAGGGGTTCAGAATGGAAGCCCCAGGTTGAAGCACCTCGGTCAGGAGATTAGTCCTGACCTGCACTGAGGGCAGCTCTAGTCCAAGGACCTCAGCTGCCCTCTTTACCACCATGGCTTAGGATGCCCCCTCCTCCGTAACCACTATAGGCGGAGAGAGCATGCCACTATCTGGAGAAGTATCCAGTCCACTGGCTTCCCGAAGTTCCCCATACCAGTCCAAATTCTCCTCAGACTTCCTGGGTTTCAAGAGGGTCCCCAGACCCCTCCCATTACTCTCCTAAGCCTAGCAAATCCTCAAAGTGCTCAGGCAACAACATAGAACCTCTGGGTTCTGTCGACGGCGGAATCGGCGTCGATCGACACCGTTCCGGCTCCGTGTTGTTGGGGATGAGGATGGGGCTTGCGCCACCGACAGGCTTCGGTGCCGTCGCAGGCACCAACTTCGGGTTAGACGCCGGGGAAGATCGCGTTGGCACGAACAGCGTCGAACCGGATCCGGGATCGGATCCCAGGGGCCCCATGGGCGTCGTGGTCAGAGCCGACAGCGTTGAACCCAATGGGGCCCCTTCTGACTCAGCGGGGCCCGAAGGCTCACCAACGGGGTCGTTCCCGGCGCATGGCCTCGTAAAACTCTTATTTGAGCAGGAGTCGCTCCGGCTCCCAGAGGGAGGGGGGGCCTCAGCTGCCCTCTTAACCACCATGGCATAGGACGCCTCCTCCTCCGTAGCCACTGTAGGCGGAGAGAGCATGCCAGTGTCTGGGGAAGTATCCAGACCACTGGCTTCCCCAAGTTCCCCATACCAGTCCATATGTGGAAAAGTGTAAATTCTATGTTAGCATAAGCGGCAGCCATTTTTACTGTTGCGTCCATTTCGTTTCCGTCGTATTCATTTTATTCTCTGATGCTCGCCTTTTCACCCAGCCTGTCCTCAATTTTAGCTGACCTCTCTGACGCGGTCAATCTGGTGTACGTGCTAGGGGGCTGCAGCTGCCGGTGCACCTGGTCTCAGATGTTATCAAATGATTGCTTATTGCCGCCATAAACATTCTTACTCCCCTCCTCATCTCCTGACCACCTGGTCACCCTCTGCTCTTGTTTGCCTATAGCTATTTCCGTGCTTAAACTTGTTTCTTCCAGTTTTCCTTCCCATGCGATTACACTGCAACAAACAGTATATAAGGGTGATGGTTTTTGCATTCAATGTACTTCCTCCCACAACACTTTAGGGTGTTGTTCGGACGCGGTCCCGCTCATGAGTGTTTAATAACCTTGGTTTGTTTTACTTCACTCCAGTGCCGATCTCTCTTTTGTTAGTCTTCGGACCCGTGGACGAGAGGGTGACCCTGCACCAGTGTGCCCTCACGGGGGTACATTTCCACAATTGGCGCCCAGCACATGGGGCCCCATCGTAGACGTGGCTGTCTGAAGGAGTGGTCTCGACGGAAGATCGGAATTATCACTGAGGACGTGCACTGCATGAGAAGGCCTTTGTCTTTGCAGCCGACGTGAACTTTGCGGTTTTCCTGACTTGACCCTCCGGGTGGTGGCCGGTCTCGACTGGGGCTTCTTTGGCGAATTTGCAGTGACCATTAGGTCAACCAGAGATCGACAGGTGGGAGTTGAAGACTTCTGTTTGGTAAGGTCGCTGATGCGGCACTCTTGATTGTTTGGTTTGGTTTTGGTATTCATTCTTTGCAAAGACTGAAGGCAGGTATTGTGGGGATTTTTCTCCTTCTGACATTTGTTTGGATAGTAATAATTTACATATATTTGTTAAAACATGCCTGCTCTTAGTAAACATCGTAAGTGGTGCTGCTGTTGCAGTGCAGGAAATGTTTTGGAACAAAGTCAACCGGCTCCTCCAGAAGGGACGCCGAATAGAGATATGTATATAAAATATGGTATTTGTCCCATAATGTATGGCTCATTGTGGAACAAATACACAAAGAAAGAACCCGACCTACAGTGGCCAGTAAATGGGTCATTTGATTTTCAGAAGGTTCAGTACGTGGAACAGTGTTTGTTCAAAAGAAAGAGTAGGATGGATATGTTTGATTGTTTGCGTATGTGGGATAAGGAAGTGCGAGAGAGAGCGAAGAAAGCGGAAGCTATAGCAAAGAAAGAACAGAGGAAGACGATATATCAACAATGTGTTGAATTAAGAGACAAGGAAATGCAGGAAGGAATAGAAAAGAAAGATAGAGAACGCCGATTGCAGGTAAATGGCCAGTACCCTATTAGACGTCCTGTCTATCCAATACTTGATACGCTTCATGATGATTGTATCATACTAGAACGACCCCCGCCCCCGTATAAATCCCCTGTTCCGAGTGCCCCTGAGGGTGGTGCGTCTGATGATGAGATCTCCTCCTCAAAAGATATGGACAAAGATCAGCGATCCATGCGACAGACTCGCTCTACTCTGTCTAGCGAAGATAAAGATAAATTGAAGGGCAGTGCTAGAGAGGAATCTCATCGGGCTACTACAGCGACGATCCTCACAACTACAGTTCAGGCTTGGGAAGACGCAAAACAGTTATATTTTTTAGAAAAGTTCTGTTGGGATGTATTATATAATTGGCAACATATCTCTGACGAACCAGGCCCAAAAGACTTGAATGCAGATTATAAGCAGTTAGGAGATGGGACTTACCCTTTCAAAAACATACCTGATACAATTAGACGAGCGGTTAAACTACGGGATGACACATTAAAACTGCAAAAGGAAAAAGAATTAGCTAGGAAGAGTAAAGTCGTAGAAACAGAAAAGTCTCAGACAGAGAAAACAGATGTTCCGGTGGACGAGGACAATCCTAGTAGTAGTAAAGTTGATATGAGACCAATGCGTGAAGCCGCACCCTGTATGTTCCCCCGAAGGGTGCGGGAACTAATGATATAAGACTTCCGATGATGCAAAGGGATATTTCATATATAATTGGGTCTACACTCCTTGGAGTAGAGCAGATGTTATGGCCCTTAAGACTGCCTTGCCCGACCCCCGGAAAAACCCCGCCGCCTTCTATGAGGAGGTGGAGGGAGCTATCAGCTCTTGCACTATGACCTTAGCGGATATAGATATGTTCTTTGGGCTTATTTTGCCCCCTGATATGTGGAGAACAATACGTAAAATTAATGACGCTGTGGCATTTGGTGACACCTGGGAAAAATTAGAAGAAATAGATGCGGACAGGGAACCTGCCCAGAAGCCCCAACAGGAGATATTAGATCTTCCTAAAGCTATTGTGACTAAATTGAAGACTCTCATACCCCTAAGAAAATAGATTGGACTACGTTAGCGTCCTGCAAACAGAAAAAGGATGAGTCAGTTTCTGACTTCTTTTCAAGATTTGAGGAGACATTTCATGACTTTAGTGGCCAGTCGTTGGCTGACGAGACAGGCAAACACCTGTTTGTTGACAAATTTGTTGCTAATATGTTACCTGAAATATCTAGTCGCCTCAAGGCCAGTGAAAGTTCTTGGACCACGTCCTCTCCAGTTTCCCTTCTGACAATGGCACAATATTATGAGCGACAGGAACAGGAAGCGAAGGGAAGATAAAAAGGTTAAGGACTTAAAAACAAAGGTTATGATGGCTCAGGCGTATGGTCCACCATTTAGGAGAGGTGGAGGAGGCGGCTGTGCAATGCATACACCCGGAGCACTCCCTCTCCTTCGGGCAAATTTGTCTCCTGATCAGTGTGCCTATTGTAAAGAGACTGGGCACTGGCGTTCTGAGTGCCCCCTTTGCAAGGCCAACAATACCAGCGAGGAAGGGGAAGTATAAGAGGGCGTCCAGGGAACGTAGGAAGCAGGGAGGTGCAAGTGCTCGCCCCCGGTTTGAGGCAGTCGAACAGGGACCGAACTACCCTAATGCCTTTGACAAACGACAACAGTACCAAATGACTGATTATTCTGCTGATACGCCTACAGATTCCGATTATGCATAAGGATGCCCAGGACGGGGTGTGGGACCGGTTGAGGTGCCAGTAGATCAAATGGGTCCCTATGTTGACGCAAATGTCTTGGGATCTACTGATCGATTTCTGGTTGATACAGGGGCTACCCGTAGTGCCCTGTCTAAAAGACTGGTTCCTAGGGCTCCCTGTCTGGCACATTGATAACATCGATAGGGTTCGACGGAACACCTACACCTAGCCCACTATCACAGCCACTTGAATTCGGACTAGATAGATTCACTGCCACATGTCCATTCTTGTTCTCCCCTAACACTCCAAATAACATTGTAGGTATCGATATGCTAAAATATTTTCGTGCTACGATACGCTGTTCCCCAGAAGGTGTACGTGTTATCCTTAATGACAACTATCCAATAGTTGATAGATCTTGCCTTATCAATGAGGACGTCGCTCTGGCGTCCCTACCTTGCACTTTATGGGCTAGATCAGACACTGATGTGGGTCAAATGGTCATTCCACCTGTACAAATTCAAGTGAGGGAGGGTGCCTCGTTGCCTCGTTTGCTCCAATTTAAGATATTTCGAGAGGGCGAAGAAGCACTAGCAGGCATTGTTCAGGATTTGATTAAAGTAGGTGTAGTGGAAGAGGTTCCCTATAATACCTGCAATAGCCCTATCCTTCCTATTTTGAAAAAAGACACTGATACTAAGATTTACAGGTTCATTATTGATTTGCGTGAGGTTAATAAAATAGTGGTGCCCCAATATCCGGTAGTTTCTGACATAACAACCCTCCTCACTATGGTCCCTCCCACTGCCACCACATTCTCCGTGATTGATTTGAAAAATGCGTTCTTCTCAATACCTATCCACCCGGATGGCCGTTATCTATTTGGATTCACACTGAAAAACAGATCATTTAGGTTCTGTAGAGCTCCACAGGGCTATACAGAAAGTCCCACTATTTACAGTCAAGCATTAAAGAGACAACTTGATTCCTTTCCTGTACTAAAAGGGGTGGTTCTAATTCAGTATGTGGATGACATTTTGCTTGCTGCAGACACTCCTGAGCTATGTGAAGAAGGTACATTGTTACTAATATCATTTCTTGCATCACATAATCACAAAGTCTCTAGAAAGAAATTGCAATACTGTAGACAGCAGGTTACCTATTTAGGTCACCTCCTGTCTAAGGAGGGACGTGCGCTCACACCAGATCGCATTCGAACCATTCTAGACACTCCTGTACCCCGTACTCAAAAAGATGTCCGTGCATTGATTGGCCTTACTTCCTTTTGTAGGCAGTGGATCCCCTGTTTTTCGCATATTATCAAACCTCTGTTAGCCCTTTTGACCAAAGACACCCCGATGCCCCTCCCATGGACTGCTGAATGCCAGAGCTCCTTCCAACAGTTACGTCAAGCCCTTTGCTCTGCACCAGTATTGGGTACCCCAGATTACACTAAATCTTTCACACTCTATGTACATGAAAGGGAAGGTTGTGCTCTCTCGGTCTTAGCACAGATGCACGGTGATGAACAACGCCCGTGTGCATATTTTTCAGCTGTCCTCGACCCAGTCGCTCGGGCGCTGCCTGGATGTTTCCGAGCAGTGGCAGCAACGGCTGTATCCATACACCAGAGTGAAGGAATAGTTCTATCACACAAATTGCTTGTGTTAGTGCCCCATTCAGTTGATGCGTTGCTAAACCAAACAAAGACGCAGCATTTGACTAGTGCTCGTCTGACAGGATATGAATTGACTCTTTTGGCCCCCCATATTACGCTAAAAAGATGTTTGACATTAAATCCTGCCACATTACAGCCATTTCCATCCACTCAGCCGCAGTAACAAGAGTCACATGATTGCATATTTCTCACTGAAGAACAAACAAAAGGTCGAGTTGACCTGCAAGACACTCCCTTCTCCACTACAGATGGGGAGTTATGGGTTGATGGGTCATGTTTGAAATTGCCCGATGGCACTACATCTGCTGCCTATGCTATTACGACACTCCAGACAATAGTTGAGACAGCTCGTATCCCACAGAAATCAGCTCAAGCAGCTGAACTGATCGCTCTAACCAGAGCATGTGAGCTTAGTACAGACCTGATTGTCAATGTCTACACTGATAGTCAGTATGCGTTCGGGGTAGCGCATAATTTTGGCCGCCTGTGGAAAGAACGCGGTTTTCTCACTTCACATGGAACACAGATAGTGCATGGAGAACTAGTGCACAATCTCCTTACTGCCTTAACCTATCCTAAGAAAATAGCTATTGTCAAGTGTAGCGCACACAAGAAGGTGACAGACAAAATAGGAGCAGGTAATGCCTTTGCAGATTGTACAGCCCGCAAGACTGCAACGCAGCGAGGCACCACGTCTATGTATGTGGTTAAGTCGCAAGCTGAGCGTTGGCATGATGCTAGACAGGAAGTGTTGGATATGCAACAATCTGCCTCCTTCCATGAATTAGACCAATGGTCTAAGGAGGGAGCATTGGACGAGGAGGGCTGTTGGAGGAGCAAAGATATGACTAAACGGAAGTTGCCCACTGCATACCTATACCCTCCGATTCATATGGCACATGGTCCAGCCCATGTTGGTGCATCTTCAGTAGCGAAACAGCTTATGCAAGTCTGGGACCATCCTGATATTGCTGCTACCGCTAAAAAGATAGTTCAGTCTTGCCTGGTTTGCCTCCAGTACAATCCTGGGAAGGGAACGCAAACTCCAGCAGGGGGGGTTTGCGACACCATCTGCACCCTTTGAGGTCCTTCAGATGGACTACATCCAGTTTGAGCACTGCAATAATCTTAAATATGTCTTAGTAATAGTTTGCGCCTTCAGCAAATGGGAGGAGGCATATGCTACGAAAGACAATACAGCCCTTACGATTGCGAAAATACTCCTAAAAGTTCTTCCCTCGATTCAGTGCCTGTCGGGTCCTATGGAGCGACAATGGACCTCATTTTATTGGACAGGTTGTAGAGTATGTTATGAAAGGGCTAGGGGTCAAGCAGAAGTTCCATGCTGCTTTTCACACACAGTCAGCAGGCTTGGTGGAGCGATACAACTCCACACAAACTTAAATTGGCAAAAATACAGGCTTCCACTTCTTTGAAATGGCCTGATGCATTGCCCTTAGCACTCAATCAATCAATCATTCATTTGTAAAGCGCACTACTCACCCGTGGGGGTCTCAAGGCGCTGAGGGGGGGGTGGGGTTGCTGCTACTGTTCGAACAACCAGGTCTTGAGAAGTCTCCTGAAGGTCAGCAGGTCCTGGGTCTGTCGCAGGTGGATGGGGAGGGTGTTCCATGTCTTGGCGGCGAGGTGGGAGAATGACCTGCCTCCGGTGGTCGTTCGGTGGATGCGTGGAACGGTGGCGAGGGCGAGGTCAGCGGAGCGAAGCTGGCGGTTCGGGGTGTAGAAGGTGAGTCGTTTGTTAAGGTATGTTGGTCCGGTGTTGTGGAGTGCTTTGTGAGCATGGGTGAGGAGCTTGAAGGTGATCCTCTTGTTGACGGGGAGCCAGTGCAGGCCTCTCAGGTGGGCAGTGATGTGGCTGTGGCGGGGGATGTCGAGGATAAGGCGTGCTGAGGCGTTCTGTATGCGTTGGAGTCTTCTCTGGAGTTTGGCCGTGGTTCCCGCGTAGAGGGCGTTGCCGTAGTCCAGCCTGCTGCTGACCAGGGCTTGGGTGACCGTCCTTCTGGCTCCGGTGGGGATCCATCTGTAGATCTTGCGAAGCATGCGGAGGGTGTTGAAGCAGGAGGAGGAGACAGCGTTGACTTTGCTGGGTCATTGATAGTGTTGAGTCCAGGATGAACCCCAGGTTGCGTGCGTGGTTGGTGGGTGTCGGTGCAGCTCCCAGCGTGGCCGGCCACCAGGAGTCGTCCCAGGCGGAGGGGTTGGAGCAGAGGATGAGGACCTCCGTCTTGTCAGAGTTCAGTTTCAGGCGACTGTTCTTCATCCATTCTGCGACGGCCTTCAGTCCTTCGTGGAGGTTGGTTTTGGCGGTGGCGGGGTCCTTGGTGAGGGAAAGGATCAGCTGGGTGTCGTCGGGGTATGAGATGATGTTGAGATCGTGCGATCGGACGAAGTTGGCGAGCGGTGCCATGTAGATGTTAAAAAGGGTCGGGCTGAGGGATGATCCTTGGGGTACGCCGCAGGTGATCTTGGTGGCTTCCGATCGGAATGGGGGGAGGCGGACTCTCTGGGTTCTGCCGGTGAGGAAGGAGGTGGTCCAGTCCAGGGCTTTGTCGCGGATCCCAGCGTCGTGGAGGCGTGTGCGTAGGGTGTGGTGGCAGACGGTGTCGAAGGCGGCCGAGAGGTCCAGGAGGATGAGGGCCGCGGTTCGCCGTTGTGGGCGGTTTCGGTGCTGTGGTTGCTGCGGAATCCAGATTGGGACGCGTCCAGGATGTTGTTCTCCTCGAGGAAGGGGGTCAGTTGCCTGTTGGCCGTCTTCTCGATGACTTTCGCCGGGAACGGGAGCTGGGAGATGGGCCGGACGTTTTTGAGGTCCTTTGGGTCCGCCTTGGGTTTCTTGAGTAGGGCGTTGATCTCTGCGTGTTTCCAGCTCTCCGGGAAGGTGGCGGTCTTGAAGGAGCTGTTGATGATCTTCCGGAGTTGGGGTGCGATGATGGAGCTTGCTTTGTTGAAGATGTGGTGAGGGCAGGGGTCTGATGGTGAGCCGGAGTGGATGGTGTTCAAGATTTTGATGGTGTCATCGTCGTTGATGTGGTTCCAGGTGAGCAGGAGGCCGGTGTGGTTGGGGGGGGGAGGGTCTGAAGTGTCGGCGGCTGTCTGGGGGGACTGGGTGTTGAAGCTGTCGTGGATGTCTGATCTTGCGGTGGAAAAAGGTGGCTAGGGAGTCGCAGAGGTCTTGCGATGGTGGGATGTCGTTAGAGCTGGAGCTGGAGTTGGCGAGTTCTTTCACAATGTTGAAGAGCTCTTTGCTGTTGTGCGCGTTGTTATTGATGCGTTCCTTGAAGGAGGTCCTTTTGGCGGTTCGAATGAGTTGGTGGTGCTTGCGGCTGGCGTTCTTGAGGGCAGCGTGGTTGTCCGGTGTCTGTTCGTGGCGCCACTTCTTCTCGAGTCTTCGGCAAGTCTGCTTGGAGGTCGGTGGTGAACCAGATGGCCCTTCTGTCGGTGCGTCTGTTTGAGGGTTGCTTGATCGGGGCAAGAGTGTTGGCGCAGTCGTCGATCCATTGCCTGAAGTTGCGGGCGGCTGTGTCGGTGGGGTCAGTTGGTGGGTCTCGGGCGAGGGTGGTGATTAGCTGGTCTTCGGTGACCTTGTTCCAGCTGCGGTAGGGCATTCGTTGCGGGTGGTTGTGCGTGGTGTTTTTCTCGAAAGAGAAGTGGATGCAGCGGTGGTCGGTCCAGTGGAGTTCGGTGGTGTGGCTGAAGGTGACGTGGTTGCTGGCGGAAAAGATGGGGTCGAGCGTGTGTCCGGCGGAGTGGGTGGGTGTCGTGACGAGCTGTTTGAGTCCGAGGTTAGCGAGGTTGCCGAGCAGGGTGGTGGAGTTGCGGTCGTTGGCGTTCTCGAGGTGGAAGTTCAGGTCTCCGAGGAGGATGTAGTCTGTGGATGCAAGGGCATGCGTATTGACGACGTCGGTGATGGAGTCGCTGAACTGTGGTCGTGGTCCGGGGGGTCTGTAGACGAGGGTTCCTCTGAGGGTGGTGTTGGGATCGATGTGGATCTGGAAGTGCAGGTGTTCGGCAGTGCTGAGGGTGTCTTCGGCGCTGGTCGAAATTCTGAGGGAATTCCTGTGGGCTATGGCGATTCCTCCTCCTGGTTTGTTAGTGCGGTCCCTGCGAGTGATCTTGTAGCCGTCCGGGATGGCTATGGCAATGTCGGGCGCCGAGGAGGGGTTCATCCAGGTCTCCGTCAGGAAGGCGACGTCCGGGGAGGATGAGTCGAGTAGGTCCAAGAGTTCGATGGCGTGCCTGTGGACGGAGCGGGTGTTGAGTAGTATGCATCTGAGATGGTTGTGACCTGCCCTGGCTGGAGGGGCGGGCCGTGCCGGTGTTTGGTGGCTGGTGAAGCTGCAGCTACGGCAGGAGAAGGGTCCGTGGGTGAGCTTCGGGGTGGCCTGGACGCAGGTGGATGATCGGCCGGTGTTGAGTCCGTCGAGGATGTTGGCGGTGTAGCGGCGTCGGGTGTCGTGGCGCTCGCGGGGGCCAGGGGGTCTGGCGCTGGGCGCGGCACTGCTTTCCATCAGATCAATACCTCATACACGCTCTGGACTTACCCCATATGAGGTCATGTTTGGCAGGCCCATGAATATTTGGGGGGTTCCTAAGCCTCGCCCTATACACGATGTGCCTCACACATTAATGAGTGATTATCTGTCTCAGTTGACTGACAGTTTACTTTCTATTCATCAGCAGGTTCGGGAAGCTCTCCCGGACAGGTCGCAAGGTGATGGACATGACTTGCGCCCAGGGGATTTCGTGATGGTCAAGATATTCCAGCGAACGAACTGTTTGGAACCTCGCTGGAGGGGCCCGAGCAGGTCCTCCTCGCCACCCGAACTGCAGTCCGAGTGACCAACAGGAAAAATTGGACGCATGCCACCCACTGCAAGAAGGTTCCACTCACCTTAGTGGACTCTGCTGCATTGGAGGATCATGTGATATTTTGGTCACAGAGACAGGAAGAGCTGCGTCACCTGAAAGAACTGAGGAAGTTTTTCCGGATCATACTATCCCCGGTACATCCAGGTACCTACTCCGACCCAGGAAGAAAGGCGCTCAAGTGCAAAGCAAGACGGGTTGAGCCATTGTCCTGAGTGGTTAAGTCTGACTACAAAGGGGGGTCTGCCTATTAGTGGCTACTCGTCTCAACGTCAGTGAAGAAACCAACGTCCACTCAGGACTTTTAGGGCGCTACCTTTTTTGTCGTTTGCCGAAAGATGATCCCCACTAAGGAGAAGGGGATTGCTGCGACAATGTGTAATGGCTGTTCACTTTGCATCCTTGGTTTGACTTTGATTGCTGCTCTTATTGCTACTGTAATGTGGGTAGTGGAGGAAGTAATGCCTGGGGCTTCCTTGCTCAACATTACTGCTACATCGCCTACTACAAAGGAACACCATCATTTCGATTTGCCGCAACATGAACAGGGGTATCGGCAAAATCTGAGAAACAATTAATTTCTTCAAATGTTGCATCAGACACACCAGCTAAGCAATGCTACTAACTGTTGGGTTTGTGGCAAGATTCCTCCTCATCAGAACATAAGAGGAATCCCGTTGCCACCACTGCCATTTTCTCACAATGGCTCATGCCAAGCTTGGTTTGAAGCTACTATATGCTTCCTACAAATTTAACCTCTCAGAAACATGGGATGTGGGCGACCTCAACGCCAAACTGAATAAAGTATGCTATCCCAACGAAGATGGGGACCCACAAGCAAAGGGGACCATCTTTGGAGATGGAAGAATATAGTAGAGGAAATACAGCAACAAAATATGTGTATCAAACTCTAGATCGGCTAAAGGCAATGGGCCACCTGTTATCTCTGTTGTTCTGACTACTGGCCCTCTCTGTGTACAGAGTACAGGCAATGTGCTAATGGGTCACAGTAACTGTACTACAGAGTTGCAAATGTCCACGAGGGGCCGAAGCAGCTTCCTCGCATCACGTCATACTTATTTTGTTTGTGGAGCTAAGGCATACTACTTCCTACCTTCAGGCTGGTCTGGTACCGGTTACATAGCTTTTCTTCTACCACCTGTGTTTCTAGCTCCCCCAACATACCACCAAGATTTGCAATTGTTCAATCATCACGTTGGTAGTAGGGGAAAACGTGCCATCGATGTCTCTGTAGTCGATCAGACAGAGACCACATGGGAGCAATATACAGACTTTAATAAAGGATTTTTCTTCTTCGTTGGCCCAGTACAAAACAGCAAGCTGGTCCGTCGCCTCACCCGTACAATGGAGGCAGTGATTAATCAGACAACTGCGGCCTTAGGAAACTTGACGGAAGAACAAGCATCAATCCGCATGGTCGCTTTACAGAATAGACTTGTTTTAGATGTTGTTCTAGCTGACTGAGGTGGAGCATGCTGTATCATCGGATCCAGCTGCTGTGTTTTCATACCTGACAATTCACCATCTGTCTATGAGGCCATCTCCAAACTACACAAGATAGCCACCGAAATACATCAAGACCCAGGAACATGGACTTGGACTGGGTGGTTTTGGGACTTACTTTCAGTTTGGGGTTTGAAAGTATTGTCAGTCCTGTTCATATTAATAGCTATTATCTTCTCTTGTTGTTTGTGTGTTCATTGTGGACCAATGCTCTGTTCTCTCTGTACTTCTGCCTGTACTGCCTGCATCTCGTCTAAAGAGAATGTCAAGAACGTAAATGCCCGTTTAGCAGTGGAACGAGAAATATAAGGACTAATGACAATAGATGTTGAGGATATATGCTATACCCCTTGGAAGGGACAAAAACTGTCTTAGCTTATGCTAAAAGGGTCGTCTGTGGAAAAGTGTAAATTCTATGTTAGCATAAGCGGCAGCCATTTTTACTGTCGCGTCCATTTCGTTTCCGTCGTATTCATTTTATTCTCTGATGCTCGCCTTTTCACCCAGCCTGTGTCCTCAATTTTAGCTGACCTCTCTGACATGGTCAATCTGGTGTACGTGCTGGGGGGCTGCAGCTGCCGGTGCAACTGGTCTCAGATGTTATCAAATGATTGCTTATTGCCGTCATAAACATTCTTACTCCCCCTCCTCATCTCCTGACCACCTGCTCACCCTCTGCTCTTGTTTGCCTATAGCTATTTCCGTGCTTAAACTTGTTTCTTCCAGTTTTCCTTCCCATGCGATTACACTGCAACAAACAGTATATAAGGGTGATGGTTTTTGCATTCAATGTACTTCCTCCCACAACACTTTAGGGTGTTGTTCGGACGCGGTCCCGCTCATGAGTGTTTAATAAACTTGGTTTGTTTTACTTCACTCCAGTGCCGATCTCTCTTTTGTTAGTCTTCGGACCCGTGGACGAGAGGGTGACCCTGCACCAGTGTGCCCTCACGGGGGGTACATTTCCACACAGACTCCTCCAAGACATCCTGGTCTAATGGGTCTCCAGACTCCTCCCATTCCTCTCCTGAGCCTAGCACGTCCACAAATTGCTCAGGCGACAACATAGAACCCCTGGGTTCTGTCGACGTCGGAATCGGCGTCGCTCGACGTCGGAATCGGCGTCGCTCGACGCCGTTCCGGCTCCGTGTCGTCGGGGATGAGGATGGGGCTTGCGCCACCAATGGGCGCCGGCGACGTCGCGGGCACCGACTTCGGGTTCGACACCAGGGAAGGTCGCGTTGGCATGACCGGCGTCGGATCCGGATCCATGAGGCCCCACCGGCGTCATGGCCGAAGCCGACGGCGTCGAACCTGATGGGGCCCCATCTGACCCCGCGGGCTCACCAACAGGGTCGTTCCGCTCAAATACGCGGTGCATGGCCTCGTAAAAAATCTTACATTTGAGCGGGAGTCGCTCCGGCTCCCGGAAATGGAGGGAGGCGCCAAGTCTAATATGGCTTCGGCTCCGCAGAAGCGTGCCTAGAGCGTTGGTGTTCCTTACCTCTCTCGACAACGGACACCAGTTGAGGTGAAGTCGAGGTCCGCTTGGACTTCTCCTTCTTATGCTTCTTCCCAGAGTGTCCCGAGGACCTCGAATGGGAGGAAGAGGACTTAAGGCTCCATGAGCGGTCCCGCGACCTCCTCTTCGATCGGGACCGTGACCTCCTCGGAGTCTCGCTTGACGTTGTCGACTGCTGGGCTGTGAGTAACTTCATGGCCCGCTCCCTCAAGGTCTTCGGAGCCATCGCCCGACAGTCCGAACACGACTTCGTATCGTGGTCGTGCTCAAGACACCACAGACATATGCGGTGTGGATCGGTGACCGACATCATGTGGGAACAAGTCCCGCACGGCTTGAAACCTATCTTCCTCGAAGACATCCCTCGCACATGAAGTCGGAAAATCCCAAAAATTTCGACAAAAGTCGAAAAAAAGCCTGACAAAATGCGGCAGAGGGGTAGCTCTTCCCGGATGCGCACTTAACTGGCGCGGAAAGAAAAAAACTGACGTGCGCACGCCTGGGTGGCGCCTATATAGGCACAGCGACGTCATAACCGACACGGACAACGTCACGCGGAGCCGAATGGAGCCACCCAACGTCGCGCACAAGGGGTATTGCTCAGCAAAAGTTTCCGGATCCAGCCTGACGCCTGGGAAATTCAAAGGTAAGGAATCTGCAGCTAGAAGTATCTATCAGATACCTGACTTCCTACAGGACCACAGAGCGTGGACTGTGAAACCAGACTGCCTAAGGAACCACAGAGCGCGGGCTGTGAACCTGACTGCCTAAGGAACCACAGAGCGTGGGCTGTAAATCTGACTGCCTACAGAACAACAGAGCGTGGGCTGTGAAACCAGACTGCCTAAGGAACCACAGAGCGTGGGCTGTGAATCTGACTGCCGACTGAACCACAGAGCGTGGGCTGTGAAACCTGACTGCCTAAGGAACCACAGAGCATGGGCTGTGAAACCTGACTGCCTACAGAAAAACAGAGCGTGGGCTTTGTACCAAGACTGGTGGACCTGGGCTGGGAACCGTTACTGCCCCGAAAGCCATGGTCAATCTGCTGCCTCAGATGCAGACGTTTCTAATCAATGTTTCAAGAACAAAATTTAATTTTGGATTCTAATTCATCCAAAACATTCAGCGTGGCCAGAAATGCTCGAGGCAGTCAGGGCGTGTAGCGCAAGCTCAAAGGGGTGTTTATTTTGTTTAACTATTGCCTTCTTTTTATGCTGTACCATTCACTTGCCAATAGCAATCGTCGTAATTAACTGAACGTGCAACAATGAAAAACTAACAAACTCCTAATCTGTTTCTGTGACCCTGCCAAACTCCATCACTGTCCAAAACTGCAGCACTGCCTTCCAGGGTCGAATCCCAGAGCCTGGCCTCCGAGGCGAGGCTTGCTGGAGATATGGAGACTGCTCTGAGAATAGGACCACCCTGCCTCTCTCAAATAATGTATTACCTTCATACACATGTCTACAGGAGGAAAGGCTGTGCCAGTCTGTCCTCACTAGTGCTCACGCGAACTGCCCTTTTGCACACAAGCAAACCAGCATGTTGAAGACCCAGGAAACGAATGGCTGACTATAGGCAGAGATTAGACCAGGGAGTCTCAGAGTTACAATGTAAGAAAGGTAAGAGACAAGCATAAAAAGGCGCAATAAATAGTGACACATTATGAGTAAAGCTCAAGGACTTCACAGAGAAGGTCTGGGTGGCCTAAGGGGAGAATAAACGCACCAGTCACTTCAGATCTGCTCTTGCACTCTATACGTACAGCGATGGAACAGACTGGGGTCGAGAGGAGTGACCTGAAGACAAGTGTCCGGCTGGAAGGATGGGCAGAGGTGCAAACACTCCAGTGTAGACCTTCCATGGTCTTGTGCGGAAGAGGAGCTATCTGGCAAAGCTGAGGCCCATGGGCAGGCACACGGTGGAACCCTATGTACACTGTGACCCCTACTTACACTGCACTACTCAAAGAAAAAAAGTACTGAGAGGAAGGAGGGTGACAACACTGCCCCACATGGGGCGAGGGGCAACACCGCCCCACGAGGGGCGAGGGCCAACACCGCCCCACGAGGGGCAACACCGACCCAGAGGGGCGAGGGCGAACACAGCAGCTTAGGGGCGAGGGCCAACACAGAACCTAATGGACCACGACTGACCTCAGAGAATGCAGACTTTGAAAAGCAAAGAATGTAGAAAAACTGGATTTGGAAAAGTACAATAAAGGAGTTCAGAGAGTTGCTGGGTCTGAACTAGCTCCTAAAAGACACTAAAACGCAGCTTTAAAACCAAAAAAAGCTTCTTTACGTTAAACACTGTCACAAACAAAGACAGGAAATGTTCTCTAGGCATGTCCTGTTTGACTCCAGTCTTCAGCTCAGTCGGAGTGATGAAGAATGATAAAGATCGTCTTTTAAAACCCTGGCCCTCAGTCGATGTATAATATGCCTCATCACTGCCATCAACAAAACATGCACTTACAGTCGATGACAGAACTGCCTCCTTACTCACAGCACAGCCATTCGCTCCAAACAAGAGCACCCCTACTCGCTTTGTCCCCCGCACTTTTCCATGCTGTTGCAACTAACAAGCGGGCTACTGTCGTAAAAATAAAATATATCCGAGTCGAATCTTGACCCTCATGATCATCATATCCGAGAAGCATCATGGACGCGCTAATTCGGATCTCTCTCCCAAATAGCTTTCTCCAATATGTTTCAATCCCCTGTTTCTGAGGCAGACGTTTCCATGTGCATTAAATGAGCAGGGCCCGCCAAACACCTGCAGCATTTGTCGTCTGCCCTTTTGCCCCATCCAAACAGCTTCTCCGGTGTATAATGCCGCTTAAATACGGTTTTATAATGCTGCGCTCTCAAATTAGAGGAAAGAAGGACCTCCACTGTGGAGTACAGTGAGGGGAGTAGAGTGTCGTAGCCTGGAGGAGAGTGGAGTGTCCGTTTGGAGGGGTGGAGAGTGTTGTAGCGCGTCATAGCGTGGAGGAGATTGGAGGGGTGTAGAGTGGAGTGACGAAGAGTTGAGTGGAGTATAGCGGAGGGTGGTGAAGAGGAGAGCGCCAGATTGGAGGGGCGTAGAGTTGTGGTGAGTGGCATAGCATGGAGTGGCGTAAAATGGCAGAGGGGCGTAAAATGGCAGATGGGCGCAGAGTGGGGCGGGCGCAGAGTGGGGAGGGCGGCGCAGAGTGGGGAGGGCGCAGAGTGGGGAGGCGCAGAGTGGGGAGGCGCAGAGTGGGGAGGCGCAGAGTGGAGTGCTTTAGAACAGTGGAGAGTAGCATAGTGTATCATGGAGTGTCGTAGAGCAGAGTGGCATAGTGTCAGACGGGAGAGTTGTAGAGCAGAGGAGAGAGTCGAAGAGCAGAGGACAGTGTCGAAGAGGGGAGAGTCGTTGAGCAGGGGAGTGTGTCATAGAGCAGGGGAGTGTGTCATAGAGCAGAGGAGAGTGGCAGAGTGTCGTAGAGTGTCGTGCTGTAGAGGAGAGTGGCATAGAGTGTCGCAGAGTGGAGTGCTGTAGAGGAGAGTGGCAGAGTGTCACCGAGTGGAGTGCCGTGTAGCAGAGGAGAGTGGCGTAGTGTGTCACGGAGAGTCGTAGAGCAGAGTGGCACAGAGTGTCAGAGTGGAGAGTCGTAGAGGAGAGTGGCATAGAGTGTCGTAGAATGTTGTGTCGTAGAGCAGAGGAGAGTGGCATAGAGTGTTGTAGAATGTCGTGTCGTAGAGCAGAGTGGCATAGAGTGTCGTAGAATGTCGTGTCAGAGGAGAGGACAGTGGCATAGAGTGTTGTGTCGTAGAGGAGAGGACAGTGGCATAAAGTGTAGTGTTGTTGAGCAGAGAAGAGGAGAGCAAAGGAGAGTGTCAGAGTGTCGTGGCATAGTGTCGTCGAGTGTCATGGCATAGTGTTGTGGGGTGTTGAAGAGTGGAGTATGAGTGGAGTGTCAACGAGTGGAGTGCCGACGAGTGGCCTAGAGTGGAGTGTGGTAGAATGAAGTGGAGTGTGGTAGAATGAAGTGGAGTGTGGTAGAATGGAGTGGAGTGTGGTAGAATGGAGTGGAGTGTGGTAGAATGGAGTGGAGTGTGGTAGAATGGAGTGGGGTGTCATGGAGCGGAGTGTCGTAGAGTGGAGAGGCAGAGTTGAAGGGCACAGAGTGGAGGGGCATAAAGGGAAGTCTGCATTGTGTGGTAGCAAACAGCGATTACAAACAACACATTTTCAATTACAATGACCATTACATTTGCAGATAGTTTTACTGATAAAATTATAGAGCGCACAAATGATAATGTGTGGAAATGGCATCACCTAGTTTTGATCGGATTAAAATGTTTATTTCCACACTTAAAATTACAAAAGAATTTGCTTAATTTGTGCTTTCCTAATTCTGATATATTCTGAATTATTTGCACAGTTCATTTACAGACATTTAAATTTTGTTCTGTGCTAAGAAAATCCTTTTCTTTCCCAGCACCTGGCAAGATTGTCACATAAATCCTCTCACTTTGAAGTCAGAGACAGAAAAGTAAACACCAAGCTTCCTCAAAAGACAGAGCATAACATTTGACCTCTGCCTTTGAGTGCACAGCAAATGTGGCAAGAGAAGAAGAAAATGTAAAGGTCTGTTTCAGGGATGTGGAATTCCTATAGCCTGATGCCCAGGACATATTGTTTGGGATCAAGGGCAACAAGTTTTCATGTGTATTTTGTCCTTGGGACAAGTAGGCCCAACCCCCTGCAGCACAAACCCTTTGGCTGCCAGTTTGCAGTACCACATTATGGATCAGGGAAGGACACCGTCTACAGTTAAGGTAATATTTTTGTCCATATGTTAATACTGTTCAAACTTGTATTTATGGTTCATTAATTGAAAGCCTTTATTATTAGGGTGAGCGCTATAAGTAAATGTTGTAAGCTCTGACTGCACTACTGACAGTGGTTCCAGTATAAAAATGTGTACGCACGTTTTAAAGGTTTAGCAATATGAGGCTATGTATAATGCTCCTAGAAAGTGCTCTGATTTGATGCAAATATTTGCAGGAGCTTGAAAGCAAGATTGGCGATTCTTTGCTTTCAAAATAAAATGTTGATAAAAAAATGAAAGCAGGAAAAAAAAAAACATTTTGCTAAACTACTTTAAAATTTCAGGTACCATTTCTTTGCAGCATCATTTAGTAACATGTGTTGATGCATGCTAGTATTTCTCAAAAATATTCATAATGGAAAATCAGTGTAACCAGTTTCAATAAGATTATGGGAAACAAAAATAAACAAGCATTGGCAAAGCCAGTAGGTCTGAAATTGGTGGTCAGATTTTTAGTTTTGTTAATGTGTGACTTGTTTTGGCATGGTTTTTATAAAACCTTATTGGTGTGGGAGCTGCCGGGCCCTCACCATTTTAGCAAACATTGGCAACAGCAAAAATAGTTTTTGGTCTCAAAGCACACACTGCCACAGTAGTTACTGGCACTGAACAAAACTACTTTGTGTGCCCATATGCTCCTTGTGAAAGAGCAGAATGTTGTCACTCACAGTGAAGCCAGCCGATACAGAGAGAGAGAGAGAGAGAGAGACAGAATTTTAATAAACGCAAAAGGTCACGGTCAACGCCAGACCAAATTAGGAGCCCAATTATTAAAGAAAGTCTCAAAAGTGAACCCATGGTATATGTCCTTGCATTAAGTGCAGCTATACGGCTTTCGTGAATTCCCAAGAATTTACAGAAGTAGGACAAGAAATAGCACTCCTAGAAAATATTTGTGAACTGCATTTTAGCATGAGCAAATCTGCATGTGTAGATTTGCTCATCCGTAAATCTGAGTTTGCGGGTTCACTTTCCCTGCAACCACTTTTTTTCCCAAGTCTGGGAGAAGGTTTATGTCTGCCATTTTCAGGAGTAAATTTCCAACATTTCTCAGTATGGGAAAAGATTAGAGAGGAGTTGTTGAAAACCCTTAAAATATGCAAGTTAGTAGGTTTGCACAGATTCAAAAGGGCATTCTAACCCTGGAGCTATTGCTTACCACTACCTTCAGCCCCAGTATGTAGATCTGCGGAAACGTGGCAACATAAGGGGATTGCAAGTATTCAAACACTACTATGGTAGGAGCCATGGCATAATCAGAGAGGCTATATCAGAGCTCTTATATAATGAGATTGCTGCCATAATTTGTCGCCACACTATATGGCACCAAAGGGACAAGTGGATTTTGTTACAGGACAAGTAGATTTATGAAGCAACCTATCCCATGGACAAGTAGATATTTTATTACATTCCACACCCCTGCTGTTTAGAGAAAGTGAGGACTTGTGGAAGAACGCAAGGAAGGATGGTGAACAAGCTTTTCCCCATAAGCGGGACAAAGACATGTTGGACAGCCTAAAACAAAGCCAGCAAATAGAAAGTCACAAAATGTGAGTTACAAACTACACAGCCAATGATGAGCAATGGATGGAATGCATTCCCAGGGAAGCTTTCAGAATTTCCACAAGAAGTCTTTTCTGCTTCAAACTAAAAAGTGCAGTACACTCACTTTGATTTTCACTGAGCAGTCAAGCAGATGGTCAGACTCGTGGAGAGACGTGTGAGTAAACAAATGTACTGATGTGTGTGTAGCTGCATAGGGACAAATGTGCACATACTTATGCAATATAAGACTGGTTATTGAAGCACGGAGTAGAAATGAGCCCTGTAACACCACAATCTTTACTGTTTGTGACCATAGGTGCTGCGACCATCATAACGAAGCCTTACGTTTCACTGAAAATCCATAGGTGAGGTCCAGTAAAGGCTGACCGTATGGTGTATACAATCTAAAATGTAAAAATAGTTGAAATGCTCCATTTAGGGTACTGCCGCCCTTAAACTCCTACCTGCCTACCACTGCTTAAGACCTCATACAGGACAACATAAAGGAAATCAGCAATGACATCACTGATGACATATGTAACCAGCAATGATGTCACTAGTAAGGCACCTTGCTGCAAACTTAACATGAAAACAAAGCTGCACACCTGGGGAGAGGGAGGGAAAGCAAACGAGCACGGATCTAACCACGCAACGAAGGCTGTGCCCCTCTGGCACCGATGAACACTGTCCTAGAGTTAGTGAGGTCCAAGAGTCTTGGTTTATCCCTTCACCTCCCCACACTAGGCTTGGCCTCCTCCATCACAGACATCGATCATGAATGGTCGATCTATTATTATTACGTCTTATAAAGCGCTCAGCTACCCCGGGGGGTTCCCGGCGCAAGACACAAGTAGAGTGAATCCAGCCCTTAGATTAAAACAGCCAAGTCTTCAATCCCTTGCGAAACAAAGCGAGAGAAGAGCAGTTTCGCAGAGATTCCAGGAGGTAGTCCCAGAGCTTCGGACCGAGGTATGAAGGCACAAAGGACTGACGACGCCTCCACAGCTCACAGGAAACCAGCACTGCTACAGCCCAGCCACACGCCAACTCCTACAGGGGCTCTAGGAAGGCCCTAGGGACCGACTACACCCCCACAACTCACAGGAAACCCGCACTCCTACAGCCCGAACACACAACAACTCCTACATGGGCTTTAGGAAGGCACAAGGGACCGACTACACCTCTACAACTCACAGGAAACCAGCACTGCTACAGCCCAGCCACACGTCAACTCCTACATGGGGTCTAGGACGGCCCTAGGGACCGACTACACCCCCACAACTCTCAGGAAACCAGCACTCCTACAGCCCAGCCACACACCAACTCCTACAGAGGCTCTAGGAAGGCACACAGGACCGACTATGCCTGCACTACTCACAGGAAACGCGCACTCCTGCAGCCCAAACACACACCCACTCCTAAAGGAGCTCTAGGAAGGTACCAGGGACCGACTACGCCTCCACAACTCACAGGAAACCCGCACTCCTGCAGCCCGAACCTACGCCAACTCCTACAGGGGCTCTAGGAAGGTACCAGGGACCGACTACGCCTCCACAACTCACAGGAAACCCGCACTCCTACAGCCCAGCCACACACCAACTCCTACAGAGGCTCTAGGAAGGCACACAGGACCAACTATGCCTGCACTACTCACAGGAAACCCGCACTCCTACAGCCCGAACACACACCCACTCCTACAGTGGCTCTAGGAAGGTACCAGGGACCGACTACACTCCACAGCTCACAGGAAACCAGCACTCCTACAGCCCAAACACACATCAACTCCAACAGGGGCTCTAGGGCGGCACAAGGGGCCAACTACACCTCCACTACTCACAGGAAACCCGCACTCCTACAGCCCGAACACACACCAACTCCAACAGGGGCTCTAGGAAGGCACAAGGGACCGACTACACCTCTACAACTCACAGGAAACCCGCACTCCTACAGCCCAGCCACACACCAACTCCTACAGAGGCTCTAGGAAGGCACACAGGACCAACTATGCCTGCACTACTCACAGGAAACCCGCACTCCTACGGCCCGAACCTACGCCAACTCCTACAGGGGCTCTAGGAAGGTACCAGGGACCGACTACGCCTCCACTACTCACAGGAAACCGAGACTCCTACAGCCCAGCCACATGTCAACTCCTACAGGGGCTCTAGGAAGGCACTAGGGACCGACTACACTCCACAACTCACAGCACTGCTACAGCCCGAACACACACCAACTCCCGAGGGTCTGTGTGGCAGATCACAAGACGCCTGACACTACAGAAATCACTGGAAAGAAAACGCAACTCCTACTCGAGACCACACCCACTCATCTCCGAGGAGTATCCTAAGCACACCCTGCACGGAGTAGGGCTGTGGCTTCTCCAATGCACCATACTGGGTGAGTGTGGGCCCGGGGCCACGGTTTCCTTATGCGTTACAAGAGGGAGCCCCCGGAAGCAGCCTAAATACCGATATTTAAACAAAGATTTCACATCCCAAACGCAAAAATACACCCAAAAAGTGCCTGTTCGATACTTCATTGGTTCTGGCTGGTGCAAAAGCAAAATGTAAAAGGGTCATGTCACCGAGCACTGATCTCACCACGCTGGGCTTGCAGATCCCCCCTACCCCGCCCCCACGGGGCAGAAGGGGACATGTACCTAAGCGTCATATATGTGGTCAGTAACCACAGACCAGGTGCGCAGGGGCACCCCGCAGCCACAGAAGAGCAGTTGGGGTGCAGAGCCAGCCATCCAGGGATCGATAAAGGTCCCACGCCGAGAGTGCACAGCCCAGTGTTCAAGGAATCCTCAGTCCGGGATTGGTGTGAGTCAGCGGGGGTAGAGGTGGGTGGCGGTCCCGATGGAGGGGGCTGAGCGCAGGAGCAGCAGCCAGTGTACCGCGCCATCGCAGCGGGAAAGGCACGGCGCAGGCACCGGGAGCCAACTCAACACTGTGGAGGAGCCCTCGCTGCAAGGACAAGCCAGAGGAGCCCCACACAACCAGGACAAGCCAGAGGGACCCGACCGCCAGGGGCGCCCCTCAGCCAGAACAAGCTAGAGGAGCCCCTCACAACCAGGACAGGCCAGAGGAGCCCCTCACAACCAGGACAAGTCAGAGGAGCCCTCGCTGCAAGGACAAGCCAGAGGAGCCCCACACAACCAGGACAAGCCAGAGGTACCCGACCGCCAGGGGCGCCCCTCAGCCAGAACAAGCTAGAGGAGCCCCTCACAACCAGGACAGGCCAGAGGAGCCCCACACAACCAGGACAAGCCAGAGGGACCCGACCGCCAGGGGCGCCCCTCAGCCAGAACAAGCTAGAGGAGCCCCTCACAACCAGGACAGGCCAGAGGAGCCCCTCACAACCAGGACAAGCCAGAGGAGCCCCTCACAACCAGGACAGGCAAGAGGAGCCCCCCACTGCTAGCACAAGCCAGAGGAGCCCCCCACTGCTAGCACAAGCCAGAGGAGCCCCACACAACCAGGACAGGCCAGAGGAGCCCCTCACAACCAGGACAGGCCAGAGGAGCCCCTCACAACCAGGACAGGCCAGAGGAGCCCCTCACAACCAGGACAGGCCAGAGGAGCCCCTCACAACCAGGACAGGCCAGAGGAGCCCCTCACAACCAGGACAGGCCAGAGGAGCCCCTCACAACCAGGACAGGCCAGAGGAGCCCCTCACAACCAGGACAGGCCAGAGGAGCCCCTCACAACCAGGACAAGCCAGAGGAGCCCCTCACAACCAGGACAAGCCAGAGGTACCCGACCGCCAGGGGCGCCCCTCAGCCAGAACAAGCTAGAGGAGCCCCTCACAACCAGGACAGGCCAGAGGAGCCCCACACAACCAGGACAAGCCAGAGGGACCCGACCGCCAGGGGCGCCCCTCAGCCAGAACAAGCTAGAGGAGCCCCTCACAACCAGGACAGGCCAGAGGAGCCCCTCACAACCAGGACAAGCCAGAGGAGCCCCTCACAACCAGGACAGGCAAGAGGAGCCCCCACTGCTAGCACAAGCCAGAGGAGCCCCCACTGCTAGCACAAGCCAGAGGAGCCCCACACAACCAGGACAGGCCAGAGGAGCCCCTCACAACCAGGACAGGCCAGAGGAGCCCCTCACAACCAGGACAGGCCAGAGGAGCCCCTCACAACCAGGACAGGCCAGAGGAGCCCCTCACAACCAGGACAGGCCAGAGGAGCCCCTCACAACCAGGACAGGCCAGAGGAGCCCCTCACAACCAGGACAGGCCAGAGGAGCCCCTCACAACCAGGACAAGCCAGAGGAGCCCCTCACAACCAGGACAAGCCAGAGGAGCCCCTCACAACCAGGACAAGCCAGAGGAGCCCCTCACAACCAGGACAAGCCAGAGGAGCCCCTCACAACCAGGACAAGCCAGAGGAGCCCTCGCTGGCAGGACAAGCCAGAGGAGCCCCTCGCTGGCAGGACAAGCCAGAGGAGCCCCTCGCTGGCAGGACAAGCCAGAGGAGCCCCTCGCTGGCAGGACAAGCCAGAGGAGCCCCTCGCTGGCAGGACAAGCCAGAGGAGCCCTCGCTGGCAGGACAAGCCAGAGGAGCCCTCGCTGGCAGGACAAGCCAGAGGAGCCCCCCACAACCAGGACAAGCCAGAGGAGCTGTCGCTGCCTGGACAAGCCAGAGGAGCGCCGCACAGCCTGGACAAGCCAGAGGAGCGCCCCACAGCCTGGACAAGCCAGAGGAGCGCCCCACTGTCAGGACAAGCCAGAGGAGCCCCCCCTGTCAGGACAAGCCAGAGGAGCCCCCCCTGTCAGGACAAGCCAGAGGAGCCCCCCCTGTCAGGACAAGCCAGAGGAGCCCCCCTGTCAGGACAAGCCAGAGGAGCCCCCTGTCAGGACAAGCCAGAGGAGCCCCCTGTCAGGACAAGCCAGAGGAGCCCCCTGTCAGGACAAGCCAGAGGAGCCCCCTGTCAGGACAAGCCAGAGGAGCCCCCTGTCAGGACAAGCCAGAGGAGCCCCCCCTGTCAGGACAAGCCAGAGGAGCCCCCCCTGTCAGGACAAGCCAGAGGAGCCCCCCCTGTCAGGACAAGCCAGAGGAGCCCCCCCTGTCAGGACAAGCCAGACGGGATCCCCTACTGTCAGGGCAAGCCAGAGGATCCCCCCACTGATAGGACAAGCAAGAGGAGCCCCTCGCTGGCAGGACAAGCTGGAGGAGCTCCTCACTGGCAGGACAAGCCGGAAGTGCCCCACACTGCCAGGACAACCCGGAAGAGCCCCACACTGCCAGGACAACCCGGAAGAGCCCCACACTGCCAGGACAAGCCGGAGGAGCCCCACACTGCCAGGACAAGCCGGAGGAGCCCCACACTGCCAAGACAAGCCGGAGGAGCCCCACTCTGCCAGGACAAGCCAGAGGGACACCCGACTGCCAGGACAAGCCGGAGGAGCCCCTCGCTGGCAGGACAAGCCGGAGGAGCCCCTCGCTGGCAGGACAAGCCAACGGTGTACCTCAGTGCCTGAGCAAGCCAAAGATGTACCTCAAAGCCTGAGCAAGCCAAAGGCCTAACTCAGTGCTTGAGCAAGCCAAAGGTGCGCCGCCCTAAACGAACAAGCAGAGACACTCAATACAAGAATAAGCCAGATGTGAACTCGCCACCAAGATAAGTAGAATTTTTGATTATTTTATTTAAAAAGTTTTCTATAGCGCGAACATGACCACCGGGGGTATCAGAGAGCTTTACAGTTTGTAAGTCAAGGAAGGATGCAAGGGGTGAAAACAGCAATCAAACAAAAAACAATCTTAACAGGCTCATAGAACTGGGCGCCCTCGGGAGCCTTGGAAGCAAGGAGTCCAGGCAAAAGTTTCTTCATCCATATCGTTTTTGCTTCATTGAGAAAGGAAGTAAAGGGATACAGTCTAAGTTGCGAACATGGTCACAGGGGGTATCTGAGCACTGTACAGTATATCAGTTGCGAACGGAATAAGTGGAGGTAACAGAGGACCAACAGATCCGCAAACCAGTCTTCATATACTCAGACCAACTAGGATGTCTACTAGCGACTTGGAAGCTCCATTACTAGAATTGCACCTGACCGCTAGGGCTCAGAGACAAGCACTTACCTCTCCGTCCAGACACACCAGATGAGCACCTCACCACCAAGGCACGTTGACGAACCCTCATCACCAGAGCACGCTTCCTTCCAGCGCCCTCCGCTGCCTCTTTATCCCAAACTGACGCTCGCTTTTCATGCTTGTTCACCTGGCACTCTTCCAAAAAAGGAAATAAAGGCACAAGCCCCCATGGGGAGGAGGAGCAAACGCTAACTTGGCTGACGGATCAGGACGGGCACCAAAGGGGAGGTACCAGCCCACAAGTGGGGGCAAACACACTGGCTTCAAACAGGACGACGCGAGAAGCAAAGGAATACTTGGGATGGACGGACAGATCCCCTCCGGCAGGACGAACTAACAAGTCAAGAGGAAGGTACGCTTCTTAACTACCACTACCCTGAATAGTGCCACCCTGCTGGACTCAGGCTAGAGCTGTTCTGATAGTGCCACTTTGCGGGACCTGGGCAATGGCTGTCCTGAATAGTGCCACCCTGTGGGACCCGGGTATGGGCTGTCCTTAACAGTGCCACTCTGTGCAACCTGGGGATGAGCTGTCCTGAATAGTGCCACCCTGCTAGACCTAGGTATGGGCTGTCTTGAATAGTGCCACCCTGCGGGACCTGGGCAAGGGCTGTCCTGAATAGTGCCACCCTGTGGGACCTGGGCAAGGGCTGTCCTGAATAGTGCCACCCTGCGGGACCTGGGCAAGGGCTGTCCTGAATAGTGACACCCTGTGGGACCCGGGCAAGTGCTGTCCTGAATAGTGCCACCATGCGGGACCTGGGCAAGAGCTGTCCTGAATAGTGGCACCCTGCGGGACCTGGGCAAGGGCTGTCCTGAATAGTGACACCCTGTGGGACCCGGGCAAGGGCTGTCCTGAATAGTGCCACCCTGCGGGACCTGGGCAAGGGCTGTCCACCTGAGAAGCACCAAGCTCGAAGCACCTCTGCTTACTGCATATTCTAACCCCTTGGAAGAGGCGTGCGAAGGGTACAGACAAGGCACCCACCCCGTCCATCTGTCTGCTTCCCTGTCTCTAGGCAGTCCGTCTGAGTAAAGGGGGAACCTCTGACTTCCACAGACCCCAGTGCCACCCGATGAGACGGACAAAGGCTGCAGACAGGGTCCCCTCCTCGTCTGCATGCAAGGAGTCTCTAGTACAGGGATACCACAGTGGCGACGAGGGGCAGTTTGTCACCAGGTAGAGTATGGCAGGCGTTCCCAGCATAGATGTAAATATCCTATACAGCACAATAATACGAATTGTGCACTCACTCGCAAGTTCTCAAACTACTCCAAGTAGAGAGCTTGGCCGACATCCTTGCCAATCATAAATTAAGAAGCTGTATTTACTCCTCTGTAAAGCGCCGCGGGAGGCACCATGGTGGCAGGACATCAGATACCCAGAAACACAGCGGGCATTCAGGGGGAGAGGAAGGGATTAAGGTGCTACTGAACAAAGGTGTGGCGGGAGATCTAAGATGGCATGGGAGGGCAGTCCACTGTTGTGGACCAAGAACGAGAGGCGACCCTCAAACCCCCCACCCCCCCCCCACCCCTCCGCAATGACCTCTGACACCAACAAGCACGTAGGACTGACCCATGAAACTCACTTCACAATAACCCGGCACGTTCATAAGTCCGCACGCACACCACGCTTGATGCACGTGTCGAGTTTTATAAACATTGCACACTATTTCATTCAATTACACTTTATACCAGTCAGATTAACAGTTAACTACAAGTAATTAACCGTACAGCTGTGGTTACCATTGGTTAACCGCAAGTAATTAACCGGAAACCTGTGGTTACCGCTGGTTCACTGCTGGTGCCCTGCGAATGGCGCACCGCGCACACCCGGTGCCACTCACAACCACGACGGCAGAGGGTCACACGTGATGCCAGTCAGAATGCCGCACTCCCTGCGCCTCTCACAGCCAGGGCAGGAGGGCACACATGGTGCCAGGCAGAAGGGCGCACTCCCTGCGCCGCTCACAGCTACGGCTGCAGTGCAGGGGGGCACACCTGATGCCAGGCAGAAGGGCGCACACCCTGCGCCGCTCACAGCCACGGCTGCAGGGCAGGGGGGGGGGCACATGGTGCCAGGCAGAAGGGCGCACACCCTGCGCCGCTCAAAGCCACGTCTGCAGGGCAGGGGGGCACACATGGTGCCAGGCAGAAGGGCGGCAGAATGGCGCACACCGTGCGCCGCTCACAGCCACGGCTGCAGAGCAGGGGGAGGGGGAGGGGGGGGGCACACATGCCAGGCAGAATGGCGCACAGCCTGCGCCGCTCACAGCCACGGCTGCAGAGCAGGGGGGCCAGCTGATGCCAGGCAGAAGGGCGCACAGCCTGCGCCGCTCACAGCCACGGATGCAGAGCAGGGGGGGCACACATGCCAGGCAGAATGGCGCACAGCCTGCGCCGCTCACAGCCACGGCTGCAGAGCAGGGGGGCCAGCTGATGCCAGGCAGAAGGGCGCACAGCCTGCGCCGCTCACAGCCACGGCTGCAGGGCAGGGGGGGGGCACATGGTGCCAGGCAGAAGGGCGCACACCCTGCGCCGCTCAAAGCCACGTCTGCAGGGCAGGGGGGCACACATGGTGCCAGGCAGAAGGGCGGCAGAATGGCGCACACCGTGCGCCGCTCACAGCCACGGCTGCAGAGCGGGGGGGGAGGGGGGGCACACATGCCAGGCAGAATGGCGCACAGCCTGCGCCGCTCACAGCCACGGCTGCAGAGCAGGGGGGGCACCTGATGCCAGGCAGAATGCCGCACTCCCTGCGCCTCTCACAGCCAGGGCAGGAGGGCACACATGGTGCCAGGCAGAAGGGCGCACTCCCTGCGCCGCTCACAGCCACGGCTGCAGAGCAGGGGGGGCACCTGATGCCAGGCAGAATGGCGCACACCCTGCGCCGCTCACAGCCACGATGGCAGAGGGCCACGCCTGATCTGATGCCAGGCACTGGAAGCAGACAAGCAAGCATAGCTCGCACGTCTGGCATGTCAGGAAGTCCAGGTTCTTATACCTGCACTATGGCTCTTAGCGCCCTAAATTTATAATGGGACTAACAGGACTACACGTCCCAGAATGCCAAGGAAAAGCACTTATTGGGTGACCTTCTCATGGACAGACCTGGGAAACTCGGAAGCCTGGTATATGCAGGAGTCTGAGGCAGCCTGCTAGAGGGTCGCGCATGCGCTTACCCAGATGAACCTTTCCAGAATCGGAACCAGGTTTTACAAACAGGGCACTGTGAATGGACGTTAATAAATGTGAATGGAAGGGCACGCGCGGCCATATAACGAGCCCCTTTCCTCCTCCACCCATGCGGATGCTCTGCAGGTCTGCGGTGCGGGGAGCAGCCTCCTCTCACGTCTGACGTACACACAGTCCACGTACTCCCTGTACACCCACCCCTACCTACCACAGCGCCTGCTGGTGTCGGGTGCTAGCGCCTCACCTCTCACCCTTCTCACGACAGCACGTGCCAGGGCGCAGAGACACGAGCACGGCCACCCCTCCACCGTGCACCAGGGCCTCCTCTGGGCATGAACGGAAAGAGGGATGGAGAGAGAGAAAAGAAAAAAGGGAGAGAGAGAAAAGAAAAAAGGGAGGGAGGGAGAGAGAGAGAATGTTAAAGAGTGAGAGAGAGAGACAGAGAGAAAAAGAAAGTAAGATGCCGAGAGAGAGAGAAAGCGAGAGAAGGAAAGAGAGAGAGAGAGCGAGCAAGCGAGAAAGAGTGTGAGAGAGAGAGCGCGAACACTCGTTTCTGAGAGTGCGGTCACGATTCTTGCACAGCCGCCCCCGAACGCACTGTGGCGAGGATCTCTGTGCGTGACCCAGAGGATGCCTCCCCCCCCCCCCCCTGGACCTCTGCAGCTGTTCCCCAGGAGGGCACTTCACGGGTCCAGGTGGCAGAGTCTGCCTTTTAAGGGGCGATGCCAGTCGTTGCTCCCTGGACTGCCGCACTGTGCCGACAGTACAGCGTGGCCCCATGGGGTCCTCCCCAGTACTGCGCTTAGGGAGAAGGGTCCACCCTCACCCCCAAGGTGCAGGGGGTCGGTTTTATCTCCTGGGAGTGGAGGACCCAGTGTGTGCTTCCTTACAAACTGTTGCCAACGCGCACTCGCCCACCCTGCACGCGGACACCCTCAGAGATTTACCCCCCACAGGGGAATTTACTTCCTTTCATTTCAGTGAGTGCTTTCACTAGACCGCTCCGCCTTTAATCCGGGCTTTCAGCCCAGGTGGAGCCGCGGATCCCGCACCCGGGCACTATTTATAAATACTTCACCCGCCCGTTAATCACGCCGAGGTATAAATACTGTTTAAAGTTTGCTTCACCCAGGATTCCGCGCATTTAAAAGCTTCTCTGCGAGAGAGAGGGTGCCGACCCCAGGCGCACCCCTGGTTAGCTTCAGGGAAAGGGGCGCATGTGAGGGCTATTTACTAGAATAACAACGTAACAGTGAGTGGCAACTGTTAAAAATATAAACAAAGTGTTTAAAAATAAAAGGGACATATTATTCACAAGCTACATTAAAGTTGTGCAGTGAGCCGTAGAAATAATGGAATGGGGTAAGGCCCAGTTTGTTACCCGACGCGTGCTGCTGGCTTTAGGGAGCTGAGGAAAGGGCCCCAGAGTAGAGCCGACACTCTCGGGGTCCTTCAAGGGCCATTTACTCGGATTCCTCAGTAGGAGATCAGCGTAAAACCACCAAGCAACGTAGCCCAATCCCAGAGGCTCGTCTGCAGACCTGAGCCCACCCCGCCTACCTTAAAGGGACCTAGGTTGTGCTGAAGCCCTGGGCAGACGTCCTTGACTCAACCGGCCAAGAAGCCTTGGAGTAGACTCAAGTGGGGGCAGCGGACCCCTGCCCGCCCCCAGAGGCTCCGTGGACCTGCCCATCCCAAGGAGCAGGGACCGCCTTGGCAAGGTTGGGGCAGAGAAGGGCCCTCAGCTCTACCACTTGGCACTGCTGTGCCCGAGGATCAGTCACCGGAGTGGGGGCACCGCTGACCAGGAAGGGGCTCGAGTAAGGTCCTCCGCTGACCAGGGAGGGGCTCGAGTAAGGTCCTCCGCTGACCAGGGAGGGGCTCGAGTAAGGTCCTCCGCTGACCAGGGAGGGGCTCGAGTAAGGTCCTCCGCTGACCCGGGAGGGGCTCGAGTAAGGTCCTCCGCTGACCCGGGAGGGGCTCGAGTAAGGTCCTCCGCTGACCAGGGAGGGGCTCGAGTAAGGTCCTCCGCTGACCAGGGAGGGGCTCGAGTAAGGTCCTCCGCTGACCAGGAAGGGGCTCGAGTAAGGTCCTCCGCTGACCAGGGAGGGGCTCGAGTAAGGTCCTCCGCTGACCAGGAAGGGGCTCGAGTAAGGTCCTCCGCTGACCAGGAAGGGGCTCGAGTAAGGTCCTCCGCTGACCAGGAAGGGGCTCGAGTAAGGTCCTCCGCTAACCAGGAAGGGGCTCGAGTAAGGTCCTCTACTGACCAGGAAGGGGCTGGAGCGGAGGTTCTCTCCAGAAGCGCTTAGACTGGGGTACATGAGGTCTTCTAGGAACACCAAAGGAAATGAACAATGGAAGCAGAATCCAAATCTTGGGGGCACAGAAGCAGCACAGGGTCTACAGCGGACACTTTCTAATCAGGGATGCGCGTAACAGTGAATCTTGAAAAGTTATGTGACAATCTACCTCCTTTATTTCTAGGGGGGACTCGCCCTCGCCATGCTGCAAGCTCCATGGCTGAAGACCACCCCAAGATGGCGGATTCTACCCTCACCCTTTCAGTGCCAGCAAGAGCATAAACACTAAAAATTCACCACCAGGCGCAGAGAGATCCTCTGGGCGTCCATGTGCAGAACCACAGAGAACAACACTTCAACAGTGAACCAGGAAAAGAGCAGCATCACACCCTGCTAAGATGAAGGAGGTTTTTGGTTTGCGAAGCTCTTTTCACAAGGAGGATATCTGACCCAAGTCTATGCCGGGATTACTTGTTGACCATGCTGAACTTTCAATGGCTTTGTACCGGACGCGAGAGCCAGGCAGAGCTCTCATGTCCCCGGAAATGTCCCAGTCAGGCCACCTTTCCCGGTACATCCTCCAGCTCACAGAGATGCCTTACACTGTGATGGTGCAGAACGCCTCAACCAAGACCCAGGACCAGCTTCCGGAGAAGCAATGGGCAGCACTGCTGATCCTTATGATCATCATCCCCACGATCGGGGGCAATATCCTGGTTATCTTGGCTGTGTCGCTGGAGAAAAAGCTGCAGAACGCCACCAACTACTTCCTGATGTCGCTTGCGGTGGCCGACCTGCTGGTGGGGCTCCTGGTGATGTCCGGGGGACTGCTTAGCATCATGTTCAGTAAGTATTGTTTCTCGTTTGTGGGCGGATTACTGCTTTAGCTTGAATCCCAACTTGCACTACACATCACACTCTGCTCACCTGAATGAAAGATTTCTGTAAATTACTCAAAGCTTTACATTGGGTGGGGGGGGAGTTACAATTAAGTAACCACAAAACACGGGCGCCAAGAAGCTAAACAAGCATTTACAATGCATTAGGTCTCGCATTTATGAGAGTTTGAGCTATTGGCATTGTAAATGACAATGCCTTTTATTTATTTGTTGTTTTTAAAACAGGTAAATGAAAGGCATTGTCATTTACAATGACAATAGCTTAAAATCCTGCAAATGCGAGACCTATTACACTGCAAATGCGTGCTATAAAAATTAAAAAAAGGCATTGGGCGAGAGCATGTCCTGCCTGCAATAGCAGGCAGTACAAAGCTATTTGAGAAAATAGTGCTCGGAGGCTATAATTAAAGCCTACAGAGCAACAACAAACGTAACGGGGTGACGCCATGGGAGGTTACAAAAGGAGACAAGGCGGTACTAAGGAGGGACTACTAAGCCTTTTGACCAGTAAACAGTCACAGTTTACAGTGGACAATGACACAAGCCAATGAAAACTGTGGGCGGAGCTTCGAGTCCCTACCTCAATACAGCATGCCTCGCAGAGCAGCACATGCGCTGCCCATGCTCGACCTAATAATCTACTCCGAGATGCTGAGTAATGGAAACACTATAAATACTGGGATTAGCAGCTCATTATTAGAAGATCATCAACGTCTGCTGTGGAGGAAAGGAGTTCAGAGCACAGAAGATAAAAAATAAAAGTTTTGGCGTTTAACAATATTAGTCCAAATTATTTACCTTTCCAAACAACCAGAGACCATCCCCGAGCCTCTAATTTCACCCCAATGATAAACCTGCAAATTACACCCCCTCACCCAAAACAGCGCCAAGAAACCGGCCGCTGAACGTGCGCTTTAGAAGTCCCTTGTAACATAACACCCAGTGACACACTAACTATACACCAAAGATGACCCAGTACCTTCTCACTCTACACCATGAACATGCGAACAGCGTACAAAGCTGCAGTCCCAGCTCTTCGGCAAAAGACCATCCGCAGCAGGCAAAATATCTATACAAAATAACAGATCTCACCCAACCTGAACTACGACGCAGACACAACTGACCCATTCCGTACTGAGGCTGGTCCAGCACCCTACCCTCTAGGAATCCCTTCCCAAGACAGAATAAACTTCTCCCTCTACCGCCCACCTTCACCTATGCCAAACTCACAACAAACAACATGTAGCGAGATAGACTGAGAATCTTCCCCCATCAGAGCAACCTTCTCGTCCATCCTACACTTTCCCCTACAAACTCTTAACAAGCATAGCTTGAGGAAAGGCTAGTGCAGGGATTCTCATCTCCTTAGTGTGATGGACGAAAGAGGACATCTTCCACACATGGCAACTCCTCAGGTGTCGAAATGACAACAGAGGCCAAGGTGTTGGGGAAAGAGGACGCATCCCAACTAATTAAAGTTATGGTTTATACCATCAAGCCTTTTCTAACCAACACCTTTCCAAGTGTGCCGAGAAACAATCTTAATATCGAGTAGCTGAAATCAGGTTCAAGGGCCAAGTTGGGCCTTTTGAACCAGAAGACAGATTAATACAAAGCTAGAAGACTGCAAATGCCCTATGCATAAAAAAAGGTAAAGAGGAACAGAAAGTCAAACATTATTTCCAAAAGTAAAGCCTAGCTCTTTCACCCGAGAGGAAGAATCCTAAAGCCATTTCAACTACACACTGTTGGATAATTGAGACATACACCGATATCCGAAAGAAGCAAAAAACACTCAACTAGCCCACATGGAGAAAGGGAAGACACTGACATACTGAACAACCATTTACGGTCACCAAAAGACGACAAGAGTAACACTGACTACCCCCTCTCCTGCACCGAACCCCATAAGCCAGCATATGACAAGCACAACCACCCATACCCACTTGATAAGAGTTGCAGCTTCCCACCAGACGTCCATGCCAGAGTAGAAACTCCTACCTAGGGGAGGCTTGGACAGGTGGGTTCTTTTGATGAAGCGGGCTGGGGGGGCTATGGTAGACTGAAAGACTTTGTTGAGCATGGTTTTACCACTGTAAACTACTAACTTACTCCACTGATATGCTTGGATACATGGGTAACAGGCAACCGGGTAACAAAGACATAGACTATTGCAATGGCAACTGGTGAAACAAGCCCAAAGCGAGCAGACATAGCCACAATGTCAACAGAAGCCACCTTCATCAAGAGTGCAGGCTATAGAAACTTCTCTATAAGGATGGGATGCCTTAAGGCGGCACAGTCCCCCGTGCATCAAGGCGCAATGAACTTCAGCTGTCAGTAGGACAAGTATTCTGTAGGCAGCCCCTAAAACCCATATTTGCAGAGCTTTTCTGAAACTCAACAAGCAAAAGGTGTACTTTTCTAAAAATACTAAAGGTGCGGCCGATTTGATTTGATCTGGCATTTGCCAAGATAAAGAGTGCACACATTCTGCCAGGTAAGGCGGTCGAGCCAGGAACAGTTTTATACAGAGACACGAAGTAAACATTCTCCAAGAAGTGCCTAGCCGGTGGAAAGTCTAAAAAGCCATTTTTGTACATTTCAGACCAACAGGGCACGGAGCATTGCACAGCAGCCAAACACCAGGCACGAGACAACAAGGGAGGTTCAGAGACCAGGCTACCCCAGCTCTCCAAGTCCTCACTACCAGCACTTCTGTCACCACCTCCCATAACCCACTGTCTGCGGCATCCACCGTCACATTCATAGAGCTAACAGTTTAAAACATGGAGAACTCCAACCGGTCAGCACATTTGTGGAACTTGAATATAACTTCTAAATCGATTGAGTCCAAGTTAATATATTGATTAGGAAGAATAAACAGCGGCGGAGTGCCCGCCCACTGTACATGTCCCTACAAAAGATCTCACAGCTTGAACATCCCATCCACCCATCATTTGAGAAAAGGCCACAATACACAGCACAATCTGGCCTCCCACAAATGCTGGCTCGGGCAGGGAAGGTGGTGACCAGCATGTGTGACACATTCAAGATTACTAAGAAACCAGGGCTTTGAGATGACCCCACAAACCATGACAAACATCTTAAAAGAGAGCATTATCGTACCCAAGGCTCTCAGTTCTCCACTCCAAGCTCGGGTGGCACAAATGTCCTCCAGCAGAGCTTACGTTTACCCCACACGCTTTACAAGCGCATGGATTCCTCTCTTCACAATTCCTCTTTAATTGATGCTTAATGGGAGGAATGATGTTTTGCACTATATTGCAACATTTATACAGTGCTTACTAACCCTATGTGGGCGCCCAAGCACTTGCCTACATGCGTAGCACAGCACACCGTGTAATATGTGTGGTAGTAAGCATGTTGTCCTTGTTCTGATTCTATGTGGGAAGAGTTTTCATGTTGTGCGGGACGACCACCAAGGTGTGTGTGGGTACGGTGTTACTGGATACATAACTGAATAGTGTGATGGATAAAAAACTGTGAGAGAGGCACACACTGTTACAGACCACACTGGGGAAAGCATGCATCGCTGCACAGCTTGCAACGACCAATGTTACAGTGACTGCCTCCACTGACCGCTGGAAGAGACTGCAATACTACCAATAATACTTTGAGCGACAAGGAAGTATCCCTCTCTTCCAATTGGTGCGTCCAATGCAATCAACATGCCTCTTAGACCACTCTTCCAGACTTTCAAACTCTGCCTGATTTTCCCCACTCAGTCTGGGTTATAAGTACGATGGCTGAGATTGTGAATTCTCTCCAAATGATATATTCTGCAGGAAGCAGACTACAAGAGGGTACAAAACATATAGGGGAGAGAGGGCACACCTAGGAGGAAGAGGGGACAGAGGGCATCCAAGAGGACTGATGGGTGGGAGCATGGTGAATGGCAGAGACGGTGCGGCCACTCCACACAGACCAAGGTGTGGTAGCACACCAAGTGGATACAGTGGGTGGGGCGTGCCCCAAGGGGACCAAAGAGTACCAGTGCTCCCAAGGGATGTGGGCAGACGAAGGGAATGAAGGCATGCTACGGGGACAATCCGAAGGGACTGAGTGAGTGGAGGGCGCACTGGGTCGAACTGAACAGGGCTGACTTAAGGAGGCCGAGGGGGTATACATGTCCAAAGGAGACAGAGGGGGATATATATATATATATATATATATATATATACATACATCTCCCCCTCGGTATATATATATACATATATGGGCATAGAGAGCAAACTAGGGGATAGGGAGTATGCCAAGGGGACAGCGCAACAGGGTTGGGATGCACCTAGCTGACCAATGATATTGGGGGCGCTGAAGGAACCAAGGAGACCGGGCTTCGGGGACAAACAAAGGTTAAAAATAATACCCAACCCCACCTAGTGAGTAATCTACAGAGAGCCTGGTGACACATTGTCTGGTGATTTTGTTCTGTTGCTTAAGCCTGTGGAAATCGCTTCTAATTGAAAACAAAATATAACACAAATTATCTAAGCACTGAGGGTCTAACCTGCCATTGAGGAAAGACAGGTTTCTCACTCCGTGAAGTTATGTACTCGCACAAGAAGATCTCTGAGTTAGGCTATGGCAGGACCCAGCCTGGAACAGACTGGCACTCAGAGAATCAGCTGTGGGTGGGAGGTTCAGTGAAGGAGAAGACAAAGGGGTTGTAGGATTCCCACAGGTCTTCTTGTGGACAAAAGGCTTCTCGATTTCGGATACTCAATCACTTCAGCAGGTGCTTGGAACACAATTTTCCATCTTGGTGTCTAGTAGGAACCTTTCTGGTTACCACACATGCAGTGTATGTTCCTTGATCTTGATCACCAACAGAGACTAAAGCGTACAACATCATCCTACGGATCTGCACGTGGGTCACTGATCCAATGTCACGTCTTACTTCCTCCCATAGATCTTGGCATGGGTCACTAATCTAATGATGGTTCTGTCCAGAATCTCTGATTAGATTACTTCTGCATCTTTGCGTCCCTATTAGTCCTTCTGCGACAGCTGTGATAAGAGCAGGACTCAAGCAATGAAGACAGCCGGAAAGTGGCTGCATCCTCTGCTATAGGACGAAGATATGCCCCAGAATAAACCAGACTGAAAAATAGCAAGTTGGACATTTTATTTTCTCCTTTGCCTCCTTGTTCATTTCCTCATCATTCAACTGGATGTTTGGGCCTGCCTCCTTCTGAGGCCTTGGATCCAAGCTGCATCTCAGATCCATTCAATACAACAAAAGGATTCAGCTGATATTTCTGCATCTTTAAGAGATCAGGGCAGAGCCCAGGCATGATGAGGATATCCTGCATCATCTGACAGATGCCCTCGGCCAGAGACCGCCGCTGGGCTGGCACAGCAGGAGCAGGCCTGCTTGGCCAATGGCAAAAAGCAGCTATCGGTTGGGTTTTAGATTATAACTAGTGGAAGCGAGCATCCGTTTGTATCACAAGTGAAAGGCAAGTGCCAGCCCAGCCATGGTTCCAGTGACACTTCGATAGCACCATGAACTCTAGCATAAGTCTGGCCAAGTAGGGCCCAAGCGGCAAGTGAGGAAAGCTTTGAGGCTTCCCTCAGAAGGCTTGAGGTGGAAGAGTAGGTACCAGGTACAGTGATGGTCATATTCGAGGATGCTGCTCAATGAAAGGGTTGCCTATCAAAGAAAGAGTGTGGTATGCTGTAGGCATCAGAGGTGTACAGTTCTACTCTTAACCAAGAGTGAGTACCAATCCTACAGGGTCGGTTCTACTGGTTCTATGAGGCAAGACCCTAGGACAAAACACGAAAGCGTGGGTACCCTGAGCCAAATGTGACCATCAAACCCTCCCACATAAACACAGGAGATTATCTTTCAAATGCATTGTCCAAGGAGTCTGATACAGCTTTCCAGGTAGCAGAGATGCAGGTTTCTTACCAGGACCGCTCAGGTGGGCGAGTTAGTACCACATGTTGCGGACTCTCCTCTAGACTCACTGCTCTTCCACAAAGAATGCTACAAAACCTCTCAATTTCTCCGAGCCTTTCTCTCTCTCTGGCTGGGAGACTATTTCAGTTTAGCAGACTAAATATTTTCAGCGAGAAACAAATAAATTTTCATTGACATCAAAATTGTGCGGTTACAGCACAAACAGTGCTTCACCAGGAACTACAAAGAATACACTGCACCAGGGATACATACCAGATGACACACAGGAGTAGGGCTCCATTCTAAAGAGGGCAGGAGCCTCAAAGTCATCAACTGGAGGATTACACAGCGAGCTAGGAATCCCCTGGGCTCACAAGAGATCACACTGGGCACATGCTGTCTGGAAGGATGAGACCTCACATTGTCTGGATTAGAGCAGCAGCTTAGAGAGCTGTCCTTAATGAGCTGCCATCACTTTTACCTGCTGTGCCCAGCGATTAAAATGTACAGAATGCCTTCTGGGAAAAGATGCCCAGCGTGTGCAGGCAGCCACTGGGCTCATGCTGGTGGGCCAAGTATCTAAACACAAGGGCAGGACAAGGTAGAAGATGCCCAGAGTACATGTGCACATAGAGTGCGAGCAAAGGGCTGCGTGAGTTAGAAGGCACCTTGGGTGTCCAAGCAGAAACTAACCACCATCATTTGAGGATCTGGGCCCTACACATCGCACCCTACCAACCCACCCCTCTGCTGAGTGACTGACCCTTACCAATCCTGCCTCTTGCCGAGGGTCAAGGCACTAACAAGAATTTGCAATGCAATAGGTCTCGCATTTTAGAAACTTTGACCTATTGGTATTGTAAATGACAATGCCTTTTATTATTGCAGGTTTTTTAAACACATAAATAAAAGGCATTGTCATATACAATGCCCATAGCTCAAAATCTCGCAATTGCGAGACCTATTGCGTTGCAAATGCTTGTTTAAAGGCAGGGATGCTGTTTACTGCTGTACACATGCTCCTGATGGGCAAGGGCAGAAGGGGAGGAGGAATCACCGTTGGCAACAGGAGTAGAAACTACACAATCTTTAAAAGGCCACATTTCACCTACTCAAAACAAGGTCGAATGAGGATGACACTTTGTACAAGGGTTCTCACCCCAGGCCCCCCTCGAGCTCCCAAAGTACAATGAATGAACACTAGTCGGATGAGCCCCAGTCGCCTCGGACCCTAGCCAGAGTGGTGGAGCTGGAGGCCATAAGGCAGGTGACAGAGCACAGTTAGTCTAACCCGAGGAGTGGTCTGCCCCCACTTTGCCAAATGACCTTGAAGTCAGCCGAGACTCACAGCCAAGTTCTTTTGGCGCCTTCAGGAGCTAAAGAAAATCTCACACGTGTGACTGATTCGGCCCCAGCCCTAGAATCATTTGAGTGGCACTGAGCAGTCGAAATCAGGACCAGCTCACTATTGTACACACATCTGGTGATGCACACCCTACTCCTTGAGCGGGGAAGAAGCCCACGCCACCTCAGCACTTGTTTTGTCTGTATAGTAACCAGCACAAGGTAACTAATAATACTGCTGTGATGGAAACATTGGCTTTCCTGGAGAATGGCTGCGTAAACCATCTGTAAAGCATCCTCTGCACTTGCTTTTTGCAAATATGAACGGTGGGGAAACTGATTCCAGCACTGACACTTGCTGTGATCATGTGCAGATCGCCTTTTCGAACCCGGGTCAGCTGTTGGCGAACATTGGAATCATTAAGTGTCTGAGTTTAATCGGCCTTGCGTTCTTCTATTGCCAAATGAGTTGTGCCTCTAGAGTTCTGCGTCACACAGTAAACCAGGGCAGAGGTCAACGCATTCTTCTCCATTCCAGACAGAGGGGCGGAGATGCCCCGCCTCCTCTGCCAGGCCAAGGGTGGCGGAGGTGCTCATTGCTGCATGTCTTAATTGCACCTCCCCGATTAAAAGGGCAGGGGGTCACCGCACTTTATCTTTTGGGCTGCTGACGCATCCTACAGGGAAGAGAAACAAAGCATTGATTCAATGGCGCGCATCCAAGACCGGAAGTGATGCCGCGCCGGGCTCAGTTTTGCCTTTTTTTTTTTCTTAAAACGGGCACCAGGAATATTTAAAGTAATCTATCATATGGACGGGTTCGATTTTTCTTCCAGAAGCAGTCTTTTGCCAAGAATTACCCAGTTATTTACTTTCACCTAGCATCAAGAAATTCACGCGTTTTTCAAACTGTGAACGTTTTCCTCCCACACTTACATCTATGGTGGAATATTTTCTCGCAGCTCGCTAGAGTTTCTCTGAAACCGGATGTGTTGTTTTGCCATTTAAAAAAAAAAATAAACCGTATATACGCTATGCTTCCTATATTTTTCTTGCCACTTTGAAACTGAGGGATCGGTCATTCCGATGCGCTGGAGCGGAAGGCGTGACAAATTAGTGTACTTGTGCACAAAAAAGCATTGGCATAGCCAACAGGTCTCGCCTTTGGGACGAAAGGCATTACGGCGCTCTACTAAATAAATTAAAAAGCCACCGGCGCGATTGCTGCTTGATGCTGTTTGGGACATGGGAGGGGAGCCACAGTGATTAAAGAAAGTGAAACCAGCCACGGCATCGCTTTGGTTGATGTTTGGGAGGTGGGAGGGGTGTTCTGTGCAGAAAGGCATTACGGCGCTCTTGTGGTGCGCGCGCACTGCAAGCAATGTAAAGTATGCAGCTGGCACCCGGCCGCGCTGCTGCTCCCTCCCGAGACCCGTAGGCCATGGGAGTCAACGTTTAGAGAGAAGGCGGGACATGCACCCGCCTTTGGCCAATTGCGGGCTTTCAATTTTTGAAAGCCACACGCAAAGGCCAATAGAATTTGGCAAGCAGACGCACGAGCTTTCAGAAAGCTTTCTGAATGTCTGCAGTGATTACAAGAGGCCCTCTCCTAGAGCAGCGTATGCGCGCTGCGCTAGGCGAGACCTAAAAAGTCCCCTACAAACCCTGCTTTTGGCTGAGGATCTCGCGCCAACCAATCCTGCGTGCTGCTAGGGGTCTGGGCTCAATTAACTAAACCCCACCAACCAAACCCTTTGACGTGGACCTAGCCCTTACCAATCCCACACTGTACTGCTGTTCTAGGGGTATACAATTCTTATTGCCCACGCTCAGGGTATATTGTTTGGAATCAACGACAACAAGGTTTCATGTTTTCTTTGTCCAGTGGACAAGTAGGCTCAAACCCTTTGGCTGACAGTTTCAGTACCGCATTATGGGTCTGTGAAAGAGGATTGTATGCCACTGAGACAAGATGTGTATCCATTTGTACAAGCTGGTCAAACTTGTAAGTCCGATTCATTATTCCAAAAGTCTTTAGCATTAAGGGGAGTCCTTGCTTTGAAATTAAAATGTACAAAAAAAATTCAACTTGAAAAAAAGTTTTGCTACACTATTGTGCAACTTTAAATACAATTCTGCGTGGCCTCATTTTGTAAAAAGCATGTGATGCAGTATTTGAAATATATAAAGGTCATGTAAGTGACCCCCAGGTATATGTGCCTGCATTAGTGCAGATTTACAACTGACTAATTCCCAAGAGTTTACAGGAGTAGGCTTGGAAACTGCACTCCTGGCTAACTTTGGAGATTTCCATTTTTGGATGAGCAAATATACAGAGGCATGTTTGCTCTTGTGAAAATCTTCTACGCAATTGCAAATTCACTTTACCAACACCCTCTTTTCCCCTACCATGAAAAAACACATTTACTCCTGCCTTTGTCAGTAGTAAATTTCTAACCTTTTCTAAAGTGGGAAGAAACTGGAGAAGAGGTGGTGAATACCCACGGAGGGGCTTGGAACAAGCGGAGGGGCCTGGGTGCATGGAAACTACACGGAGGGGCTTGGAACAAGCGGAGGGGCTTGGGTGCATGGAAACTACACGGAGGGGCTTGGAACAAGCGGAGGGGCCTGGGTGCATGGAAACTACACCGAAGGGCTTGGAACAAGCGGAGGGGCCTGGGTGCATGGAAACTACACGGAGGGGCTTGGAACAAGCGGAGGGGCTTGGGTGCATGGAAACTACACGGAGGGGCTTGGAACAAGCGGAGGGGCTTGGGTGCATGGAAACTACACGGAGGGGCTTGGAACAAGCGGAGGGGCTTGGGTGCATGGAAACTACACGGAGGGGCTTGGAACAAGCGGAGGGGCTTGGGTGCATGGAAACTACACGGAGGGGCCTGGGTGCATGGAAACTACACCGAAGGGCTTGGAACAAGCGGAGGGGCCTGGGTGCATGGAAACTACACGGAGGGGCTTGGAACAAGCGGAGGGGCTTGGGTGCATGGAAACTACACGGAGGGGCTTGGAACAAGCGGAGGGGCTTGGGTGCATGGAAACTACACGGAGGGGCTTGGAACAAGCGGAGGGGCTTGGGTGCATGGAAACTACACGGAGGGGCTTGGAACAAGCGGAGGGGCCTGGGTGCATGGAAACTACACGGAGGGGCTTGGAACAAGCGGAGGGGCTTGGGTGCATGGAAACTACACCGAAGGGCTTGGAACAAGCGGAGGGGCCTGGGTGCATAGAAACTACACAGAGGGGCTTGGAACAAGCCCAGGGGCACGGGTGCACAGAAACTACACAGAGGGGCTTGGAACAAGCAGAGGGGCCTGGGTGCATAGAAACTACACAGAGGGGCTTGGAGCAAGCCCAGGGGCACTGGTGCATGGAAACTACACGGAGGGGCTTGGAACAAGCGGAGGGGCTAGGGTGCATGCAGATCCCATGGCAGGTCTTCCCATGTAGTATCCTGTTATAAGCAAGGGTGCTGTCCCAGTTCACACCAAACCCAAGAGCAGATAAAGACTGGGGTGTGTGCTCGGGAGAATCAGCTCTGTTTGGACTGAGGTAAGCCAGCATGTTCAAAGCACAGGGTCCATGACCTTGAACTGGACACTGTGGTCAACAAGGAGTACATGAAACACCTTGAGTTCAGATTCAGTGGAACCTCCACAGCCTAAGTCCATCCTCACTGTGCAAATCTGAACTATCGGAGGTTTGCAGAGATGAAGCATTAGGAAGAGGTACAGGGTAAGGCAGTAATCTAGGCAAGAACTGGTACTGTCTTATCAGAACACTTCTGCATGATGCAGACAAGGAAGGATCTTTTTCAAGAACACTCGTTAAGTAAGTTACTCATGCTACTACATTAGCACTTCAGCATCAGTTCTTAACCCTCTCCATTCACACAATGGAGAGACCATTGACAAGAAGTGGGTGGCACTGGAACAGCGCTAAAGTTGAGTGTCTACAAAGGTGCTTCATCAGCCCGATGTGGAATATGCAAATCGTGGTATAAAAATCTATTGCCCATCACCAGCCCACACATCGCAGACTGCAAAGTATGCCTGATCAACTACCCTGTCTTTTTAGAGGGGTTAAAAATCTAGCCAGAATATACAGAATTGCAGTTGGGGGCTATCAGTGAGGGGGGGGTTGCCTAGGATGTCCTTTGAAACCCCTTCGATAGAAAATTATACATCGATAGCCAAGTTGTGCATGCTGCCTAATTCATCCCCTTTTAGCTAATCCTGTCCTTACCCCCACCCACCTCCCTGCACACCTATCGTGTCCTAACCATTAAAAGCAGACCTAGTGTCCTGCCATCTCACCACAACATCCTCTGGCTATACGTGGCTCGTTTTCAAAAATATAAAATAAGCCGGCATTCGACTACCATCTCATACAGCCCTCAGTTAACACTATAAACAATAATCCCTAGTGTCCTGCCACCATCCGCCCCACTGCTCTCAGCCACTCAGCAGCCTCCTGACACAAAGGGGCTGAAAGTAGTTGCACAGACCTACGGTTGGCAGGGAAGTCCGTGCATGGCAGAATCAACGCACCACCCATATTACCTGGCTGTCATGAGTCTAGCGGACCAGAGAGAGGACGGTCAATGCAAGGGAGATGGCACAGTCCTCTGCCACTCAATCCCCCCCTGCAGGACTCTAGTGAGGAGGATCCACGTCCACTACAGCGTGACCGTTCACTTATCTCACATCAGAGTTGTGCATAACAAGGTTTCGAAACCAATATTCAAGGTAATGGTAAAGGTAAATGGTAAAGGTACCTCACACAAAGGTCCAGGAGTGTAACCATCGCAAGCCGTTTTGGAGGTGGGAAGTGGAAGGGATAGGTTTCTCAGAGTAGAGTTTGAAACAGGAGTTATAATTCATAGGATCTATGGATTCCGAAAAACCAAAGTCGATTGTTGAGAAGAGACTAAGGACCACAGTGAATGGTGCCTTTAGAAGCCGGTATCGGCGGGGCATGCCACTAAGGGAAGACACACCTGAGGTTGTGCACAGAAATAACCACATAATCATCTAATGTGCTTAATTTGTGGTTGGTGTGTCTATGACCTGGGTCAAGTGAAGGTAAAATTGGCTGGAAGCAGAAAAATTCAGCAAGGTCACATGAATCCAGAGGAACTCTCAAACTTCTCTACTGGGCAGTGTTGCAGCGCCCAAAGGAACCACCAATACACACTGGCTCTCAAGGGCTCCCACAGTCACACCACCCTGACAGACACCGAGCCACAACCACCATAGGCTGCCTAAGGATCAGCGTAAACAAAAATGCCACCAGCCTCACTTCCCCAATCAGCAGCAGAGGTAAAGTTGGACAATGATTCAGTACAACCTATAACAAAATTTTGTTTTAGATTCAGTCTCCGCCCAAATGCGGAGCCACCGTCTAGTATGTGAAAAGCTACCCAAGGAAAACAATCTGCTTAGTGGAAACATATTTCAAGTGAAATAATTGCTGCTTAAGCAGGATTAACTATTCAATGTCATCGGGCAAATGAAAAATACCCCAACCAATGTCTACGAAGGACAGGTGCAGACAGGAATACCCAGCTTCTGTATCACTTTCCACCGGCAAGGCCTGCCCTGGATTACTGCTCTAAACTCGGAGAACAATCCAAACAGAGCTTTCCAGGGGCACAGTCGAGACCTCCAGCCCCATAGACAATACGTTAACCATGGACTGGCAGTGGTGCACGCAGATAGAGGGGAGAAGGTCCGAGGAAGAAGAGGGCAGGCGCGGGGTGTTAAGAACGCAGACAGGAATAGCACGGGGCAATTAGCTCTAGGGCAGAGTTTCAATGGCAGCATTACTGACCCACCATAATGAAAACGCATGCAGTTGTAGAGATCTGGACTGGGGCATCTTGGCAGAAGAGGCGGTCGCTATGAAAAGCCACAGCAGAGGCTTCGAAGAGAAGCTTCCGCCCGAGTGCAAAAAGAACTACAACTGCACATTCTGGAACATACCTACGGAGTAAACCTAGCTGGGGGAAAAGAAGAGTGCATTAAATGATGGGAGGTGGGGTCACTGTAGGCTGAATCCTAGAAGGGCAGGGCCTATTCAAGATTGTGTACATCGCAAACAGGGGAGGGAGATGTTCTATTCTGTTGAGCTCAAAGACTGAATTAATTTGGACGGTGCTTACTGCTGGTTGATGTGATGGGGTGTGAAGAAGTCAGCCACATGTCGCATCGGAGCGGTGTTCCTGAATCTGAGTTCCTGTGGCGTGGATGGCAATAAGAAGGGATCTACTATAAGCAAGTTCACACGCAGATATAAGCTTGGCATCCGTTGTTGACATAGCCAAGTCAATGGATGCCCAAGACGGAGGGGATTTTTAGAGGTCTGTGACATGTGCCTGTTGGTGGATCTGGACTCTGTAGTAGTCGAGCAGGACTACGAGAGCCTCAGTGTAGTGGTTGAAGAGGGCTGGGAAAGTACTGCATCATTTTAGGAACGCCACGGGTAACTACCAGCTCCTATGATCGAGTGGTGCCCTGCAAGAGGTGTCTAGCAGAGGCAGGGAACTGCTCGAGTAGTAATATCTGACAATTTTTTAATTGGTTCGCTTATTGACAGAGTCAAGTGGAGCTCTAGCACGGCTGGAGGCATGGAATGCCATGGTCTATCAACAAAAGGCATTATCCACAGGTTTCTCCACGTGCACATCGAAAGAAGGCCCACAATCACCTTTGAAGCACTTCCAAGGTGATGTCCAGTACACACCAAACTGCACTTCTTCCCAGAGAAGTGAGCAAATGCCCCTACACCAGGCACATAAAAAGGGATACTTCATTTCTGGTCTATCAAACAAATTAAGCTGCAGTGGATGACATCCGAGTGATTTAAGTTGAGAATGGCCCAGTTTCACACCACCAGAAAGAGCTCCACCATCTCCTTATGTAAGGAGGCAACAACACTGAAGGAGGCGATTGCACTTCATGTATGGACGCCTATGCAAAAACTGCTTACTCCCCGGCACAAGAGATGTGGACACAGACGGGAGCCTCTGAGAGACTGGATAATAGTAAAATAGACACAAAGTCAAGCTAGTGTTTTGAATTCCCACGGTTTCAAGAAGAGAACCAACATTTTGACAAATTTAGAAAATGAGTTGCTCTGATGTTCTCACGTTAAAAGATGAACAATAAGGACAGGGGGTGCTGACATCAATAACCTCGAGGGGGACATGGCATTCTTCAGAGGAATTTTGCTAAAGTCCTCAGTATGTTTCCATTGGTTGAATGTTCACACCAACATACCACATCTACGCAATGTTCTCTCTGATAAAATAAAACAACTGATTCACTGGAAAAGTGAGGATTCCCTGCAATATAGTGGCAGCAGTAGAGTGAAAGGTTTAAGAGCCTCTGCTTGGACTCAACCTTGTGGTTTTCAGGGGCTCACCCGAGCTAGCAAGAGCTATGCCAGTGTCAGGAAATGTTCTAAGGTCTTATACAGATCCATGGCACCCACATAAGTGCAGGGGGATAGGAATTCAATATTTAAAACTAAGTGTTCCAAAGGAGTTAGAAATTAGATTATGGCCATATATTTACCTGGTAGTTTACCTGGCAGCAGAACACACTGAGCATAGTATTTACATTTTTTTAATCTTTCACTGAATAACTGCAGCAGGATTTCACAGTAACAAAAAATTAATATAATTGCCAACAGCGGCGTGATCATATGTACATCAACATGCCAATGAGCTGTGACGCTAGTATTCAATGGCTGTCTTCTTGAAGGTATATTTTTATATAGAGGAAAACATTTCCTATAATTGTTAATAAGTAGGGAGACATTTTAATGCATACCCCTCAATGCGCCAAATATGGATGTCTCTACATGTTTCAACTATATAAATAAGATTTTGCCAGCGTCTTAATCGGGATAAAAAACATATTGGGTGTGGCAAAAAAAAAAAAAAAGTCATACTGAAAACAAGAATGGAACCAAGTTAGGGGAAAGAAATGTCCAAGAGGCAGCAGACCCCAACGGCGAAGAAAAGAAATACTGGTGGTTAGAGGGAGAGAAAAGTTGGAATAGAGTGAAGGGGTGAGGATAGGGTATTCTAAACACTGTAACGAACAAGCCCTCCAACTACTGCATCATGCTTGGAGTGTTATCTACAAAATTACATTTTGCTTCATTTGCAATGCAGTTCAATTTACTTTTCTCTACCAATAGCACTGAAGTCATGAGCAACTATTTCTTTAACCATTAAATGACCGCAGAGGATCACGCAAAGGGCAGGAGACTTCATGACTTCATGCAATAAATCAATAATAAAACAGATATCATCCTAAACAGCAACCCCATGAAAAAAAGTTATGAGGTTGAGTTGTAGTGGATGGAAAGATCCAGAGATCATCCCATCTATGGTGGAGGGATTCCTGGGAACAGGAGATTCAAGAACAGAAGACACGAACAGTGAGTCTTGGCAATAAATGAACCTTCGGGCAAGAAAAAACACCCAAGTACATGTAGAGAGAGAAACTAGAAGTAGGATTTCATCATCTCCATTAGAACCTAGTTAAGGAAGCAACCATACCTATGTGTAATCATATTCCACTTCATGCGAATCATAATTGATGTCCAGCATTAAAACTGTCCCACCTGCGCGAGGGACCCCAGAACACGTTCTACCAGACATATAAAAATCACAACATATTGATCTTTTCTAGCTCAGCTAGTACTGGAATGCCATTCAAATAAAACAATCTCTTTGCTGGTATTTTTTTTATTTTTTTAAATGTATCTGCACCAGTGGAGAGGTCTTTACGCACTTTAGATATCACAAGGATCCTAAAATGTTACCTGGACAAGACTAAAGACATAAGGAAACATCTAAGTAGTTGGTCAAAAGTTGGTAAAGCTGTACATATGGTACGATAAGTGGTCGATTTCTAAACTGATTGCTTCCGCCACAGTACTGTGTTATCAAATGTCTAATTGGGCCTTACTAGAAAAACTAAGAACTCGCTCAACGAGAGGTAAGGCAGCTACAGCTGCCAGGTTAGGAAATGTCCCAGAGCCAACATTTGTAAAGCGGCGACATAAAAGTGCCTTCACATTAGTACTAGACATTATTGCTTAGATTTAGATGCAAGAAGAGACTCAATAGTTGGTTACGCTGCCCTAAGGAATCCTTTCAAAGACATCACGGACAATATATAATATCCTGTTCTCTGCTAGACCATTCGGTCCTGGCCAACTCAAGCAATTAAATTCTGGGATTTGCCTGTTGTGCTATTCTAATGTTCATGGCTATCAATTAAGATCAAATGATGCATAAGTGAAAGGTACTTACTTGAAATCCTAGTTCTGTAATGTTGAAATCTTCATTGAAGTCATAAACAACCCTCTCCCTTGAATATTCTGGGCCAGGAATCCTAGCATTTCAGGACATTCCTTTTAAAATCTAATTTATAGTGCAGTAAAAACCCAAGGCACAGGCGCAACTGGAATAACAATACAGGACGGGATAGAGAAGCCGCTCGCTTCTTAAAGAAACAGTCTTCTATTCAGTAGTATATGGCTGCTGCCTAACTGACCATCTGCCCCTTCATTTCTTACATTTTTTAAGGATGTTTAAGGCAGTGTTACGCTGTAAGGTTTTTTTAATGCATTTTTCTCCTTTTGAGTATTATTTTTTTTATTTAAAAAATGTCAATATTTGGTAAATCTAGCGTTGGAAAGGTTGCAATTCATTGAACATGTAAAATGCATGGCTTTTTTTTTTTACCATTTATTGTAATTTTGGTATGTGTGGAAAAAAGCATTCCGGGATCCCATGTATGACAATTCTAATGTTTACAGTCATCAACGGAGATCCTACAATGGGTGTTGCGTGCTTCTATAAGCCTCTTCGGATTCAGATTTCCACAAGTTCATATCGAATTAAAACAGGCTTGAAGGTGGTCGTCTATGAAGGGAAACGCTAATATGGGACCACATGGAGGTAGTAAGTCAACTCCAGGGCCTTAATCACCATCAATAACTTCTAAGTTTAAGCTAACTAAACAATGTTGAAAATGGAAGCAGAGAAACCACAACACTGTCAAAATTTTGTGAATAAGTAAGATGGTGCTCACAGTAGCCAAAAAATCATAGAAAATGGATAAAACATTGACCTGAGTAACCAGAAGTATTCAATGGCAATAAGCGCCAAGGACAAAGTTATAAGAGAAAGCACCGCACAGCAGAAACTTGTATTGCATACAGGGCGTGTAACTTACAATTCACAAACAGGAAAAAAAACTGAGGAAAGCAAAGTAGGATTTGAAGGACTAAACAAAAGTGAAAACTGAATAAGAAATTTAGATGGGGAGATATTGTCAGCCAGCCATCATGACTTTACAATACTGGTGTTTCTGGTACTTTTGAGATCCCCTTACTTCAGATTTAAAAATACAGACATTACAAGGTGCTGAACAACAAAGAATCGTTAAATACTACAAAAAAACAAAAAATGCAATATGACGTCTCCAATTGTGGGCTAGGAGAAAGCTTCTGGAATAGCCACGAGGAACAGCAGACCACCAAACTAACTAGGACAGAGAGAGTTCTTGACCTTCACTGTAACAGTCATGGAGAGCCTTTGGTCAGCACCAGAGATGGCCTTGTAGGGTACGTCGCACACACATGGGCTACCTGCCCTGAATCGCAAGTCTCAGGTGCCCACCTGCTGACTCTCTATGGCTACAAACCTCTAATCATTATCACCAAGATAATAACGCAATACACAGCCCTGGTCTACCCTGGTCTGAAAGAAAGTTTCAGGGACATCTTAATCACCTCGATTCAAAACATACTAGGTAAGATTAAAATTAACAAAAACCTTGCAAATTGCCACAAAACTTCCAAAAATACATGCCCAGCAGACCTAAGAAATGCACCTAAGAAATGGGTCGAGGAGGCACGAAAGGATGTGTGCAGCAAAGCAGGTTAAATAAAAATAATAAAAAAGATATACACCAGGGGGAAGAGAAATGACACAGGCAGTTAAAAATAGAGAAGAAAAACACACACATACTTGAAGTTGTGCATCCTGATGTATAGCATGCACGAGAGACCACTGGACAGAGGAAGCCAAGACGCCTCTGGGAAAAACATATTGAATTCCAGGAATGAGGTGTTCGAAGGTTTTGGAAGTGCAAATTCTGTGAGAGGAACCCATCAATGCACGCACACGTCCACGTTGAAAGCAGCTGCTCGCGATGGAATCATCACTGGTGCTGCCCAATGATACAAACAAGACTTACTTAAGCAGACCAGAACTTGGCTGGAACACCTTGGATCCATAAAAAGGCTGGTAGAGAACGAGCTTCCACATACATTTCTGTTTTAATTTGTTAAAAAGGCTGATGGGAGTAGTGGTGTGGAAATTGAGCACTATCTCAGGTACGCCACATCACCGACTGTGCAGGACCTCCGCCGGGCTCTGGGCTCAACGAATGCCACAGAACACCAGGATCGAAGGAGCATGAGACCTAAAGGAGTGCAGATCACCGACTGTGCAGGACCTCCGCCGGGCTCTGGGCTCAACGAATGCCACAGAACACCAGGATCGATGGAGCATGACACCTAAAGGAGTGCAGATCACCGACTGTGCAGGACCTCTGCCGGGCTCTGGCCTCAACGAATGCCACAGAACACCAGGATCGATGGAGCATGAGACCTAACAGAGTGCAGATCACAGACTGTGCAGGACCTCCTCTGGGCTCAACGAATGCCACAGAACACCAGGATCGATGGAGCATGAGACCTAACGGAGTGCAGATCACCGACTGTGCAGGACCTCCTCTGGGCTCAACGAATGCCACAGAACACCAGGATCGATGGAACATGAGACCTAAAAGAGTGCAGCTGCACTCCGTCTAGTCAGTCACAGAAATCATCACCAGTTTGGTAAAGCAGGCCGATCTAGTCTATGACGAAGATCATCCTGGTCTCCAGTTTTACTTCAAGTTTCCACTCAACTTGATTGTGAAGCTGACAGCTAAACAACTTACCCACCTCTGACTGAAAGGCCCACAATGACTTGCATGTGCAGGACAGCTGGTCGACATCTTTTGCAAAGTTGGTGAAGAGCCTCAAAAACAGCCCACATCAAGCAATATAAAAGGATAATTTGCAAGGGACAATGCATTGTAACCCCAATCTACTGTCACAGCAGCTTTGCCTCAGCAATAATGGAGCTCTGCAGGCATGGCGATTCTTAAGAACGAGAGAGCTTTAGTCTACTCGTGACACATTCGCTCAGGGCACTATCGTTGCAGTAATACCGTGAAGAGGGAAGCTTGAAGCCAGACATACCCGGTGACGAGAAATCAGGACACAAGCACAGCCAATATACATAAGAAATGCCCAACAGCCTCCAACGAATGCATACTTCAAGGGATAAATCTCTAACCAGCACATAAGTGATGCAAGAGATGAAAGTAGAGGTACAGATGCACTACGAACATTGTGTTCACGAAGGATCCCCATAGTAGAAACCAGTACACCAGGATACAGTGACAGAACGTAAGGATGTGCATGCTGAAAGCGGTATCATTCTACACAAATTCTGTTCATTAGAACTCAAACCACAGGCATATGTAACTTACGAAATCTCTGCCACACAAGGGCCTTCTCCAGGTTTAGGTAAATCTCTCCGCGCAGATGACATGGCAGCGGTGGCTACATAGAGATTCAGCGACGACAATAAAGAGTCCGCTTAGACGAGAAAATGTGGGCAGAACGGATTTCCAAACCAGAGGTGCACGCGTCCGTGCACTATACAACTTGTGCAGGTGCAGATCGTGTTGTTGTGTTACCGGTAGTGGTAAGGAGGGCTTGGATGGTTCATGATAAGGCTGTTGGAGAAGTAGGTCATTGTGAAGAGTTAGCCGGCTTTGGGTGCTGGGATATCGCGTACCAGGAATCTCGGATTCTGGCTGCTATCCTAGTACTGAAATAACATCACTAGTTTTAGTCACAGGAATGTGGGTAAACAACGCAGCCCCAAAAATACCTGGCGTTTTCCCAGATTGCAGGGACTGTGCCACTAATATTTACCACCGGCTCTGAGCTGCTGGGCACGAAGGGCGTCTGGCTTGAGGGGAGTCTCTGGCTTTACTGCTCCCCACAAGGTGGTGGAAGTGTGTGGTGGGGGCTGTGCCTGTACCCACAGCCATGGCCTCTCTTCTCACACATTTTACCAGGACCTGATCTTCACCTGGTAAATCTGGGTTTAGTGTTTCCAAACACAGTTATTTCGGTCCAGAAACACCAGACAACTCTTAATTGCCCAAAGTGGTATGCTGCCCAGGAATGCCACTCAGTGCAACTTTTAAAAAAGGCCGCAGACTGCTGGCAGCACAATATAAGAGAACTTGATAGGTAGGATGGGCCAGACTCTCCGCCCTAAACCTACTGGAGGCAGGAATGATTCAAGCATGTCAAGAGATTACGGTTGGTTTGAAGGTATTAAAGTATTCAGCTACTGTAGGGTCAAATGAAATACAACACAAACGTGACAGTTGTATTTATATATATTATTAAATATTCTGAGATTATGGTTTGCCTCCACCCTCACACTCCCTCGTACCCATCAATGTTTGAGGTGTTTTCTCAACTGGGAGAAGTGTTTAAAAATTGGATCTGGGGGAAGTCACAGAATTGGCATTAGGGATTAAGGTCCAGTTGGTTGGCGAGCGGCAAACCTGGCAGATAGGCACCATCATGGTGAGTGGTACAGGGGCTGGTACAAATGTTACTTTGCCACTGTCCAAATCTTGTACCCATGTAGGAGATAAGCGATGGGTGAATTAAATGTGGCTCGAGTTCAGCCACGGCTGCTTCCATCAGTCCAGGATTGCTGTCCTGTACCCTTGCCGGAGACCAGCAATGGGTGACCCTCCCCCCCCCCCCCCACCCCCCGGAAAAGGCAAGCGAAATCCATGAATCCAGGCACCATCTTCCCCTCCATTAGAAGCGTCCTTAAAGTGACCACCTGGCAACCACGGCGAATGCCCAAGTGGGCAAGCTCTCTGGTCATATGGTGACAGGGCTAGCACAGAGCTCACATCTGGGAACAATGTTCTAGCCGAACTAACGCGATTGATACTAGGCAGAGTGCGTCAGAAGTGTCGATACAGATTGGGATGATGTGCACACGCGCCGGGGATGGTGTGCGTGCGCACGGGATGATGCGCACACTTGCACGGGATCATGCGCGCAAGGCATGATGCGCACACGCGCATGGGATGATGTGTACACGTCCACAAGAGACTCTCAGTCTGGAAGGAAACCTCAGCAAAAAGCCTCAAAATCAGTGATAAAAAATCTCCAATTAAGGAAACTCGTTCCTCTATACAAGCCATGCCCAAGAAGCCCAGCTTGCCTACATCCTCTAAAGAGTTCTTCTGACAGTGAACCCTGCAGAAGGCAGCGCTGGGGACCAGAAGAGGTCCCACCCCTCCCCCGGGTACAGTTCAGAGTGGAGCTGAGCACAGGACCAGCAGTCCTCCCCTGGGAGTGCAGCGCAGACTGTAAACACTTCTCTTACAAGCACTTTATAAGGAGCGCCGGTGCAACAGCAAGACTTCATGTGAAGCATTAACAGGATATCTCAATGGAGAGATGTTTATCCACAGAGCAGGTGGAGTGGGATGAGCTGCTGCCAGCAGCAGGCACCCCGCTTAAACTCTCCTGTGCCCACTGCAGACGAGCCTGGACATTGACTGCTCTGCTGAGCCAATCATCTAGGCAGCAATCTCACTAGGAAGCCACATACTGACAGTACTGTATCGCCACAGTCAGTGGCTGGTCCCAGAGGATGAGGAAGGCTTAACATCTGCTGTAACATTCAGATGGGCACGCTTTAGACCTAGGGGTCTGATGCCTACCAACCCAGAGGGGAGTGAAGGTGGGATCCCAGTGAAGTCATGGTCCATCCTTGGACACTCCGCTGTGGAGAGAAGGGGATGGAGGGATCCCAGCGAAGTCACGTTCCCTCCTTGGACAATCCGCTGTAGAGAGGAGGGAAAGGCGGGATCCCAGCATACCCACTGTCCAACCTTAGTCTCCCCCACACAACAAGAGGTAACAATCAGATGCCAGAACACCCATGGTCCCTCAGTGGGAACTCCCGAGCAGAGGGTTGCGTTAGGATGTTAGCGTACCTATTGCCCTTTAGTGGGGACTCCTGAGCAGTATTAAGTCAGGATGTTAGTGTACCCATGGTCCCTCAGTGGACACACTACAGCAGAGAGGAGGGTATGGCAGTATCCCAGCATATCCGCTATTCATCCTTGGACAAGTTTGAGCAGAGACTAGGTCATGGTGGAATCGGAGCATAGCCACTGTCCATCCATGGGTCTACCCCGGAGAACAGGAGGTAGCAACCAGATCCCAGCACAACCATGCCCCCCCCCCCCCCCCACTGGGCACCCTCAAGCAAACAGGAGGTGATTGTGGTACCAGCTTAATTCTTTCACTGGGCAGCCCTGAGAGGACAGAAAGTTATGATGGGATCCCAGCGTATTCATGTTTCTCACTGGACGCTCTCAAGCGGAGAGGAGTCGACTGTGGTACCAGCACGCTTACCTCAGTGGAGAGGATATTATGACGGGATCCCAGCACACCTACTATCTGTCCTTGGACATCTTCGAGCAGAAAGGATGCAACAGGAACCTAGCATACCCACTGACCATCCTTGGATTACCGCAGGGGAGAGGTGGTCACAACCAGATCCCAGCGTACTCATGGGCCATCACTGGACACTTCCGACCAGTAGGGGAGGTGACTGTTGTACCAGCACACCTCCCTCACTGGACCCTACAGAACCCAGATCCTAGCACACCCACTGACGCTCAGTGGACATAACAGAGTGGCGGGGGAGGGGGGGGAGATCAGTGGCGATGGTAGGATGCCGGCATACCCACGGTCAATCTTTGGATGTTGGATTATAGGGTAGCCACTGCCCTCCTAGGTGGCAACGGTGGGATGCCAGCAGACCCGTGGTCCATCACTAGACACTTCCAACCACAGTGGAGGCGACAGTGGTACCAGCACACCTACCTCACTGGACACTCTAAAGCGCAGATCCTAGCACACCCATGGACACTCCGTGGACAACCGAGGGGGGTGGGGGGGGGGTGTTGACGGTGGGATGCCGGAAGACGCACTGTCCATCTTTGGACGTCGGATTACAGGGTAGCTACAGACAGCCTCCTTTGTGGCAACGGTGAGATGCTGGCAGACCCACGATCCATCACTGGATGTTGGATTACATCATAGCCACATCCCTCTTGAGGGTGACGGTGGAATGCCGGCAGAACGATAGTCAATCACTGGATGTTGGATTACAGCATAGCCACATCCCTCTTGAGGGTGACGGTGGAATGCCGGCAGAACGACAGTCCATCACTGGATGTTGGATTACAGCATAGCCACATCCCTCTTGGGGGTGACGGTGGGATGCCGGCAGAACGACAGTCCATCACTGGATGTTGGATTACAGCATAGCCACATCCCTCTTGAGGGTGACGGTGGAATGCCGGCAGAACGACAGTCCATCACTGGATGTTGGATTACAGCATAGCCACATCCCTCTTGGGGGTGACGGTGGGATGCCGGCAGAACGACAGTCCATCACTGGATGTTGGATTACAGCATAGCCACATCCCTCTTAGGGGTTACGTGGGATGCCGGCAGCACGACGGTCCATCACTGGACGTCGGATTACAGGGTACCCACTGCCCCTTGAATGTTCCCGAGCTGAGAGAGGTTCTCCAGGGTGGCCCTGCACAGGACAGACTCATCTATCTCCAGAGACCACCGGGACTCCAAGGAGATATCCAAATAAGTGCAACTAAAGAGATGTTCACTAGATTTAGCAACTCAATAACATCTCCAACGAGATCCGTTTGTAGCACGTGGTAACAAGCAGCCAAATCTACGATTTAAGCGCCTCCAATCACGGTGGCTGCATCGTGAGAGCTCCATGCCAGGACCTTACGAGAGGGGGCACGGGTGAAGTGGAGGACTCTGCCAAGCAGCACAATAAAGCCAGAGCCCACACTGAACAAATACACTGTTTATCTGGCAGCAGAAAACACAGGCAGCATCGGCTGGCATCCCGCAGACAGAAATCAAAATCTGGGCTGAGCCGAGAGAGAATTTGTATTGTGTTTAAAGGGTTTTATTGGCATTTTAAACGTAATGCGACATGCTGAGCCTTGCTCTTTTAGCACCTAAAGGCCAGCCCTGCTCTTCCGAGGGGAGGCAGTGCCCGGGATTTCGAAATGCACTATTAAATTACCATAACAAATACTAAATTAAGCACAGATTGAACCCACCCACCCACCACTACCGGGTAAGAAGCGGCCACACTGAGGCGGGGCACTGCAGTCAGAATTGGGGCGATGCAGGGGACAAGGCATAGGCTTCAGGGGGTGCAGTGGGCATGGAATGGGCACTGCTCAAGGGCCCTGGCAGTGCCTTCCTCGCGTTGTACACAGTATGCTGGGAGTGTGTGTCTGGCAGAGGGTGGGCAATGCATGCTTTGTGTTGACTACCTCTGATCTGACTTGCAGAGCCCAAGTGGCCCCTGAGCGATGCCCTCTGTGCCATCTGGCTCTTCCTGGACGTGCTCTTCTCCACGGCGTCCATCATGCACCTGTGCGCCATCTCGCTGGACCGCTACATCGCCATCAAGAGGCCCATCCAGGCCAGCCAGTACAAGTCCCGCTCCAAGGCCCTCATCAAGATCAGCGTGGTCTGGGTCATCTCCATAGGTAAGAAAGACAGACAGACAGACAGACAGAGACAGACAGACACACAGGCGCACACACAGGCCCAGCCAGTACAAGTCCCGCTCCAAAGCCCTCATCAAGATCAGCGTGGTCTGGGTCATTTCCATAGGTAAGAAAGACACACAGACAGACACACACAGACACTCAGGCGCACACACAGGCCCAGCCAGTACAAGTCCCGCTCCAAGGCCCTCATCAAGATCAGCGTGGTCTGGGTCATCTCCATAGGTAAGAAAGACACACAGGCAGACACACAGACAGACACACAGACCCATCCAGGCCAGCCAGTACAAGTCCCGCTTCAAGGCCCTCATAAAGATAAGCGTGGTCTGGGTAATCTCCATAGGTAAGACACACAGACACACAGACCCATCCAGGCCAGCCAGTACAAGTCCCGCTCCAAGGCCCTCATCAAGATCAGCGTGGTCTGGGTCATCTCCATAGGTAAGACACACAGGCAGACACAGGCAGACACAGAGACACTCACAGACACAGAAACACACAGACACACAGGCACAGAGACACACACAGGGACACAGGCCCATCCAGTACAAGTCCCGCTCCAAGGCCCTCATCAAGATCAGCGTGGTATGGGTCATCTCCATAGGTAAGAAAGACACACAGACAGACGCACAGACACACAGTCCCAACCAGGCCAGCCAGTACAAGTCCCGCTCCAAGGCCCTCATCAAGATCAGCGTGGTCTGGGTCATCTCCATAGGTAAGAAAGACACACAGACAGACGCACAGACACACAGTCCCAACCAGGCCAGCCAGTACAAGTCCCGCTCCAAGGCCCTCATCAAGATCAGCGTGGTCTGGGTCATCTCCATAGGTAAGAAAGACACACAGGCAGACACAGAGACACTCACAGACACACACACAGGCACAGAGACACACAGACACACAGGCACAGAGACAAAAAACAGGCCCAGCCAGTACAAGTCCCGCCCCAAGGCCCTCATCAAGATCAGCGTGGTCTGGGTCATCTCCATAGGTAAGACACACAGGCACAGAGACACACAGACACACAGGGACACAGGCCCAGCTAGTACAAGTCCCGCTCCAAGGCACTCATCAAGATCAGCGTGGTCTGGGTCATCTCCATAGGTAAGACACACAGACACACGGCGCCACACACAGGCACATAGAGACAGACACACAGACAGTATGACGCCGTAGTCGGCTCACCTGTGGTCAGCCATACATGCACAGATTGATGGATGCGTGCACAAGTAGCCGAATATATGTACTCACGAGTATGAGAGGGTTCATGAACGGCTGCTCTGGTGCATGGATGGATGGATGGATGAACTGGTGAGTTCAGAAGGATGGATGGATACATACAACAAATACATTTGAAATGTATTAGGCTATACATCATTTCGCAGAAAATCCTAAAAGAACACCACCAGAGTAACTGCAGCAGAAAGTATTTCGACAGCGGGTTTGCATAAATAAGTTCTCCAGTATAGACACCACACAAACTGTATACAATACCACCAAAGACGGTCGTATAGTATAGACTCCACCACAAACTATGTATTCAGTACCACAACAGACCCTCACAACACCACCACAGACCGTTGTACACAACACAAAAACTGTGCATAAAGCACAATCACAGACCGACGTACAGACACTATCACTAATTGCATACAACACAAGCAGTTAGGCACCATCACAAACTGTACCCAGAGCCCACCTGGGGAGGATCTCAATTCTGGTCAATCTTTCCTTCAAGTTCATTCAGCCTTTGGCAGGGTTGTGCGATTACTCACCCAAATGCACTGTGGCATTTCTTCACGCCTGGGGCTCGTTCCAAGAAAGGGTTGCTCGTCTGTCAGGCCACCGGCAGAGATCTGATGCCTTGCCCTTCATACCTTCTCTAGTTATAATTAACCCTTAACTGATAGCTCCACACATTGGTGACCGCCCTCCACATTTTCTTATACGTCCTGTCGCAGCCACTGTTGGAGAAAACGTGCTACTGAGGCCCTTGAAGGCACAGACTGATGGTGTTATGCCCCCTCCAGTACCACAACCTACAGTGCACACCATTAAGACCTCCTGAGGGGGGCGGTATAGAGGAGCCCTTTGGTCGTGCCACGCAGTGGTGTATGTAAAATTATCGGGTGGTTGGCATGCATAATGTGGTGCGAGACCACTTAAACTTCTTGATGCTGATCGGCTCGCAGATGTACAAAGGCCTTCATCAAAAGGGGCGCTTCCCCTGAGGGGCAGGTGCAACCTGCACGACAAGGCCCAGCATCACAGCCATGCACACCACTATCGAAGCCTCAGTCAGAGTCGGTGGCAGTAACGCGGTGGCAGTTACGCGCTAACCCGAAGGATGCCCAACGGCTTCTGAATAGGTAAGAGAAGGTACAGTGGAGCAAACAGCAACGGTCTTAAACAGATGGACTGTGAATAGATGTATGTAAGCTACTGCACTAGCTGTCTGCGGGGGATAAAGTAATAGCAGACGGGCCTGAGCAGGGTCCTTAGGAGTCCACTGGGACTGGCCCATAGATCCACTGCAAACAGGCCCATCCCATCTCTTAGTAAGAAACTATAGGCACAAGCACACCTTCACTTGAGCCAATTAAAGAGGTTCTCATGTTTCGGGGCTCAGTCATGGAACTACTTCTACGTTTGGAGAACTCCATCGTCATGTTCAGGGCACCCAGGAGCTGCTGTGGTGGTGATAGTCATGCTAGAGAACAACAAAGTCAATGGTGCCGCTTTTGAGTGCTCTGTTCCAAGCAGACAAAATAACTAAAATGGAGAATAGAACAGAGTTGTAGAGCACCCTATAGGACTGCTCTTCCAATTCAAATAAAAAAGAACCCTCTTCAGGGCCAGGATCCTACATGATGATGATCATTGCGATAGGTGGGTTATCAAATGGCTAAAACGAGGTGGCGCACAGGCACATCCTCATAGCCGTCTAGAAAGCAATGCATAGGTTGGACGGACCACCCACTAGCTACGCTAAAAATAATAATAAAAAGCCCTTCAGTTCAGCCATCCAACCACAACACTCAAAAGACCTGAGCAGGATCAAACTCAATTCACCATCCAATTAATCCATTACTAAACTAGACTTTTAACAAACACCCTCTACCAAAGCTATATATGCAACCCTTCAATTGAAATCCTAGAAATGTATGAATAGGGCAGCAAATTAAGAAAGTGCTAAGGTGCATGCATGTGGTAATTAACTGAGAACACACACACAAACAGCTGGAGGCAGAGTAGGTACAAAGGTTTCCCAGTAGGAGAGAAAGGAGTAGGCTGGATGTGCCCAGCAATCTTAGCTGGGATAGTTTTCTTTCTAGGTTAACTGCATTAAACTGCATCTGTGAGTAGAGCAGAAACGTGTTGTCGCAGGAGCACCTGTAACGCTCTCTTATGGTCTTTTCCAGGCATCGCCATCCCCATCCCGATAAAGGGTATGCATGACAACAGCACCATCTACACGGAGAATGGCACTTGTCTGGTGCAGCCCGAACCGTTCAAGCACTTCGTTCTCTACGGCTCAACGGTGGCCTTCTTCATTCCCTTTGTGATCATGGTGGTCATTTACTTCCTGACCATCCACGTGCTGCGCAAGAAAGCCTACCTAATCAAGCACAGGCAGCCGCAACGTATGATATGGTCATCGGTGTCCACAGTGTTCCAGAGAGACATGAGCCCCTGCTCCTCGCCCGAGAAGGTGGCCATGCTGGACGCTTCCAGAAAGGACAAAGTGGAGGTGCCCATCAACGAGGAGATGCCTCTCCGCAGGCTCTCTACTGTGGGCAAGAAGTCCATGCAGACGATCACCAATGAACAGCGGGCATCCAAGGTCCTGGGGATTGTCTTTTTACTCTTCGTACTCATGTGGAGCCCGTTCTTCATCACCAACGTTGCAACCGTTCTTTGCACGGAGTGTGACCAGCAAGTGATGGAGATGCTGATGGACATCTTTGTTTGGGTTGGGTATGTTTCTTCAGGGGTGAACCCACTGGTGTACACACTCTTTAACAAGACCTTCAGGGAGGCCTTCACCCGCTACATCAGGTGTGACTACCGGAGCCTGCAGCCCGTGCTGACCCTGCGTCGATGCTCGAGCAGGATCTCGTTCCGAAACTCCATGGCGGAGAACTCCAAGCTGCTCATGAAGCACGGGATGAAGAACGGGATCAGTCCAGCTAAATACCACAGCCCGCTCAGGATACGCAACTCTCAGATCCAGTCCTCGGCTATTCTGCTGGACACGCTGATGCTCACGGATAACGAGCTCGACAAACCAGAGGAGCAAGTCAGCTTTGTGTGAGGCTGACCAATCTCCAACCACATCAGGCAAAGCAGACATTACAGTAATCACCTGTGGCCTGGCCAATGTGTGCTAAACAGGAGGGTTGCATTCTGTATATATACACATATATAAAACATTTAAAAAACATCTTTATTCACATTTTTATTCATTCAGCATCATGACTGTGTACATTTGTAGATCAATTTTCAAACCAGATTTCCTATGTTTATTTGCAGCGTGCAAAAACAACTGTTGCTGGATCCCAGAGGACTAAAAAAATAAACAAAACTCAGATTTCCAATAAGAATACACCAGATAGAGAAGTAATCTAGAGGAATGGTTTACAGGCATCTGGGCAGGTGCGTTCAGTGGTGAGGGAGTGCAACATTTAAATGCCTGGCTGGTGTACAGAAGAATGACTGATGATTGAGTCAGAGAGGAATATCTCCATCAGTGAGGGAGGTACCTACAGGCGTAACTAAAACTCTACAGGGCAGTATAAAGAAATTAGCATAGGCAAAGTCAATAGTTCTTGCCCTTCAGGAAATTTTGGCTTTGCCAATGCCTTTTTGTGATGCAGCACAGGATCAGCCAGAAGGAAAAATCAAAGGCATAATGGTGCAACCACGTCATTTTGTAGGCAAATGCATGCTTAATGACGTATGCACGTGCAGGCGTCACCACTCAAGTGCATACCTACAAGAGGACGCAGGCACAATATTTTTTCATTTACAGATCCAAGATAGATTGGTAAATTAAAAATAATTATCTTAGTGTAGCGTGAAAGCACGTTTATGTAAATCAGAAGGGCTGGCAGCAAAAAAAATATATATATAGATTAAAAAGGAGTGCGGTGGTACGAGGGACTAGAAGCAACAGGGAGTGGCAGGTGCAGGGATGAGGAGAAAAGCAGCTTACAAAGCAGAGAGCCTCACAGCAGGCGAGTGGGAGAAGCACACGAGGGAGAGAGCAACATGGAGCTTGTGGGCAACCCACAAGGGAGAGAGCAGCACATGAGGGAGAGAACAACAAAGCATGTGGGCCACACACAAGACAGCGAGCAGCACAGGAGGAAGAGAGCAACATGGAGCGTGTGGACCACACAAGAGACAGCAAGCAGCACATAAAGGAGAGAGCAACATGGAGCATGTGGGCCACACACGAGAGCAAGCAGCACATGAAGGAGAGAGCAACATGGAGCGTGTGGGCCACACACAAGAGCGAGCAAGCAGCACATGAGGGAGAGAGCAACATGGCGTGTGTGGCCCACACACGAGAGAGTAGCACACAAGGGTGAGAGCAACATAGAGCGTGTGAGCCACACACAAGAGAGACAGCAGCACACGAGGGAGAGAGCAGCATGGAGCGTGTGGGCAACACAGAAGAGAACGAGCAGCACAGGCGGGAGAGAGCAACATGGGGCATGTGAGCAGCACACGAGAGCGCAGCACATGGAGAGAGCAACATGGAGCATGTGGGCCACACACAAGAGAGAGCAAGCAGCACATGAGGGAGAGAGAAACATGGGGCGTGTGGGCCACACACGAGAGAGAGCAGCACACAAGGGAGAGAGCAGCATGGAGCGTGTGGGCAACACAGAAGAGAGCGAGCAGCACAGTAGGGAGAGAGCAACATGGGGCATGTGAGCAACACACGAAAGAGCAGCACAGGAGGGAGAGAGCAACATGGAGCGTGTGGGCAACACAGAAGAGAGCGAGCAGCACAGGAGGGAGAGAGCAACATGGGGCATGTGAGCAACACATAAGAGCAGTACACGAGGGAGAAAGCAACATGGAGCGTGTAAGCAAGAGAGCAGCACACAAGAGAAAGTGCAACATGGAGCGTGTGGGCCACACACAAGAGCAAGCAAACAGCACACGAGGGAGAAAGCAACATGGAGCATGTGGGCCACACACAAGAGAGAGCGAGCAGCACATGAGGGAGAGAGCAACATGGCGCGTGTGGGCCACACACGAGAGAGAGCAGCACACAAGGGTGAGAGCAACATGGAGCATGTGAGCCACACACGAGAGCGAGCAGCACACGAGGGAGAGAGCAGCATGGAGCGTGTGGGCAACACAGAAGAGAGCGAGCAGCACAGGAGGGAGAGAGCAACCTGGGGCATGTGAGCAGCACACAGGCTTGCAGGGAGAGGCAGGAGAGAACATAATCCATCATGAACCGAAATGCATGGATCCAGTGGAGGCCGTAGGACACAGACAGAAAGGAGAGCCACACGCTTGTGGGCAGATGTAAGGTGTGATTGACAATGTCTAATACTAATCGCCGGAAGAGGAAGAACAGAAAACCCAATGGTGGAAAGTGGGCTGACACAAAGCCCACTTTAAGTATATGTCATGGAATATGTTAGTTGACGCAATACTCAGAGCAGTCTGTAGGCGAAATGACAAAACAAGCAGCACACCAATCTTCAGGATGAACATTGCCATATTTTTCAGTCTCTCAACTAAGCGTGTCATGTTGGATGAAGTAGTGTGGTCTGCTCAAAGTATTCCTAGGTATGCACATGTCATGGCCCGAGACGGCCAGATGGAAAGAGGGGCCCACTGTAATGAATGGGTGCATCTGTACAAGACAACACTACACAATTAAGAGCCTCTCAGCACAAAGTTTTCACAGCGTGGTATAGGAAGCAAGTTTAAGGGCATGGCCAGTAAGAGACTGTGCCAAGCGACTTTGTATGTTAAGGAAGAACAGTGAGCATACATCACAAGCAGGCCCGCGTCTTCTTAACACAGCTCAGTTAAATTATCTGCAGAATGCCTGGCTGGAGCCGGGACAGCCTGCCCACTACCTCCTACATTCATAGTTTGTGTAAATGTTTATGTTCCAGTGTTACCGTAAAACAAACAGACGCAGATTTACTGGACGTCTTGGTATGGCATGCATTTCCTGAGCACAGAAAGAAGTGTTACTTTTAGCAGCTCTGCAATCAACTAGCGACACCTCAGAATATCAAAGAACAGCCAGTGGTGCCTGTGTGTGTATTGCTGGAAAGGAAACTTAACTCCAGTCACAACTGGGACAGGACAACACAACTGGACAAAATGCAAGCGGGCCTGCAAGTGCCATCACTGATGCCAGAGCACATCAATAGGACTATGCTGCTTCCCGGGGTCACGCCTACGCACTGAAGCGCGGAGGGGAAGCCTTCAGGTGACGCCCGGGGTCACGCCTACACACTGGAGCGCAATGAAGAAGGCTGCAGGCGACACCCGGGATCATGCCTACACACTGAAGCGCGGAGGGGAAGCCTTCAGGTGACGCCCGGGGTCACGCCTACACACTGAAGCACAGAGGGGAAGCCTTGAGGTGATACCGGGGGTCATGCCTACACACTGGAGTGCAGAGGGGAAGCCTTCAGGCGATACCCGGGGTCACGCCTACACACTGGAGTGCTGAGGGGAAGCCTTCAGGCACTACCCGGGTCACGCCTACACACTGGAGCGCAGAGGGGAAGCCTTCGGGTGCTACCCGGGGTCATGCCTACACACTGAATCGTGGAAGGAAACCCTTCAGGCGACGGCCGGGGTCACGCCTACGCACTGAAGCGCAGAGGGGAAGCCTTCAGGTGACATCCGGGGTCATGCCTACACTGAAGTGCAGAGGGGAAGCCCTCAGGCGACGCCCGGGGTCATGCCTACACTGAAGCGCAGAGGGGAAGCCTTCAGGCACTACCCGGGGTCACACATACACACTGAAGCACAGATGGGAAGCCTTTAGGCTCTACCCGGGGTCAGGCCACACACGGAAGCGCAGAGGGGAAGCCTTCAGGTGCTACCCGGGGTCATGCCTACACACTGAAGCGCAGAGGGGAAGCCTTCAGGTGACGCCCTGGGTGAGGCCTACACACGGAAGCACAGAGGGAAAGCCTTCAGGCTCTACCCGGGGTCATGCCTACACACTGAAGCCCAGAGAGGAAGCCTTCAGGCGCTACCCGGGTCACGCCTACAAACTGGAGCGCAGAGGAAAAGCCTTCAGGCGACACCCGGGGTCACGCCTACGCAGTGGAGTGTAGAGGGGAAGCCTGGGGTTATGCCTACACGCTGAAGCGCAGAGGGGAAGCCTTCAGGTGCTACCCGGGGCCAGGCCTACACGCTGAAGCACAGGGGGGAAACCTTCAGGAGACGCCCGGTGTCACGCCTACACGCTGAAGCACAGAGGGGAAGCCTTTAGGCACTACCCGGGGTCAGGCCTACACACAGAAGCACAGAGGGGAAGCCTTCAGGTGACACCCGGGGTCAGGTCTACACACGGAAGCGCAGAGGGGAAGCCTTTAGGCTCTACCCGGGGTCAGGCCAGCACACGGAAGCGCAGAGGGGAAGCCTTCAGGCACTACCCAGGGTCAGGCCTACACACTGAAGCGCAGAGGGGAAGCCTTCAGGCGCTACCCGGGGTCACGCCTACACACTGAAGCATGGAGGGGATGCCTTCAGGTTATACCACACTGAAGAAGACAGTAGACAGCAAGGTCCCACATGGCAGAGCTAACTTCGGAGATCACATCAGCATGTGTGATCGAGCTCTATGTGAAAAGTAGACAGGGATGTTGAGGTATGAAGTAAGGGTGTTTCACCTTTAAGCAATGACGTTAGTAGTAAACGTGAACATATGAGTCAAGTGTCACTGTCGCAGGGTGTTTTCTGTAGGGCCCTCTCTCAGTTCTATGAAAACGAGCTTCCACTTTATTTGAGCACAGCCCCAAGAGTCCTGCTTCATCATAAGCCCCTTCATAGGTGTTGAGCTGCCTCTAAAACACACTGCTGGACTCCTCTTTGAAGCCCTCTTTTTATAAGCTACTCACCACCACAAACACTGTGTAGAAAACATGGCTAACCTGGGGTTTCCACAAATAACTACTTCAGAAGCATGTAGCTGGTCTACCCTAGATGTTGTATACTAAGTCAATGGTAACACCACTTCACCACTGCTAACAGCATTATAGGGTAAGCATCAGCCGACAAGAAAAGAAAGGGAGATGGACAGCGTCAAAGTCGCCCCCTCGCCATTCACAGGATGGTACCCATGGATCCATCAAAGCCAAACAGGAAAGGTAACTTATGGCCTCTACCTCAGCTTGTAAGTCAGGTGCTACAGTTAGGACAAACCTCCAGGTTAAGTAGACAATGAATTGTAGCTCAAGCAAGCTCAAGCAAGAACAAAACATTCTTTCTGCAGCGAGAAAGCACACATTCCCTGTGCCACAGCCAAAAAACAGTAGTCTACATTGCGGCCAGAGAGATGTCCAGTACATGTGCTCCATGTGCCAATACAGTAGTAGCAGCCTTGACTTTGGTCGAACGAACCCCGATACCCGGCAGAGGCTGTGCCTAGGACAGTGCATAGCAGATCTTAGTACAGAAGACTATTGACTTCTATGTGGTCCTTTTCTGTATAGTCTTACGATTCTTTGTTCCAGGGGACAAAATGTATCCCAGTGCGTGTCAAACAGTTTTTGTACACAGACCTCTGGCCTCTAGAATGACATCCACGAGACAGGAGGGGAGCCAAAAGCAGTCAATGGTCGCAGCTTAAACGTCACACATGGAGGTGTAGACACGGATGTAGGGCTCTGCCTTGCTGTTGTGACAGACTATACTCCTGAAGCGGTAGCCTAACCAGAGAACAGATACTCATACCTCTAAAAGTTCAGCTTGCTACACTCTCCTGGCCTAATCCAGAGCCACTAGGATGATTTGGGCCTGGTCGATTTTCAGAAATCTTGGCAGGAAAGGCAGAGGCAGGAAGGCATTCAGGAGTTACAAGCTCCACTCTACGCAGACAGTCTCTGAGAGAGACAGCCTTCGTGGGAAACCCTCAGTGCACAAGTGTTGACACTGCAGGTTCTCAGCAGCGGCGAAGAGATTGCGCTAGGGTGCTCACCAGTGCCGGAAGATGCACTCAGAGTGTAACTGCCATTCATGATCTGCTAAACGTCAGCAGCGGAGTTGCTCCGCCATGGTGTTTGAAGATTCCACCAGGTGGTTCACGACCAGGAAAATGATGTGACGGCTCAGCTGGTTCTAAAGGCGCAGAGCCTCCTGGCATACAACCCAAGACCCCATCCCACCCTGCTTGTTGCAACACATGGTGGTGGTGTTCTCCATGAGAAGCTGAACCAGCCTCCCTTTGATGGTCAGAAGGAAGGCCTTCAGTGCCAAGTGAACGTCCATCAACTTCAACAAGGTGATGTGGAGCCAGGTCTCCAGCAGAAACCAGAGTCCTCTGATCTCCACCTCCCCCAGATGGCCGGCTCAATCCAGCAATGAGGTTTCCATCACCACCACCAGCTCTGGGTGGGGAAGGGAGAGGGGTCTGCCGCTAGTACAAACGAGGTGGAGCAGCCACCACTGCAGGTCTTTTGCAGTCTCCTGCAAGATCTAGATGGGATCCAATAGGTTCCCTTGTTGCTAAGCCCATAAAGACTTGAGATCCCACTGCAGAGTCCGCATGTGGCATCTGGCTTAGTCTGGCATAGTCTCACAGCCACTCAGTGAGACTCAGGACTAAGTCTGAAACATCGAGATGAAGGTCCGAATGTCCTAAACTCGTTCATCCAGGAAGACGACTCAAAAATGCACCATATAAAGAATCTGCTCGGATGAACAAGAGTCTATAACAAGCATTTGCAATGCAATAGGTCTCGCATTATTAAAGTTTGAGCTATTGGCATTGCTAAATAATGCAACACCAATAGCTCAAACTTTAATAATGCGAGACCTATTGCATTGCAAATGCTTGTTATTAGAATACCTGCTACATTTTCTAAAGACAATTATTTCAAAATGCATTATTCCAGCAAGGGAACAAACCGCACACATCTGAATTGGTAATATGACACCTTTCACGTGTATCAAAAAGAAAATAACACCTTCGAGAGAGGAAATCAAAGCACTTGCACGTCGGTTTCATATGCTGTTCCTCCTTTGTGTACGAGGCTGTTTTATACGATATTCAATATGTTTGCTTTTGCACGAGTTAAACAAAGTAGGGCGGACTAAGGGTTGCTCGGAATATATTTTCCATTTGTACCACGTACCAAAAGGTGAATGGCCAACAAAAAAGCTGCAGTATATTTTGTTCTTTTTAGCCACGTCTCTGACCTCGTCGCCAGACCACCTGCCCCTGCCCCCAGTGCACTCAGAATCACAGCTACCATACCTTTTTATGCACTTTTTAAATGTATTTTGTACGAGGCTGTCATTGAGGACTCATCTTCGGTGCAGCTAAACACACATCAGCTTGTGTGTTTATGGGATTTTATGTGCACGAGTGTGTTCAGTATGTGTGTCTGTGTGTATATATATATATATATACACATATGTGTGTCACAGTGTGTGTGTGAGAGAGAGAGAGAGAGAGAGAGGGGTGTACAGAAGAAAGAAGACAGAGCATTGTCGGGAGAGCTCGAAGACGGTCACTATATACTATTGATTACAAAACACACATTTTTGCAGGTTAAACGGAAAATGCCGTGCATGGGCAATTCCAAAATGTCAGCCTCATTTTTACACCCAAAGTCAACCGGACAGCGAGATCAAATTTGCTCCTCAGTTCACGTGCGGGAAAACCGGGTATTCCTCCACAGAAAAATTCATCTCACGCCATTTAAACTAGAGAAATAGTCCGTGCTTCTGCTGCCGGCAGACAGTCCGTACTTCCTGCAGCACATCCCAAACACACAGAAGACTGCCCTGCCCCCGAGCCTGTGCACGCCGGCGACGCGCGTGGAACCACAGCCGAGAGAGCCCGCGGCGCTGACAAGCTCGTGCTAGGAAGCGCCTTGCACCTCAGCCTGCCACCAACTCCCCGATTCTCGCGTGTCAGACACCTGATCAGGGTGTGAGCCACCACTGGCATCACATGCGGTGCACACGCTGCTCGCTGGACCCTCGAAGCCAATGGGGTCTCATATGAGGAAGCAAAAGACGGCATGCTCACATCTGCCCCGAAGCACGCTCCCAACCACAGCTGCAACAGAACCCCGTTTCTTCAGACACAGGGGTCCCTTCCCAATTCACCGGGACATAGCTACAATCGAGAAGTCGGGCGCAGGGCAGCATGACGATATATTGTACAGTAATCGGCAACAGCATGCGGGCGCAGGCAGGGCAGTCGAATCACAGCGGAATCTGCTTACCTTTCATCCAGTCCACCACTTGCTTGGGCGCCCACTTGCTGATCGGTTCCATTACAAGAGCCATCATCAGATCGCTTTTTCATTCACACCAAAATCATTTAAAAAAATGCTTGTTTTTGTAGTAAACAGTGGTGCGCGCGCACCACAGAGGAGCGGGGGCCAGAGAGCGCTGCAGCGAGGCGAACGCGCGCTGCTGCGCGTTCTGGCCACCGTCGGGAATGGGAGGAGCGAAGGCGGGACATGCGCCCGCTTGCTCAATCGCGTGCCGTTTTTCTAAAAACGCACGCTACAGCTAATGAGGGCTTCTGAAAACAAAACCACACGCACGAGCGTGTGGGTCGTTTTCAGAAGCCCTTTCTAGAGGTCTCGCGCTGCGCGAGCAGTGCTGCGCACTGCAACGCAGGCACGAGACCTAAAAAGGAGTCAGGTGTGACTTCGGCATGTTGATGGAGATCCCTAAAGATGTTAAGAGGTTTGCAGTCATCTAGAGGTGGTCTACGATTGACTGTGGCAAGCCCACCTTCTACAGCCAGCCATCGAGGTAGGGGAACACTGGTATACTCAACTTCTGAGGAGGTGCTGCAACCACCGCCATCACTTAAGTGAACACCCGAGGGGCACTGGTGAGGCGCAAGGGGAGCAGAGAAAACTGAAAATGCTCTTAACCCACCTTGAACCACAGGTAACGCCTGTGGGATTGCAGGACAGGAATATGAAAATAAACGCCCTGCAGATCTAGGGCTACCATCCAGCCTCCTGGATCCAGGGCAGACAGAGCCTGAGCATCTTGAATGTGCACTTTATCAGCAAGAAGTAGCGAAGGAAAAAATCTAAAATGGGACAAAGGCCTTTGTCTTTCTTCCGCACCAGGCAATAACAGGAATAATATCCAGTCCCCATTTCCGATGTCAGAGCCCTCTCTAAGTCTTCTTCAGCCAAAAGAAACTGCACTCCCCGCTAAAGAATGTGCAAATGGTTCCTCGAAAGCCACTTTAATCTAGGTGGAATATGCGGCGGGACGGACAGGAATGGCAGGGCATAATCCCGCTGAACGTTTAGGAGGACCAACCTGTCAGACATAATGCTTTGCCACCCATGGCGGTAATAGCTTATCCTGCCTTCTACAGGATGGCCATGTGCTGCTGATGGCAAACTAAAGCTCTGCTTGAAAGTTGAAGTGAGTGATTGGGGACTGGGTAGTGCATGGACTGCTTGCCTGGACGTTGCTGGCTGGATCTCCCAAAACCAGCCTTGAAAGAAATGTGGGGTCTGCTTCCGGGGTAGTGGGGTTTGGCATGGACTCTGCACCAAATTCCTCCCGAAGCCTCTCGAGATGAAATTGCTGGGAATACAGCTGCTGAAAGGCCTTGGAGAGCGCGGTGGCCCTGCTTTCTTGGAAGCATTCCAGTGCTGAATCTGCCTTATATCCAAAGCGACGGGTGCCGTTAAATGGCATCTCCATTAATGATGCTTGGAGATCACATGAAAAACCTGTGGATATTATCCACGCACGGCGCTGAAGCACAGCGATGGTACCGACTACCCTGCCTAAGCAGTCAGCAGTATTCATTCCAGAGATGGGACATCTTTTGCTGCGTCTTGAATGGTCTGTGCCTTATTAGCGCAAAATTCATCATGGACTGCTGGCAAGATCTTGCTGTCCATGTCCGAAAGTGCATGGAAATTTTGTCCCAGGAGTCAGCTGCCACTGACTGAATGATGGGCCAGACTGGCTGAGGAAAAAAACATCATGTAGGAGAGTAGGATCTGCTTCTTATAGTTACCCCCACTTTTTGCTGATGTTTCACTGTTTTTCGACTTAGCCAGACTGAGGCCCTGCTAATCAGGACCCCATTTCCCCCTTTCTACTCTAAATTGACTGTATGTACTTTAGGTACACTCCAGATTGGATTCTGGGGTACCCTTGTGAGTCCCTAGTATATGGTATACTATGTACCCAGGGCATAGGTACCCCAGAGGCCTACCAGGGGCTGCAGCATGTATTGTGCCACCCCTGGGAAGCCTTTTAAAATGACACAACAGGTCTGCTACAGCAGCCTGTGTAAGGTGGTGTATGCACCCCTTACTGAGATATAGGTTCCCTATATCTCTCCATATCACTGCACATGTAAACCTATCAGTCACCCCTATGGCAGGCCTTAACAATCCTGAAGGCAGGGTTTCATGTGAGAGGGTGCTCATGCATGAGCAGAGCCCCTCTGCAGCTTCGGAATCTTCATTCCGGGGTTGTTTGTGATGCAGCCAACCATATACTCTTAAGTGCATTATAACCTCGCAGTAAATGCTAACTTGAGAATGGCTGCATGGAAATATGTCGTGTTTGGTGTCAAACACCTTGGAATCATACCTCCACCCCAGTAACTGGAGTGGGAGGTATGATCCCACCCTACTAGAGGGAGAAACATGGCACCACCGGTACACCCGGTACCAGCTTAACAGAACCCTGGCATCACAAAATGGATGCTGCAGCCACAGACACGAGTCTGCCCTCCTGCTGCTGGACGAAACTCCGGCAGGGGAGGCCTGGACAATAGGTTTCCTGTCACAGGGAGGTGTAACCACCTCCCATACAGGCTTTAGTGTATTGGGGCTGGGTGGGTGCACTCCCAGAGTGCTTTGAAGTCTGCACTGGGGGCACATTTGGTGTCCCTGTGCATAGTCCAGCTCAAACCGGTTGCAGGGGCTACCAGCCCCTGCTCTGGCGCGAAACTGGACAAAGGAAATGGGTGTAGCCACCCCTCTTTCCTGACCCTCCCATAGGTGGGTCCCCAGAGTTTGTCCCACCCCTTCCTTGGGTATAAAGTAGGAACCCCTGACTACAGGACCTAAGATTACACCTGAACTAAACTCTGACACAGAAACCAAGTACTTCGACGATCTACACTATGCTGGATGACTGAAGAATCTCCCTTGGAGTAAAGGAGTTACTCCCCTGCAAAGCAGGCACCTTTAACGCAACTGACCGGTTGGCATCTCCGAAGCTCCGACGGACTCCGAAGAATATTGCCACACAGGAGGTGGGTTTTCCGAGGTCTTAGAGGTCGATCTGTGCCCACAGCAAGTCTGAGGCCCGTATCCCTCGTGGTGACCGTGCAACCCGAACCCCTGGGCACCGCGTCCATTTGCAGAAGCATCAGCTTTCCGGCAACCCCTGAGGCTGAGCTTTAGGTTACTTGTAGCACTGACCCCGAGCAGTGATCACACCGAAGATTGCAGGCCTACACTCAACGAGTGTTCCGTGGGCCGCCATTTTGTGATTCCTCTCGAGGTCCCTTCGCGATCCCTGGTCCGTTGACCTGTGGGTCCCCAAGAAGGCAACTCTAACTTTGATTGGGCTTCCCTGGTTGCTCCAGACGTGCCCTGACTCTCCATCGCTTGAGGAGTCCCCAGGACCTTGCTGGTCCGCACAGAAGCATCTTTTCTCTTCCTGCGTGGGTTGCTGTTGCCAAGGCTTGTTGTGTTCAATCCGAGCACCGACACCCCAGCACTCGACATCCTTCGTGGGACAGCTCGAATCCGGCTCCTGGTCGTCCTTGACATCTCCGGGACCCCGTGGCTGCAGAGTCAAGCTTCACCTCTTCGCACCTGAAGCACCCGACATCGGTGGGCATTCGATTGCTCCGCTTCTGGTCACTGGCTAGTGACCCAGACTCTGTCCCCTCTGCTTTCAGGTTCTTCACATCTTCGATCCAGGCTTGGATCACACCGGACACTTTTCTCCTTCACGGCAGCAGCACTTTGCAGCAGATCGCCGTTGAAATCAACGACGATTCACGACACCCTTCGACACCTATGCACCCGGCTTCCCTGGGTGAGGTAACTCGAGTACTACGGTGCTCCTGTGGGTGTTGGCCCTAGAACCCCTTAAGTCTAAAGGGGTTTGCTCAAAGTCCTCTTCTAAGTGTCCTTTTGCTTTAAAATTCCAACCGCGACTTTCCTCATAGAATTCTACGGCGCTCGCGGCTGTGTTCTCACACTGCACACGTCCCCGTGGGTCTCCTGTGTCACTACCTTGGGAGGTTCCTTGGGGTCCCAGCGATTCTACGTGCTCTAGGCACTGTGTCTAGTCAAGTCGTGGTTCTTATACCACTTTAATATATGGTTTGGTCCCCCCCTGGGGCCCAGTGTATATTGTGCTATTTACTGTCGTTTTAATACTGTGATATTGTGTATCTTGGACTCTAATCTCATAAAGAGATTAGTAGTTAGTGTTTAGAAATAAATACATATATTTTATATATATACCTTGTGTGGTTCTCCTTTCATTTGGTCATTCAAGAGGTTATGATCTGGTAAACCAAGCTGCTTTACACTCCTTCAAGACTTAGCCTGAAGGCTGCTCTCCATAGCTACCACTAGGATAGCTTTCAATAAAGGTTGTCTTTAAACCTATCATCAATAAGGGTAGTTTGGACTGGTGCAAGGTGCCCACTATAACTAGTGGACAGCATATGCCAGGCCAACTTCTCATACATCAGTTTCCCAAAGGCCTCTGTTTCCCCTTCCTATCAGAAGCCGACATAGGGAAAAGGCTCATGGTCACCTACTGGCAAAAACTTGGACCTCTAGGCTCCCAGGCCAGGAGATCCCAGTGAGGGTCACCTGAGGCATATTTAGAACTACTTGCCTATTTACCTGCAGGCAAGAGCACGGTTTGGCTCAACTGCCCATCGGCATGTAAGTCAGAGCCTTGTTGAAAGGGAAGAGAAGTTCAGTGGAGGTCTGTTTAGGCTGTACAATCTCAGTCAGTATGCTGGTTTTGACCTCAATAGATGGCAGCTTCAAGTCAAGAACTTTGGCCGCATGTCAGAGGACTACAAAGAAAAAAGGTGGATTCTTCTGCTGAAGGCCTGGCGGGGACTCAACCCAATGGTAGGGAAGATGTCCAAACAAATGGACTCTTGCAGGTCCATAAAAAAATTATTGTCACTGTAGTACTGGGATGCAACACCCACATCATCTCCATTAACATCACACAAGCCATGTTGACTATGTTTGGAATAGGAGCCAAAGACTATGAAGCACTTGAGGGCGACTCCTGGGTAGTGGTAATGCTTTGTTCGAATCAGAAAGAGGTTGTGTCGGAACATGAATAGGATGCAACTTCGGTTGAGGTCCCAGAAGATTCATCTCAGAGTCAGACAAAATAATCGGGCCCTCTTCCAGATTGTGAAGCGGGGTCAAGAGGCATAGACGGCATCAAGGACCTATTAGACAGTAACATAACTGGAGGCCTCCTCAGTTTTGTGGGGCCCAAAGCTATGCCAGAAAGAGACAGAGTTGCAGAAGATCCGCAACATTGCTTTTTTGAAAGCCTCCATCTGCTGTGGTATCACAGACAGACCGGTAAATTCAGTAACACCTGGACCAGTGGTGGGACTGGTTCTGTGGTAGGAGATCGGGACCAAGAATGGTGAGGTATCTTGGCATCCCCACGACTTCTCCGAGTGAGAATGGAGGTACGGTGAAGAATAACGCTTCATCTTCCTGAGTTTCTTCTTGGACTTCGACTCACCTGAAGATTTCAAGTGTGAGGAGGATCTTTCACAGAACAGCCTCGGGAGAGAGAGGGAGTGGGTCCACGCCCTTCACTTCAACCGGAAGCAGGTCTTTCTTCAGTGTTTGACTACAGAGTTTGGCTTTACGGTCCTGGAACGCCTTGGGGTTCATTCAAGTGCAGTATCTGCAGGCCTTGGAGAGGTGCGATAGCCCCAGAAATTAGAGGAATACCTTGTGGGTCTGTCACAGACATCTGTTTGTAACAGTCTGTACAAGGCTTAAACCCTGTAGTTTTCAGTGTGGACATGTTCCTTGCACGCTTGTACGAATTTAGAACAAATACTGACAAGATAAAGTTTGGGACTGAACTCCAGATCAGTGTCCGAAGGCATGGAAGAAAGGAACTGGCACCAGCACATTTATATGCGGTTCTGATGTCACTTCCAGGGCAGGACGAAGCAGACACAAAGCCGCACGGCACCACCCACTGACTCGCAAAAGCAATGCGGAGAAAAACTCTGTATCCAGTCTGACGTCTGGGGTGCATTCCCAAAGTGATGAATTCACAGCTAGAAGTATCAATCAGAAAGCATAAAGGCTTTCATACAGATTAGATGCTGGGTAGAAACCTTGTTGAACTCACTGAATCGACTCTTTAATGTAGAGTGAGCGTAGGTGCATCAAAATGTGCGTGGTTAGCAGGGCAGATGAGGCTATAAATGTAGTGTAGTCTGAGGTACAATCAAAAGAAATAAATTTCTATCTCACATATCACAGTAATAATGGCCTCACAAACTGGCAGCAAAATGCTCCCAAGGCAAGGGGACATCTTTGTATCAAAGTCCACATCTTGTACTTTGACAAAAAGGAAGGGTGGCGCTCCAAGGTCGGTGCCCAAGACATTCTGCCGGCTGAACAGGTTACAAGAGTGACTTGTCACCAAATCTCTACAATATTTGGGTGTGGTATAAGAATTAGAAGAGGTAGGCCCAAGGAAGGCAAGACACTCAGTCAGGAGTTCCCTCGTAAAAACTAACAGATGACCACTGTGGACGTGGAGGGGAGACATGGTAGAGAGCATAAATGATAGTGCCATCCAGGGCAACAAGAATAAACATCTAAATTGTTCTATGATTTTAACTCAAAGTCAGACAGGTGAGTACGATGAAGTTGTCACCTGACCCAAGAAGATCAAGGACTCAAAACTCCAGCCAGTCTAATGTGGCCAAAACTGGAAACATGATATCTGAAACAATATCAACAGGTATTGGTACAAAAATGATTCCACACTTAATAAGAAAACAAAAGGAAGTACTAAATATATTACTGAGTATATCTAGAAATCTCAAAGCACAAAGTAATGAAATGCACCATCACCATTACTGAACAATAGGTGCAGTGAATATAACAAAGTGAACACTTAGTGCTCTTGAACGACACATGTGAAGCACATTAATAAAACAAAGAACCAAAAGCGGCGTACATATAAACGTTTTAACAAGATCTTGGTACAAGAGTACAATGATGAGGTAGAAAATGTATATAATCATTAAGTATGTCAAGAGAAACAAATTTTCGCTGCCTCAAGTGTCGAAGGTGTTTTGACTCCCATTACAGAGGGTCATCATCAGGACAATAATGCACGTAAATAATGTAGGGCTGCGCCAAAATCAAGAGAGAATAAGTGATAGTCAACGCCAGTTGAGGCGACAACTAGAACCAATCTTAAGAAAACCCTCGCCTGGGGTGGCTCCAACTGGAAGCATTTAAGTTTTAAATATCTGTACAACACAATAGTGAGGTCCCAATCCAATTGTGAGCTTAATAGTTACTGGAAAGCAGGTCAGAAGTTGTCAAACATGGGGACACCCAAGAAGAGGCCTCCGTTAATGCAGTAAATCGGGAGGCCAGGGGGATCCAAAACCAACAAAATGAATGTGTTCACCAACTACCAATCGACACACGAATAAATCGTGTTAACACATCAATAGCGTTAAGGACGATGAATCACCTCAAGCAGCTGTCTCAAACACAAAAGTGGATACAAGCACTACTTATTTGGTGCATTCTGTGAAGAATCTAGCATGTACTTGATCCAGGATGTTCAATTAAACAAACGTTGCAATTGCTTTATTAATGACATCAACATTGTTCCACAAAGTACTGGAGGAAAGGGCAGATGAAGTGCAAACAGATGGGCAAGGACTCATCCTGGTCATCCATTGTTCACCGTCAATCAAATTGAGATACTTTGAAGAAAGGTTATAAGGTTGTTTGACTTGATATGTGGTCCTTGAGTTCCATTTCTGACTTGGCTATTACACCACGAGACTAAAGTGATACATACTGCTGGCAGGTTTCCGGCAAGCTCATTTTTCCTTACCTGCATATTTCAACAGCTCCATAAGTTTAAATTCTTGATCTGTACTAATCATTGAATTTAAACTGTCTGCTCTTATCAATGCCACTCAGATGTTGGCTCTCAAACTACTGAAAAAGGGCAGGTTTAAAACCCAGCCACAGGCATGGTTCCTTTCATTTGTTGCTCCACAATACTGCTCTAAAGTGAGAACTCTGCCTCAAATAAGGGAATACAGTAACGGTCCTCTTCAAACACACTGCACTGTACACAGAAGAACAGACCTGTAAGGCACAAAAACAGAATTGCCCCCGAATCCTGAGAAGGAATGGGAGGACGTGTTTTCGAGGACAAGCTGAAAACTCACAAAGACAGCACTCCTTGGTAAACAAATTGCCCTCCCAGAATTACGAGATGGATGAGGGTGTCAATCGAGGAACTTGTCAGGTGTTAATTCGATTACATTTGTGGCCCTGAACTAATAAAACTGGTTATAAAAAATAACATTTGTGGCCCTGAAGTGCCTAATGGGGAAAGCATATTTATGGCTAAGTATTTTGCGGCATGAATGTAAGCATCACATGAAATATTAACAAAGGACAAAAATCCTAGCTAAAAGTCTCAGGTAAAAGGTGCTGTAGAGATTGGGGAACTTAAGGCACTACATGGGAGTGTAGTGAAGACTTTAGCATTTTCGGTACGTCTCAGAAGTTTAGTTCCTGTGGCCACTATAGGCTTAGCGCTCGGACGGTAGACCAAAGTGATGGTTCGCTCCAGGCGCAAAAGCTCAGAATACTGAACGTACACAGACACAAACAAGTGCTGGAAGAGAAAAATCACCCTTGTACATACACTAAGCCATGGCGGCTTGGGACACTTAGCCTGGAGTACATATTACTGATATATATTTACACAGATATGATTTGTGAGGGTTTTATGTTTCAGACCATTTATCACCCCCAAATCCTCAAGCCTTTTTTGGATGAAAAAGACTCTGAGAGCACTTGGCTTGCACTCCTGTTTAATATTTCTGGGCTATCAAATAGGTGCATTTACCAAAGGTTGATTTTCATCTCTTTCATACGTTCCCAACATAATATTGAAGTTCTTAGAAATAGTTATAGCATAAAAGGGCAGCAGCTCCATACACAGAACCGACAAAGTGATGGGGGTTAAAACATAAGCAAACATTTGCAGCTAACAGAAGAAGTGACAAGGTGTCTCAGGAATTAAATAGTGTGGGGAAACCAATCTCATCAAAATAAGGGGACACTATGAAAACTATGAAAGGTTTTTGGGAGGCCAAATATTGAGGGATAGTGGTTGCATTACCAGGGTCCTTGATGTAGGGCCTTTTTTGGAAAATGACACAAATTTAACATTGCTGAAAGTGCAATGTGAGTTGCAGTAGTATACAGAGCATGAAGATCACAGGGAAAGAAAGGGCTTCCAAGTCTTCTTAGATAGGGTAGCTGAGAAGGAAGTAACTGTTCAAAGTTCACATCCACAGGGAAAACACAGACTATGTGAACTGAGCAACACCACAAACATCTACACTGGACAATCTGTGTTTAATGAGTTATATCCTCTGTCAGTTGATGCATTTGAGACAAGTAAACCATGTGCAATTCAAGTAATGTCATCTGAAAACACGAGTGACATAATGCTAGACTGTATTAATGTCACTGCGCTAGAAGCAGAAGAGGTCTATCGTCTACTAGGTGCTGCTCCTGAATAAGTTCCCACATCTTAAACTCTCAGCAACACAGATCATCAGATCTAACGGGTATTCCATTTGACACTGTGCTTTGTGAGAAAGGAAAACATTACAAGTAAAAGAAGTCATTTGTGCTAAAAATAAAATTAAATGGCGAGTACAGTGTAGAAGGTGGGACGCTGGTTACTGGGGTCCTGGTGCCGTCAGTGATTAGAATGAAGGGCCCTGTGTGGGTTCAGTCATTTCCCACTAGTCCACACTGCTAACTACCACTCTCCAAATGGACAGACAGAGTACTCAAGGTTGTCCCCTCTTGACTCTCTCAAGATAGCAAGGATGAGGAGTCCTGGCTTACTAACGAAGGAGATAAGGATTAGAAATTGAAATACAGTCCGACACAGCAAATAACACTGAATAACGGTAGCTTCCAGTCAGTATCTTGGAGAAAGCAAGACTTTTATTAACAAAAAGCAGAACAGATAAAGCTAAAATCTACATTGATTTGTTCACCTTCTGGGGCCAGGATACGACTGCAAAACTTGTATAGCTCATACAGATCGCTAATTTTTCTAAATTGTTGGCTTTGTGGCCACATTTATGTACATTATTTGAAAGGTCTGTATTAAAAAAATCTATTCAACACCCAACAGACCATATTAAAAATCTTACAAAAGACACCCGAGCGTATCAAACTGAAAAAAGGATTGGCAAAGCCAGGAGGTCTCACCTTTAAAAGGAGAGTGTTAATCTATTGGCTTTACAAATTCTTTTCTGTTACTGTTCCAAAATGGCTGCATTCCGGGCTACAACAATAAATTTAAAATGTCTGTCACCGAATGAGGATGTGTGCATGCACATGTGCATGCAAAGGCCATCTTGGAACAGAAATGATTTTTTTCACCATTTCAAGATGGCCGCCACTTACAGGTGTGCGTATGGAAATGTGGTATGCATATGTGTTGATGCAGTGGCAGCCATTTTTAATTCTCCATTTTAGAAAGTCTGTTTCACAGTTTGAGGCTATTCTAGTTTCACATGTTGTGCATATTACCTCCATCTAGTGATTGGGTCTCGAGTGTATAGATGCGCTTTACATAGGAACAGCTACATGAAGGTCTTACAATGAACACAAGACGGAAGAGATGAGATGAGAATTGGGGAAAAGAACAGTTCTTGAGTTCAGCTATCTTGGCATCGAGAGCCTGTTTAATTCTCGTGGCCGCAATAACTGGGGCATTTGTTTTTGGCATTTAAAGTTTATCTTTCTATTTCAAGCCGGATCCTGTTCTGAAGCAGAGCCGAATTTTTTTACTTTGGTCTTCCGAACTTAATCGTGCCCTGAAGTCGAGTCGGTTCATTTGTCCACTGTTTCCAGTGCTCCATCGTGCTCTGTAATAGAGGTGTCAGGCTTGCCTTTTGTGTTTTTTAGAGTTGATCGCTCTCCGAAATGGAGTATGAAGGACACCGATGCAAAGTCTGGAGATTTTTTTTGTCCTTATGTTCTTGATCTCTCACCAAAGGCAGCTTGTGGTTTGGATGACTTCCTACAGTTAACCATTTGTTTAGAGCTAGAAAGATGTGCTCCATTAACTCCTTCAAAGTAATGTTCCTTAGACGTTAATTGTTTCTGTTTGCTTGGCCTTTCACTTTGCTTTATGTCTGTTGTCGGCAACATTGAAGATTTAGGGTCTTTAGTTTTGCTCTTTTCAGAAGTTAGATTATTCACCGCGAGGACATCTGACGAAACAATTCTGAGGTCAGAATCCCCATGAGTCTTCTCAGAAATGTCTTCCTCCTGCAAGGAATCCATTTCTTCCACAGATGGGGCCTGTTTTTCTGCCTTTCTAATACAGACTGGGACTTCTCTATTTTAGCAAAGTGTGCAAATAGGTTTTCTCTATAAATTAGAGTCTTTGGTTTGAAAGAGGAACAGCCGTTACAATCCTCAGACTGATGGTCTCTTGGGAGGCGTAACATACACACTAGATGTTCTTCATTCATTGAAAACTTTAGACTGCAATTGAGGCAGACTTTCAAGAGTGTGTTCAATATCTAAAATGGCATAGAGAAAGCTCCAAGACAACACTCCTCGCTGTACACATTGTCTGAGTAAGTCAAAGGTTGTTTTTCAAAAGCCTGTTCCCTCGATCCAGTGATGTTGTTTGGTGACCGGAACTTCAATTTTGCAAACAAATCAATTGATGAAACTCTTCCGTATGTCAGAAGCGTCAACAGTGCACCTCCAAATCCAACAGTGGGAAAAAAAGAATCTAATATAGAGGCCACATACAGGAGCATTATGAGCTTAGGGTAGATGTCATAGTATGTCAGATGATTCCACCCAGGTCGACGCACAAAAGGGGGAAAAAATATGCTACTGCAAACACTCCAGAACAAACCTCTAGATGAAAGTATTATAGACAGCATGTGAATTCATATATATTCAAAGAAAAAAAGAAAGTTTTAAGATTAGTCATAGTTAAGAAAACTTTATTATTCCTATTCAAAACCAACTCAAACTATACAAACATCAAAAATTCAAAAGTTATAACTTTATAGTTATGACAAAGTAATCATTTATGTCCTGTCCAAAATTTACTATAACTTGTGCACCTCCATACAGAGTGTTGTCCACTCGTTAGACTAAATCAACTATAACTCGGCCCTCTACCATGCACAGTGTTCTCATAAATGATGTTATCTAAGATGTCATCAGTGTTATTATCGCATTATAAATCATAGCATTTATAAGTGATGTAATATGAAAGGGTATAAACAGTGCATGGAGAAGGTGCGAGTTAACGTTAATTTTGGGGGAAAAACCATGGGTGGCACATCCTTCTCTGTTCAAGCAGCCAAACTATGGAACTCTTTACCCCCCCCAACATAAGATCCACGGATAACCACCTTATCTTCAGAAAACTACTCAAGAATTGGCTCTTCCCCACATAAGCACCATACGCAAACAGAAATATACAGCATATCCCTCTGTATATAAGCATTTATTTATACTATAGATATGTACCTATATATGTGTATTGCTTTGTATAAACCTGTAGAATAATTATGTTAAAAAAATATATACAGATATTCATTAGTTCTGCGAAACAAATGTACATAATATTGATAGGTACATTATTCTATGCTTTTAACATGTACATAAGTGACTGCATAAATAAGTAAATCTTTTATCATAACTATTTATCTTTAATTGCTTCACTATTGAATCACAAAAATATATATAAACAAATAAATATAATTAATTGAAAGTACAACACTAGAGTTTATTTAATGCTTCTTTAATTTACATATACTTCCTTCCTTTATGCATCTATATATCTTCCATGTACTTATGGATCTATATATTTATTACTTTTCTTCGAATTCAGCATATCCAATGCACTACCCTATTTCTCACCCTATACCTCTCTCAGTATATTCTCTACCCCAACTCTGACTCATCTCAAACCTCTTTCTACTACTCGTTCCAATGCACTACACGATTTCTCACTCTATACCTCTATCAATATATCCTCTGCCTCCGCCCTCTCATTCATCCCAAACCCCATACAACTACTATGATCTCCAAAATAACCCTTTTTAAACTCTTCCCTACTCTACCCCTCCTTGCATCATCTCATACCTCCAACTATTCCGAACCCCCAAAACAAGCATTTCTAAACCCTTCCCTCTGACTCTTCCCCCTCCACACCCCTTTAACTCATCCCAAGCCTCCTCCTACTGCTATGACCTCCAAATAAAAAGAAAAATGTCTAAATCCTTCCCTCTTCTATTCCTCCATTATCCTTTTCAATTGAAATATCAGACTAACATATCCACCTCTCAAATTAATTTGATATTTCACTATACTAATTCACCACTAATACTTTATGGGTTCTGAAGCAGTGTGCTACTCGCCGAAAAAGCACTTCAACACCCCATCATGGGTAGGGAGCGTTGTATAAATGCAAACCTTTTCCCTCTTCTATCCCTCCACTATCCTTCTGAATCCAAATAACTGACTAACATAGCCACCACTCAAATTACTTTCATATTTCACTATACTAATTCCCTACTAATCCTTCATGGGTTCCGGAGTAGGGTGCTAGTCGCCGAAAAAGCGCTTCGACGCCTCGTCAGAGGTAGTAAGCGTTATATAAATGCAATTACAATTCAATACAATTACAATACAATTTAGTCTGGCTAGCAAGTTTACATTACTCTGTACAGAAGTGCACGAGAAACTAAGTTTTGGTCGGGACTATACAAGTGGTCCCATCACATAATCAGCGAAAGAATGAGTCATCCAATTAGAACTGAAGTAAAGAAACTATGCGCCAGGAGTGGGACAAATTTACACAGTTGGACAAGAATAGAGAGGAAGAAACTGAGAAACAAAACAGCCGTCCACTCATTAGTAAGGGGATGATGCAAAGCCAATATGTAAACTATACTGTGGACAACAGGTCTTCGACAATAAACAGCTTAAGTGGTCTCTAGGCTAGACCTAACAAGCATTGCCAAAACCAATAGGTCTAGCCTGTGGCAAGGTTTTGCGGCCATGCTGTAGAGCAGCGAGGCTGCTTTGCTGTGTGGCTAAAACGAAGTTTAATAAGTGCTATGACGCAGCCAGGGATAATGCGCTTTTTTTTTAAACATGCAATAGCGCTAGATGCATCATAGTCCTTTTTTATTTTTAGCCATACTGCACAGCAGCCATGGTGCTATACACCATGGCTACAAATCATTGCCAAAGTCGGCAACACCTGTGCTGCAGAGCATGAACAAATGGTAGAACCAATAATCTCAAGGCGGGACCTTTTGGCGTTGCCAATTCTTGTTAGGTCTCGACACAACACCCTTGTGATTCTGAGCAAATCATTTAATCTCTCCATACGTGGAAAAAAAAAAAGCTAAAGGATTATTGGCAAAAAATCATATCACATAAATAAAGCAATAGCGCCCATGTCCATGTCTTAGAGAAAATACATTTGGAAGCAGATCGCGTCTGTTGTCAATATAAACATCCATTTCAAAGGAGAAAAGGGCTTTTTTGAAGTGCATGTGGCATAGTAAAAAATAGTTACAAATGCCAAGAGGTGCAACAAGGTTGACATGAAAGAAAAAAATAAAATAAAAGTAGTACCCCAATCACAACGCGATCAGCGGAAGGACAGCAATCAAGCTGAAGTAATCAGTACTTGGTTCATGCTCCCCACGTAAGAAGAGGAAGTGAAGCCAGGCAGCAAATAAGAGCGACAATGAAGCCAATGTATGTTGAGCAATGGATAAGCTGCAAGCTCCTTGTAGAAAATCTCTCTCGTGAGTGAGAGCGCGTGAGCTGTCGAAGGCAAGACCTAAAAACAGACCTGGGTCTTCATCTGAGAACAATTAGAGCCAGCTCTAAATTATCACTCGACTTAAAATTACTGCTGAAGTAGGACGCACAATTTCATGCATCTAGCAGCAAAACAAACAGCGGTGAGGCAAAATTGAACCCCAGCCCCGATCCCCTGTCACGCCCTCCTCCAATGCCTCCCCCCCCACACAAGTACATTTCATATTCTAGGGCAGGGATGGGGGCCCCTTGCAGAACAAAACACTGCTGTATCATATGTCATTGCCCACATGCTTGTGATCAAACACAAAGCTTCATACTGCAGAAACTGTAATGGATGTATACTCATTTAAGATCAACTCATAGATAATGTTTTTTGGGCAGTAAATGTAATTAATTCTGCGCAGTATATTTTCATGAATCGCCGGAGGTAACGCAATTAACTGCAGCAATAATGCATTCTGTGAAGTATTAAGTTCATCAGTGGCAGTAGCCGAACAGAAGATGTGATTGCCACAGTGTACTTCCTGCTTTTTGTAATGTTGCTATACTACATGGGAGCCTGCAATCGCTATATAAAGACCAGTCTTTAATTTCCTTATTACAGTTGAGTTGTGATGTCTTTAGTCTGCTATAATAACAAAATGACGCAGATGCTGAATTGTAATCACTTATTACAGTTGAGCTGTGACGTCGTAATTCCTGCTGCCAGCGCCAGCAACCAAGGTGAAAGGAAGGTCACAGAGCACAATTACAGCTGCAGTTTAAACACAGAAAAAAACAAGAAGTGGCTTTTCGTTCTTCTGATCTGTTTTACTAAAATGAAAAGAGATCAACAGAAAGCACATATTTATGGTAACGTTTGTAGTTTTAGGGCAAAACAATCTCTCTGCATGTTTCTACACTTTCAGAGCTACAGTTTTCTTTGTTTGACTTACATTAAACGGATTTTAATAGTTTGCCCAAAAATACTAACTGCTTTGGCAGAAGGTGGGGGGGGTAATTTTGCACGACAGATTCTCTTTTATTCTTCATGTTTTCAACCATATTGTCTCTTTCATATGAAAGATCGAGGCATCACTTATTTAAGCAGTTTGTGAGAAGGGTGATGATGTATCCATGTAGCATACGGAATAAAGTACCCTGTGCTTCACATTATAAGCATATTCTAAGTCACCTCTGAGTTCCATAACCAAATAAAGGATCCCGGCGGGTTCCCGTATTGGGTAATGAAACTCCTCATTGACTTGCAATACCCTTATAATGTACTGCAAGTGGTACTTTATCCTGTACATTAACCCGGGGCACTATATAGCAAGTTCCACCAGCTGTAGCACATCCTAACAGCAAAAGGGATTCTTTTAAAGGATTCTTTCACAACCCTGCACACACAGGAACAAGCTCAGCACCATTTTGAAATGCATCACATGAAAAAGTGTTCGAATGTCGCAAGGTAGGGTTGGAAGTTACAAAAATCCCCAAAAAACAGTCTATCCCAAATCGAGTTCATTGGCCAAATGGAGCTTTACTCGGCGCTACAGACATTGGCTGCAGCTGGAATGTAAACACAGCCAGTAGTGTAAATCTGGGAGTGACTGTGCTGTGAGGTATGTGAATGGTTTACAGAGCAGCATTAAGTGAGCAGGTCCCAGACAGGATTACTGGAGGAAAGAGCTGGGCTCACAGGGCATCTTCATGGAAAACAGATGAGACTCTCCAGTCACAGGGACTTAAACTACCCCCTCTTCGGATATGCATCCCATGCAGGCCTAGCTCTCCGAATCCACCCCCACAGCAGTGCAAAGCGAGTCCTTCCCTTCCACCTCTGTCACCCACAGACCTTTGGGAGCATAAAGGGCAACTACCCTATTATTCAGGGCCACTGGAATTATGCGACAGAGGAGGAGGACCAAATTATGCAGCACGGTTGACTAAATTATGCGACAAGAAAATGCAAACAATGCGGTGTAAAGCAGCATATTTTGTGATAGTATTACTTCATTATTTTGTGATTTTCACACACAACACTGTCTGGGAAAAAATTTGATCTTGTTAGTACCAATTTAACGCCCAAATACAGCAATAAGCAACTGAAAGATATCCAGTCAACCCTCGCAAAGGGCCTTACGGTGCACAGGAACACGTGTTGCCATGTTTGTAGCAACACTTGCTTCGTTTGAGCTAGAAACAATATTTTTGTTAAAATCTACAGATTATGCAGCATATGATGAATTATGTGGCAAGTGAAACAAATCCATAATTATGTGAAAAATGCTATTGCCGCAGAATCACATAATTGCAGTCGCCCTGCCTATATGGTGACTCCTATACTTCTACTATGCAAGCAATAGCTAGCCTACTCTCAGCCGCGTAGCCCCAGAACTGGTAATGCCGAGCCATGAGCAGCTGACTGCACCTGCACGACTGTATATGCAAGGCCCCTGAATTATATGATTCTGTGGATGCAGTGTTTTCCATGTAATTATGGATTTGCCGCTTTTGCCACATAATCCATCATCTGCTACATAATTTGCAGATTTAAACAAAAAAACTGTTTGTAGCTCAAATGGATCAAAAATTACTAAAACTGAAGCGACATCTTGCCACACAGTGGAAGACCCTATGCTAAGGCTGACTGGTCACTTTTCAGTTGCTTATTGCTGTATTTGGCTGTTAAACTGGTACTAATAAAGTGAAATATTTGCCTAGACAGTGTTAATGTGTGTAAAAATAAACTTATGAAGTTATACTATCACGAAATCTGCCGCATTAAGTCACATAATTTGCCTTTTCTTGCCACATAAATTAGTCAGGCCTGCCGCATAATTTGGTCCTCCCTTGATGCATAATTCTAGTGGTCCTCTGTATATGAAGCCAGGCGTCTTTTCCTCTAGCAAGAGCAGGCCCAACTGGGCAGCCCGTTTAATGATAACAGAGGCGGAGCCTGGAAGATTTCTGGAACACACCCTCTGGACCTAGAGTAACTAGGTTCCTATATACCGATGATTCTACTCTGCAAGGTTTCTCCTACTCTCAGTCACCTAGAGGCAGGACCAGTAGAACCGAGCCATGCGCGGTTGTACTGCATCTGCATCACTGCTTATATGCAGCCCAATGCTAGAGCGTTGTGCATCGAAGACAGTTTGATGCTCACAGCCCAGTATCCAGTTCAGATTTGCTTTATATCATTGATACATGCATGTGGCTCAGCCGCTCTTAGACATCATGGCAAGAAAGAAGCCTACAGTCAGACTGTGCCCATACTCCTGGGGCCACTAGAAGCCTCAGTAGAGCGGTCCATCTAGAACAAACTGTTCCTTGGCAGCTCTTCAAGACAGCCTCCAAAAGATGGCTAGACGGGCCACTAGCTGCTCCGAAGAGCACGTTAACACCCAGCAAATGCATTAGTGTGTGGACAAGCGACACATTCAGGTTGAGGATCCTTACCCTGACCCCAAGGGCGACTATCAAAGTAAAACTGAAGATCAGAGGAGATCAGCCACTTCAAGCGGAAAGACATGTCCAGGTTTCAGAGGAAGAATCGCTGAAAAATACAGCACTCAACAGGGGTGTTGGGAAGGCACCGAAACACCACTTGAGGCTCAGGAGTCCCTTTCATCTTTAGAATGGATTCATTCATGGGACGCAATTTGCATCTTCTCCTAGGGGTGGTCACGGATCAATGCAGGAGGACAACTTCCGCCAGACTAGAAGGAAAGTCCAGGGTGGCTGGACGCAAGGGTGGACCCGGACAAGGCTCATTCCTTTCAAAACTATGCGATGTCTGAATAATCACAGTGGATTGGGAACCTCTTGAGAGCAAAGGCACATTTAATTTTATGACCTAGAACCCTCAGCAAACCAGGCTGGTTTGAGAGTCTCAGTAAAGTTCATGCCACCACAATGGGGGCAGGACGCCTGTCTTGGATCTTTGAGTAATACGTTTGCCTCGATTTGAGTGACACACATCTCTAGTCAGATTCCCAGTTCGAGCTTTTCCTGAATTCTCCGACCTAGCTCAGCAATAAATAGTCGTTCAAGTTTAGAATCCGCTTGGTGAGATCCCGCTCTGAATTTTTCCAAAGAGTCCAAAGTATGCAGACAGGGAAGGCTCAAACAGGGAAGGCTCAAACATGCCGGCTTATGCCATGTTTAGTCTTCACGCAGTGGAGAAAAGGAAAAAAAAATAGCAGGTTTAGGTTTCACGAACAATGATTATTTTTGGTTTAAATCCACCCCTAGATTCTCATGTCACATTCCCTTGCAATTATTCTCTCCATGAGCTTTTCTACCAATGACTTCTAGAGGGAGCTTGAGGGATTTACAGAGACTATCCCTGAGAGCTGTTACTTGTCAAGTGTACCGATCTGGGAAGCAGTTTTCGTTCTACAGAGAGGGATCATCACTGCTCTTTTCTCACCCTCACTGTCAAAGCCCTCATCACAAGAGAGCTGGGGCAGGCCTGTGACGAAGGTCTTCTACACAGGCTGAAATTCAATAAAGCGAGCCAGGATAATCATCAAGCCATGAACGCAGAAACTGAACAAACAAGCATTGGCATAGCCAATAGGTCTTGCCTTTGGGACCTTATAAGCACAATATTGTTTTTTGAAGGGTTGGTAGGGGAAGGATTAAATCGGGTATTTGTTTGACATGTTAATGTTTTGAAAGTAGCTGTGTATTATCACAGCAGCTAAACATGTAGCACAACATCTGTAGCTAGCGACATGAACCCTGTTCCCCACTTTCCAAGTTTCAGCATGCTCTCCCCATGCCAACCACCCCTAAAATAAACTAGAAATGAAGCGCACTACGAAATGAGCCAGTGGACTACAATATATTCAATGCATTAGGCAAATTAAAAAAATAGTACTCATTTTAATTTTGATTGGTTTCAAGAAGCTTTCTTTGTAAAACACATGAACACCTTTTTTATACCCTTGTCAGTGCATAATATTCCAACAATGTTCCATCACATCATTATTGACTTTGAATACATTCCTAAAGTTATTAACAGAATGGCAAATCATGACTTGTGTGTAACTATCAATGCATTTCGGATTATTCCACCCTTCTTCAGGGGCAGCTGTAAACCCAATAATATGCCAATTACCACATTGTAAGGAACGTGACTCGTTTCTAAAATAATCTAGTTCTATCAATGGCATGAAAGAGCGAAATGCCCGGAACAGTGTAGTAAACCAACTCTGCAAATCAGTCATCATGCACTGTAAATATTCAGCACACCACCAGTATGTGCTTAGAACCATGTGCTCAGACACGAACGTTATAGTGCCGCTCCTTGTTTGAGTACCCCAAAAACACTGTAACGACTAAAAAAAGGAAGAAAAAGAAAAAACCCTTGCTACCAGTGCTAATAATTTTATAAAAAGAAATGTCTTTCTGATACGGGGTGCAGCATACTACAAGATCCAGCATGCATCAGTAATCTTACTTGTGCACTGAATCGTGCTGCCTGAATCTCAGCGCAAAAACTCGGCGTGTCCTTGTGCACTACAAGCATACATTGACAGCCTATGGCCATCAGCCATTATTGGGCACGTCACGCCTCCCTTCCCCCGGGGCCTCGGCTGCTGCTCGTTGGTATGCAGTGCGCATGCTCCAGGGACAGAATGAGTGATTAGATCGGTGTCCTCTCTGTTTACCAACCAGGCGCTAAGATCTGAAGCCATGTGATCACAGCAGGAATAATAATAATAATAATAATACTGAAATTTATATAGCGCGAACAGCTACCTCAAACAGAGGTGTCCCGGCGCTAAGCAGCAAGCAGCAAGCAACGCATGCACAAAGTTTAGGCACTGAAGTCAGGCCTAATTATTGCTAAAAAGCCATGTCTTCAGCGCTTTTCTAAAACTGGTCTCAGTGTCAGCTTGGCGGAGAAACCCTGGTAGGGCATTCCACAATTTAGCCGTTCTAACTGAGAGCGCCCTACCGCCCAGACGAGCTTTCACAAAGCGAGGAGCGATGAGCAAGTTCTGAGAATTTGACCGCAGGGAGCGATCTTGCTTATACCGGCCAAGTCTTTGTTTAAGATAGCTAGGACATCTTCCCTGAAGAGCCCGATAGGCCAGCGTCAAGGCCTTAAATTCAATTCTTTTGGCTACCGGAAGCCAGTGTAGTTCCTGTAAATGCGGAGAGACATGATGTCGAAATGGGATGCGTCTAATTAGTCTCGCAGCCGCATTCTGCACCATCTGCAAACGTCTAATCGAATATTTAGGCAGACCAAGATATAGGCCGTTTGCGTAATCCAGCCTGGATGTCACTGTGGCATGGACTACGGCCTTACGGCAATCTTCTGGCATAAAATGTAGAAATTTACGAAGATTTCTCATTTTACTAAAACATGAAGCGGTGACCTGTTGGATTTGGGCCAAGAAAGAGAGATCCGCCTCCCATCTCACCCCTAGATTTTTAATACTTGTGCTAGGCGAAGGCGGAGGGCCCATTTCTACTGGCCACCACAGATCTGAAGCAGGCACAGGGCCATTGCCGAAAAACAGCACCTCTGTTTTTCCCGCATTGAGTTTTAGTTTGTTAGTATTCATCCAAATGGCAATGTCTCTCAAGCAGCCTTTAAAATTCATAAAAGCCTCTGTCGTTTGCTCCTGAAAAGGGAAAACCAGCTGGGTGTCGTCAGCATAGGAGATTGCCTTCACCCCCCAGTTGGCAATCAGAGAGAAAAGAGGGGCTAGGTACAAATTAAAAAGTAAAGGACTCAATGCGGAGCCTTGAGGGACGCCACACCATAGGGCTTTAAGTTTTGATTCAAATGGTTGGAATAACCTTTGAACACAGCCTTTGGCTCAGTCCTGAAAACACCATCGTCACTAATGCGCTCCTTCAAGGCGCTAGGCATGTTTTAGCCCCCCCTCTCGCCCTCTGACAGATTGCATATTTTATTTGCACGGGATTTAAAGGCTAGGGCGTTTCTTCCGTCCGTTCATTTGCAGCGCTTCGTGGCTTCCGCAGTGCTGTTAGACACTGGGCGCTGCAGCAGGGGGCTGTGACGCCATCAGACTTCAGATTTAAGATCAGGATGGGCCCCCCTCTGACACATGCGGTCGAGGGTTCCAGTATTATCCTGCTATATCGTAATTGCATGATATAGCGCTTAGTACCCCTGACGAGGATTCAGCTGTGTCCTCATTTTCTGGGCTCACGGAAGAGGTTTGTTGCCTGCATCGCGGATATCAGATATGCCCTGGTCAGGTGCTCGTCTTAAAAACCCAAGTATTCTCGCCAATGTTTGCCCTTTTTCAACATTTTTTTTTGCAGTTGTATGTAGCGGGGACTCGACCCGAAGGTATTGCAGCGCTTTACATGAGCGCCAGTTACGTTACACAAGGACGCATTAATTTTGTTAGGCACGGGGAGACTACATTCAGATACCCGATGTAGACTTGGGGGCAGTGAAGTGAAGCGCTGGACAGCAGAGACGTCGGCAGCGTCAGAGAGGAGCGGGGGCGAGCGAGCGCGGCAGCCTGCTGAGCTGACCACACGCTCGTGCACAATGGCCATGTGTTTTCAATTATCGCGCCCGCGTCTGGGCACGATAAGTGGAAACAGATGGCGGCCGTGCGGGTAACCGCACGGAAAAGGCCATTGTGTACGAGCGTGTGGTCAGCTTTTTGAAGCCCCTTACATAAAGTCTCGCAAAGCAGCGCTTGCGCGCTACTCTAGGCTCGACCTAAAAACAACGCTGCACTTCACTCTTACCGACTGAAAGCCTTGCCCCCTGAAATCAGACAATGCCTCAACTGCATCTTTCGAGAGAGAAGTCAAAGTACTATTTATGAACAAATTTCTGCCCTAGATCCTAGGATCTCCTCCTTTCTTACCTCTCCTGACATGTCAATGACACTCACGACTACTGCTCTCCTGCTATGTTATTGATCTATCGGTCCTGACATTGCGTTGTACCATCCCTTATCTGGGTGCTGCCTTATCCTATATTTTTTCGACTATGATATTATTGATTTCATTTGTCTCTCTCTCTCTGAACAATTGTAAAGTGCTCCGACACCTGCAAGCGTCATGTTCGCGCTATATAAAACTTTAAAAATAAAATAAACAAACTGTACTGAAGGAGTCTCTCTTTGGATGTAGGCGCTATATTTTATGGCTGAACCCACATATCTGCAGACGGTACTTACTTTTTAGCTCCAGAACGCGTGTAGGCATGGCACTGACTGAGCACAGACGTACCAACAAAGCAAGGAAGCAAGAGAAGAGAGCAGGGATGGATATCCAATTAAGTACCTTGTTTACTCCTTTTGCCCATCTAATTTTTTTTCCTCTTTTTTCACCCCAGTTTTGAAACTCTCTCACTCTTTCCACACTGCTCCTACTGCCTTCTTGTCGTCCGTCTTGGAAGCCTCAAGTTAATTTTCCACATCTTCTGTACCATGTGTAAATGTCTATATTACTGTGCCACTGTACAGAACTTTGGCGACGGTGCCATATAAATTTAATAAATGAAAATAGAAGTACAAGAGAAGTGGGGGCAGCATGCATACTAAGTCACAGGAGCCTGATAACTGAAAGCGTATTCATAGCCTAGCACTAGTCCTGGGCAAAAATGTAAATTACGCCTGCGTAATACGTATAATTTTATGAATTTCGTATTAAGCTTGTTCCGCGAAATTCCTGAAATTACATCATCACACCACTTCGGATAGTTATGAGCCTTTCAGAGTCAAAAATGTGCTGAGAATGGAGCAATTCGCCCAAAAAAAATTACAGTGAACACACAGAACAACAGAATGCGAGCAGCTGTTGTTCACTGTGCACTTGTTTAAATGAATTCGCATGCCAAAAATTGACACAAGGATGCATTTCATGCTAAAATATAGAACAAAATGAGGGATTTGCATAGGCAAGTGGAATGTCGCGTCATCCTGCATAATTACGCAAAAGCAAATTATGCACATTTCGCACAACTCTTCTGATCTCGTGATCCTTCAAGCGCTGAGACTTCAGCTCCTTTCTAAACTATGGGATGGATTCGTAAGTCAGACGGACGGGGATGCTATGCCAGAATCAAGGGGCACAAACTGTCTCCAGACAAGCAATGTTGCACCTATTTGTTTCACAAAGGCCTCTAGGAGCAAGCAGTATCTCGGTCAGGTAATGGCTACCTGAACGATACATATCTTTTAGATGACGCAGGCCTGTACTGGAAGCCAGTGCAAGCTCATCAACGATGGGCTGATGGATTTCATTTCTTTGATGAGCTGCAGGTACTGTTGAGTCAGCTTAGGATGGAGTCCTTGACAGTGTGTAGCAGGGCTCGGTGATAGATCACAGCTTGCAATGAGTTTCTGAAGTCTTCCTCCGCAACAAAGCTTCTGGAGGGCTGACTGCAGATACCAGGCAGTTTGGATTTTCTTTGGCATGTGCATCTCGAAGGGCAGGTCACTGTCTACGATGAGGCCAAGTGTTTTGGCATCTGTGGCAAGTTGTCTTTTCCAAGGGACAATTCTGGGGGTTGGCTTTCCTTATTTTACTACATGTGTCAGATTAAGATGAGAGCTTGTCATCCACATTTAGATAAGCAATGGGCGCTCTTTGAGATGGGTATGTCATTAGTAGAAGACACATTCAGGCATAGCTGGGTGTCATTAACATGTTAGTGAATTCTGACTCCATGATTTGCGAGTATGATCTCTTGCGATTCCATGCAAGCCGACAAGAGCAGATGGGAGCTTCACGTGTCTGGCAGCCATAAGGATCTGCAGAACTGCTGATGATCCAGGAGGCAGGGTTCATTGTTGTCCATTATGGAACCAGACATGGATAGCTGCAGTTTCCATGCTCCAGCAGGTTCTGAAGACAGGCTGGTAGGTGCACAAGGTGGCGGCTGATGTTGATTCGTTCTTGCAGGTGGGTAAGGTCTACCTTACCGACTGTTTTCCCTAAGATGAGTAAGCGGTTTATGGGTGGACAGGTGGCTACATCAACAAATCAAGCATTGCTTTTTTCGGGGGGGGGGGTTCATGTCCTGAGAATATTTGATAAGATGCCTAGTATGAGGGAGGAGCTGGTAATGTTGAGAAAGAGGGTAAAAACTGTTGCTTAGAGGGAGCTAAAAAAAAAAGTAAGATCAATTCAAAAGGGGTGTCTTTGAGGGCAGGGAGGATATATGTAAAGTCTTTGTTTGAACCAAGCTTCAAGGAGTACCACTAGGGAACATCAAATGACCTGTTTGGAGATTTTGATGTGTTATCTAATTTTATTTATCTTGCTTCATGATTGATGCCATTTAATTCATCAGGGAAATGTGGCATAGGCGAGCGTGACTGAAGGCTGCCATGATATGCTTAATGGCTTTAAACAGTGCTCTGCTTTTGTTGCTAGTTCAGAACAGTGGTCTCATAATAAATTAATTTGGATAAAGAGAGGAGTTGTCTACAAGTTGCAAAGTAGGATCTAATTCTAAGAGGTGATCTGTGCCTCATCTTAAACAACGTTTTCTCTTAGTGGAAGGTGGTTTGTTTGCAGCCATTCTGCTCTTAGGCTTAGCAAGGTTTGGAAAGCTTTGGTTCGGAGGAACTGGGATTTAGGTGTGTGTGTGTGTGTAGGGGTGTGTGTGTGTAGGGGTGTGTGTGTGTGTGTAGGGGGTGTGTGTGTGTGTGTGTGTAGGGGGGTGTGTGTGTGTGTGTGTAGGGGGGTGTGTGTGTGTGTGCAGGTGTGTGTGTGTAGGTGTGTGTGTGTAGGTGTGTGTGTGTAGGTGTGTGTGTAGGTGTGTGTGTGTGTGTGTGTGTGTAGGGGTGTGTGTGTGTGTGTAGGGGTGTGTGTGTGTAGGGGTGTGTGTGTGAGGGGTGTGTGTGTGTAGGGGTGTGTGTGTGTAGGGGTGTGTGTGTAGGGGTGTGTGTGTGTAGGGTGTGTGTGTGTAGGGGTGTGTGTGTGTAGGGGTGTGTGTGTGTAGGGGGTGTGTGTGTGTGTGTGTGTAGGGGTGTGTGTGTGTGTAGGGGTGTGTGTGTGTGTGTGTAGGGGTGTGTGTGTGTGTAGGTGTGTGTGTGTGTGTAGGGGTGTGTGTGTAGGGGTGTGTGTGTGTGTGTGTGTAGGGGTGTGTGTAGGGGTGTGTGTGTGTGTAGGGGTGTGTGTGTGTGTGTGTGTAGGGGTGTGTGTGTGTAGGGGTGTGTGTGTGTGTAGGGGTGTGTGTGTGGGGATAAAAACTTGTGAAACAGTGCCTAAGGGCAGAAATAATACTTGGTGGCTTTCAGATTGCCGTGGTTCACAGGTCCTGCATGCAGTATGAAGATGAGGGGAAATGCTAAGTTCAGCTTGTTCTGTCCAGTGACCTACTCATATATAGTATTTAACCCTTTAAGCACATTTTGTGCGTATGGATGTTGGGACAGTACTGTGAAACATGCACTACATTCAATAACGTGTGTATTGGAAGGAAGGAGGGAGGGAGGGATGTCTTGTCCCTCTGCTCCATTTTCAGCCCCACTGACCTCCCTCCGTTTTTTGTGTGGCTTCTCTACGCTAAATGTGGGAGACCATGAACTATCAGTCACACTAAGTAATAGTAAGCTTTCACACTCTTCACTACTATTACACAGCCCTGACTGCCTGTTGCTACATTCAGTTTCTACGTTACCAAAGAGTAAATGAGAAAACGAGGAAGGATCCAAGCGCCAAGATGTAGCAGGTAACTGGATGGGCCTATGGTTTATCCAATGATCATCGAGTCACCAAAATCAAAGGGCAGGAGAAGTACATCACACACCCTTTGACCCCCAATGGAATCACAATGATATATTCCTTGCCCCACCTCCAGCCCCCTCGAAACCCTTCTGTTTGCTGCATCAGGACTAGCAGAAGGGGAATGAGTAGAAAATAGAGAATTAAGTAAGTAAACAGAGCCATTGGAGTCCTGTTTGCTTTCTGTTTCTGCTGCCTTCATCATGCTAGACATGGGGTAACAAGGGGCAAGCCAGGGATACTATGGTGGTCTGGCTACACAAAGTGATGCTCACAGGTTCATCGTCTGTGGTAGTATAAGCCTCTGGTATATGAGCTGCACATCCAGTGACGGGGAGCGACTTTCATTCCCTCTGCCCAGCAGGGATTAAAGATAGTTTAAGTACAGATTTGATTCAGGCTGGGGACACTGAATTACTGAACCTCCAGAAGTCCGCTTGCGGGAGAATTGATTACATCTGGAACATCTCCTGCAGATCAGCTAGCGGGAGGCAGGAGTTCTGATGGGACAAGGCACTGCTGCAGTGCATCACACTAACCTTTTTAAAATAATGATCAATGCGAGACAGTAATTGCTGCACCGTGCAGTTATACGGCACCAACGTCATCCCTTTGAAACTTCGAACACCACTGTCAGTAAAATGATGCTGCAGCACTGGAGAACTCAGTATATTGATAAAATACAGGGGCAATGGAGAAGGACAAAATCTGCAACTGACTGAAATGGTTACAAGGCCAGGGTAGGTGGAAGAGTGAGGGCGATGGGGCTGGGAAAATAAATTTACCTTTTGGAAATTAGCATATCCAAAGACTCTTTCCCATCAATAAACTACAGACCAAAACTTTGCAGTGAGACCAGAAACTCCTCCTTAAAAAAGCTCTATGGTTAAAAAACATGTAGGTTCAACCGTGCAAATGAGCAGGCATCTGTGAGCGGAGGTCCATTTTTTAATTTATTTTGACGGTTTTGTATAGCGCGATCAAGACCCTTGCGGGTATCAGAGCGCTTTACAGGGCAAATATAGGTGATTGACATGTACATATAAATACAATGAATTATGTGAATACAGTACTTGTAACTATTAGAGATTAGCACATATCTACAAGAGTGTATAAGAAAGTTCAGGTGAATTTGGACAAGAGAATCGATTTCACTTCTTTTTTTTAAAAAAGCAGCGGTCGGATTAAGTCTTGTTTCTGGGGGTAAGGCGTTCCAAATCCTGGGAGCCATTCCTGAGAAGGTACGATTGTATGTTTTCTTCTTGGAGAAACGTTGTGGTTTAAGTAGAAGATTATCAGAACTCCTGGTAGATCTGTTACCACCCGATAGTACTAGTTTCTCCGCTAGGTATCTCGGGGTTTTGTGATGCAATGCCTTATGTGTCATACAGGCGATTTTTAAATGGATTCTGGCCTCAAAAGGTATCCAGTTGAGGGCACGAAGGTCAGGGGAAATGTGGCAGTTTCTTTTGGTGCCTATGATGAGTCTAGCGGCTTTATTGATTGAGGCTCTTAGCGGAGCCGTCGTTGATTTGGGAAGGCCGGAGAGAGCGACACTCCCATAGTCAACTCTGGGAATTACTAGAGTTTGAACTGCCTGTTTAAAGTAATTTGCGGGTATGAAGTGTTTCCGTTTTCTCAGGGTGTTCATCTGAAAATTTGCTCCTTTAGTTGCAGCGCTGATGTGCTTCTGCATATTTAGCTTATAATCCAGGGTTATTCCTAGAAATTTAGCGGAATCAATGATGAGGTTGACCGTCGAGTGCAGTTAGGTGCTTCATCCACTCGCGGATGATGGTTGTTTGGTTGAGGGGAGCGATTAAGAGGAATTCTGTTTTTAGTGTGTTTAGTTTTAAATGGTTCTTTGCCAGCCAGGTCTGTGTTTTTTGGAGCGTTGAATTAAGGGACTTGATGTCTTCAAGAGAGTGGACCTTAATGTAGAGTTGTGTGTCGTCTGCGTACATGTGATATTGGATATTTGAGGAGTTGAGAAGCTCAGTGAGTGGTTCCATAAACAGATTGAAGAGTGTTTGGGAGAGGGAGGATCCCTGGGGTACTCCCAAAGTGACTGGGGTGGGGTTAGATAAAGATTGGTTGATCTTGAATCTTTGTGTTCTGTTTTGGAGGAAGGAAGTGAACCAGTTCAACACCGTTCCAGATAGTCCCATTCTATGTTTCAAGAGGTCAAGTAGGTTGTCGTGTTTGACTGTATCGAAGGCTGAGGATAAGTCAAGTAGGATTAGCAAACAGGCTTTGTTTTGATCTTCTTCACACCTCTTGAATAAACCATTCAGGGACTGTGCACCATACCTGTGGTCTGTCGCTTCCATCCTGGTTGTTGTCTATGGTACAGTGATGGGGAACCCTCTCTGACCAACCCACCCCCAAATAATCACATCTCTATCGCTGCCAAGGCGCCTGCACTGTTCCTCATCACTTCTAGCTCATAAACGCACGGCAGGGGTTAACGCGGGCTTACATCTATCAGCTGATTGGACTAGCGAGACAGCAGAGACCGATGAACCAGTGACCAATAGTGGACTAGTGGCTTAGCACAACATTGATGAGGATTAGTACAAGGAAGGTTCTGCGAGGGCCAGGTTTCACAGCTTCACAGATAAGAAGAGATGGTCGAAGTCTGGTGGTCTTAAAAAGTGTTCCAGAGTCTGGGGCAGAGCATCAGAACACTCGGTGGAGAGCTCTGGATTAAATGTCTTCAGGATATCTAGAAGCCCTCAAGATTCAGTCCTACTGCTTTACATTTCTTTTTCCCCAGTCAAGTGAATCTCATCTGAGCTGGTGATGATCCACATTAACAAAAATGCTCCATCTTTGCAATGGATTGGTAGGTCAAGTGCCTAATTTGTAGAGGAATACACGTTCCTGGCCCAATGTTTTGCTCAGAAGCCCACAGCCGGCATGATCATCTGTCAGGGGGACTGAATACCAAGGATCCATAGCGCTGAGTCCCCCTCATTCCTCTTTAATACGCCACCAGTCGCTCCATGTCCCTTTATCTCACTCTTATAGGTTCCTGCTGTCTCCCTTTTTATGGTTTTCTCACTTTCTGCTTCCTTCCTTCTAGTGTGATTTTCCCTCCCTTGCTCTGGGAAAAATTCTGATGAGGAAAAATAAGCACTGGTCCACAAAAATGAGTGTGGGTGGGCCCCACTTGCAACCATCGGCTCAACTTAAACACAGAATTAGTCACTGTTGATGCTCATGCTGTCCGTCCCCTCCTGAATATCTGAGGATCACAGAATTATTTTTCCGGTCTCTGCAATGCCCTCACTGATTTGAAACATTCTCAGTTTTGTACGTAGCCGGTTAATATGCGAGGGTTTTGCTGTTGCACTGTTGAAAATCGGGTCACTGATTCTCCATCCTGCCTTCTGACTTCTATAGCTCAGATCTCAACATGTTCCACCCCTACTGTCTTTTGGATGCCGTCCCTGACACTTTCCTCTTTTTTGGGGTTGATGCCTACCAGACTGGGCAGCTGTCTGGTTACAAAGACAGTTTGGGGACATGCCAAAACCATATCTAGGCATGCATTCCACCCACTGCTTACGATTGGCTTTGTGTTTTGTCACTCATATTTGCTAACTTTCCATTCGCTGGCATTATTTGTTTTGGCTTGTCCAGCTTGTGTGTGTCCCTCCCATGGAGCACAGCCTGTTAACCATTTCTCCGATTGGCTCATTCTAGGTTTCCAAATTTCAGGAACTATTTTTTCTTTTCTGTGAAGCATTCCATGAGAGTGCATGTGTTTTCCAGCTGTCTACCTTGAGTGTTTCTCTTCCCACCATGTGTTCTACTGCCCTCCAGTGCTCCACATTGTTGTCTCTCACTCGACGACTTCTTCTCCCCCACTCTCCCTCCATGCTATTTCATCCTCTGCCAACAAGCAAAGCAGAAAGCAAGCTAATATGAGTGACAAAACATAAAGGCAGTGGTAAGCAACTGGCGGAATGAATGCCCAGATTGGTTGCAAAGACTGGAGATGTCAGAAGCCTAACAGCTGAGCGGTCTGTAAGGCAACGACCCACCCCCCCCCCCAAAAAAAGAGGGAAGGGGGGGTGGTATCCTATGGCACAGACAGGCCCATAAGGACATGCAGCAAGGACAAGTCCCAAACTTCTCTAGCCAGACAATCAAAGAGCATCCCATAGCACAAACAGACAGTCCCAAACCTCTGCAGCTCTGCCAAGGGCGTCCTAAAGGACAACCATACAAGCCCAAACACGTGCATCCAACCTTAGAGCGTCCTATAGCACAAACATGCAGTTTCAAACCTCTGCGGCTAAGCTAAGGGCGTGCTATGGTACAAACAGTCACAAACCTCTGTCAACAGCCACTTTTAGCATGACTGCAAAGAGACAGGCCCAAACCTCTGCAGCTCTGTTCAGAGAGTCAAGTGGTCTCATTACAGACCCCAGCTCCCCCGGCTCCAGCCTTAAGCAAACAATGCGTAAGCAGGCTCTGCGCCCCATGAGACACAACCCTAAAGACTTCTGCTCTTTATCAGCTCAGTCTGCGGATGGCAGCCAAGGCCATGTGCTCATTTTCAAACAGACTCTTCCTTAAACCTCCAATTAACCACAGTAATTGGATGATCTCTGGAAGAGCAGGAGGGGACAGGGATAAACTGGGTGACAGCAAAGCTGGGCCTGTCCTAGCAGCTGCAAGGCCCCAAGAGTGGACACCCAAGGTCAGCAAGATGGACCCTTCAGGCATCTTCTTTTGATGCCCACGCTTCTCTTCTCGACGAGTGCTCCATTGTCAACAAGGTCTTGCCAACTCGCTCCATGTCGTGATGTCAACAACCAAAGCTTTAGATTTACAACCCGATGCATTCTGGGAGCTGTAACCCTGAGCTGCTTGGACTAACACACCCAATGAGAATGGACGACTGGTAGCAGAAAAGGGCAGGGCTGGTAGTCTGAAGTCCTGATGGCACAGTACTGTGCGGCAACCCTAGAGAAGCAGACACAAGGGACTGCAGGTAGGACTATAAAAAATGAAGGAATTTCTTTTGCATATTTAAAAGACCATCCCTTAAAGGTCTCAGAGGAAAACAATGATTTTACAGGAAACATATGCACTTAAAAAGCTAAAATTTCTGCTGCTGCTTCGAAGAACAAGCACTGCCAAATCCAAAAAGGGCTGTCCTTGGCAAGCTGGTGTGAAGGTCTCTTTTTTTTTTTTTACTGAAAGTATATGGTACAAAAAGAAAAAGAAAAAATGCTGCCATCGAAGCATAACATTTTTAACTTACAAATTTGTAGTAACTACTTTTAATAGACAGCGCCTGAACAGGCCGGTGTGTACAAAACATGTACTGAAATCCCTTTACTTTTTTTATTTTTTATTATTTTATTAGTTTTAGGTATAAAGTACAGGGTACTTGAACGTCACGCGACAACACATCTTAAGTAGAAAACATCAGCTACAGACATTATTTCCCGTTCCCCCATGTGCGTTCTGAGTCAAGGAAGACCCCCCCCACCCCCCGGTACAATAACTCTAATAGTAACTTCACTCTAACTATGCCTTGTGCCTGTATATATTATGATATTGGTCATGCACCCACTTGGTATGTCTAGGAGTGAGTCAGTAGACTCTTCTATCCCTTTCGGTTTTAATGCACTTCACAGGAATATTTGATTTTTACTGGTAAAAAAAAGGTACTATGGACTGTAACCGGAAGATAGTTAAACACACAAATGACAAAAAAAAAATACAAAGAACAAAAAATGGAAAGAAACAAGCACTGGAAAACAAAGTGCTTGCACACCTCCACTAGCACTAAAGTGAGCTATTTTTTAGGCGTATGTGCACATGTAATCATGAAAAATTAAATCATAGTGCAAAACAACAAGTGGCTGAACTGGGCTGCCCCATGCTATGATATGGGAATCACAGCTGAACAGACTAATGGATGCAGAGGGCTGACACAAAGCCCCTCTATGTACGTATATATTTCTTATTAATGATTTGCCCAATACCATGAGCCGATCGAAACAGCCAAGGATCTCTTTAGGCCAGGCTTAAAAACATTAACTTACAATCATCCTCACTGTATCAGCCTTTGCTTTTGAATGGTGCAAATCTGTATTTTAACCTGTTTAAAAGAAACAGCAATTGTCTGCAAACAGGGTACTCGACCAAGTTCTTGACAACCAATCAAAACCCTGGTGAGCACCCTCACCCTTTGCAGAACCGAGTATGCTCCAAGGCTCTTCCAATGAGAGTGTCTTGCACCGCCCACCCACCCCCTTTTCACGCCTCGCACCCCAAGCCATGTAAGTTGTATGAAGCGACTCCCCTAGATCGCCACTCACCGCAGACGCAGAAAAGTGTCAGATAGCAGTTAAAAGTAACTTAAAAAGTAACAGAAAAACAAGGGATGACTTTGAGAGACAGAAGGGGGGACACAGGAGAAAACAATGGGCTAATTTGGGGTTTGTGTACGGTGTGATTTATTATCTTTTGTGAAAAAGCGTTACACTTCAGAACCCTCCTCGACTCAGCCAACAACAGACCTAAAAAGCTATTTGACCTCATCAAAAGTACCAACATCTCTCCCTCAACCATCAAGTTTGACGACACTCCTAAGAAAGCAGCAGAAATCGCTCTCTTCTTCGATGAAAAAGTGAAATCGCTTGTGGATCTGTCATTCACCCTACCCCCCTAGAGGACCGCAAATGCTTAGTCGCATGGCAGAACTTTGACATCATCACTGAAGATGCCCTCCTAAAAAGCATTCTAGAAACAAAACCCTCTAATCATTCTTTCGACCCCATCCCTAGTGACATCGCCATTGACTTCTACACCCAAATTCTTTCCTACTGGACCAGTCTGATAAACCTCTTCCTCAATCAAGACTCCCTTCCTGTTGCTCTTAAAACAGGACAGGTTACCCCACTTCTTAAAAAATCCTCCGCTGATGTGAACGACCTCAACGACTTCCGCCCTATCACCAACCTCCCTTTTCTTGCGAAAATCACAGAAAGATGTGTAGCGAAGCAACTTTTCCTACATATCAAGGATAACAACCTTCTTGACGAATTCCAATCTGGTTTCATGCATGACTGCAGCACTGAAGTAGCCCTGCGCAAGTGATCGATGATGCCCTGCGTGTACTTGATTCGGGCGAGTCTCGTCTCTTGATTCTTCTTGACCAATCCGCAGCCTTTCACACTGTTAATCACAACACTCTTCTGAGCACTTTAAAACAAAGAATGGGCTTGGAAGGCACAGTGCTCAAATGGTTTGCTTCATTCCCCTCGGGTAGATCTCAAATGATCAAAATAGCAAACCGTCTCTCTACCTCAATGGCGGTAGGTCAAGGCGTCCCTCAAGGCTCTATCCTCGCACCCACTTTGTTCAATCCTTACTTGGAATCGTAGGAAAATCTCCTAAAACAATCTGAGATCCATTATCACCTCTATGCTGATGACACCCAAATCTACCTTCAGGTGCCTTCCGCACACGACATTTCAATCCTCAACACCACTCTCAACTCTATCCAGAATTATAGGTCAACTCATTAACTTATTCTGCATCCCTCCAAAACTGAATTCCTTCTTCTCTCTACCTCACTTTCTCTTCCTCATGTTCAATCATGGATGGACAATCTGAACATACTTAACAACAAACCTATCGTTGTCGACAGCACTAAATCCCTTGGTGTCATACTAGACAAAAGGCTCAACCTATACTCCAATATCAATACCATCGCCAAGAATGCAGGTTACCAACTTCGCCTTCTCTGGGGGGGTTCGGCGTTTCTTTCCTGAGCAAGACCTAAAAACCTTGGTCCAATCACTGGTTCTCTCCAGATTGGACTACTGCAACACTCTCCTTGCTGGCCTCCCCAAAACCCACCTTTCCCCCTCTTAAATCTGTCCTCCATTCAGCGGCACGTTTCGTATATGGGGGCAAAAGAAATGATCACATCACACCCATACTGTTTTCTTTTTGCTGGCTTCCCATCGAAGCAAGGTCAATTTACAAGATTGGCTGTATCACCCACAAAGCCTTGCACACCTCCACCCCTCGCTATCTAGCGAATAAACTCCAAATCTCAGGTGGCTCTAGACCTTCACGTAATGCTGAAAACTTACTGCTCGAGCCCCTTACTTTCAGAAGGGAAGGATTTATGGCTCAATCCTTCTCAGGCCATGGGGCTAGAATCTGGAACTTGCTACCTCCGAACCACCACCTCTATCCGGACTTTCAAAACCGATCTTAAATCTCTTCTCTTCCAAAGACACTTCCAGGATTAATTCAGGGGCGTAACACAGGCCCCGCAGTGCGGGGGGGCCCCGAGCAGCAGGGGGCCCCCTCAGCACAGTACTCTGTGGCTGCTCGGAGTTCCTGCGTGTCAGTGCTTAATTTGTGCCTGTGGTTTCCGGTGCTAAGCAGCACCGGCACTTCATTTTCAGGGCCGGCTCTACACTCGATATTGGCTGCTCATTAAATTCACTCGGGTCTCACCGGGGAAGAGCTGATCTCGCACGTGATTGTGTGTAAACTATTACAACTTGGACGCTGCAGCAGCCCACCTTATGAGGCACACACTGAGAAACTGCCAGGGTCCCTGCCTCATTGTAAATTACAGGTCACTCCAATCAAGCGCTACCAATAATGACCGCTTACAAACTATATTATTAGCCCGCTCCGTCCCTACTTGGCAAATCAGCAAGTGTGTGTCCTGAGTCGGACCAATGGGATCAGTATTTTCGCCGCGCCCGCCCAAGCCTACTGCGCAGCCGCAGCTCTTTTCAACCAATGACATGAAGAAAGCAGCGTGTTTCGCAGCAGGCCTCAGAATAATTAAAACTAAAAGGCAGTCCCAGTAAGTAGCGATTTTGTAACATGGTGCTAGTAGTAGTGTTTGTGAACTGTGAAGGCGAAGCAAGTATGGAATGTCGCTACATTGCATGTCATCATTGTGCAGTAGGTGGGGACTCACCATATATTCGCTTGGAAATTCCCAGGACAGTCACAGAGTTTTTTGCACATTGTGTGTATTATTTATTCGGCCCTCCCTCCGTTTTAAGTCTCTCCTCGTACACCACCTCTGCACTGAAACGATAACACTACACGGTCCTCTAGCAGGCGCCAGCCATGGGCACTAGCTGCTCGCCCCCTCTCTTGAGGTTGAATCGAAGAGATGTGCGCTTATTTTGTTGGTAATGTTCTCCGCACACCCTCCTTTCTGTCTGCTTTCCCCTCTGTCATCCAGAGGCAGTCGCCCACCTGGGGAAATATGACACCTTCCCAACAAGCCTCTGAAAGGCTAGAAGAGCTGGGAAGGAGTCAGTCTGGTATTACATCTGTGGTCACAAAACTCAATACTGATTTTATGTGCCTCATCAGGGGGCGAGCCCTCAGTGACAGGACTACAGGATGTCACCTCATGTTACATAGGATTGGCGGAACCCTACTGCAAGGTCATTAACCTCAAATATTAGTTAGAGAGCCCTACGGTTAATGCCTGGCTAAAATGTTATTTTTCCCGCTAAGCTACAAGGGTTTCGTATCACCTCACTTGAAAGCCTCATTATGCAGAAAGCAAAGGCCAACTTTCACTGCCTCAGGCCCAGATGGGGATGTGTGAGGAGAACAGTCCAGCTCGGCCACGGAACCACAAGTCTTCCTGTGGCTGAATAAAGCCACATGTCATGCAGCCTGACTCGGGCTGCGCAGATAGGTAGAACGCAGCAACAACAGAGCTGTGTATAAAGTCATGGCTGATACGAACTAAACACATTTTGTTTGCAAACCCAGTGTAAGAAGTGCAGACTTTCCGGGCCTCCGGTTGTCAAACTTGATTGAGGAGCACTGACTGTTGGATATATTGTGCCTCAGGTAACAGTCTATCAAATGTGTTGCACTTTAAAATGTTCTTTTCCCTAAGGTGGACTGCCCTGCATGCAAATCGAAAGATGTTGTGATAGATCAAAATGGAACAAGACAGAAAAACTGTGACAAGGGGAAAAAAGCAGGGATGAGAAGGAACCTGCAAGAGTGAGAAAAAGTGGTAGGGAGAGTTTTGGAGGTGGATTAAAAAGGCATACGGTGGAGTCAAGAGTATGCAGCCTTCATATTCAGCCTTTGAACTTGTAAAAAAAAAAGTTATACAAGTACTTTTCAAGCTATGTAATTTGGCATGGATTTGAGCTTGCTGCAGATAATGTTTGTTTCAATACCAGGGAAATCAACAGGAAAAATCCAGCCCAGTAGACCATAAAACACTCTACAAACAGCCAAAATAAATGGGCCACACACTGACCTGTATGACCAGCCCATCGGTCACTACCTACTTGCCCTGTAGGCTAGTCCGACCCTGGTAGACTTGGCATTCTGCACGCTGACATTCAGTAGCACCGGCCATTCTCTTCTAAGTAAAACTTTGAGCCTTGGCACTTACTGTTTTACAAATTGTAAGTAAACAATATCTGTATAACAGTGTCAATTGATTTGACTATGCAGTACTTGTATTACGTTTCCAAAGTGCCTGTGAACATTGAAAGCTTAATGGGCCAAGGCTCCAGTCGGTACGGCGGACACAGTAGCCGGCTGTAAAGGGGCAAATCAAAGTAACAGGGTCTCTGGGGCTGCATTGTCAGGGAGTGGGGGTGCAGGTTATTAGGGAAGTCTGGGTCTGTGGACGAGCGAGGGTCCCGAGGACCTTGTGGTTACAGAGGACGATGGCGTGTGAGACACCGTGGAACAGTGAGGGTTATAAGAGGAGCCCTTGGAAAGGGGCATGTGCTGCCTGCCCTTAACACAGAGGCCACCCACCTTCCTCAAATGCAGAGATGGTGTCAAGTGTCCTTACTGCACACATTGTGCTGCTTTTCCATAATACCGAATGGTGGCAGACTACTCTGTGCTACACAGAGTGAGCTACTTGCCCTTAATGTAAAGACTGCCCTGTTCCTTTTAGCACAGACCTCCATCGGTCCTTAATACATGATCTACATCAAGGCCGGTCAAGCCGTACCGGGAGGGTGGAAGGCTGGGGGGCCACTTTCATAGCAGTGTGGCACTTTTAAAGCACTGCAGAGTTCCTTGTATATCCAACAGTTTTCAGGCAACAATAAATGTGCCAAGATAACTCAGTGGAATGCTGCTTATGTCACAGAGACCCTTTGGTTACTGTGCAATTAATAAGATACAGTCATGATCTAGCACAGTGAGCTATGAACTGCCATCAAAGCGCTAGATGTAAACAGCATGGTACAGGTTAGAAAGTTAGAAGTCTCCCTTGCTGAAATTCAGATCGGGTATTACATCTGGCTTTCAGCAGTGCCAGTTGAGGATGTGGGTGGAGCTAATAGAGTAAGTGGGTGGAGCCAGTGGAGGAAGTGGATGGAGCTGGGAGAAATGGGTGTGGGCTCCTGGACTTAATATTTTACAAATTAAGCACTGTTGCGTGTACGCTAACTGTTCAGCTTGGGCCATCGACGAAGACAGTGATTTACTTATCAAAGAGGCTCTGTTGATGAATTGATTGTGTCAGTTTCCAGAAACAAGCACGCAGACAGCCCAGGTGACAGGCGACGCTGGTTTTTGTTAGTTTGAAGATTAAGTGCCAACAACCATGCTCTGTAGGACCAGTTGTTTTATGTTTTTTGTTTGTAAAACACGTCTCTAATTAAATGCTTTTAAAATGAATAGTTATACACCTCAGATTTTTAAAAGACGGGTGTAATTAATCGGTCTTGTTAAAACATGATGTTCATCAGCTGCCGAGTCTGGGATCTTTGAATGTCCTGCATACCAAGATTTGACTCAATTAAGAAAATAGATAAGCAACTGCCAGGAGATTTAATTCAAACTGCCGCATAAATGACACAGGTGGTCAGTGCGTAGCAAGGGTGCATACGGCCCTAATGCAAGTAAGGAAAACCATCCTCCTGCTTACAGGTTGAGTAGTCAAATGCAGCCATTGTACAGTGCAGTGGGCCCCTCACGCCCCTGGGCACTAGTTCCACTGCACCGGCTCCACCAATGTGCCCCTGAGCCTGGTTAAGTCCTCTAGCGCTCTTACAGCCGGCATCGCATACTGCTTGTTTAAAGATGGCTCAGGCCTTCGATACATTTTTGGAAGGTCACTCCATGTCAACAGGAATGCAGTTTTCCACCTTTAATGTTTGATTTAACGACCTAAGCAATTCCTAGCGTTTTATTATCACATCAATTGACGCTGAAAACAATGATCTGTGTGCACTACAGGTGCATCGTGTGCTTTGTGACAGGGGATCAACTAGTAACTTTACCCTTTTGTGAGATTCGGGGGCGTGGCCAAGCCGGGCAGCAAGATGGCCGCACATTGAGGTGGCTCTGCCGGCAGAGCGCATAAACTGTATAATATCCGAGACCTGGCTGTGCGTCTGCACAATATATTGAGTGGAGTTCCACCACTTACCCCCAACGCTGTCATCTGCGGGGCTCCGGGCGCTGAAATCAAGCGGCGGACCGCAGATCCTGAGGACGCGTGGCGCGGCCCACCCCGGGCCGGCGGACCACATTGGAGGCCCGACGTGGAGGGTGTGAGCTGTAGACTGCAGTCAATTTCCCGACGCCACAGAAACGCCGCCAAATTGGCCGCTGGGGCCAGCAGTACCGATCGGAGGTGACCTGAGCGAAGGATTGCAGTGGCGGGAGGCTCGGCGGCGAACACTGACAGAGGGACGCTTGCCAGCATGGCGGCCCGCTGGCGCCAAGCACCCGCTGAACTGAGAGGGACGATCGGAGCCCCTGCGAGCGCACATCAGCAGTGGTGAGTCCCGCTGGCCGGCCCGTCTTCCTCCCCCTTCCCCCCGCCCCGCCGTCGTCAACTTTACCAACCAACATCTCCCGGGAGGCAGGAACGAGCCACGAGGGGGGGGGCGGCGGCTGGCGGGCGGGGGTGGGCTGGCGGACCCACGCCGAGACCAGCAGCCCCAAAGCAGCCGTAAGAGCCGCGAGCGGGATGGTGCCCTGTGCATCGAGGCCCCTGATTCCAGACGGAGAATCACCCCGCAAATCTGCATCACTCCCGCCTGGCCTCTCCCGAGTTTGGCGCCCTCTACATTAGCTGCTGTGGGCATCTCCGCACCGGATTCACCCCATGGAAGCCCGGGGTCTTCGCAGAGCGGGCCTCGATAGTGTGTGAGCCCTTAAGGCCTGCAGTGTAGAAGGGCGGACAGTGCGACCTCATCGGAGGAGCAGCGTGCAAGGCCCCCTGCAACAACCCGCTGTTTTGGGCGCCATTTGCCGGGGATGCAGCGTTGAAAACCCAGACCAGGGCAGCGGACGAATGTGAGCTCCCCCCCCACCAGGGTGACGGCTCCGGAGCTGGTCGGTAGCGGACTGGTGAGCTCACTCTGTGTCACGACGGTTACAAGGGGAGGCACCATTGTGAGGAGCGACGCAATTAACAAACACATAGACTGTACCAGAACTACACGCAGAGAACACCTGCGGGACCTGGCGATGCACTTGCGATGAAGTGGGGCGCTTATTAGACTCTCCGAAGACAGTTGGCCTCCAGCGAATCGTGTCCCACCTCTGCTCCGTGTTCGAGCTTCCCTGGTCAGCTTGGCTGCTGGTATACCGTTGAACGATCAACATTGGAAGTGAGCCCATCGACGCGAATCCCCACAACACGCACGTCGTCGGCAGTACAGTAGCGCGACTCCCACGCCCAGCACCGCCTTTCTGGATTTGTTGTCCCCCTACATAACAATAGCTGAACCAGATCGCTGGCTTCGCGCGACCAGGGGCTGCGGTACCAGAGGAACTAACTGTAGCCATGGGTAAGACGGACAATAAACAACCCAAAATCAACTTTGAAAAACGGTCCACGCAGCTTCAGGACCCCGCTGCGGCTTCGCTCACTGTGGTCCCCGAGACGCAAATGGACTCTGACCAAGACGATGACATCAGGGCCATGGTGCGCGGCAGCCTGAGAGCAATTGACACAAAGCTAGACAACATGGGGGAACGAATGGATAATATGTCCAAAAGGATAGATAAGCACGAGAGCCGGATTGATACACTAGAGCAGCGAGTCTCGGACACAGAGGATCGTCAGGAAACATCGCAGAGAGGCATGCTGCATATGGAGAAGGTCCAGGAGGTAATTAAGGCCCGCAACGAGGACTTAGAAGCGAGGTCTAGGAGGAACAACGTCCGCATCACGGGGATACCGGTGTCGACCAACATTCAAAATATGGAACGGTACATAGAAGACTTGCTCCGGGACCTCTGTGCGGAAGAACTTACCCCAATGTTCCTGGTGGAGCGGGCACACCGCACCCTGGGCCCCAGGCCAGCCCCGGGAGCCCCACCGAGACCAATACTGGCTCGCCTACTTAATTATAGGGACAGGGACACTGTGCTGAAGGCGGCTAGGGAACAAGGAGACATTCAATACCAAGGGAATAAAATAGCGCTATATCCAGATTTCACCCAAGCTGTCCAGTCGGCGAGGCGGGAATTCATACCGGCCAAAAAACTGCTCCAACAGGCTGGCACAAAATATGCCATGATGTATCCGGCCAAGCTAAGGGTCCACACCGGAGGAAGCCCATGTTTTTCACCGACGCCGCCTTGAAGTTCGCAAAACAGGCTGCCAGAAAACATCAACAGCAAGAAGCAGAATCCTCCAGTGCCCACGGCAACCAGTTGAGTGACAATGACTAATGTTTTACAGGGTAGAGAGGCTGGCCGGGGTAGCCTTTGTGAACTCAGTATTCAGTCAGAGCAGCCTATATTCGCTCTGCCACCCTGTCCTATAGTGACAGGGCAGATAGCAGGCAACCCCACGCCCCTGTGGGATGATTCCCTGTTACACTGCGTTCTATAAGTTCCCTCACGAAGGGTGTTGTTTAACAAGGGATGCACAACGTAATTGGGGGGTTGGTGTGGGTGGGGGGAGGTGGGGGGGAGTTACTGTTTATTGTTGTTGGATGCAAGATCACTCAGCCATAACCGTCAGTCCTTTTACCTATAGACAGCCACACCTAGCTGCAATACCGAACAAACGTACACCAAAAACACTACAGAGGCCCTGTAGGTGGACACGGGTTGACTGGGAAGAGAAGGCAAATGGAGACATGACAACGCTATGCCCTAAGTTACTATCATGGCCACATGTCTAAGCTAAGTTGCCTCACTTGGAATGTACGAGGTCTCAACGACCACCGTAAATCCAGACTTGTGCAATCTTATCTATCTCGCCACCGGGTGGACATCTGCCTCCTACAGGAGATTCATCTCCTGGGGAAGACCAACATGAGACTGCCGGCTGCTTACTGGAGCGAGGTGCATAGAGTGGGCTACTCAAGCTACTCTCGCGGGGTAGCGACTCTCATTCGGAGGGGGATCCCGTGGCACACACATCAATCGATAAAAGACCCAGAGGGGCGGTTCCTTCTCCTACAAGGCACATTATACCACAGTCCACTGATAATAGCAAATGTCTACGGCCCCAACGTAGACGATCCTACATTTTTCCGTCACCTCTGGCTCAAGATCCAATCTATGGGGGACTCCGCCATACTCTGGGGCGGGGATTTCAATATTACACTCTCACCTCACATGGACAGGGAGGGAACGGTGCGCGCCCATCACCCACACGCAACAGAGACACTCCATAGTATTATACAGGACTACGATCTATCTGACCCCTGGCGAGCGTTCCACCCCACGCTTCGGGAGGGAACCTGCATCACACACCACCGCCAAGCCTGGTCCCGAATCGATTTTTGGCTCCTGACCCGGGACCTACAAGTATGGGTGCAGGACGTTGCTCATCAAGCAAGAACGCTGTCAGATCACGCCCCTGTAGCCCTGGCCCTATCGATCCCACAACCTTATCGACAGCCGTTCTCATGGCGCCTCCCCCCCCATGCTTTATTGGACTCAGCCTTTCGCAAAACCATTCGGACACATATCCAGGATTACTTTGAACACAACACTGGGTCGGTGAAGACAGAGGGAGCTCTGTGGGAGGCGTTTAAAGCGGTTATACGCGGGCACTGTATAGCAGGTCAGTCCGGGGTCCTCCGGGATATTAGAAACAGTTTGAGCAAACTTGAGAAAGACTTGCATGACCTAGAAGCACAATATTGTGTTACACCAACACCCTCTCTCTTAGCCAAGATACGCACCGTGCTCACGGCCTATCAGGCTGAAGCGGAGCGGGAGGTCAAGTTCCTACACAAACAAGCTACAGCGCGCAAGTATGGAGAAGGGGATAGACCTGGCAACACACTGGCCAATCTCCTGCGTACACCCAGAGGCTCTCCATTCGTCACAGAACTGCACACCCCGGACGGAGAGACAGCCAGCTCGTCGCCGGCCATTCTCTCCACAATGCGCAGTTTCTACGCACAACTATACAAGTCCACTTCCGGGCAGACAGAGGACTTACTGCGCGAATATTTAGACACCGTTGCACTAGTTTGGTTTGAAAGAGTCCATCGGGACTACATGGAATTGCCGTTTACGGTAGAAGATATCAAACAGACCATAGGCGGTATCCCGGCAGACAAAGCCCCTGGCCCGGATGGTCTAACAGCCAAATTTTATAAGGAATACGCTGACATTCTGGCACCCCGCCTCCTGGCGGTATATCAAGAAGCCATGGAGGTGGGTCATTTACCCACCTCAATGCGGGAAGCCATTCTCATAACGGTCCTAAAACCGGACAAAGACCCCACTCAATGCGATTCCTATCGCCCAATTTCATTAATCAACGTAGACGCCAAAATTTTCGCGAAACTCTTAGCTACTCGACTGCAACCCTTGCTCACCCGAATAATACTACCGGATCAGTCAGGGTTTATACCGGGACGCTCCACGTCCCATAATCTTCGGACGATATTTGCCCTAATGCACTACCTGGCACCCCACGTCTCGGCAGTAGCGGCCTTGTTAGATGCCACCAAGGCGTTCGACTCCTTGGAGTGGAACTTCCTGTTCTCCTTGCTGCACCGAATAGGTCTCAGCCCCATTTTTATCCAACAGATGAAACTACTATACACGATGCCCACGGCGCGCGTGCGGGTAAACTGGTTGATTTCTGCACCCTTCGCTATTACCAGGGGGACACGGCAGGGGTGCCCCCTATCGCCGTTACTTTTTGCCATAGCCACCGAGCCCCTAGCAGCGCGTATCAGACAACACCACACACACCGCAGCATTGGGTTTACATCACGTGGTCTGTCTGTTTCATTATACACGGACGACATCACCCTCTACATGACCAACCCTCAAGAAAATTTGGCACCCATGACATGTGAACTGATAAGATATGGGGAACTCTCCGGGGTGCGAATCAACTGGGGCAAATCCATTATCTTCCCCTTGACATCCGGCACTCAGCCCTTCGAAACGGACTACCCAATCACCTGGGCGACAGGCCCAACAAGATATTTGGGGATCTGGCTGAGCACTGACCTTAATGAATTATGGTCCGAAAACTACGGCAGGGAGATGGGCTGGATCACAGAGAGGGTACACAGATGGAAGACATTGCCCCTTTCACTGATGGGCCGCATTGCGTTAGCTAAGATGATTGTCCTACCCAAGCTGCTCTACCTCTTCGTCAATGTCCCCATTCCTTTAACAACACACTTTTTCAAAACATTGCGCTCCCTCATGATTGAACTGGTGTGGGCGGGGAAACATCCCAGGATAGCGTGGGAGGTGCTGACTCTACCCCAATCCCAAGGGGGCCTGGCAGCACCTGATTTTGCACTATACGCATACAGCGCGCAGGCACACTTCTTACAGTACTGGGTTCACCCAACACCCTACCAGCCGCACGTGGCTGTGGAGATGGACAGGGTGGCCCCACTGGCTACTGCCATTTACCAATCATATAAGAGACCACGGGTGTCGTTAATACAGTAGAGGCGCTAAGATGGGCTTGGGCGGGACTACGCAAACGAGCAAAGCTAGGCACGTTATACGCTCCCTCGATGCAGGTGGCGAAGCATTCACAGATACCCCCCCTTGAAAATTGTCGGGCATGTGTGAGAGCGACACAGCTTAAGATATGCAAGGGCAAGGACCTATTCCCCGCAGACACTTTTCTAACTTTGCAACAGATGTGTGGACAGATGCCCCCCACAGCAGCGGACATGCTTCTGTATTATCAGTTGCGCTCCTCCTGCAGAAGCAGATTTGACACGTTCCCAAAACCCCCCGCGACACTGCTGGCACTAGAAAACGTACTTGCGATTGACCATGGCCGCAAGCTGATTACTCACATATATAACACTATGCAGCGGGAATCCCCTCTAGTCACCCCTGAGACGAGAGCACTGTGGGCAATGGATATGGGGATGGAAATCTCCGACGACCAATGGAGGTTGGTCTGTGGTCAGCTGCGTCTACTGTCCTCCAACTACCGGCTGCGATTAATCCACTTCAAATATATGCACCGCATGTATCGGACTCCGGTGCAATTGCACCGCATGGGCCTCCGTCTGGACGATCGCTGTTGGAGGTGTGGAGCCACGCGAGCCACCCTCCTGCATATGGCATGGCAGTGTGGACCGGTGGCTCACTTTTGGGCACACACGTTGCAGCACATTCAGGCCATTACTGGTCATAAACTGCCCTGCACGCCGCTGGCGGCGTTGCTGGGTGACAACACTGATGTTCCGCCCAAACGCAAGAAATTGACTGCGATGCTGCTGATCATGGCCAAACGCCAGGTGGCCATCCACTGGAGGGCGACTCAGCCGCCAACCACAAAAAATTGGCTCAGCAGTGTTACACACAGTAAAACACAACTGGACACGTATGGGGAACAACTGCCTGCGCGATCCCGCCCCCGTGACATTTGGGAGCCGTTTGTAAACTGGCTAAACTCGGTGAACATAGACGAACTTTAGATAAGCCCATAAGGTATCGAATATTTCCTGCCATGCATAGGCCGAGAGCATACAGACTTTCACTACAGCGCAGATTAGCCATAGGAAACGATACGGTACCCATTGTAATAATACTGTAATGTACTAAATGCGGATTCTATCCCTATAGGCTGGATATGGAATTGATGGACATGACACCTATAGCCTGCGGACTGAATATTGATTAATGATGGTCTTGCTGAATGTGATTGTTTTCCTTTCTTTTGTGTTACAAATGCCAATAAAAACAAATTTAAAAAATAAATAAAATAAAAAAATTCAAAAAAAAAACGTTACCCTTTTGTGAGATTCTGATAAAGTTTGTAGGTACTGTCATAGGTTTGCATTCAAAGAAGCATCCTGCGTTTTTTGCTGTTTTAGGACCTTTCTTTAATATGTGTCTTCTACTGTTACATGCCCCTTCTTCTGGGGAAGCTGGTTTGATTTGAGGTGTGTCACATCAGATTATCATATACAGATTCCCTATGGGTAAGTGGCGTAACGATAGCCCCCGCAGTCTCTGCGGTGCAGGGGGGTCCCCTGAGCTCCAGGTGCCCCCCTCCGGCACTGTGGTCCGGAGCATGGGGGGCCCCCTCCATGTAACTTGCAGGGGGGGCCCCTCAAGTTTCGTTACGCCACTGGATTAATTCAACCCTTTTTCATGACCCTCAAGGCCGCTTGGCCTTTACTTGCGCTTGATGTTGTAAATGTGTATTCTATACCTGTATTAACCTAATTTTGGCGCCTCTTATTTTATTTTTACTTTTTTAATTATCCTGATTGTATTTGTAACTTGTTACTGTGTAAATCTCCTTATGTAACGTACTTGGTTCTATCGTAAAGCGCTCTGACACCTTTGGGTAAAGTCCGCGCTATATAAAACTGCATTCAATAAATATCTTCTTTCTTTGAAAGATCCTGGATAAAAACTCTCAAACAGGAGGAGATACAAAGAGACAGTTTAAACAAGAGGGGGTAATGAAATACTCGAGGTGACGAGGAAAGAAAGCGGAACAACCAAATAACAGGGGTGATTTATAGCGGAAACACGAGAAACGAGGCGACGGGAGAGAAACCGGACAGGGGCCGTTTTAGTAATCCCATAGCACTATGGGGTTAAAGACGGGGGTGGGGGAGGTTGGTGTAATACGACAGGCAGACACACACTGCACGCTTCCCGTGCACGGGCTCGGTAACAGCATGCACCTGAGAGAATGGGTGCATTTGTGCAGAGCGCCTCGGGACCACACTGGCTGGTGGGCGCTAGAGGGGACGGTCTCGCTCGTTACACTGCTAGGGGGCATGGTGTGCGGCTCCCAGGCAGGAAGGGGGGAGCTGCGCACTCCACGGGTCCTGCTGGCAGCGGGGAGGGTCTCTGGGTCGGAGAGCAGGCGGTGAGCGAGCTGGCGGCTATGGAAGGAGCGCCTGGAATGCTCTCTGTATACACGAGGCGCTCGGCTCGTTCATCAGAGGCCAGCAGCAGCTCTGCGGCGCCCCCTGCTGCCTGCGCCGGAGTACGGCGGCGGGATCACACCGACAGTGTGTACACACCAGACTCCACGCTGTCACCAGATAAACGGAGGACTCGCACCCTGCACCATCCTGTAGAGGGCGCTCTCCCCTAATGCACCCGCTTTTCTCCAGCCCCCATAATGCACAAGCTTCTCTCCAGCCCCAAAATCAAAATGCAAGGCTTCCAAAAAACATGGAATCTCTCAACAATGTACGGCCAACACGCTTCAATCAACATAGCGCTAACGGCAACCTCGAAGCACCTTGCAGCACCCGAGGTTCCGGCGAAGTTTTAAACTTGGCCCTTCTCCAGGGGCCCCTGGTACCTCAACTTTGGTGTACCTTGCACGTGTTTCAGTGGGGCTGGGCCAGCCTTACAGCCCCACCCCTCCCCCTCCCCCTCCCAAAGGCCCCCAGCCAGACTCATTAACCATCTCCAGCTGTACGGAGGGGTCAAGGTTAACTATGCGAGGAGCAGGAGGGGGCGTGTTGGGAACCAGTCACCAAAGATACCCTCTCTGACCTCTACCCGCCCTTCTCCACCATGACCTCACTCATCACCACCCGGAGCCTTTCTTACAGTGATGGCACCGTGACCTTCACACAGTGTGCCCGAGTATGCCTCAATGCGCTGCAGGAACAGTATTCCAACAGTGAGCCAAGATACCCATCTCTGACCCCCAAAGGAACTCGCCCCACCCTTCTCTACCATGACCTCACTCCAGACTCATCACCACCGGTGCCTTTCCTACACTGATGGCACCGTGCCCTTCTTACAGTGTGCCCGGGTATGTGTCAATGCGCTGCAGGAACAATATTCCAACATTGACCAAGGATACCCTCTCTGACCTCCAAAGGGCCTCTACCCACCCTTCCCCACCATGACGTCACTCACCACCGGAGCCTTTCCTACACTGATGGCACCGTGCCCCTCACACAGTGTGCCCGGGTATGTGTCAATGTGCTGCAGGAACAATATTCCAACAGTGAGCCAATATACCCTCTGTGACCCCCAAAGGACCTCTCCTCACCCTTCTCCACCATGACGTCACCTCAGACTTACAGTGATGACGCACGACCTTCCACAGTGTGCCCTGCCCAGCTGTGCGTCACTGCACTTACAGCCTTCCACTCCGCACACGCCAGTCTGAGGACCTGCAACAAGAGTCCAGGGGGGGCACCGAGGGCAATAAAATACCCTGCTACCCCGCCCTCACCCCCTGGGTATGAACTGCCAGCCCACGCCCCCCTCCCCATATCTCTAAAAAGTCTGTTGCATTCATGCGTCCCCAAGTAAAGATGCACAGCACGGCAGTAACAAGAGCCTCCTGCTGTGAATCTTGCTGCTTCGCCGCGCTAGTGTCACCAAAAACATGCCCTTCATTCACAAATCTCCGAAGAACAAGAGTCTGGACTCAAAGGCTGCAGAGCGGCGCGACACAACCAAGACCGGAATGGTGGTCACGGAGAGACGCGTGTCGCACACTTCCTAAAAATGTGAATTTGTGCCCACGCATGCAGGCACACTGGTCACAACAGCAGTCAGCGGTGAGGCCCTTGAGGCCGCCCTTACTGAACGTCAACTATACATTTTCAAAAGGAGCGGATAAATCCAGATGTTGCTTATTTTTATAGCGCCCGATCACCGGTGAGGGTCTCAACTCAAGACGCTATGCAGGTGTGCGGGGCCAGCCTCGAGAGGCCTCACTGGGAGAGCCAGGTCTTCAGCTTCCTGCGGAATTCAAGAAGGGTCGAGGAGGCCATGTTGTGGTGTGGGAGGTCGTTCCACGTGCGAGGAGGCCATGTCGTGGTGTGGGAGGTCGTTCCACGTTCCAGGAGCGAGGAGGCCATGTAGTGGTGTGGGAGGTTGTTCCACGCTCCAGGAGCGAGGAGGCCATGTTGTGGTGTGGGAGGTCGTTCCACGCTCCAGGAGCGAGGAGGCCATGTAGTGGTGTGGGAGGTCGTTCCACGTTCCAGGAGCGAGGAGGCCATGTAGTGGTGTGGGAGGTCGTTCCACGCTCCAGGAGCGAGGAGGCCATGTTGTGGTGTGGGAGGTCGTTCCACGCTCCAGGAGCGAGGAGGCCATGTAGTGGTGTGGGAGGTCGTTCCACGCTCCAGGAGCGAGGAGGCCATGTTGTGGGGTGGGAGCGTTCCACGCTCCAGGAGCGAGGAGGCCATGTGGTGGGGTGGGAGGTCGTTCCACGCTCCAGGAGCGAGGAGGCCATGTTGTGGTGTGGGAGGTCGTTCTACGCTCCAGGAGCGAGGAGGCCATGTTGTGGGGCCATGTTGTGGGGCGGGAGGTCGTTCCACGCTCCAGGAGCGAGGAGGCCATGTTGTGGGGTGGGAGGCCGTTGTAAAGTCACAGCCTCCTGCCTGCCAGTAAGAGTCCGGCTGAGGGAGGGGCTTGGCAGGTTGTGTAACTGCACGCGCCTGTTCAGGGAGGCAGGCCCTTTGTTGTGTAGCGCTTTGTATGTGTGGGTGAGGAGCTTGAACTGTGCCTGCTGATGTATCGGAGCCAGAGGATTTCTCTTAGGTGTCAGGCCCTATATTTAGGTCCCTAACATTACAGGCAAAACACATCGTTTTCTCAGCAGTGACTGCAAATTCTTGTAAACGCCCTGAATGTAAACCATTGTCAGTGAAGCAGTCCTTTTCTTTATTTTGTTGCCCACAGTTCCTGTCAATGGGCCATAAAGGTGCGCAGACTACAAGCACATCCAATCCTTGGCCTCTCTGCAGAGTACACACAGCAATGTGCCAGTTGTAATTTTCATTTTAAGGTAAAGTGTGTGTAGGACATCCTCAGCTGTCGGAGAGAAGGTGTGAGATATGCAGATGAAGAGCAAAGAGATGAGGTGTGAGATATGCAGATGGAGGATTTCAGAAGATCCTGGACCCATTCCACAGACCTTAGTCATGATTTTCAAATCTAATTATGTACAACAAAGTCATTGTTGTTGCTCATTTGTCACGGATAACGAGCACTGGCAGAGCCAAGAGGTCAGACTTGTTTTAGGTGTATTGTTTTATATGTCTGGGTGTAATAACAACGAACTAAGGGGGAAGGGGGGCACCCAAATACTGGTTAGGTGGGCTGCTGTGTGAAACGAGATTTTAGTCCATGTTTTAAGCCACGCCCTTAATTGCATAGCCCACACCTATTCAAAAAGATTCCTAGTTACTTTTGTTTGACCAAGCCCCTTTTACAGACCCCACCCCCAAAACCTTTTCATCCCACTCAAAGCACTGATTTCATCTACACAAAGCAAGCAAAGGCAGCGAGAAACATTCACTTCCTTCTTAACAAAGATGTAACACTTTGTGAAATGGCAGTGGTAAGGTTATGCAAATCAGCGACTGTCACATGCGCCACTGGACTCGGCCGGACATCAACAGAGGACAGTGAACGAATGAATGGTTTATTGTTCAGTTAGTTAATTAAAACTTACAATATGACATGATTAAATCACCATATAACACATGAATAAATCGCATTTTAAAAATCATCTTAAAACCTTCATGATATATTCAAAGCTTCAAGGTAAGAACTAGTTATAAGGGCACCAATCTACAGTTTTTACATTTCATAGATCTCATTGCACTTAGCCTAGGGCCTTTAGGCCTAGGGTTACCTATTTACGCTGTCGCTGATAAAGCCACATTTTGATTTGTGCAAAATAGTCAATAAAGTGCAACATGCCTTGATGGAAATCTCGGTCATCCTGATACTAAATGATAATCCTGGATAAAACCAACAAATGTAGTGCATTCAGTCATACGCCAGAGCTAATTATAAGGGCACCAATCTACAGTTTTTACATATCATAAGCCTTGTTGCCCTTGTTTAATGCCATGGCACCTAGAGTATGCTACTGACATGGTTATTGGTTAGACACAAATTTAGTTTGTGCAAGATAATTATTAAAGTGCGACGTGCCTTTGATAGAATCCTTTCTCATCAGAATACTATATATTGATCGTAGTTAGAGCCATCATATTTAATCATACATCAGAAAAAGCCCATTGTGCAAAATAAAAACGAACTAATTGTAGCTATGCCTCATACGGTCTACTTGTGCCCCCATCAACGGCAATTACAGCTCGCACAATCCATGTTTCCACTCAGCAATAGGCATTTAAGACATGTATTTTAAAAAATGTCCACACAAAAAAAAAAAAAAATCAGATCTTCTGCTTGAAGACAAACTATAACTGCATGCCGACATGTGTGTATCATGTTCTGGTTAAAATACTGTCTCAACAATCTTTTACGCTCTTCCATTAGGGCTGGGCAGCAGCAGGCGATATGGCAAATGTCTTCCATATAATAATTACAGAGACGGCATGACATTTCTTTAGTCTGCCTCTTCTAAGCTGGTGAATTACAGCGCAATTGGAAGTTTCCAAAGAGGAATCAAATCAGCTTTAATTTTGGATTTAGTCCATTCAAGCCTCCCAGGTATTTCTGAAATTTTCGGGGGGCCATATGTAGCGATGAACATCCATGCATGGGCTCTAATTGCGAACACCTCTCTATCCATCTAAGATTAATCCTTTTCAGAGGACAGCGAGTGGTGAGAAAACTCCTTCCAGAGATACTATTTATTTATTTGTTTTATATAGCGCACGAATCACCCCATAAGGGTATCTCAGCGCATGGACTGCCTAAGAATGTCAAGGAGAAATTATCAAAACAGCGATGTTTTTAACAGTTTCCTGAAAACCAGGTAATCTGTACATTGTCGCAGCGATAGGGGAGTTCGTTCCAATAGAGAGGGGCAATATGGTAAAAAGCCTTACCTCCTTGGCGGGATTTTTGAAACGGGGGACTTGTATCAGGGCTTTAGCTCCTGAGCGAAGGGGTCTAGAAGGTACATAACTGACAAATTTGTCATTCAGGTAGCTGGGGCCTAATTTGTTGACGGCTTTGTAGGCCATACAACAAATTTTAAATTTAATTATTTTCCGTATGGGCAGCCAATGTAATTTCTGGAGTAAGGGGAGGGAGGCAGTTCTAGGGGGAGCATTGGTTACCAATCGAGCCGCCGTATTCTGGACAACCTGTAATCTACTTAAAGCACTTTCGTTGGCTGAAATGAACAGTGCATTACAATAATCCAGGCGACTTAGGATTAGTGCCTGGATCAAGGTTTTCCGGGAAGATAACGGCAAAAAAGGGAAGACTCTTCTGAGCATGCTGAGGTTGTGGAAGCAAGCTCCGATGGTAGAAGAGACGTGGTCTCCCAGTGTAAGTTTATGGTCCAATCGGACTCCTAAATTTTTTACCACCTGTTTAGGACAAGGTGTGTGGCCCAATTCCTCTGGCCACCAGCTAGGGGACCATTTCACCGTAGCCTCGCCAAACAACATTATTTCTGTTTTAGCCGTATTCAGTTGTAAATAACTAACACTCACAAAAAGAATCTAATTGGGTGATTGGATATACACAAGTTATTTATGAAAATAAAAACAGAGGCGAGAACCTTGCTGCGTTTGCGATAGCTATGTGACAAGATAGTTACATTTTCCAAAAAGTGACAAAGTATTAACTTCCTAATAATGAATATCACGTGGCAAATACATAAAACACCAGGTTCATGGCAATAAATTGATCTGTCTAGAAACACAAAATTTATGCAAGTTGCCAAAGCCAGGATTAAAACAGAGTTTCTGTAAATACCAAAGTCAGCAACTGAACCACTATATCAAGTCCGTTCCAATGTATGTTAAAAAAAAAAAAAAAAAAAAGGTGGATTTGCAAAGATTATGTTCACCATGGGGGTTTCTTTGCACTATATAACATGTTACCCAACGCAGTGGTACTCGTCCTCTTGACCTCGGGAGGATGATGGGCTCTTTGACCATGACGTCAGAAACTGATCCCTACTAGTCCAGTGAGCTATCAGAGCTGGCATCGTAGTGATGGCTGGCGGCACTATTTAGAAGGACTACAGTCCGATCACTACCCCTGCGCGCAGGAGATACTGCGGACCATGGTGTCCGACCAGTTCGATCAGAGAAAAGGCGCGTTTCTTACTCCCCCCCTGGATCTCACACTAATGCCTCCTCATTATGATGGAGACAGCTAGTTAAGAAACATTCTTTCCATGTGTTTAAGGAATGCAGCACGGGGGTAGACATAACTTGAGGTTCACCCTATGTCACGATGACTGATGAAGCACCTGGGCCAACCTGATAAAGTAAAGTCTGTCTGATTCTAGCCCAGATTTCTCGAATTTCACTTAACCACTTGTGTGACATGTTCAATGAGAAGGGTTTACAAAAATCTTATCAGAAAACACAGAGCCACCCTTTCGGGGGCTTCTTAATAATTATAAATGAGGACAAAGAGGTTCTTGCTCAAAGCCACATGAAATCTAACATATTTCATAGATTTTGTTGAGAGGGCCATTCCTAAATCAGTGAAAGGACTGTAGCGATGCAAGGTTCTTCCCACACCCCGCGTGGATACATGGTCTACGCCCAGGGTCTCCAATATTTTCGATAAGAGCTACTCGTGTTTAATGAACATAACCCAAGCTACTAATATGATTAGTGTTGTAATAGTGACCACGTCAGACACGATTACATAAGCGACCATTCCATGCAAGATTATCCGTAGTGTTCACCTCAGTGAATCGGGCTGCGTAGCCAGTAGCAATGTACAAAAAGCTTTATCAATTTGGAATTCTGTACATGGGTGATACATAAAAGCCACAGCTGCACTGTCTCCACAAAGCCGCACAATTTATCGTTCACATATCAGCTTTGAACATAACATATGTATCTGTAATGTGCACGTTCATTCTAAAAAGTATCTTGATGCTGAAATAACATGTTTATTGGAACCCCGCTCAATAGTTGGAATGAAAATTGAATTGGAAGTCAACCAATTTTCTCCAAAGAAGCTTATGAAATCTGAAGAAAACACATTTTTATCTTGCAGAAACACTTTTCAATTTACGCATCCATAGATCAACTGAACAGAACAGAAGCTTCTAATTTAGCAGGCTGGGCCGCACACAGGAGAGCTACCTACAGGAAGCAGGAGAGCTAAAAGCAGCTCACGAGGCACTGGCTGGAGAAGCCTGCTCTACACTGACCTACTGTAGCTGGGGTCCATGTACAGCATGTTCATGGACCCCAGCTACAGTAGGGTCCACCCTCTGGCATGGCAGAGAGGATGTAAACACCTGCCGTATGGCAAACTAAGACTTCCCACCACTTCTGCAGGGGTGTCCCTACCACCCGTTTCAGGATTAAAGCGCCAACTGTGGATGTTGGACTCGACTTTGCCAGAAACACTATGTAAAAAACACAGGGAAGCCTTGCCTCAGTTTCTTCAGAGTCTGAAAGATCATCACCTGGGTGTCTGCTTGGGGTTCAGCCTTTTACGACCTTTCAAACTGCCCCCTGGCCCACACTGCTAGTGTTTGTTATTTTCGAAACATGGACTCCCCATACATGAACACAAACCTACCAAGGTTCAATGTTATCAATGTGTCATTAGGACTGCAGACTTCTGAAAATCAACACAAACATCCAATGATAAAAACTAGGCCTGATTGACCGATACAAATAACGCGACACAACAGACAACAAAGGTGGAGAGGACCCAGGCATCCTTTCACCAGCAGGGCCAGAGTACAAGAGGTGGCGCTCCAGAGCTAGTGTATAAACCTAAATCACAGCCAGCGCCTGGAAGCATGCACACCAGGGGTGAAGACGGGTACAATGCAAGCCAAGCAGCTTTCCCCCACTCTAGGCAGAGGGAAAGAGGTTCCCACAAAACTACCCAGCCACAGAAACCCAGAGACATATCTTGATTATATACCATTACATATGATAAAATGGGACGACCCAGAAAACACTGTTTAGCAAAGAGTTTAAGGAGGGTTCACTCTGCCTTCTGAATTACTGCACATTGTCATAGTGCATCTAACTGTGGGGTTTCACTGTGAGACCTGGTAAACAGCAAGAAAATACAACTTCCTAAACCTTAAAAAAAAGTTGCTTAAGCCAACTCACTGTTTTAAAGTAACAACGACTTACTAGAGACAACCAATCCCCTGCATGACTCAAAGTAAAGAGAATACTATACAGTAACCTGGTCAATCTTTAGAATACCAGACCATTCCAAGCACACCAGAGCATGCACCCCTGCCTGAAAAAGTTGGAGGGACTCACTAACACAGCACAAACATCAACAGGTTCTGAGCCATTTCTAAAGGAGGCAAATAAAAAAAGAGGGGTTTTACCTGAACAAGATGAAGCCCAGGGACTCCACAGCAGCGCGTCTGACATCATCGTTAACATCGCTGACCTGATGGAGACAGAAGAGAATTGTGGGGTCTTATAAAAGTACTCCATGCCTCAATATTGACCCCAAATACTAAACCCGGAACAACCAACAGAATCCAACTTCTACTCGATCAATAAAGCAGCTAGGACCTCCTGGGGGCCACGAGAAAGTTCATTCTCCTAGTGTGATCCCAGAGCTTCGGGGAGAAGCTGCCTATAGGGTTTGCTGGCAATGCGAAGCATGGAATCGACACCCGGTACTTGTACATCAGCATCACAGAGGGTGACTAACCTGGAAGTGTTTCTCAAATGGAACAAAGCCGAAAAAAGAACAACTGCTGAAACCTGCTCAAATTCACCGACTCAACAAAACCACCATTCTGAGTTCCTTCTAATTTCTTGACCACTTTTTAGGCACTGTTAAATGTACAAACCTGCAAGAATAGTTAGCTCGTTCAAGGAGTGTCTCTTGGAATAAAATCTCCCAAAAATTCGATTGGGATAATTTATGAAATGTTAAACAGGGAGTGGACAACACTTTCTAATTGCCGGCATTAGTTGATGAAATGTTAGATCACCATCCACAGGGACACGCAGACTGCCCACCTCTTCCATGGGGCAGGTGGTGGTCCACACCTGGACAACAACAGAAAAAGCAGGATCTCCCGACTCAGCAAACAACGTGACCAAGAAACATCTATATTTTGATGGAGTTCCTGCAGTTTTTATACCTACGTTCCAGCCACCATGTCACCTCCAGTTTGCGGTACATGTACACATTTTGTGACCCTGAACCTTTGGGAAGGGGTGAACTAAGGATGACTTGATAAAGATGTGGGAAGAAAAAGGAGTGTTACACACTTGTCGCAGGTGGGAGCGAAACTGGTGCGGCACCAGGAAGCCGAGGAATCTCATAATTTTACTTTCTGTATAGTTCTTGATTTATTGTCTGTCTAATGTTGCCACTGTTGTCCGGTATGTAGGCACAACACTTTTGGCCCACTAGCTGACATATTCTGCCTTCCTTAGCAAGCAAAACATCTGATGACATTTTATTCTGTATAACTATGGTCCTCATTGCAGTCATTTCATCTGTGATATTTCCTAGGGAAGCTGAGGTGTCATCCGATAAGTCCTCAATCAACCTTGCCACCTCATTTATCCTATGACTATTATGAGACATCCCTAGCAGTGGTGTTAGCATTCCTAGGGCTGTGAGTATGCTACTAACCCAACTGGCCATTCTCTTGTACCTCATCTTTCTCTTGCTTGCTCCAGGCCTTACTACAGGCATATGTTGAACATGGAACATCCTGGGTGTAACAAAGGAAAGGTTACAACATCCATACCAACACTGGGGCACATACAAAGTACATACCTTTATATCCAATTACCTCTGGGGACAATCCCTCGACCTTCCCTTCCTTCCCACTGGAGGAGTGTAAATGTATGTAATGTTGGCAGGTACTATTTCCCATGTATACATTTCTATCCTGAGATTTCTTTTGGGTTAGTTGCATCAAGTAATCAATAAGATTGCATTTCTCCTCTTCTTCCTCTGACTATTTTAGAAAGAACTTGCAAGGGTGATGGGTGATGAATGGGGTAGCTCGGATGCACAGCGGCGCTACTTCTTCCTGTTCCATTCTCAATTAGGGAATCTCATGTTTGTTCTCTAGTGCCTCTTACACCCCCAGGCTACTGTTTCTCAATCCTATCCTAGGAATTCAGTCATATTGTTTTATGAGTGATACTTTTTTCTGGTTTGCCCGCATTCTCCACCAAATATGTCTAAGTCTAAAATAAGAAAGACATTAAGCAGGTTGGAATTCTAACGTATCTTATTATTCGACAACTGCATGGAGCCAGGTGCCAGTCTGGACCGGACCCAAAATACAGTAGTTGCATGGGGTTTTTATAGATTACAAGACATTTTGCACACATTGAACAAATGATACACAGCCAATGAGAGCCAGTTGCTCGGCAAAACAGAAGGGGATTTTCACTAATTTATCCAATCATTAATCAGAATAAGGTCCTTAGCTATACATGGTCATTCATTAATGGAAACACCAAGAGAAGCATAGCAACAGCCTGTCATGTACACTTGTGACTTGGTCATTTCTCAAGGCCTTGCGGTAACAGCAAAAGTACAGACAGTTCAAGTTCACACAGAGGCCAACAGCTGTGCACCTTTCACACACATGCTCCTACTGAGTGTCACAAAATGGAACCTGCAATAAAATGGATTCCACAGTATGATCCAACCGGCCTCATGCATAGCTATGCAGGGAGAGTGGAAATCACAGAGACTGAAGTCATTTGGGTTGGAAGGTTCTATATGTACAAGTTACTTACCTTCGGTAACGATGTATCTGGTAGAGACGATTCTAGCCGCAGATTCCTTAACGTAGAATTATCCCCAGGCGTGAGACAGGATCCGGAAAATTTTGCCACAGCATCCCTGCGCGCCGGGGGGGGCGGGCGGGCGTGGCACCACACGACTCCGCCTTGACGCTGTCCGCGGACGTGACGTCAGCGAAGTCACATAAGTCCCACCCCGGCGCGCTGACATCAGTTTTCCTTGGAGAACTTTTCCGCGCCACAACGCGGAGCCATCACAAACAAAACTGGGAAAGCATGGGAACAGCGTGCAAAGATCAGTGAAACAGAAAGGGAAGAAGCGAATGGTGAAGGACAGCACCATGAGGGACAGTGCCAGGCACTGTGTCACTGAAAGGCATGTAAGGGAAAGAGCAGAGTACCGCCTCTGAGAAGCAACCCTGCAAAGCCAAAGCGATATCCACCCTGGAGACAGAAAAAAACAGGTGAAAAACGCCATAACAGACAACAGAAAGTCTGCAACCACAAGCTATAACAGTGAAGGGCAACAAGCCGGAACAGAGGAGGAACGACAAAGGACCCCAAGACAACACCACCAAGGAGAGTCGCATCCCCTGTAAAGAACCAAGGGCTGAGGCACAGCCAAGAGACCCTAACCCAGAGGACTGCAGAGGAGTCAGAAAACCCCAAGCAATGAGAAAGGGAGAAGAGCATGAGTAGACCCCACACTGGAACAACCAGGGTGGAGGGACGCAGAAAGACATGTAAACCCACCGTCCAAGTACCAGAAAGGAAGGGTGGAACAAGACAGAACGAAGCATCCCGCCAGGGAGGAAGTGAAAGAGGAGACTCGCAAAAGACAAGCCACCCTGAGGGAGGCGATTGCAGAAGACCAAACTGAAGGTCCTCGCAGAACGGGGAGGAAGGGCGGGTCGTGAAGGAATATGCAACTAGAATCGTCTCTACCAGATACATCGTTACCGAAGGTAAGTAACTTGTACATCTGATAGAGACTACTAGCCGCAGATTCCTTAACGTAGAATAGATACCCTAGCCATACCCAGAGGGGAGGAGGGTCTGCGAGAGAATCTCACCAGCTTGGAAGAACACAGGACCCCAACAGGGGATGTGTCACGGGGACAGGAAGGACGGCCCAGCCCCCACCAAGCAGCGGAAGAACAAGGAGAAGGGAAGGCCAGGATACCACAAGCCTACCCGAAGGCCCAAGGGAGCCCGCCAGAGAACCCGGAGGGACAGGCGGCACCAAGAGAGTATCAAGAAGAAAGAACCACCCGCAAATCCAAGGAGAAGAGGTGGGAACTGGGGCAGAGCCCGCTTCAGGAGCGGCCCCCCCACAGCCGAGAAGCGCAGACGTGAGAAGGAAGACACAGTCACGCAAGCCCCAGCAGAGCGACAGACAGGAGCACACGGTACACGCCAAGGCCCGGACCATAACGCCCCGGCGTGCACAGCCGGCAGCTGGTACAGACCATGAAGAAGCGCCCAGAACAGGCCGAGCGCAAGACCAGGACCGAGGCAAGGGAGCCCCCCCGCACAAGCCCCAAAGAAGGACCGTCCCAGTGGCACAACCCGGCCCACGAAGAGAAGTGGGAAACATGTAGCACAGACCTAAAGTCGTCAATCAGAACACAGGAGAACACCAGGAATATCCTGGCCCCCCTGGAACACAAGGTAGAGGACCAGGCCGAACGACGGATAGAAGGCGGAAACACCAAGACACGACGCCGTAGACGGCATGACAAAAGTCGGTCTGGCGATCCAGAGGCTGAGGAGGGAAGGCAAAACGCACAGAGGCAGACATCCCGCGGGAACAAGGGCAAACATACGCCAGGCAAGCCCTGCAGAAGAAGGGTCGAAACACCAGCGGATACTGAGCAGGACGGAACCTGGAGCAGCGGAAGCCGCGCGAAGGCTGAGGAAAAAAGACCGCACCAAGCGGAATACAGTGACACCAGGAAACGCGAGGAACCCAAGAAGGGATCCACGCCCGCCCAGCTTAGGACAGGGCTATACAATAGCCAACAAGTACCCCACCTAGGGTATGACACACCCAAAAACAAAACAGGGGAACACCTCTTAGGGAAAAACCCGCAGCAGAGGTCAAGAACAGAAAGACCTGTGGGTATCACCACAGACGGCTTACCAATCAGCCAAAAAAGGGGGACACAGATGGTCCAACCTGAGGACCCATATGGCTTCACTAACCGCCAAAAAACACACACCGCAAAGCGAAAAGGCCGTACCCGCAGCCAAAAGGACAGAGGGGCCAACTGAAGGACCCGAAAGGCAGTCCCAGCCCCACACAGCACACAGAGGGGCCAACCGAAACACTAGGCCCAAGGAGAAAGGCGGGACAAACGCCTCCCAGAAGACACCTGAGGACCGACAACCCGAAGGTTACGGAGGGGGAGGAGGACGGAGCCCCGCAAGGAGTCGCTGAATAGCGGAGTCCGCGTGGGTGTTAAATAACAGAATCCCATCAAAGGGCAGGTCAAGAAGACGCTCCCGAATATTCTCGGGAAAGACGCTATCCCGCAACCAAGCATGGCGGCGGAGGGCCACGGAACTCGCCATAGCGCGGGCGAGGGAATCAGAGACATCCAAGGCCGAACGGAGAATAAAAGCAGCTAACTCCCGACCATCCAACACATGGTGCCGCAGATCAGCATGGACACCGTCGTGGGAGGCGTGAGACAGAAGGGACTCAGCGGAATCCCATAGGTCAGAGGTAGCCCTGGCCAACACACAAAGGGTGTTGAGCGCGCGCAGAGCCGCACTAGTGGAAGCGAAAATGTTACGCCCCCAGGAGTCCAACCACCGGGCCTCCCGTGACGGAGGGAGCAACACCGAAGGCAAGGAGGGGAAAGCAGTCTGCAGGACAGGGCCCTAGGCAGAGGGGTGGGAAAAAAGGCAGACCAGATCGTGCGGAGCAGGACGGTGGCGGTGGAGGAGCGGCTGAGGCACCGGATCCCCCGTAGCAGGACGCCCCCAGAAGAGAGTTATGGAGCGAAGCTTCAAACGGAAGAAGAGGATCCCCTCCACCAGAGCCCTGGTGGAGAATCCCCAACAAGTGATCCGTTGGGAGTGGAGCAACTGGATTGCCCATCTGCAAAATGCCAGCGGCCGTGGAGATGGCCCGGACAAAGGCTACACTCGCCTCCGTAGGGCGACGTGGGGGAGAGAGCAACTCTTCTGTGGGCGAAGGCTGCAAACTAAGCCGCCCGTCCCCATGCCCTGCCGGAGGAAGAAACGGCCAGCCCCTGTAGGATGAAGGACCCACGGACGAGTGGGGAGCCTGAGGGGTCTCCGAAGAAGGCGGAGAAGCCTGCGGGGCCACCAACTGCAAGGTGCGGGAGAGCGGGTCCGGGGACACGGAGACGGCATAGAGCCCGCCCCGGAAGCCGCCGGGGAAAAAGCAACGATGCGGCGTCCAGTCTCCGGTGAAGAGGAGACAAGGAGATGACAACCCTCCGGAGAGGAGTCGTCGACGCTCCGATGCCGGGACGGCGCCGGAGAGTCCGCCAGCGGCGCCGGTGTGTCCTCGCAGGGCGCCGAAGTGTCCACCAGGGGTACCGAGTCGACCTCCACCACCACACGCAGTCTAGGAGGAAGGGGCGGGGTTGGAGCTGAAGCGGCCAATGAACGGCGCCGAAAAGGCGCCGGCTCGACCCCCGACGAGGCAGCCGCCGGTGCAGGGGTCCGAGAGGGACTCGGGGAGGCACCCCGGGTCCCGGCCTCCACCTGCGGCGCCACCAGGGCCGGGGAGGAAAGCCGTCGGCGCCAGAAAGGCGTCGGCTCGGCCTCCGGTAAGACAGCCGCCTGCCCAGAGGACCGAGGGGGACTCTGGGACGAGCCGCGAGTCCCGGCGACCACCTGCGACACCACAGGGAGCCCCGCGGGGCTTTGCGGCGATGCAGGGACGCCGTGGGCCGAAGAGGGGAACCCCGGAGGGCCGCACCTCGATGACACCACACCTCCAAGACCTGAAGCCGAACACGTCGGCACCGGGGGCGAAGCCGCCGGCGAGTCCGCGGAAGGCCCCGCGCATGGCAAGGGATCCGCAGACGTCTCAGAAAGAGGAGGGGGGCCCAAAGAAGCCCGCAGAGCCGAAGCGTAGGCCTTCATTTGGGCCCTTGTCGCCCCAACGCCAGGAAACGGCGGATAGGTTGGCGACGGGCGAGGGCGCACGTCCCAAGAGGAACCCGCGCCCTCATCAGAACGAGGACAGGGTCTCGGTGACAAACTGCAAGACTTACCGGCGGGCGAGCGATGCCCGTGGGGCCTCGGCGAAGGACGATGCCGCAACCGGAATCGGCGGCTCCTGGACCCTTCCGAGGCAGGGGACGGACGCAGTGACGAGACCGATCTGGACAAGCGGGCCGAAAGCAACTTCATCCGGCGCTCCCGCCGGGACTTCGGCTTGAGATGCTGACAGGCGTCGCAGTCCGTAGAGTCATGGTGCTCGCCCAAACACCACATACAAATAGGGTGAGGGTCCGTTGCCGACATCTGACGCGCACAAGAAGCACACGTGTTGAAACCCGAAGGCATTGCACACTGTTCCCAACGCAAAGCATTAAGAGGCCTGAAAACAGGCCAAGGGAACTCACTCCGGATCCGCGTTGCACGCGGAAAAGAAGAAAACTGATGTCAGCGCGCCGGGGTGGGACTTATGTGACCTCGCTGAAGTCACGTCCGCGGACAGCGTCAGGGCGGAGTCGTGTGGTGCCACCCCCCCCCCCCCCCGGCGCGCAGGGATGCTGTGGCAAAATTTTCCGGATCCAGTCTCACGCCTGGGGATAATTCTACGTTAAGGAATCTGCGGCTAGTAGTCTCTATCAGATGTCAAACGTTATTGCAACTAATGTATTTATCACGATTTTCTGTAATTTGTAAATGGACACTAGCTTGCGGGCCATTGCTCGCCTGCATTACCGATTCTGAAGAAATGTGATAAACAAGTATAACGGTCTTCCTGTAAGGTAAAAAAAACTCGATAAAGTCTCTTTAAAAAAAAAAAAAAAAAAAAAAAAAAGTGTTACGGCAAATAAGGTCCAGTGAGGGAAGGGCTGAATGACGTACCCCAGTCAGCATCAAGTCTCTCAGTGATTAACATGGGGTCTGTTGGCCAACACTCACAGGCTGCCTTGAACAAGTGTATTTTCAAGAGGCCTCTGCTAAGCACGGGGCTTCACAAACTCAAGTACGGTTAAAATCATTCCAGACTATGGGTCCTGTACCGGTTTGCAAATTCAGCAAAGGTCCCCAAGATGGGGAGCTAAAATTAAAAGTAAGCAGCAGTACCACCTAGGTCATGGAAACCTCGCTTAGATTTACAAACACTGAACAGAATTCCAAGCTCATGCCCTATCCCTTGTCTGGAAGCAAAGTAACAAAAAAGAAGAAACAAGTTAGAAATAAGTAAAAAAAAAAAAAAAAAAAAAAAAACTAGCACCTAAACCTACAAACATTTCACCAAGGTGCATGGCACACCTATGCATCTACCATGGGGTCTGAGGCTGTGTACGGACAATGTAGAGATATTATGCAACCCCCTCCAATGGGACCATGTCTGCGGAAGGTAGCAGAGACCACTTTGTCCCTTATTTAATGTAGTTTCCCCTCCAGTATTTGTTTTTTTTAGTTCTCGCCTACACAGCGTCTGCGCTGTGCTGCTGTTCGTACTGTTTACAATTATGGGGCCTTACAACCTGCCCACAGCATCCCGCTAGTTGTTTCGTTGTCATTCTCATTTGCCAATCTTTTGATTGCTTAGCTCCTGTAGGCTTTCCTTCCTTTCTTGTGTTAGCTCCTCTCTGGAACATGGGCCAAGTACATGTGTTCTTCCTAGTCTTTGTGCTTTCCAGTCTTTTTGCAACACACTTTTTTTTTAAATATTTTCTTTTATTTTACAAGTTGTTTGGTATTATTTCTGGACGTGCAATGTGCTTTCCTACTTTTAATACAGGCATACAACACCTTATTTATTTTGTTTTCACCCTATCTGCCATCGCTACGGACGCTTTAGTTACTTACATCCACAAATGTACTACTCTATGCCACTCTATTCTATGCTATTTCACTGTACGCCACTCCACTTAATGCCAATCGACTCAGCGCCACTCTACCGTGCGCAATCTACCCCGCGCCACAACACAAACATTGAGCCATGCTGAACAGCAGCCACGCTGCTGCACAACATGGGTAAAAAACATTTGCAAAGCCAACTGCTCACATAGGCACACCCTATTGGCTTTGCCAATGCTTGTTGTCTGCATCACGATGAAGGAAGCAATCCAAAGCAATGGATGTTGCCTTCCTGATACAGAGGGGTCACAAATGACAAACAGCTGCTTCAGTGCTGTCAAGCCAATACTTCAGAGCCTCTTCACATCAAGCATGTGAACTATACTTGCTTCCTCAGAGGAAGATTGAGGGAAATGCGCTTCTGGATAAACAGGCTTAACATGCAAGGAAATGTGAGATACCTTTGGGAAGAAGGTAGGATGGGCTTTAAAGGCATCTTTGCTTCTATGAAAAACTGAAGGTGTTCCTCCGAACATACAGTTTGGATCTCAACAACTGTGTGCAGACTCCATGGCTACCAGGAAAGTTACTTTCCAGGAAAAATATTTTGCATTCTGACAGGATTCGGACAAATTTTATTAAAGGTTTTTATTAAATTCACCTTAGCAGAACCAATGCAGGAAAATGACAATGGGATTCTGCTACAACACAACATTTCAGAAAAAAGGAGGAGATCCAAGAGCAATTGTATCAGCTCCTTAAGGGAAGACAAGGAGGTGGAATAAGAGGACAGGGAAAGGATCTTTCAGAACCTGCAGCGAGCTGGTGTCAGAATTACCAACAGCGACCTAAAAGTCCAGGATTATATGTAGCTTGACATGGGACGATTTACAATTCTGAAAACATGGATGTGTTAAACCCACTTATAGCATCTTGTCCAGATACTGCAGCATCTCAGCAGACAGAAGTACAACTAAACCAATAAACGGAGAATGAGCATTTAGGATCACAATAGAAAGCGAAGAAAGAGCAGGTATTGCATTGATTTTTATGACAGAACTCCATTGGTCAAATGTTAAATGACAGGGACTATCCAGGAAATTAATTGGGAATCAGAACAGAGGTCTTCTTAAGAGACAATGACTGGACGATTACTGGGCACAGAGTGATAAGAGGGCGTGAGAAGCGAAGTGGTCAATGTGGGAAGCTGGCTCTCTATATAGTTCACCAAAATGAGGCACACTGTGCCGAGAGTCCAGGCGACCCCAACTGGTTTACAGAGGTTAAATTAATAATCCCAAATGCTCTCTTTTGTGGTAGTGCGGGCAAGCAGCTCAGGCTTATCCGAGGATAGTGTTAAGAATTTACTGCATACACAGAGTCAGTAAGTGAGACACACACTCAATGCAGAAATCCAGTACCAATTTATAAAAACACCAATTTTTATAAGAATTTAGACACCAAGATCACCGTAATCGGGTAAGTATTTTATAAGATAATCATTTTTCAAGACTTAGAAAATGCACTGAATTGTATCTTTAAGGCGGTAATGTTATCTTATGGACGAAAAACATACTGCATTCGGTCACTTGGCAACGACTTACAGGACTGTTCTTCTGGACTTAAGGTAAGTATGGGGCTAGGTTCAAGGCAGCACCAACAGGCTGGCTGTGGGGCGTCCGGGTGCAGAGGTGCTTTCTGGCGTCAGTGCCCTGTTTATGTCAATGGGGAACGGTACCTGTCAAAAGAGGCTGTAAACAGGGACGGGGGGGGGCAGTCCGGTCTCAGGACCCCTTTGGCATTGTCATCCCCCCTCGGAATCGGGCTGTGGAGTGCTGGTGCAGGGGAGCTTTGAGACGTCAGGTCGCAGTCGGTCACTCTGTGTCTTGGTGACCTGGTGAGGAGGGGAAACCAGGAAGCAGGGCCTCTCTCTGGTCTGGCCTGGTGGATCCTGACGTCCCTCAACAGTAGGTCTGACTTTGTGCTGTTGGAGTCTTGGTTGCTGAAATTGCTCCGGTACCCAGGGTATTTGTGCTGGGCAGCTCCTAGAAGTCCTGAGTTTCCAAACTGGGTAAGGAGACAGATCCGACCTCCTGGAGCACAAAGTCCTTTTCCTGTTGCGCTGATCCTTTGGTGAGCCCAATGGCTAGCAACACGGTGGACCAGCAGATGCTTTGCGGTGCCTGCAGATGCAGGGGAGCAGCTCCTTTACTGCAAAGGAGATCTTTCCCAGTTGTTGAGGTGCTGGGCAGTCCTCCAAGGGTTTTGGGGAGGGTGTCCAGTGTTGGAGAAGTTGGTCCAGTGATGGTAGAAGTGCAAGCAGGTTAGCAGGGTTTTGGGCCAATCTTTGGTGCATGTCTTTCGTTTTCACTCGATTTGGTTCTTCTTTCTTCCTCGGTTCCAGTAGTTGAATCTGATTTCCTGGTGTCAGGGGGCCACCTAAATACTCGATTTAGGGGTGCTAAGGGGAGTGAAGGGTAATAGCCAATGAGCTACTTACCCCTGGGGTCACTACACCCCCAAGATGACAACTTCCTGTAGGGAGTGGGCATCACCCTGTCTCAGAGTTCCTAACTCCACAACACACAAGATGGTGGAATGCTAATTTTTGTGTTCACTTCAGGCTGCCCACCCTAGAGATGTGTCCAGCCTGGCAGTGCGACTAAAAACAGAACCAGGAAAAATCGGTGGCAGGCAGCATGGAAAATCAGGGGAAGCAGTACCAACTTAAAAATATCAAACAGGAGACGAGAGGGAGTGAAATAAGGGACTAGGCAAGACCTCACCTCAACATTATGCAAGAAGCAAAACAACCCAATAAGGAAGCTACTTTAATGTTTGTGTCTCTCCTAATGTAGTAGGAGAAGCCTCCTGCATAATATGGGAACTACTGAAATTCATAATTTTGGTTACAGCTATAAGTAACTCTTCGCAGCAGTATATGTGTCGCAATTAAGGGGAGACAGCTCGTGGGAGTAGCATGATGGAGTACAGACGCAAATTGCGACCTGGGCTTCTAAACATTGGTGCCACCGATGGACAGAGTAAGCCATATAGAGGTGAGAGGGGCAAACATGCACTGTGTAGCATCCACAGTGTGATGTCCACAGTGGTGTAAACATTTAAATAGATGGCTCAGTACTGTAATTCTAAAAAGTCAGGGAACATCTCAACCCTAAAGTGAATGCTCTCAGATAGTAGTGTAATTCTGACATATAAGTGAAATAAAAATGTATCAGAGATAACAAAAGGTCAACATGTTTCATCACCAAGTAATGTACGGCATACTTAACACATTTACCACTGTGAAAAGAATTACATCTTTATCCAAATCAGTCTAGTACACATTTATCACAGTCAACCATCTCACCATAGGGGCCATCAGCTGCAAGATTACCAGTGCACATTTTCCCCATTTCCAGGCACTTACTAAATTGCTCTTTTACCAAATCCTTAATATGTACTTGCCAAAACGCTTTCTGTTTACAAGTAGTGTGGAGTGCTTTTGTTTAACACACTTGCCAATCAATTTTAACTCTTTTAAAGATCTTGTTAAAGTAAAAAACTAAAATATTTGAGCCCTGAATGAGATTCCTTTTACTGTTAGTGAGATCTGCTCCCAGGACTAGAGAACCAAATTATTCAGCCTGTTAATGCCAAATGGGAGCTCCCTCCAGGAACTAAAAATAAAAGTCTGCGACTCCCACTGAACCACAACAAGGAGCACACATCAAGTAAGAACATAGAGACATTACTAAATCATGATTACAACCTCTCACTGTACTTACAGCCACATGTAGCAAACGACGGATGGCCTTGTTGTTGCCAGAGCCACAGTAAGCCATGGCCACAGTGTACATGCCGGAGCGACGCAGGATGGGATCCTGAAAGAAGAAAAAAAAAAAAGACACCTTTAGTCATTAACTGGTGACAACTAGAGTTGATCATTTGTGCAATATATAACAACTGGCACTATCTAGACTTCGGTTGGCACTGAAGCTGGCATCAATGTATGATCATCTATAGTAACTCAGACTAATTTAGGGTAAACACTGCAAGATCAGTCTATTTTTGTCATGGTCCCCCAATTTTTGCATATCTGGATTTGCTGGCCTTAACAATCTGTGCACTTTACCACTGCTACACAGTAGTGATGTATCGGTGCTTCCCCTCTAAAACATGTGTTGTACACTGGAAAGCCCTATTTAGCCTAATAAACGTCTATGGAAATCACATGTAAATGGTTCCTTAAGAGCACCTACTGCATGGAAAGTTAAATGTCATCAGTGGACTGCAGAGTGTAATTACGCCATCCACATGTGACACAAGGTTACTTATTCTGTAAGCATATGTTCAGTGTGTACTGCTGTAGATTCACATAATCTGCATACTCATGCCAGCTGGGTTTGGATGTTTGCAAGTTGTTTTCTTTCAAAGACGTCTTTCAAGTCACAAGATGTGCTATGATTCCTTCTTTGGTTCACAATGCACATGGTCACCAACTCCACATTAGACTGTTTTTCGTACAGCAGGTGAGAGCGGGCTCACACAGTAGTGTTCAGTGAAAGTGTGAGGTATTGACTAGGTTGCCACTTTGCAGATGTCAGCTACCAAGGTGTTCTAAAGAAAGACATGGTTGCTCCTTTATTATGGGTTGCGTGCGCCCTGAGCGGAACAGGTAGGAGTCTTACCCTTGTAGTACCAGATTTGGATGCACTTTACTATTCATTTTGCTATTCCTGCCCTGGAGGTGGGGTAACCCTTGTGAGGTTTTGCAAAAGCTATAAAAAGCTGATCAGACTTACAAAAGGGCATGGTCCTCTCAATTTAATACACAAGAGCTCTTTTAACATGTAACAGCTCTTTCTGCTACTGATCTGGCAGTGGAAAGAAGACTGGGAGCTCTATACTCCGACTGAGGTGAAAAGGCAACACCACCTTTTGAAGAAATTTAGGATTGGTCCGGAGGACAACCCTATCTTTCCGAACCTCAATGAATGAGGAAAGCTGTGGCCACTAAGAAAGCCATCAGGAACCGTAGAGGCATGAGTGTAAAGGTTGGAAAGGTTGCTGCATGAGCCTCGTGAGGTCTATGTTAGGATTCCACACATGGGCAGGGGGTATTCTGGGATTTATGATCCTCTTAAACTGAACCATAAATGCCTTGACTACTGGCATCATAAAAAGGAATGAATGTTCAATGTTCTGCATGTAAACTGGTATGACAGCTAGGTGTAAACATAGTGATGTGTAGGCAAGGCCTGACTTCTGCCTATGTAAGAGAAAGCAGACAATGTCCTTAGCACTGATAGAGGCCAGGTTTTTGGAAGTGCTGTAGTGGGCAAACCTTTGTGCTGCATAACTGGCCTGTAAAGTGGGCCATCACGCTTTCCTCAAGAAGGTCATTTATTCTTGAGGGAGGTTTAGACAGCCAAATTCTAGGACCTCAGATGCCAGATCACTAGGGTGTCTGGGTGCCTGATGTGACTGTCTCTGTGTAGAAGGTCCAACCTGTGAGGCAGCTTATCGTGGAGGCTGATGGACACTTCCAGGAGCATGGAGTACTCGGGCTGCCTGACCCAAGTGGGAGTCACCAGTATGAGCATTAGGGTTGTCTGTCACATCATCTTCACCACGTACAGAAGGAGCAGAGAGGAAGAAAAGCATAGACAAAGATCACTGACTAATTAATCCATAGTGCAATGCACATGGACTGTGGATACCTGGAGACAAAGTTGTACATTTTGCGCTTTGGGGGGTGCAAACCAGGTCTATTTGTGGGGTGCCCCAATGCATGAAGTACCCGTCTAGGGCTTGCGGTGGAGTTCGCAATCGTGGACTTGTTGATGCATCCTGCTGAGCAGGTCCGAAAGTCGTTGTCCACCCCAGGAAGACGTTCCACCAAGAGTTGTACATCATGGCAGATCGCCCAATACTAGATCCCCTGCAATAGTACTCAGAGCTAGGGAAAAGGCATGCGGCCCTGTTTCTGCAGGTAGTACATGCCTGGTTATGTCTGTCTTGATGAGAACCACTTTCCTTCGAATTACCCGGAAGAAGGCTTTGAGAGCTAGGTGAATGGCCAGCAGTTCCAGATAACTGATGTGGTGACCCAAGAGTTGAGGAGACGGCACCCCCTGCACGGTCATGACATTGAGATGCGCAGCACAGTCTATGAGGAGGTATACGTGGTAATGGTAACCTGAGTAATGGAGTCTGAGGAAGGCTACCCTGCCACACGTTGTTGCTGTTCCACCAATGCAGACAGGGTGAGAGCTGGCCTTTTCCCAACACTAGATTTTGCCAGTGATCTGGACTCATGAACATTGCCTTGTGAAGTACTCTTTGCAGGGGGGGCATGTGTAGCCTGGTATGAGGTACAACAGAAATGTACCAGGTCATCATTCCAGATAGGCACATGATGGTTCTGATGTTAAATGAACGATTGGGCTGAAACCGAGGCCACAACAGCTGGTATGAGAGTACCCACTGTTGACTGGGGTAGGCTTTCCCTGTAACTGAGGCCATGGAATGGGTTCTATCTGTTGAGGTTGGAGGTGAGATTTGGTGGCATTTATGGTAAATCCCAAGCTTTGAAGGAGGAAAATTGCCACTTAAGCGTGGTATGGGCATTCTTGCCTGCTGCTGCTGTTGAGCAGTGAAATGATGAGGTAGTGAGAGACAAGAGTACCCAGCCTCTAGCAGATGAAAGGGCACTAGTGCTGGGCACTTCATAAACACCCTTGGACTGATGTCTGCTTACCACAAAGCGAAAGTACTGGCGATGAGCAGGGTGGATGGGGATGTGGAAGCAGGCGTACCTGGAGGTCGAGTTCCATCAGGTAATTGCCATTTTGGAGAAGGAGGATGATGTCCTGCAGGGTCGTCATCTGGAATTATTCCAACAGGATGCTTTTGTTTAGAGCCCCGAGGGAGTGTCCTTTTTGGGAATGAGGCGGTAAAGAGAGTAGATACCATTTCCTTCATGGTGTAGAGATACTCCTCTTTTGCCCCTTTCTGGAGGAACACTTGTAGTTCTACCTCGAGAAAGCAGAGATGGTCTCTCCCGACAAATACTCTGCAGAGAGTTCTTGAGAGGGGTTGCGAGACGTTCTGGTAGTAGCCATGGTGAGCCACAGCTAAAACTTACTGACCTGATAAGATCCGGCGGGTGGGGCAGTGGGAGGAGATGGTGTTTCAAGTGGTGCAAATGTAGTAGAGTTTGTGGCAGAGATCGGGAAGGAAGACGTGGCAGGAGAGTCAGAGGAAGAGGATCAAATAAGTGAGGGCTCGTGCGGCTATCCTTGTGTGTCTTTGGTGCTAGCTCTGAAGGGGGCTCAGAGGAGGGTTCTTCTTTAAAGGCATTCTTCAGCAGAGGTGGTTTTGCCAAGATCTTCCCAGTGATGAGTGAGCAAAGAAGTGAATGACGTTTTTGCCAGACATCAAGCTAGTCCTTGAAATCACTACAGAATTGGTGCCTATAATTCCTCAGATGAGCCATTGACTAAGCTTTGAAGTTGATAGGATTTTCTGCATCTGCTTTGGGTGTGAGCGGGAATGCTAGACGCCCTTGGATTGGGTGGGGCTCGAGGGCTGATGAGCACCGACGCCCTTTTCAGACTACGAAGACTTCCCTTGTTGCCGGCCGGAGCCCGAAGGCGGTAGAGGCCCAGGAGGAGGCAGTTTCAAATGTCCAAGATCAGGGCTCTATCAGACTTCTACAGGAGTAGTGCTCTACCTCGGAGTGGAACTTCCTATGTGACCCTGACTTGTCGTGTGGACTCAGACGGGTGTGGTACTTATGACTTAGGGCATCATCTTAGTTTGAGGGCTGGTGGTCTCTGCCGTCAGCCCAACATCCTTTTCTTCCTCAGTCTCTGACAGACTCTGGACTAGGCGTTTGCTGGGCTGCCAGTGTTCTGTATGTGGCTACGTCTTCACCTTCTTCAGCACCAATGGGAACCTTTTCTCTGAAATTACCAGAGTTTCAGAGGATGCCTGTTGGGGTGCAGTTTTCGATGTACCCAGCACCTCTCTCTGATACTTCTAGGTATTCTTCGAGCAGCGGTCGAGGGAGGACTCACAAGAGGCATTGTCAAGGTGAGGGGAGAGACACAAGCTGCAGACTGCTTCATGATCTGACCATGGATACTTTGAACTGTATTGGGGCAAATGTTGAAAGTGTGTTTGTTCCATAACACATATGCAGCCTGCATTCTCCAATGTTGATGATAGAGGGAGGTTTCGAGGTACCCAGAGCGTGCAGGCATGCCCCAAGCCTCCAGGGCACCGCGAGTTGATCTGCAGTCCCCCAAAGGTATCTATTTAAGTAGTGCGATGGTGAATCATCGTGATACAGACTGTTCAACAGTAACATTGGTGTAGAAATTCTACTACATGGGCCTGAAAAATGTGTAAGAAAATGCAACAAACCCAAAGCTCCGAGTAAGTCTGAAAGACCTGTCTGAAGAAAAATAACTTGAACATGCACAAGCCCAATACTACATGGCAGAAGTATAAAGAGCATGTTTCTCTACAGCCACACATGCAATGAACATGAATTTCTGCTAGGAGCATTACTGTCCTCTGGCTAGTTTGCAGTTTAAATGCACTGCAGTGACATGACAGGGAAAGGTGCATTAGCAATGTAGGGAAATCCTATTTTTAGGTCTCGCATAGGGCAGTGCATGCGCTGCATCTACGAGGCATCAAGTAATCAGTATTAGTGGTGAAACTCCACCCATTTCGTTTCTATTTGTTTTGTCGCTTGGCATTGGTTACATCTGGCATTGCTCTTCTTATCTCACTGATTGATTGGCTGGTGGTCCGATACCTCACTTCCGTTTTGCCTCCGTTTTGCAGGAAGCAGCACCGACCAACTACAGTTTAGTTCCGCTGCTGGCTGTTATGTATTCATTTAGGGACTACTTGTTTGTATGTGATTACGTGATACAGCCCACCCCAGGCTCAAACCCTGTTCTCCAGCTCCAAAGTCGGCAGAGTTAAACCTTGAGCCACCTCCTCGTGTCGATTTTCCTTATTTCAGTAGTCGATTAGTGAGTGCTTTGTATTGTACATTTATTCTAACACCCCGTGTTCATCACGGGGCACGTAGACGCTACTCGGAAACGCGCTGCTCTTGTATTTCTATACAGCTGTCCTTCAGTAATACTCAGATATTGTATTTTAATTTCAGTTTGTGAGAACAGGGCGGGGGAGTTTGTCCTCCGTTAACTTCCCCGCTCTATTGGGGTACAGGGGGCAGCATGTGTGATGCTGGCGTGTTGTGTAGGGACGGAACGGGGGGCTGGGGGCGGATAGCATTCTCGTTGGCTGTGATCAAGTAAATCCGGAGTTAATCCTAATTGCAACTCGCTGTTAAACCGACAAGACTTCAATCACTATTCCCGGCTTACCCTGGAAAAGCCTTTCTCAATAATAAGCAGCGGCCGGGATGAGACGGGACCCTCCTCCCCCAAATATACTCACACGTCAAAGAGCGGGGCGCGGGAAATAATGGGGTGCAATAACGAATAATTAGGGACATTGAAGTGCTACACAACGCAGGGGTTAAAAAACACACTTATCGAGGTGCTTAAAGGAGGTAGCTGCCACCTGAGCGTCACGCGGCATGCGTGCACACTCCTGACGAAGGTGACAGCCACCCAGTTATCACGTGAACTGCATGTACACACCTGACGAACACCGTACCTGCAGCTGGAGCATGTATCACTGTCCCGTCAAACACCACTCCGGGCTCGCGTTGTGTGCACACGAGGGGGAGGGGCCATGCTACATCTCATCGAGGGTGTTCCAATGGGGCCCACAACACTTTTCACCTTTGTAGGGTTGGGCGCTTGTACCGTCTTGATTTGTGTGCGTGCGAGTGTGGGGTTCTTGCTATAGGGAAGGGAGTATACCATGCCCCTCTGTGGGGCTTTTATACCATGCCCAATCTTATATGTGTGTGTGTGCACAGGAGTATGTTGGGTCCTCTGAGAGGGCGTTGTTCGGTGGCATGCCAAATTGAGGGTCTTATATGTGCCCACACTCAGGGGCCTTGAACAGTGCCCGTCCGAAGGGGAGTTTTACGTTCGAACTTCTGAGGGGGCGCCCTGTGCCCAGTTGAGACAGAGTGCCGTGCCACACCCCCTGTGAGATGTGTGTCGGTTGTACTTTGTGCACTTTGCGTGGATGCTGTTCTGTGCCGCTCAGAAGCGCGTGAGGGTGTATAGTGTGTTTGTGGTTGTCTATGCGTGTGCATTTGTATGTGTGTGTGTGTGTGTGTGTCCCTGTGTGTTTGTATATGTGTGTGTCAGTGTGTGTTACACTGTGTCCCACTGGGTGCGCCTTCTGCCACTCTGATGGGTGTGTGCTCAGTTTGAAGAGCCCCATACCGTGGAGTGTTGTGTGCGCGTATGTTGTGCTCCTCTGAGGAGAGTGTGTCGTTATGTCCCTGTGAGGTGTGCGCGGTTGTTCTAGTGACACACTTTCAGTGGGTGTATGTCACGCCTCTCTGGGATTGGCGGATATACTCTGCCCTGGATATGTTAAACTGAGCCCACGTGAGTTTGTGTGTGTGTGTGTGTGGGGGGGGGAGGGGTGGGGGCAGGGGGGTTATATGATGTTCCCCTGCGTCTGTGTGTGGAGGAGAGTTATGATCAGCCCCTCTAAGCAATTCGGCATCATATCGTCCTGAGGGGTGTGTGTGGGCGTGGAAGGCCGGGGTATTGTGTGCAGTGTGATCCTTCGATACTGGGCGAGTTCTGTCATCGCTTCCATCAGTGTAGTGTACACGGTGCCGCTCTGAGGTGTGTGTGTGTGTGTTTGGGGGGCGGGGTAGAGAGAGAGAGGTACACATTGGGACTCCTTAAAGCCGAGTGTGTGTGTAATGTGTTACCCTCGGGTGACGCATACCACACCACTCTAAGTTGTGAGTGTTGTACCCCTCTGAGGCCTCGGTGATATCGCATCATGTCTCCCGCGGGTAAGTTGTACTTTCCTCTGGGCAGTGCACAGCATCGCCCTGAGAGAGGTGTGTGTGTAATAGCATTATATAGTGCCTCTGAGGGCGGACTTGTGTTACAATCTGCCTTCTGAGTTGCGGAGTGTGCTCTGTTGTGCCCCGTGAGCCCGGTAGTAGTGCCCCCTCCCGGATGTGGGAAATGGGTCACATTTTACCCCTCCCCCCGCCCCACTTCAGATGTCGGGAGTGGGTTATCTTGTGCCCCCGGGGGTGGGGGTGTTGCATTGCGGCCTTTTGGCTTGGAGTGTGTTATGTTGTCCCTTCTGAGTTTGGAGGTTGTATTGTGTTCAGAATGAAGCTTAGGAGCGTGGGGGTAGCGGAGGTGGGGTACATGCCCTAGCCACCCCCCGTAGGTCGAGCTTCTTGTGTAATATGGTGGCCCCAGAGAGGTGTCATTCTGTGTCCAGGGGTGGGGCCTCGCCCGCCCCTCCCGTCACGGCTTTACAGGAATAAGCAATGGAAGGTGTCCCCTTTCGTCCCCTAAGCCTGCTACTTTCACTAATGATTTACATAAACCGGGGACCTGACCGGATTATCCGGGCATTTGTCCTGCCTTGTAAATGTTGTCAGATTCCTGTAAGCACAACACTGGACATGTGCTCTGGGACCCCCTCCCCCGCACTCCACAATCCCTCTCGCACAGACATCGGCCCTCTGTTGTGGTGGATCCGCGCCACCTGCACAGAAAGCAGTAATGTTGTCATGGTGGATAAAAAGCGCTTCCAATTAGACCCGAGGAGCTTTAAGTACATTTTTTTTTCAAATGTTATAAAGCACTTCCTTTCGCCTTCGGGATACTTCAAAGAGGTACTGCAGGGAAGCAATGTCTATGAATGTCACTCCCATCAACGTTTACGGAGTAGGAAAGCGCTACCGGCCCATATAAATGGTGTCAAGCGCTATACAAGTGGATATAAAACAATCTGTTCATATTTGCCACCCAAAGATGGTGGGTGTACCATTTGCGCCTAAACGAAATTTCGGCAATTAAATCAGTAGACTTATATTGTGCTCTAATTAAATAATGTATATGTATTATTATTATTATTGTGGGCAACAACAACAAAAAACAAGCTTTTGCAATGCAATAGGTCTCGCATTTGCCAGAGTTTGAGCTATTGGCATTGTAAATGACAATGCTTTTTATTTAGTGTTGTTTTTCAAAATCGATAACTAAAATGGCATTACAATGCCAATCACTTAAACTTGTGCAAATGCGAGACCTATTGCATTGTAAATGCTTGTTATATGCTTGGAGCCACTTGAATTATGCAACAATGGAGGAGCAAATTATGCAGCAAGATCGACTAAATTATGTGGCAACAAAGGCAAATTATGCTCCATAATGCCGCACATTTTATGACAGTATCACTTCTAGGTTATTTTTACTCTTGGTAACACGGTTTGGGCTAAGATTTCATCTCAGAACTAACTGTTTAACACACAAATACAGCAATAAAGAACTGAAAGATGACTAGTCAACATATGCAAAGAGCCTTCCACTGCACAGGAACACGTCGCCACATTGCCACATTAGAAGAGCTAGAAAGAATTAGGTTCGTTGAACTCTGCAGATTATGTGGCAAATTCATAATTATGCAGAATCACATAACTCTCAAAAAAAAAAAAAAAAGGGTGTGTGTGTCTGTCCGTCTTTTTTTTCTAAATCACCCCTGAAGTATGCCTTTTAAGCCCACAGGACAGTTTGCTAATATATAAAACTAGAGGCCACTATGTATTCGGGTTAGTGTGTCCTTCACCTATTTGGATGATCTTGTTGTCTTTTTCCTCATTACATATTTCTATATTTGTCTAATTTTGGTTTGAGGATTTTATTGTGTTGCGTTCTTTACTTTGAATTGTTGATACTGCTTGAACTTAGCACAGACGTCTATGGGGATTGTCTGCTGCTTGCACCACAGTTACCAGGTACCAGGGGTTGAGCCGGGATCCTCCCAGAGCTGCATTTTGACCTAAGCAGAGTTGGTTTCTTTAGCTAGTAGGGTATCACCCTCCAACATTAATAACCCATTTCTGACAGTCAGTAATGTAACCTTTCCCTGTCTACCATTTGCATGCGGGTAGGTAGTTCTTGCACCATTTATTCCCAGGATCTCTGCTGGTCGGCTGGGTGTGTTCTTTTATATCCAATTGCATTTCCTTTGGGACAAGCACCATGAAATGCACATTGATAGCTAACACTAATACCCCCTGCTAATATACAATTTATTTTCCAATGTTATACATCTGCAAACTGCCAGTGAAAGTACATTTACAGGTTCACAGACCACTTGGGAGTTCCAGAATGTAGGAAGCTGGCTCTCTATACAGTGCACCTCATTTTGCTACACTGTGCAGAGAGTCCAGGTATCCCTTACTAGTGGACAGAGGCTTGCTCTAGCAATCCAAAGGTGCTCTATTTGTGTTACTGTGGTTGAGCAGCCTAAGGCTTATCAGAGGGGAGTGTCAGGCATTTGTTGCACACACAGAGTCAATAAATGAGACACACACTGAATAAGAAAATCCAACAGCAATTTAGAATTTAAAAAAAATATATTTATTTAGACACAAAGATCTACAAGATTATATAAGTACTTTAGCAATTTTCAAAACAATTAGAAAAAATACAGCTGTCAGATTTTGAGGCATGAGCCTTGAACGCGGTAATGTTATCCTATATGAGAAACATACACTGCATAGGGTCACTTGCAAATGACTTGGAGGGAAGTTCTTATAGAATGTGCCAGACACCCCGTCCGTACCCGGAGCACGGGCTACGCTGAGGTCACAGATGGCCTGGGATATCTCATCTGCCGTAATAGGGGAAGCCAGAAATTGCTGCGGTCTGTCCTCGAGCCAGACCATGGCCACCTTGGATAAATAGTCGGCGAGGGCATTATCAACGGGAGTGAAGTGGGTAGTGTACAGACAGGAATAATAAGAGAAGAAGGCTGTAGTGATTTCAGCCCCGTTAGTGCTTAAAGCACCATCTGGCATTTGAACCTGTGTTATGTAGGGATATTGAGGGCGTAGTAACTTAGCCAGTGTCCGCCCAGGTCTCTCCCCCTCCCCATACACTCTGGCCTGTGCGTACTTGCCCAAATAGTTGGCCTCACGCGCGGCAAGTTCCTAAAACTCCGCAACCAATCCTGCCCGTTGGTGCAACGGAGTCGAGGCACCTCCCTGTGAGAGCTTTGCATCAAGGTCACTTTAAAGTTTCTCCACCCTCTCTAGGTCTCGGCGGATGGAGCGAAGGACCCCACAAGTTTCCCGAATGCAGACCTTAAAGGCCTCACAAAGTGTGGTATAGCTGGATACCGACCCAGTGTTCAGCTGAAAAAATTCCACTATGGCCTCACTAATCTCAGTTCAGAATATGCTATCTTGTATAGCCTCTGCTGGGAAGCGCCAGGGTGCGCAGGTGCGTATTGCATCTGTAACGGAGAGGGTCAATAGCACTGGTGATTGGTCTGACAATGTGCGAGGAAGATGATCCAGGTAGAGTGTAGCCAATTTAAGGTTGGGTGACAAGTACCAATGATCTAAGCGGGACCAAGTCCAGTGTGGGGATGAGTAAAAGGAAAATTCTTGGCGCAGCAGATTGCGGACGCGCCATGCATCCATCAGAAAATAGGATCGCAATAGAGTGTTCAATGCCTGTACGGACTTGGATTTAGTAATTAGTCCTGTTTCCGTTGTGTCCAGGGCAGGATTTAGTGTGAGGTTAAAGTCCCCGCCCATTAGTATAGTGTCAATGCCTAGCTGGGAGATATGCATAACTATGTTGGGAAAGAAATTTGGTGGGAACATAAATATTTACCAGGAGTATGCTTTTAGTTCCTAAGGTACCGGCCACTAATAGGAAACGGCCCTGGGGATCTGCAACTGTCTCATGCGCTCTGAACGCTAATGATCTATGAATGAGAAAGTACTGTAGTTCGCAAAAAAGCGATTGTCCCCCCAATTGGATGCAAATCGATTAGCAGAGTTTTGGGCATAATGTGTCTCCTGTAACAATGCCACTTGGATATCATGCCGGGCAAGATAGGCCAGTATCTGTCCCCCTTTTCCAGGGTTAGATAGGCCTCGCACATTCCATGACATACACCTCAATCCCAGTGCCCCAGGGCTCCTATTCTGTGTCATGTAGACAGTGTGATTGTGTATGGATTGGGAACCGTGCCTGAAGGGGCCATCGACTGGCCAGATTGCTCATCAATACCCTGTAGAAAAACTGTCGTCAAACATATAACAAATAACACCTCATACATCCCCCCCCCCCACATCGGATAGCAACCCAACCGTTATCCGGTGAATCCCAACATTTCCCCATCAAAACAGTAGGAGATCTCCTTGGGGGGAGGCAACGATCAGAGGAGATCGCTGACAATATCCACGAATATACATCATCTTAATTTGCCCAAAGCAGTAAACACTACTGAATAGAACGCAAAGGGGGGGGGGGGAGGCAGGGGGAGGGAGCGAAGTTGCAAAACCAGTTTTAAATTGTTCAAGAGGCCTACAATCAGTTCTGACCCCTTCAACTGTATGTAAAAAAGAAGTCCGCCAGTGGATCAGCCGAGCAGAGGGGAGCACAGCAACCCAATTCGAAAGTTTTTCATCAGTTCAGATCTCACCGGCCGGTGGGAGATGTGCTTGCTGGGTCCTTCCGGCCATCCACCCTGGGGGAGGTGGCGTCCGCCCAGTGCTGCTTCCAATAATCATCCGCCTCTGCGGGAGAGTCAAAGATGTGAGTTTTACCTTTCAAATGGATCCTCAATCTCGCCGGATAAAACATCACGTAGCGTACTCCCGCCTTCTGTAAGGATCTTTCAACGTCCAGGAATTTTCCAGCGGGCCTCCTGCACTAAGGGGGAAAGTCAGTGCAGAAAGCATGCGTCACGCCTTGCTATTGGATGGACTCCCTGTCCCAAGCCAGGTGGAGGGCAGTATCCCGGTCATGATAGTTAAGGAGCCGGGCAATAATCAAGCGAGGGGGTGTTCCAGGAGCAGCCCTAGGGGCCAGCGAGCGATGAGCCTGCTCCACTGCAAATGTAGACGAGAATACGTCGCTCCCAAACAATTCTTTTAGTAGGCGTTCAACATATTCACTTATGAGGGCCCATATTTGTGGACTCCGCCACTCCAGCTATGCGGATATTGCTGCAGCGCGATCGCCCCTCTAAATCTTCAGCTTTGGCGGCGACCGTTTTAAGTAGTCATTCTGTGCGCTCCAATCGTTTAGCCATGGCTGGCTGCGCATCCTCCATCTCTGATATGCGTTGCTCAGCCGCCTCAATGCGGGTTTCCTGTTGGTCTATGCGGCCGTGCATATCATCCAGCAGAGCGACCAGTGTGTCAAGGCTTGTATCAATGGCCTTGAATCTGGCCCGCAGCTCCGCCATAATGGCTGCAGCCCCATCCGGTGGAGTGGTGTTCAGACTCAGTCTGTCTCTGGGGGCCCTCGTTCGGGGGGCCAACATCCTCCTCGGGCCAAGGGGTCCTGGCGGCATCAACGGAAAGTCGACGTTGTTTCGGGTCTCCCCTCCCCATCGTGTAGCTGGGAAGGGCACAGCGTTTAGGCAGGGTAGTCAGTGTTTTGCGTGCCAGGAGGGGGAGATAGGTTTATTGTTGACACCAAAATAAATGTGGTGGCAGTCTTGGGGCTAGCATCCTAAAGAAGCGCAGTAGCGTGTCGAAGTTAGGGGGCTCACCGGGCACACATTTATGCTGCACTCTGTGCAGCGGATGTCCCCACTACCCAGCAATGCGTCCCATCCATCCAGCAGTTCAGGGCCCCCCCACCCCCCAAGGAATCCGACACTCAAATGGGGATAGCAATGCTCCCAGGCAGCTGCCAAGCCGCGATGTAGCGCGTGGACCGCAGACCTCTATTGGCACGCTTCAAGGGGGTCTCAACCGCCTATGTACTGCAGGCCTCAGTCTGACGAAAGGCCCGAGCCACCAGGGAAGGCACAGTCGTTTCAGGCTGATCAAATATGCTCACTACGGCAGCCCAACACCAGCAACCAGCCGGCATAGCCACACCACGGGCCCAGTGGCCCGCCGGCACGGAGGGCCACCGCCTGCCAACCCAGGAGACACAACAGCGGCCCGGGCGTCCCAGGCCGCACCAGGATGAGGGCCCAGCACGCCAGGACCCAGGCGGGGCAGTCACAGGCCGCTAGGGAGAACTCACCGCCACGGCCCAAGGCCAGGAGTCTGTGTAAGGATCTGCGCCTCAGGCATCCATACCGCGCGGTGCCAGGGAGCTTCCCGGATCAGGATGTGCTCGCTGCAGCGTCACAGGCCACACCAGGATGAAGCCCCAGCCCACCGGGAGCCAGGTGCGGCAGTCACAGGCCGCCAGGGAAAACTTACCACCACGGCCCGAGGCCAGGAGTCAGCGGAAGGATCTGTGCCTCAGGCACCCATGCAGCACGGTGCCGGGGACCTTCCCGGATCAGGATGCGTTCACTGCAATCGTCGTTGCTGCTGGCAGCCTCACCCTCGGGCTCGCTCGCGGGCCCTATCGCCGCAGGGCCGCCGTGAGACGCGTCGGGCTGCTGGTCTCGCAGCTCATTGCGTCAGGGGCCATGCGGCCAGCCCGCCATCAGCCCATATGGGTCACCAGGGGGGTGATGAGTCATCTCCCCCCTCCGAGTCCGCCACGAGGCCCGGGCATGAAACGGACTCGTGGAGTAGGAGCAGCGGCTCCAGAGCTTCAGGGACGAGCAGCCATCTTGGTGCTCGTCCAGGCCATGCCCCAAGTTGCTAAGTTGATTAACATATTAAAAGTGTGTGGGAAGGAGCTGCTGGTTGTAGGGGTAAAAGACCAATGCCCCAGTGCTCATGGTCTGTCTCTAACTCAGACCTTTGCCACATAGGATTAATTTTCTTAGCCAGCCTGTTGTATATACCATTCAGTTTCTGTTCAACATCGAGGATTTGGTGTGTATTGGGTAGCAACTGTTCTCATCTGGACCAGGTTTGCAATGCAGGAGTTCGTTAAGGCTCATATGTTACACCACTGTATCCAAGTCACAGTTTGCTACACTTTCTTGGAGACCCTGTTCCTCTCAGGAGGATTAGGAAACATCCTCTCATGATAGGGAGGCAATGAAAGAAGAGAATCCTGTCATTTGTGCGGTTATTTGCATCCCAATTATTATTTCTAGAGATATTCTTTTTTTTTAAATTTTTATTGAGTTTTATATAGCGCGAACTAGATCCGAGACATCGGGTATCAGAGCGCTTTACATGAGCACCAGTTTCGGCACAGAAGTACACATTCATTTTTGTTAGGCACGGGACGATTAAGTGATTTGCCCAGAATCACAGGATGTTGAGCGTCGTTGCCGAGACTCGAACCCGGTTCCCCAGCTTCGAGATCTACTGCTCTAGCCGTAAGGCTACATTCTCTCCCCAGGACCTTAGTGCAATGGGACCCTGGACACCACCCACCAGAGAACTCACCTTGTCACGACAGAGACTTTCGATCAGTGCATCAGCCTCCTCCATGCGTCCGTACATGACCAGTGCAATGCCCACAGCCAGGCCGCGCAGGATCTTCTCATGTTGAGTCTCCTGTGCGTAACCCACCATGTCCTCGATCGCCTGGGCGTTCTTGGATCCCAACATTACCAGGCCCAGCGCTAGACCTGCTGCCTCCCCTGCAGACGAAGAGACAGTTCAGCTAAGTGGGTTTGTTACCAAAAACACAACTCGGCACCAAGAAAACTAGCAGTTGTTTAACACCAACATCAAAGAGCCTCCTTGTGAATCCCAGGATGAGCAAATTCCCAGAAGCTGGCAGAATATGTAGGAAATCTGCTTTGCGCACACAATGCTCACATTTTAAATAAAGTAGAGGAGGCACTCAGGGGATAATCAGCCAGTGCTAAACGTTGGATAAATCTTCTGCATTTGCCAAATGTACTTAAATGAAAATACTGATAACCTTTATTTGGCCACTACCCCCTAAGTCAGTGTATCTCTATCTGACCTACAGTACTCTGTTCTATACCTGTAATGGGAAATGCTAGAAAAAGTGCAGGACTTTGCAGAGTTACACATTCTGGCTTGGACCAGTCCTACTGAGAAAAGCTTAATAGTACCATAATCAGATACAGCAGTTTGGTCAAACATTGAATTGTTCTTTGACCTATCATGGCTGCGGCATGTCACCCCGATTCTTACCCGTGACTGCATCATCCTGGTAGAGGTTTGTTTTTAGGAGGTCATACACATCTTGGCGTGCAGTGCCCATTGCTGCCAACCCAAGGCCCAGGCAGCCACCATGTCGGACAATCTGAAGGGAATAAAAAGGAATATTCTTATTTTATTATACAGTTCATTTAATCTTATGCCATCATCAATATGAAAAAGTTCTCTAGTTTATGGTTTCAGCATCAAATGACTGTCATCTCTAATGAATTTGGCTACAAGATACAAAAATCCATATAATCATATCCATTAGGTATGATGGTCACCTTTAAAACATAATTCAAAAGTTGCCAGTAACCACACAATTTCAACTTGTTCAAAACATTTCCACATGGCAAATTGTGGTGACCTGTTGAATTAAATTGAATGTTTCAAACCAATAGCGTCCTCAATTAAAACACAAAAGGAATATTACAAATACATCAACATTTCCATGTAAACAACTTAGGAACTCACGTGCTGAGCTGCACTCCCACTTCTTTGCACTCTGCTGTACACTTCTACAAGAGATTACAATTGCTCTATAAGGAGGAACATGCAACCCCATGTGTGTTTCTATCACATCTGGGTTGTCAATTAGGCACCCCAATGCCAAATTCCACATCTGCCAACCTTTTACTACTTAAGGTTACAATCCAAAGCATGTTCATGAACATTTTAACACCTCTAGCTTGAAAGCTACTGCACAGCAAAAAAGTAATGGCATGCAGCTGAGGTAATATGCTGATGTAACTTGCATGACAGAGCTGTAGGAATTCCTGCTACCTCTTTTGAAATCCGTTATAGGGTTCAGGGCCTACAGAGGCTAATGGGTGCCAATCTTGGTAGATGAGGTTTCTTGGGGATTAGTCCTAGTATGGTTCTGCAAACCGAACCAAGTACACCTTTTCAGCGCTTGAATCTCAGGATAGCAAGGATGAGCAATCAAAGGCTTCTCAGGGACTTAGTGTAGGGGGCACGTTCTCAGAACTCATAGTCAATGTTTGTCCAGCCCAGTGCTCATCTGGTACAAAAAGTATTTTATAATCATAGCAAAACATACTACAACAAATCAATGGGGCTCAGGTGCAAGGTGTGCATGATTATACTACCAACTACAATGCCTAGTAAAGTGACCCTCCCATTACAGGACACAGGACGTGGTGTAGAGTCTTTAGATCTTCTATACTAAAGTAAACATAAGTACAGATGCAGGTCTCTAGGTCTAAACTGATTCGGAGTGGTTGACTGTTCTACTCAAGGGTATTCCTTAGGTAACAGTCACAGTTTCCACTGCAGCACACCGCCTGCACATCTATTTTGGCTTTTCATGCGAGATCCAGCTATCTGCTCACGTGTTCACGGTCAGCCAGTGATGACGGACATGCAACGGGCTGGTACTCTCAGCACTGTGTCTGCTGTTACGGGATTATGCCAGTGGTTTCACTTGGGACTGGAGTCACAAAGGGAGAGCAGACTGGCAGGACTACTCGGCAGGTGCTTGTCCTGGCAGATGCAGTCTCCAGGCTGAGATCCAAGTATTGCTCATTTGAGTAGTTGCAGCTTCTGGTTGGGTTCACATGAGGGAATTCGGGGTTTGCATCTGTGCGCAGCTGCAGCCTCCAGATCAGGACCGACTTCTGCTTTGGTGGAGATGACAGCTCCTCCTCAGAATTCACTGGGCAGGGAGTTCGGCAGCACCACCAAGAATTCATGCACTGCAGGGGTCCAGACAGCACAATAGACTGTGTCTTGATTTCTGTACAAGGCCCACTGTGGGGATCCCAAAAGGGAAAGAGAGATTTCCCTCATGACTTAAGTGAGCAACTTCTGGGTGTTCATCACACTGGATTCTCTTTCTGGACAGTCTGTCTTTCCACAGGACCAAGCACTCTCCTTTCCTCACTGAGCAGTGAGGCCAGCTTCTAAGGTGCTAGGTAGACCTTCATGGTCTTGAGCAAGTGGTGCAGAAATCAGGTGTCGGCCCTTCACCTCTGGGAGACTGACTGTCATGCACACACCAGTCATGGTCATACATTGTATGCGAAGTACTCCTTCCCTTGGTCAAGAAGAATTTTCTACTGGGATAAAGTGGGCAAGTTTGGATGTCACTTTTGTAAACGCTTTCAAGACAGGAGATGTGGATCCAGTGTCTAGGGTTTCAGAATTGGCTTGGATTGGTTCTCCTTCAAATTTCATGTCCTGAGCATTCTCCACACAGCGTTCATCCTAGGTAATAGTTCTCACACCATGCAGCAATGGCACGGTCTCCAAGCAGGAATAGTCAAAATAAGGGCACAATAAAGTGTGAGATCTCATGGCTTTTATCAGCTTGCCTGAAGCAGTAATCAGAGACAGACAAAAGGGAGGGCCAGCCTAGAAACATTCTCACCTCGAACAACGGGAACTGCAGATCCACCACTCACCTCTACCATCGACCAAATGGCATTGCTCGGGAAGACCTATTCAGCAGCCCTTTGCTAACAAGGTTCTCGTTATATTTTTAAGGGCGCGCTGTTTCTATCCTTCCTCAGTACAGCGATCAGGTCTCCACTCCCTAGCCACGAGAACGCAGGCAACAATGGAACCGGTCTCAGACTTAATGTTCTGCAATGCTACATTAGGGGCATCAAAAATGTATCCCGCTGGCCCCAGTACTCATTCACACAACAGAGTCCTATAACCACAAATGAGCTACACACTCACTGAACATACACACACTTATCAGGCACACAATGTCAGGGCAAGGTTCTGAGTTTCACATAAGAGCAGAACTTTACACAAGAGGGGTAAGACCACCACTCTCCATCACAGAGAAATAGGTCTGGTCACAGTAAAGATTCACAAAACAAAGGTATGCTGCCATCACCTCTTTATGTGATGCACTCACGGCAGAGACTATAGCTTAGTAGCAACTAATTAAAGGGGGCAGGCCTCGATCTCAGCGCACACGCGAGATTAAGGCAGCGCCAGAATATAAGCCAGCGTACCAGTTTCACAAGCAGTCGAGCATTCAAGGCAGGGGTACATACCAATCTACCATGCAGTGGACACTCCTTTCTCAACAGGGACGCTTAAGCAGTATACACAAGTAGACGTACCCACTTACTATGTCCAAGTAGTCTATATATGCCACACTAATGAATCGTGACAGGTGATCACATGTCGGGATGTTGTATCTTTCACCTTATTTCTGCCTTTCTGTCCCCTCATAGTGTATATTTGTATGTTATGCTCATTGCTACCCAAGGCTTCACATGAGTTTTACAATATAGAACGGTTTGTTATTTTATATATATCTGCACTTACGGTATAGCTTTTTTTAAATCATTTTGTTCGTGTATTTCTAGTTTATGCTATGTAGTCATGAAGTGTGACATTTACAGAAAAGCACAGTGGCTTTGAAAGTATGTGAAAGGGAATTCATACACGTCTAGTCTCACTTTACAAACACAGAGGACGGTGCTCATTTTTCAGAAAAAAGGTTGAAAAATATATAAAGTATAATTATGAGTTTCGAGAGGAGAGTGGGGTCTAGACATTCCCGAAGGAGCATCTGTGACCATCTGCATCAAGGTCATGTTTTTCGCCTACTATCTTCTTCTCTCAGAAACATCGACATCACAGAGACAAGATTGGTCTTGCCTAGGGGTAGGAGACAAACTGGAAAAATAAGAGCAATGATCAGGTATGTCTGTTTGGCATCTGGGAAGCTTATTTTTGGCAAGATTTTAGTGCTAATTTGTACATTAGCTAGGATTGGCTAGGAAGGGGATCCATCAAAGAATGACACCTATTAGTCTCTAAATTTTGATATTATTTACAAGCTGTGCCTTTGTTTTAATCACCCTAATGTTTATATCTGCAATTATGCTTTTGAATATATTCTGCACTAAAATTTTCATATTTCATTCCACATTTGTAAAGCGCAAACGTATCACCCCTAAGGGTACCCAGGCGCTGGGGGGCCGTCGGGGAGATTAAGTGAGCTATTGCCCAGAGTCACACAGTGCTGAGCCGAGCTGCCGCCGGGGATCGAACCAGGAGCCCCGCACTCCAGAGTCAGCCGCTCTGGCCACTGCGCCACTTGGCCTGTAATATTTTAATGAAGCCTTTAAAGAATAGTGTGGGGGCAAGCTTGGCCTCCAGTAAGATAGCTGCTAAGAGAGCTTTGCCACGCCCGACTCTATAAAATTAAAATCAGACTCCACTCGGAACAGTATTGCTGTTGTAGGACACCCTGGCTGTATGGAGACAACACATAGAACAGAGGCTTTGAAAAAAAGATCCAGCAAATGTGGGAGGAACAGTGCTGTTTAGCTTAGGCCTTGGAGGTATGACCCCCTTATATGATGACAAGGAGTTTGCTTACTCACCCGAAAAGACTGAACCTGAAAGAGCATCAGGACATGGGATGGGTGAACCAGCGATCAGATCTCAAAAAGCCTTTCTCGCCACCAATCCTATATGAGATTTCAGAGGAATTTGTGACATTTTATGGGAATCTGTATACCTCCGTAGTAACTAACAACAATTTGTAAGAAGAATTGTTTTTGAATGCATTAAAATCCTACGATTAGGAGGTGAAGCCACATAAGAATTGGGCCTCTTGACATGGTTAGCCCCCACTTTTTGCCTGGAAATTGATGTGGTTTCGATTGTAGTGCACAGGGTCCCTGCCAACCAGGTCCCCTGTGCCAGTGCTTCTTCCCTAAAACTATTCCACAATTGGCCCTTCAGGCCCTCTGTAAGTCCAGAGTAAATGTTACCTGGTTACCTAGGGGACTGGGTCTGAAGGGGGTCCCCTACGAACCCCTCACCTATTCCATGCAGACTGCCACTGCAGCATGCCTAGCCTGGTGCAGACAAAACAACAAAGTCGAAACTGACTGGGTGCCATGCCAACTAGCACTGCCAGAAGGTATAGGTAAGTCACCCCTCTAGCAGGCCTCACAGCCCTAAGGCAGGGTGCACTAAACCACAGGTGTGGGCATATCTGAGTGAGAAGATATGAGACTATAATATTTTAGTCCATTCTTAGATATTGTAAGCGCCAGGGAAGCCATAGAGAGTACATGGGCTGGAAACTCGACAACTCGAGTTACACAGCACCATGATATGATGGTTTCTGAACCCAGGAGTGTTTGGTACCAAACTACTCTTCAAATAAACCCATACTGAGGCCAGTGTGGGAATTACTGAAACATGTCCTCAGGGGGCACCTCAGAGGTGCCCCTGAACACCTACCAACCCTGGTGTGGTCACAAACTGGCTGTAGACAGCCTGCCACCACCAGACATGTTTCTGGACCCTGGGTCAAGAGCCCCTGCTCTCGGGGACCGGAGGCAAAGCACATCCTGGGGAGAGGTGTCACAACTCCTCCCCCCAGGATGGGCACAGTGCTCGAGAGGGAAGCTTCAACGGCCTTCCGCCTTGGTAATGCGAGCCCCAGCCTCTGCTACCAACAGCAGATGGCAACCCCCAGTGTACACTCCCACTTTGGGCGGGAAAACCAGCAGGAAAACCTAGGAAGAATAGGAGGTGTGATTAGCTCGGTCAAATCCACCCCTAAGGTGGGGAGGGGGGCTGAGGTGAAGCACATCTTTCAGTCCTCGCCATCTTGAAGATGGGGAGACCCCTTCAATCAGGGCTAGGGCTAAGCGCCCCCCCCCCTCACAGGAGGGTGGCATAATTGTGGCTGTAGACACCCCAGGTAAGGTGCCCATTTGCCCTACCTGTCACTCCCTTAAACCACCCCTAAATCTAGGATTTAGGTGGCTCCCCCAGACCCTGAAATAAGTTCCTGCCAACCTAAGAAGGACAAAGACGACGCCGTGCAGTAAAGCCTGAAGACACCTACTGACTTGGCCCTGCCTCCAGCTTCAAAAACCTTGCAAAAGAAGACGACGCCTGTCCTGCAGCCAGCGACTTCCAAAACCTGAGGAAGACTGCCAGATCTTTGATAAAGACCAGAACTCCTGAGGACAGGAACTGCTCCTGAGAAATCTACCCAAAGGACTCTGGTGCCGTACCGGAACCGCGAGTCCTGCCCACTCTGCACCAGACGCCTCTGGCCCGTGTCCAGGTGGCAAACCGATCCAGAACAGGTTCCCCAGCGATGCTGAACTCAAGTCCAGCGTTGACTGATCCCTTCTGGACTCCACAACAACGCCTGCAGACTGAATCCTAAGGATTCCCCAGAACGGCTCCGGTAAGAAGAATCCGGACGTAAAAGAACAACCCTGCACACGAAGCCCCTGGGGCTTGGTGAGCTGAACCAACGGTGCCCCTACGACCCTCAGCACCTCAACTTACCTCTGCTGCTGCTGGTGGCTTTCGTGCAGCCTCCGGTGCGACGTCTGCAGCCTGTTTGTCCGAGTTTCTCGATTGAAAAGCATTGAGCACCCGGCTGCTCCCGTGCCGCTGGTGTTGTAGATTTGGTCCTGCCTTGCGGCCCCCCCTGAGCTTGCTCTAAAACCAGAAGCTTGGCTCCTGCAACCGATTTACCTACCTGCAAGCAGTGATGCTCCAAGCGCCCCCAGTCTCCATTGAAACACATTTGGCCCATCTACAAATTTTGACCTCTGTACTCAGCCGCCCCTGAACCACTGGTGGTGTAGACTTTGCGTTTACCAGAACCTTGCCCTCTGCTGACTTTAAACACCAAAGACTGGAACTGTAAGTTGGGGACTTATCCGTGAAACCGCATTGTTGTTTTCCTCCATAGGATAATACAAAACTGTTTGAAAATTGCTCTCGCAACTTTTAAAAGATTAATGTATTTGCCTGAAAAAAGTACATACCTTTTTGCAAAGATCTTGGTCTTAAAATAAAACTTGAGCAAAGCTTATTTTTATAAAATTGGTGTGGATCTCCTTTTTGAGTCGTGTGTCATTATTGGTCATTGTGTGCACAACAAATGTCTTACACTCCTCTGTGCTAGGCCTAAGGCTGCTTGCCCACACTACCATAAATAGAGCACTTTGGGTTTATATTGAGACCCGTGTCGGGGAATCTCTGGACTTTGTGCAAGGTATAACCACTTAGTGGTATACCATATACAGAGCCAAACTCCTACATTGGTGGTGCAGAGGTGGGTACAAGACTTGACATTTGTTGTACCACTTGATCAATAAGTGATTTCACAAGAGAAAATCCAAAATCGTCTTTAGTTAAAATATTTTTTTCAATTTTCGATTTTTCCAAATTTGTTCAAACTAGTGTTAGGGTCTTGGTTTTCCCACCGCAGAACTGACAGACCAGCAGAACCCCTTCCTGCCCATACCACCCCTATTACTCTAGCCTGTGACCGAGCTCCATATACCAGAATCAAACAAGAGGGCTTCCCCGTTATGTCATGTTATGCTGATTTGTAGAGCACACTATAACCCGGGACTGTATCCTGGTGCTGAGCTGGTGTGAGTCTAGCCACACTTAGGGCCTAGTGGGACTATTCAAAATGCCAGGTCCTCAGCTTTTTTTCAGAATTCAAAAAGTGAGGAGGAGGCTCTTATGTGCAGTAGCAGGTCTTCCACATTTTAGGAATGATGTATGAGAAGGCTCGACCGCTGGATCTGGTTTTCCATACGCGTAGGATGTGTGCAAGTAGAAGCTGGATGAGCGAAGGTGCATGGAAGGTTTGTGATACCAGATGCGATTGTTGAGGTATACTGAACCAGTGTCATGTAGTGTTTGGAAAGTGTGGGTGAGGAGTTTGATTTATGCTCTTTTGTGAATGGGGAGGCACTGGAGCTTCTTCAGGTGTGGTGTGATGAGAGTGCAGCATGGGAGCTTGAGGGTCATCCTAGCAGCAGAGTTCTGAAATGGTGTGCAACATTTTGGCGATTTTTTTTGTTGATCCCGACAAAGAGGGTGTTTCCGTAGTCCAGCTTGCTTGTCACCAGGGAGTGCGTGACTGTTTTCCGGATGCTGATTGAGAGCCATTTGAAAATCTTCCTTAGCATCTTCAGGGTATGGAAGTATGAGGCGATGGCGGCATTGACTTGAGTGGTCATGTCGTGTTTGTGGTTGATGATGATCCAGAGGTTCTTGGCGCAGGTGGTGAGGTTGGGTGTCAGTCCTAGATCGGTTGACCAACAGGTGGAGTTCCACGGTGATGTGCTCTTCCCTAAGATCACAATGTCGGTCTTGTCGGTGTTCAGCTTTTAGACAGTTGGTCTTTATCCGGTAGGTGATTTCAGTCACGCAGACACTGAACTCGACCCGGGTACTGGGAATCTTGTCTGTGAAGGAGAGAATGAGTTGCATGTCGCCTGCATAGGACAGGGCGCTGATGTCGTGAAAGCGGATGATGCTGGCTGGAGGGATCATTCATTCATTGAAGAGGGTCGGACGCAGGGAGGATCCTTGCAGAACTTCTCAGGTGAGGTTGTGGGCATCCGAGTTGTATTGGGCCCCGACTGAATAACTGGATCCTTTCAGTCAAGAAGGAGCAGATCCATGAACATGGTTCATCACCCTAGCAGCAATAACTAAACAGATTTTTGAGCAACCTTGCCTTTGTCAAGCAAAAGTATGAACCTTGGCGGGGCTATTGCAGTTTAGAAGGTGCATCTTTGGGTTCGACTAGTTTTTGCTTGTAACTCAGCCTCACAGGATCAAAACCATAAAGTTGTCCTAGCTTGTATCCCAAACTGCCATGAAACTGGGGTCAAAGCACTGATAAAATCCTGAATACTGCCGCATTGACTGTTTGGTAGTAAAGAGAATGCAGTAAGCTCAAGGACTCACAATTGCTGCTGTGAATACCACAGTTTTCCACCATAGTAAAATACTGGTTTTAAAGCCATGGATTATAAAAATCTCATTACTGTTAAAAGAAATTTCCAAGCACACTTAACACCAATAATTGTTAGTGTAGGCAGTGATACTTTCTTCAAACCCCTCCACAACACATCAGAGAAAAAACAGAGGTCCATCTGTAATAAGGCACAGGAGGGAATATTTGCATATGAAAATAATTAACCACATATTATGTATATGGTGCAACTGCACCACAAGGGTGTAAGAGCATTGTACACACAACAAAACTGAATTACAATTAATGTCAGACAAGAATAACATTGAGCACAGTATGATACCTGGGTAAACAAGTGATTGAGAATGCAAAGAAAGTTTTTAAATATTTCTTGAAAGTGACCAGTGTGGATCAGGCGGTAAGGCGTTACAGGCACAGGTTGCTGCACCACAAAATGACTGCTTCTATGCACAAGATGTTTTAACAAGAGGTACTTGCAAATGAAAGCTCAGGCTTTTCCAGTCTTCAATGCCACCTGAAATAGCGAGGAGGTCAGCTCGACAAGTGGGCTTCCTCGGGACTACAGCTTTGTAAACAAGGCAGTCCAATTGGAGTTTTATTCTTTCTGGAACTGCAAACAAGTTCAAATCTTGAAAAAATAGGGTAATGTGGGCATTTTGGTATTGTTTCGGAGACAAGTCTGAACACTGAATGCATAACCGCCTTGGGCAAGAGAGGCTTGTTTTCTCTCTGCTAGATTCTTATTACTCAAGTCTAGTTTTGAGAGGTCTAGGGCCTGAACAGAAGCTTCAATCTGAAAATAGAGAGATAAGATGCTACATTGTTAGTTTGTGGAGGAAGAAATTTGGAGTCTTGACAGCTTGATTCATGCAAGAGAAAAGGGAGAGTTTTGAGTAGAAGATAAAACCCAAAAATTTTGCTTACAGCAAAAGTGATGTTGAGAAACCTACTCGGAGGCATATTTAGGAGAGATGGGTTGACATTAGTTTTTGATTAGTAGAGATGAGAATGAAATCTGTTTACTGTGGGCAGAAGCTTAAGAAGTTTTCAGACAACAAAAAGCTGAGCTTCGAGTGAGGATGTCCTTAGGACTGGCTCTTTTTAAATTCAACTGTGTCTTCTGTATGTTTGTTAAATTAACTTAAAGGGATCAAACCCTGAGGAACACCACGGGTCACTGCAGATTTTCCTGAGATGAAACTCTCCCTCTTTACCGCTTTATGTTGGTTGGAGAGAAAGGACAACCAACTCAAGACCTTGCTGCAGAAGTCCATGCAGTCTGCCAGGATAGCAAAAACGCCTGCCAAGATCAATCATTTCGAAAGTCACTGGCAAATCAACAGGAATTCTCCTATATCCAGCGTGTGATTGACATCGTCCAAGAGGCTGTTTCAATGCCACATCCTGGGCAAAACCTGGACTGAATCTCTCTGCTGTCGTATGTTCCTTTCTAATAAACACGTTCAATGGATGAGCAGCAAATCTCTAAATTACTTATTGGTAGCTGAAGGTGAAAAGGCGATTCAGGTCAAAATGTTGCTTTATTTTTTTGAAGATGAGACTTTTACCTTTAAGTTCTCTCAAAACATAACCTGGGATGGAAGTGCATTTATTAGTGCATTTATTAGTGCACGCCAAGTGGAATCAAAAATATGGAAATATGGAAATAGTCTCCAATAATGAATATAAAGTTAGCAGCATAGATATTAATTTGCTGTTTTTTTAACCTGTTCATACAAAATGGCACCACCAGTTGTGGAGGGAAGTAGGAAGCTTTTTAGCATAGTGATATAGTTCTCAGCTGGTAACCAGAAAAGTGAAGCACTTTTCATGGGTCAAGTTTGGAGCAAGCATCCTGCCATTAGTGGAAACAGGGTCTACTAGCAGAGTGATTGGTGACTACAAAAGACTAAACTTCACCTTCTCAAAGCATCTGTCTGAGGGACACAACACATGAACAGTTTTTTTACAGCCTTTGTGGGAGCAGATGCACCCAGTACACTGGAGTTATCATCAAGTACTTACATCATTACTGGCGTTCTTTAGCTGGTTAAGGAGGTAGTCAATGATGTCACCTCCATGGTTGGCATGGATGAGACCCAAAGCATAAAGTCCCCCACCTTCCTGATAGGCTGAGCCAGGTGACGTGTCTTTTGGAAGGTAGGTTGCCATCAGCTGTAGTGCTTCCTTCTCATGACCCTGTAAATAAAGAAAACGAAAATAGAGTTCAATAGTGCTGTATTGTGAGTTGCTTTTGAAGCACTCTGCTATTACCACTGCATCAACACTTTAAAGCTTGTAAAGCACTCTGAGACCCAGTCATTTGCGCTTTACAAAAATAAAAAGAAACAGACCAGAGGTTAGCCCTTCACCACTGGCATAGCTCAGAGTGTGCCGTGCATCTTGCACTATAACTACAGTCCCCATCCAATCAAGGACCACCATAAACAGGAATCATTCCACTTCTCAAGCACGATGTGGGACTACTGTGCTTCCTACAGCGAGGGCAATGACCCAGCTAGACCAATACCCATGTTGTCCTTCTTCTAACAAATGCCTGAAACTGGTTCAGTCCCCTGCCCCCCCTCATTGCGAGTCTTGAATTTTGTACCCCAGCATCAGGGCATGTTAAGAGTTGAACTCTCATCTCAAGAGATGCCAAAGGCTTTACTGTGATATCTCCAAATTCCTTACACTGTTCCACAATGTGGGACCCTTCAGAAAGCCCTACAAGGCTTACCTCAAAAACTCTAGTTATTGGGCACATGAAACACAGATGGTTATTGGTGCAAAGAACACCTGTAAAGTAACAAATGAATGAGCCAATGTGGGTGCTGATCAGAAAAGGTTCTACAAAAGGCTAACAACTTTCATTCCGACCCAGTCAGAGGGAAGCAAGTCCAAGACTCAGGGGAACATAACATCTGCGTACACAATGAACTCCTATTTCAGGCCTTAGGCAGCGGAGCTACCTCAAAAGAAAGTTACATGCCAAAGTTTAAAATAATCACCGGACTCTCAGGGTCATTGACAATTTTAATCCAAAGTAGATAATTACATCAATAAATAAGAAGATCGAAATAGGTTAGGATGGACAGGAGTGGAGGTGCTCAGGTTTGGGAATTTAATCCTCCTGTGTGGACCAAGACTTTACAGAGACAATACGTGTCAATGTGGAGTTTGTTGTTGGAGGTAAAAATGTGACTTAGCTGCCACTAGGTCGCACGACAGACAGCATGCTTGCTCCCTGCAGTACTCATCTGTCAAATTCTGACTTCCAGTTTATCAACGTAACTGATTTTCTGCTCCATGGTGTGAAAACGGATATGAAGCAAAATAATGCAGCTAACGTAATCCACTGGAATCCGTCACTTTGTTTATAGGTCATCTTGCAGCCACACGGTTCCAGAAAAAAGGGACAGGTATGCAATACAGGAGTCTTTCAACCAATATATTTTTTATCACTCCTATTGGGATTTACTTGCTTGCTTAGCAGTTCACGTTTACAGTTACACGTACCCAGCACTGCGCACATACTCCAAGCTTAATCTACCACAGAAGTGCATGGGCCCGGACACAAGTTGATGGTAAGATTTTGGAAGTAGTGGAATACACAGTGAACGAGAAAACACAAGGAGAAAGATGTCATACATACACCAAGCTTGCAAAGCAAGCCTGAAAATAGAAGCAACACACACAATAAGCAAATCAAACAATAGCAAAGGTCAGCATTTCAAATCTTCTACAATATTAATAATAGTAATATAATAGTGCTGAGTTTAGGAGGAACAATGTAAAAGGTGACGTAACGCAAGGTAGGGGACGTCGGAGGTGCAGTGTCAGACTGGAAGAGTGCAAGCTTGTGTGCAAGCAAGATATAGATGTAAGACTAGACCATGCACAGTCACAAACTCTTCGTCTGCATAGGTGTAGAAAAGTAAACTTTTAACCACAGTCATAACAAATGATGGTTTTTAAACTGAAACGTGTGCCAGTGAGCTCTACTGAGATCAGTTGGTTTGTTGCCAAGGTGTTAAATTCCCACAACAAAAAATGGGTTAGATAGTAGATACATTTGTTGACACTACAGCTTTTAAAAGTTGAAATGTTTCTCACAGTAAAAGTATCCACAATTGTCGCTGGCAAGGAGGTTCAGTATTGGCCATCTACTAGGGTCTGGTGAGGTAGCTGTAGTGCAGGTCTTCAGTATAGTGGCTTCGACAGCCTTCACAGGGATCCAGTTTCAAGGCACCATATTGGCACAACCACTTACAGAGGAGTTTCATATTGTTTGAAATAATTATCACATATGGAAGCAATCACTGGGTTTGTGGACAGGCAGTAGTGTTTACATGGGAGCGGTAGCTGCAAGCATAGGAGTAAGAAGAGAATGGTTATAAAAGAGGAAAGGTTGCAGCAAGAATAGGTCTAGGAAGAAAACAGTTTGACAGAGAAGAAGACAAACGAGGAATTGTTTGTAAAGCGTGGGACATGGTGAATATGCTGGGGCTGGGTAAAAAACGTTGAGTGAAAGAGTGGGGCTGGAAGCAGAGGTACAGATGAGATAGTGGGAATGGAAACAAGTCAGCGGATGACAGTAGAATGGCATCTACAGAGATACTAAAGAGTCAGTGCATAGGACCCCACTGACCAATTGCGTAGATAATGCCAGACAGGTGTCTTACCTTGTGAATTACTCCCAGACTGGCTGTGGCAGTAAATTTGGCCCAATTAGTGGCTCTGGCCAGCCACTCCAAATTATCTCTGAAAGAAACAAATAGCTCATATCAGCATTTAGGATATAGATCACTGCCTACATATCAAGCACAGAAGCAGTGCATTACTTGCGGTCAATAAATGGGCAAATACACTATGACCCTTAATGTCCACTTGCTGGGAAGCATGCACACACTGCAGGACTCTTTCCCTCTGTGAGCTCACCTACTCCCATTAGCAGTTCCACAACCAGTCTAGCTCAGGCACCAAGGGTGTCTAACGATCTCAACAGCAACACAACTAATCAGGTGCAGTCAAGATGTGGGTCAAGGTAACTAAAAAGAAACACAACCAGTCAGGAACTGTCAACATATGTGTACGAGCCCACTCAGGGCCACAGGCAGACAAGGCCTACTGGGACCCAAATGTGGTGGTTAAGGTTGTTTGCCACTGGTCCCAAGCGGCTTGTCCTACTATGGCTGTGCAAACCCTTTACCCTACCTGACTCTCAGAGTAGCAAGAGTGACCAATCACAGACTTCTTAGGTAGGTAATGTGGGGGGGCACAAGGTCCGAACTCCAAAATCAACAAACAGACAATTTCAATGTCCAACACAGTGCCAATACTTTTTAGAAAGAAAAAAAAAACTTTTTAATCTTACAGCGGCAGTCAATTTTACACAATTCAATTCAGCATATGCAGTAGTGATCCAGCTCACGACTCTCTTGTGACACTTCAACCATCAGTGCCAGAGTCCCTACCTCTGGCAGTGCAATGCAGCAGAAAGGGAGCCAGTTCTTGATTCCGAACACTCAACTAGAGCAAACTCTGGTGTGAATGTATTGCAGACGGCCAGGTTTGTACCACATCCGTCTCATATGTGGCCCCCTGTATGGATCTGATGGCCCATGGTGATCTGGGTACTCATTCAGGCGTCATCCCTGCAATGGTGGCTGCCATCGGCTGATAAAGCGATGGCAGCCCAAAATGGGCCAATACCAGTACCAAGGCAGTTACAGCCTTCAACTGGGCTAGGTAAACCTCACAGAAAATGAAGGCCCAATCAGACCACGCAAACCTCATAGCAATTGTAGTGGTTCACATATGAAACCGCAGCAAGACTGGAAGACCCTTTTCAGCATGGGTCACTCCTGGCTTCAATCTCCAACTGCTAGGAGTCCCATCAGCTAGGAAAATGCAGGGCTTCTGCATCTACAAGACCAGGCAAACTCCCTTCCTCCCTCTCTCGGCAGACAAGCAGATTTCTAGGCACCAGTCGGCCCCTCATCTCCTCCAACAGAAAGTGCAGACTTAAGGTGATGCCCACTCACCCTCGGGAGACTGGCTGCCAGTAGATACTAGCCCGGTTACAGAGCAGTCTTTCGAGTATCTGCTGAGCTCTCCTTTCCTTAGTCATGAAGAACTTCGAACTGGAACTATCTGGGGTGATTGTGTCTCACTTTTATACACATTTTCTAGAAAGGGGATGTGGATCCACAGTCTCGAACTTCAGAACCAGTATGGAGCGGTTCTCTTTCAAGTGCCCTTCTCAGGATGCTCTCTAGAGTCAGCTTTTGTGCAAAGTGATGCTTCTCACAGCAGGCAGCACTGGGGCTGTTTGCAAACTGGAACACCCTCAATATGAGCACAATGTAGTATGAGCTTTCGGCACCTGGCTGTCATGAGTTTCGTTGAAGCAGTAATGCGGGAAGACATAAGGGTTTGCCTCAGCCAGGAATTTCCTCACCATGAACAACAAACACTACAGTCCCACTCTTCACCCCTACCATCCACCAAGCTCTCGATCCTCCTCTCTTCAGTTTCTGGATCTCCTCCCTCCCTTCAGTCACATGAACGCAGACAACAAATTCCCACTGTAAGGTGAAGCAGTCATACTCCATCGTGTGCCATGGCAAACCAGGGGAATCCAAAATGGATCCTACTAGCTTCAGTAGTAAGACTCCTACAACTGCACACATGCTACACCTACACACTTCAACTGTGTTTGCACTCAATACACAGGATGTCAACGCAAGGCTCTGAATAGTCACATAACCTTGGAAATTTACATGTGAGGGCCAGTAGGCCACACTTTCAGACTAAAGAAGAAGGCCTGGCCACACTCTCAATCTCAAAGCACGGTATGCCAACACTACCGATTTATGAGTAGTCCTCTGTCCACTGCAAGGACACGCTTGGTGCACCCCTCCAGGTCACAAGATATGTCCTGGGTCTTGCACCGTCAGCTAGGCCTCTGCACAATAGGTAATGTAGGTTGCTTTGCAACTCATTTACTTCATGACACAGAAAATAATGTTTAATCCATTCTATGTGCAGCCAGTGGTATTACTTTACAGAAAAATAAGACTTTTATTTAGAGGTAGTGAAAAAAACTGTTAACATTAGGGCCACAAATTACCTTCTTGGGCTGATATGCAAACTCAGATGTTTTTTCACATAATATATGTCACAGCGCATTGAAACACGCCCTTTGCAAAGGTTGAACGGTCACCTGTCTGTTACTAATTGCTATTTTTGGATGTTATATTGATATTAAAGGAGGTACAACCATACCCAGTGTTAAAAAGTGTAAAAATGATAAAATATTGAATACTGTCACAAAATGTACTGCATTACCCGCATAATTTGCCTCTTCTTACCACATACTTTTGTGAACCCTGACGCATAATTCCATGTCCCTGTTTATAGTTCAGCTCAAAGCACAAGCAGCCATACCAAAGAGCCTGGAAGGTGAAGGTGAAACAAGGGCTGCAGCAGAGCAATGCTTCATTGGAAACGGCTCAGAGTTACAACCACAAATTAGAAATGATCAGATGCAAATTCTGGCAAAGTCTCAAAACATCTTCAAAAGACAAAAAGGACTAAGTGTCTACTAGCAAGATAACGAACAGAAAGAACAATCTAGTAGACGGCACGCTAAAGTCCTCAAAAGACAGACTACAAAAACAACAGAAATGATGAGTCTTATGGTGTCTTTTGAACTTTAGGGATCAGTAATTGGCATCTTCGGGCACTGAGAATTGAAATAGAGCGAGGATCCTCGTACATCAAATGATCCACCTCAAAATCTTTTAAGCTTAAATGGCTGAGTGGAGGCAAACCTCAATCTACAGGATGGGTGATTGAAAAGTCCATGTGTACAGTGCAGTTATAAAACCAGAACCTTGCTGCATGATTTTGAACTCTTGAACATGGTTATGTCCCCAGTCTGTAAATTATGCTAGGAATGGAGACAGTGCATAATATGCTTGAGACACATAGGCTCCACATGGACTGAAAACAGGCAGAACCATATACACTGTATAATTTTGGCAGGCAGATTGTTACCTTGCTGCAGTGGCAAATGTCAATGTGCCTTGGGATGGAAAAATGTCTGTATTTAACTACTCAAAGATGAAATGAGCAGACGTGCTGTTCAAATAAACTCATACCTGAAGTAAACAGCTGAACAGGTTTACGGGCAACGTCTGAATGGGCGACTATATTGCAACCAATAAAATACAAAATATCTGCAATTCTACAGCAAGATACTTACGATTCAGGGAGAGCTCTATAAAACAGGAACCATATAATTAAAAAAACCTTAATGATTGATGTAGATAAGGTTTTTTTAAAAACATTACGTGAATCCTCCAACTACTCTTGAGGATACATTACGAAAGTCAGAAAGCTAAAGATGATCACCATTCTGCAGAAATGCCTCAAGGTATGCAGAGAACCAGAATCACTCTAGCTGCCGATCAAGAGCAGAGGCGTTCGGGGCATGGAATGCTATTATCATGTGTGTTCTGCTGGAGAACCACCGCAGTAATGTATGGTCCGAGAAGGTGCAGCGGTCTAAAGAAATGCAATTCGAACAAAACCCAGATGTCCCCAAGGAACAGAGGAGTACCGAACAGAAAGTGCCCTGGTGGAGTTCCACTTGAGTGCCCACAAATGATAACCAACAGCCTATAAGCCTGAAACAATGTTACCCTTAACATTACCTGAGAAACTGGTCACTGGTTGTGCCACAGTGCATGAAGGAGTTGGCTATGACAGTGGCTGTGTGGCAGACTGAATTCCGTACTGCATCCTAAAGAAAATCAAGAATAAAACAGGTATTTGACAAGGCAGTTTCTGGATATCAGTAAGGGAACAGACATTACTAACATAAATGAGAATCAAACATACCACGCCCCATATCTAACTCCCACAAAGGCATAAACCTCGGTTGACATTTCTATTTAAAAATAGATGTAAGACACTCGCGCTAGTTGCGCTTTAATCTTGTAATTGAATTTGATATTTGTGTTTTTAACTGTTTTAAATGTATTGCTGGCACATTGCACTTTTGGGCATTTTGTATGTAGGGCCCCTACCTCAGCTGTTCTTTGCCTCGTTGCCTCCTACTCCGGTCCACCGCGGGCTCGCAAGTTTGTAGTGGAGAGTATAGAGGACTGCCGGCTTCTCTACTTCCGGCTGCCTCTGGGGGAGGAACAAGCGGGTTAGCGCACTAGCGCCAGCTTACTATTTAAACCTGGCGTTTCCGTCGTGCAGCGGACGCGCCGCTGGCGCGCCAAAAGCAAACCCGTCTGCGCCCGTCCGCGCATGTTCCGCGGCCAGCGCCAGCCATGCTGCTGGATGCCCCTCCGGTGTCCGAATCCTCTGGTCCAGGTCGCAAATTCTTGAAGTAAGAGATAAGTGTTGTAGTGCCCCGACCTTATGTAAGTTCATTGGGCCTCTGTCTCAATTTAAATGTGCCACTTGTCCATTCACTTTTAAGCCTGATCCAGTCGCCCCTCCCAGACCACACCCAATGCGCCTTGGACCAGCAAAGGAGCAAACTGGTCTTCCACCCTTCATCAAAGCCTGTCTACTTAATTGTAGATCGCTACCTCGTCATTCAGATGACATCTGGCTCTCCCTTGCAACTCATGCCTGGGATATAATGTTTCTTACTGAAACGTGGGTTAGGGACTTTTCTAATCCCGACCTCAATCTTGCCATCCCCCCTGAATATCGTTTTGTGGGAATAAATAGGGCTAACAACAAGGTGGGGGGTGGGATTGCAGTGATCCTACGTTCGGGCTGGGATAGTTCTTCCAGAAAAATCCCTAATATCAGCCCCTTAGAAGCTATGTATTTCAGCATTTCTGCGGCATCGAATATAGCCATGGCTGGAATTCTTACTTACAGACCCCCCAGCTCCCCGCCTCAACATCTCACAGATTTTTATAATATTGAGGCTGCCCCGTCGCTTAAACACACACACTCTTTATAATCCTTGGTGATTTTAACTTACATGTGGATGATACTCATTGCACTAAAGCAGGCCAGCTCTTAGAAACTCTGGAAGGCCTTAATCTAACCCAGCAGGTTAGAGGCCCTACCCATCGGGCCGGCCATATGCTAGACTTACTGTTTACGAACAACCCTAATCTGTCCACGACATCGCCTATACCGCTTACATGGTCAGACCACTTTCTCATCCCGTTTAGTGTGGCTACTCTCTCTCAATCAACTAACTCATCTTTGGCCCGGGATCAAAGTAGGAAATGGTTTAAAATCACTTGTAACACTTTGGCCCCCGCCCTTTCTCGCACCCATCTGCAGTTGGGGGGGGATTTGGAACTAGATGTACCTAATTTCAATGATTGGCTCTCCTCTGCCCTCGATTTGGTTGCCCCCGTGCAACCTATTGTCTCCTCTAGACAAAAACCATCTGCCCCCTGGTTTACTCCCGCTCTGCGCGCTGCAAAAAGTCGGTGCAAGAAACTCGAACGGAACTGGAGACTATCCTATGATACGGAGGCTAAAACAATTTACAGAGCTGCGATTAAGAATTTTCACAAACTTAAGCGCTCAGAAATGAGAGAATATTTTGTCAAGAAGGTGAACTCCGCTGGTAATGCTTCAAAACCCCTTTTTAAAATTGTGAAAGATTTTACTAAACCATCCGTACTTTCTAGCATGATTCCCCCTACTCAGGAACTCTGTAATGGACTGACTTCTTTCATGACAACATTTTAGACATTTACTCTACGTTTGGCCCTACCCGGGATTGCCCAGTTCCAAACTCAGTGGTAACCAATAGCGGCTCATTCACCACCTTTCTCCCGATCTCCACTGAGTTAGCACTTCAAAAATTGCTAGTCTGTAAATCAGGCTCCCCAAGGGACCCCTGCCCGGCATCATTATTTAGCTCTTTAGCCCCCCTCATTATTTCTGCTTTGAACTTGATTTGGAACACCTCCCTGCGAACTGGGGTTTTCCCTTCGACCTGGAAACAGGTCATGCTAATACCCATTGTAAAAAAAACGGATGCTGATCCTTCTGTTTTTAAAAATTACCGCCCCATCTCCCTTCTACCTAAACCAGCCAAAGTCCTGGAAAAAGTAGTCCAGGAGCAATTATCCAGCTATCTTGAGTCGTGCCATTTTTTACACGACTCACAGTCCGGGTTTAGATCCGGATATAGCACAGAGACCACGCTGCTGGAGGTTTCTGAAACCATTCGTGAATGTGTGGATGCAGGTGAAGCAGCGATGCTGGTGTTTCTCGACCTGTCCGCGGCATTCGATACGGTCTCTCATGCTATTTTGCTTGAGAGACTACTCAGCCTCGGGATTTAGGGTACCCCTCTATCCTGGATCAGATCCTTTCTAAATGGCCGCACTCAACAGGTCTCCCTTCAGCCATTTGTTTCCGAGGAGAAACCACTGAACTGTGGAGTCCCTCAGGGCTCCGCGTTGAGCCCGCTATTCTTTAATATATATCTCTCTCCTCTGGCCTCAGTGGTAGAATCTTGTGGTGTTAGAGTGATTTCCTATGCTGACGACATACAACTGGTGTTCTCATTTAGGGATCACTCTGAAGAAACCTTCTTAAACTTCAGACGCTGCTTGTGCAACATCTCCACCTGGATGGCATTAAACACGCTTAGGCTCAACTCTGATAAAACCGAGGTGTTGTTCTTTAATCAAAAAAACCCTCCTCCACCCCTATTATGGTGGCCATCGGAGCTGAACCCCCCTCCGGAACCTGTGGACTCAGCCAGGAATCTTGGATTCCGGTTGAACGAGTTATCTTGTAAATCGCAAATCGAACAGGTTTCCTCTGCGTGTTTCGGTAAATTGCACATGATTCGCAAAATTCTCCCTTTTCTCCCTCGGGAAGCTCGCCAGACCATTGTCCATGCCCTGATCACCTCACATCTGGACTATGCTAATAGTCTGTACGCTGGGGCTCCTGCTTACCTGATCAAACGCTTACAGATCGTTCAAAACGCGGCGGCCAGGTTGATCTATAACATCCCATACCGCCACTCGATCTCTCCCCACCTGAAGAAGCTCCACTGGCTTCCAGTGACCAGGCGCATTCAGTTTAAGTCACTGGTTTTGGCTTTTCGAGCAATGCAGGGTCAGGACCTGGCCTACCTTAGAGCTCGACTTAAGCATGCTCAGTCTAACCGCTCACTCAGATCAAACCATCTTCGCCTCTTGGTGACTCCCCCGTTTTCGCCGCTCCAGAATGGGTGGCAGACCTTTCGCAGTGATCACGGCCAAAGCCTGGAACAGCCTGCCATTGTCCTTGCAGATGGCTGAATCTGAATCTATTTTCCGACGTGACTTGAAGACCTGGCTGTTTTCCAACTCTTAGCCCTCTATGAGTACCCGCATCTACCGCCTGTCCTAGCGCCGGGACACCCCCGTTGGGGGTAGCTGTGCGCTTTACAAGCTTCAAATAAAATAAATATTTCATCTGAACACCTTCAGAATGACCTTCAGTGTAAGGTAATATACTACTAAGCTCCACCAATTCCTAGAGTGACAGCCAAAGAACTGCAAAACGCAAAAGTGCTAAATACCATGAATTCCTTTGTTCTGACAATTCATACTTATATTTTGATAATTTGAAATTCTAAGAATATCCAGGATCTTCAAGGGCATCATACAGCCATTAAGCCATGGGGAGGTCTTGCACTTGGACTGTGCTGAGAAATAATTTCCTACACTTGCCAGTGTACTCCATACAGGTACCAGCTTCAATTATTGGGCTTAGTTATCACCTACTGAACTCACTAATCTCGTCACTTTCAAAAAAATCTAAATTGTGTCTCAGAGCACTCCAAACTATTCACAATCAGGGGTTTAATGCTTACCAAGTGATATATACATAAAACAAATGCATCAAGTGCACGTGAACAGGAGTTAAGCAGCAACTAGTTATTCACACCTTCAACACCCCACAACTTTGAAAAAGTAAACATCGCCCACAGCATCCTTTTAGATCAGCTGCCAAAGGCAACACAGCCTCGATTTCTAAGTATTGTAAGTAACTTGGGGAATGGTGGAGCGCGGCACTGTGTCAATGCCAATCAACTGTCAGGAGCTGCAAGATGAGGTCCAAGACTTCATTCCTTCTTTACCAAATCATCAGTTTTGTTAGCTCCATCAAAAATGTGGGCTCATAGCATAGTTTCTGCACCTAAAACATGCCAATTATAGATAGATTAAGATTTAATGACAGACTGGAATCTCACCACTAGCTGTGTAGACGACAAAATGGGCAAGCAAAGAGACTGGTTTATCACCCCGCCGTGACCCTACAAGACTCATTTCACACTAAACAGGAATCTAACGGAAGTGGACCATTACAGTAAACATCACATATGGCCTCTTGAGCAGGAGGGGGCTCACCGAAGATGAAGCAATAAGACTGAACTCCAGTTTCATTACTTGGGATAGTTTGTCAAGGCCTCAAAAACTAGTGGAGCAGCTATCCCCAGTAAAGAGAGCTACATACGGGATTATTTCTACATTCACTCTAGCTCGGAGACTACATTCTTCTCACAAAAAGAATCAACATTTTTGTGACACAAAAAGGTTATCCTTCTCTTCAGAAATCTACAAACTCTATGTGGTTCGGTGTAATGGTTTAGTGGTGAACATTCCCTTGTCATTTGCACCTTTACTGTATGGAATCCAGTAGTATGTAGTGGTGGACAAGTTGCAGTGGAACACGAAATGAAATACATGGTGTCAGAAATGGGTGTGTGCTCTCTGCGCCAAACGTTGGCACTGAGATATTTTCCATTTTCACAGGCCTATGGAACCTTTCTCAAGGTGGCACAGATCAGACCTCATAACAAAATCTGCAATAAGGGTTCTTCACAAATCCTTCCACTAGTACTAGGGAACATGGTGAACATGAAAAAGGGACAGAGTGTACAACCATTTTTTTTTTTTTAACCAAAAGACATCCTAGAACGTGTATCAAAGCACCAAAAAGTCAGGGTTTAGTTCTGCTTTGTAAGCAGTAATCCTGGTTGTATAGGCACACATGTTGAGACTGCCCGCTCTTGGTGCCACATGGAGGAGGGGAAAAAAACGGGAAAACCACTTTCCTCCCCACCAGCATCTCCAAGAACACCACAGCTGCAGATTCAGCTTAGGACACCTATACATTCAAACTGCTTTGCTAATATCTCATCCTATACAGGCATTTGAAATATTCACAAGACCATCAACTTTACTTAGTGTGGCACTCTTTAATGATTGAACCTTTCTTGATATAAACCTGTTGCTATCATGTTAAACACGGTGTTAACTAGTAAAATTGATGCATCAGGTAGGTACAGCAGCAGTACTTTGCAGATCATTACCTTTGTGTTTTTGAGGATCATTAGGTCTGTGTTGTTGTTCCGTATTAAAAACTGCAAGTGTAACTCAATGGCCATCTCTCCACTTAGGATTTTAATCATTTTAGAGTTCTGATCTTTGGGCTCCGGGACCTGCAAAAAAGAATATGACAACTTTCAACACACAAAATAAAAAACTATGTCATCCAAAAGGTGAAGGATCGAGGTGACGGGGAAAAAAAAAGGAGACCATAGCTAAATAGAGGGGTGCCTTTACTCTCTAGGGATACCACTAAGAGGACGGCTGTGAGCATTTTATTGGGGTCCCATGGCAGTCACTGGGGAATAGCGGTTAGAGCTACTGCCATTTACCACAGGTGTCTTGGGCCACAATGCTATTATACTGAAACTAAATGACCAGTCCTAGTTACAGCGCTCGGCTCGCTCAGGGTAACGGAGTAGAACTTTCAAAAAGTACTGCAGAGGAGGTGGAGGGGGCATTAGAAACTCAGACACAGTTTAACACTTTAGACAACAGTTAATAATGCATGCCCTGTGGGTATTCATCTGTAATAAAGTTATTCTCTCCATAAAAGTCAAATTAAGGCACACTCAAAAATAGTTGACAAAAAGAAAACTGAAAGTACCCAGCACATTCTAGGCGAAAGAACCAACCTGAAAAGTTATTAAAGCTTCCTCGCGTTAGACAAGTTTGCCTCCAATGATAATTATGGGGAACTTAAGAGTCTGATACCTATTGGGAAACATTACTGGTGCTCAATCTCCAAGGCATGCAACAGTTGTACCAAGATAACTGCAGAATTAAAGGCCGGGATATTAGAGTATGATTACTATTAGAGATAGCATGCATGTGGTATCTGTACAGCGCAAACCTAGTCAAAAGGCAGTGGAGCCCTGTTCAGGCTCAAAAGCAAGCAGGCACTCAAAAAGTGATAGGAACAGCAGCTGGTCACTGGACTGTTACTGCATTGTCACGTAGGGATATTTAAAGAGATGAGTATTCAACCCTTGCCTAAATCAAAGCAGCGTTGCAGTGACACTTATGACTACGGGGAAGTTGTTCCAGATCGTGGCACCATAGATGAAAGAGGACCACTGCCTTGTTTTGTATTTTTATACACTTTCTAGTGTCCAGTCTGATGATGGCCTGGCATTTGTCATTTGTGAGAGGTTTATGAGGGCTGAACGATTAAACAACTGTTGCTATGGATACAAATAAAAATAATGGCGGACTGACAGGAGATTGCCAAAAATATGCGTTGAATACAAACACATGGGTTCAAATGAGAAATGTTATGATTAATTCACTTGGGAGCTATTGTCGTTTCCAAATGACATACAAGCAAGGCTATGTTGTAGATCCCTTGCCCCGCCATACTTTAGCAGATCTGCCTACTAGCCGGTTGTAAGGAAAGAGGTTTCACCAAGGATAAGTAACGACAACGGATGCAGTCCTTGAACATTTTAGTAAATTTTAAATTAAGAGGACTGGAAAAACAACTTAACACACTGGAGATAAAGGCTGCACATACCCCTGCGGTTACAATTCAAAACACAAAATGTGTGCCAGGGAGAGGAGTTTGGGAAAGTGTACTTTACTTACACACACACACAATAGTTAGAGAAGGTTTGCTCATACTGTTAACTGTGCATCCAATTTACAACAGTCTCTAAGATGTATGGATTTATTTCAATTGATGCTCTCATTTAAGTTAAAAATGAGACCATTCTTCAGATTACCTCCTGTGGAGCTCCACTCCCAGTAGCAGACGATGGCAAGTGGGGAAAAATATTTATATGTAATTACATTTCACCGTCTGGGATATTCTTTCTGAATTTATAAATGGTGGAAAATCAATGTGCAAGTGTGGGGGCTCCACGAGGGATTCTGCAACTGTAGATAAACAACTAATTATGAACTTGGGAGAGCTTTGCTTGATGGAGTAAATGAAATCTCAGGGAAAGGGTGTTCCGGTGCAAATAACACTCCTAAGGGTGCTATTCATGTTAAATTCGGCACAGATAACACCTTCACAGTGCTTAGTTAACATATTTAATTAAATGCTTTATTTTAGAGTTGCAACCCTATGTGTGGTGGACAGAGTACTAAAGCTATTGCCCAGAAGCTATTTCCCAGGCTTTTCCATGCCTACAATATTTTGCATATGAAATTAGAAGCATAGTATCGGACTGGACAGCAAATCAAGAATAGAGCTTCATTAAAAACCTGCACAACCAAACAACGACAACAAATGAAAAGCAGTATAATTTAGCAAAAACTGTATCTGTATGTTTTTACTAATGCTTATTTATTGAGGCCATCAAGGTACACATAGGTGCTTCATTACTGCACATGTTCAGAGCAGCATTAAACTGAAACACTGCCTTATGGTAATTCCTTTGTATTGTGGGCAGATGGTTTGCCATAACTATTGCGTAAGCGAATATGCAACTGGACCCTTAATGAAATTTTTTTTGCTACAGCTGATGCTTAGGCTATGGCTGTTGGTCATTTTTAAATGTCTAATATAAAGCTGATAGCATCTGCTTTTATGGTTTGCATTACAGATGTGTGGACATTTTTTACTATTTATTCCTGAAGTTTGTCAGGCCAACACACATGGAGTTGCTTTTTTAGCAACCTGGTTTTTATGTCACCCAAACAGCCAGTTTTTGTTGCTTTCAAGAGCCTGATTACACCTGGCTCGGAAATCACTATGCAACAGGTAAACGGGCTCCGGCACATCAGAATTCCAGGTGTGGAAACACCACAGCCCAATATTTTTCCAAAACATTTCAGCTACAAAAAGCAGCCTAAAATCCCAGTTCAAAAATAGGCTGAACTAAGGAAATAAACCACGGAAATCAGTTTATGAATCCACCTATCTCATTTACTCAGGGTCGCACTTGTGACTGGGATGTCACTTTGAATGGAAAATTACAGATGCAAGTTTACTTCACAAATTGGAACGGGGCCCTAAGTGACAGTATGTAAATTAAGATGCAGTAATGTTACTATGTAAATTAAGATGCAGTACTGTTACTGGGTTTAATTGGTACTCAGTTTACCAACTTGAGAAGAATGAAAGCCTTGCTGCACCTGCATGATTCAAAATGATGCCCTGATGCTTCCACCAGATGTCAGGAGCGAGTGCTAAACACGTGGAGCCTTCTAAACGCAATGAAAACAACAAGTAATGCTATTTCAAATAAAGCTTCTCGAATGCAGCGCCAACATGGCTTTGTACTCACAGCCTCTGTTGTCTTTCCAGCAGGGGTGCTTCCAGGCTTCTCATCGGATTCCATGCTCTCACTAAAGCAAACAATGGGTAAATAACAGGAATAATTTAAGAGTAGATTCTAATGTCATAAAGGTACAACCACATCCTCTCCCATTCTATTTAAGCCTTAGTCATCAAGCCCTAACTCGCCACCTAATGCTGCATTCTGTAGAATCACTGGAAGTCTCTCAACACCATCTCTGCCGGTTGCCACAGCTTTGAAACCCTTCACTTCCATTTCCTTTCCAGGATTTGTCAACCAACCTTTGCAACCCTACTCTGGCACCAACCATTTATCAAAACTAATACTTTTCAACACATGCTCAGTCTCTGTGAAACCACCACACTTCTATTGCAGCTTGATTCTGCCAATTAAAATATTAGTGTTGTGGAAGTTTGTGTCCACACCCCTATTCTCCGGCTTCTCCCATTCCATGGCGAAGACTGATAATTAGTTTCACTCCTAGAAATGCACCAGCCCCTGCGGCTTACTCTCAAACAAGGACTGCGACAGACGAGCACAGAATTTCCCATCCCACTAAGCGCTGCACCATGCTTCAGAGCTTCTCCCACCCTTTTCTGCACATAGGTGTAGCTTGGTCTCTCCTTGTGAAGGAATGCACTAGAAATGTGTCATTCTTTCAGCACAGTAGAGCTTGGAGGCATTCACTCCTGGAGGTGTTGCATCTTACCACTCACTCACAAAAAGATCCGTGCCTCAGTCTCTGTCCTTTCCTATTCACTACTCAACTCAGGAGACTAAAGGTTGGGTTGTCCACTCAATTATAGAAGCACAATACATTTAAATGTTGTTTTATTAGTTTTAAAACTTAAAACAAAAAGCTGGTCTCCTCAAAATCCCCAATATAGCAGATCATTAAAAAAAAAAAAATATATATATATATATATATATATATATATATTATGTCCTTATATATTTGGAGGTGCCATCTTTTAACATTCGGACAGCGAGAGCTGCCTGTTGAAGGACAGTCACCATATCCTAACTTCTCCTCTCTTAAAAAGCAACACATTCAATCAATGCCCTGCCTACCTCTCTGTGCTCAATTGCTCAGATCCGGTTTGTATGCTGCTCTAGATAGCAACTGAACGGTCCCCAAATATCTTTCAGTCAGGAACCTGACAGACATCACAGATAAATACTCCTCCAATGGTTCCTGGCAGTATGCAGTGTCGCTTACCCAGTTTTTCTGCGGGACAGTTCCATAGCCTCAATGCATAGCTACTTTCTCTTGGCTAGGAGCAACATTAGCGCTTTAAGTTTACATACACCTGGTGGCACTTCTTTCAAATATCCCAAAAGTGCGCCCAGCGGGGTTTGCTGAGCTTTATTATTGCCAGTCAACTCATCAATCAGTCTCCTACCTTTGTCCAAAAGCTCACCACTGCTGAGCATCGCCAAGCAAGGTATAATAAACCTGCATTGTCCATAGTATAGCGCAAGCATTGGTCATCCTCCCGCAAGTCTATTTCCCCTAGGGCAACCGGGGTGTGGAACATTTTATGTACGAACTTAAAGTGTGCCAGGGGGGCGACAGTGCACTAGTGTGCATACAACAGTAGCACCACTGGTCATCTGGCAGATCAGTGTCAAGATCAGTCTATTACTTAGCTCTAGCCCTTGTATCTACAACAGGCGCCTTATCCTGCATGGTTGTATGCACCCAAGTAATCAGCTTCCTAGGGGAGGGCGGACGCTTGCATTACATTTAATGCGTGCAGATGAGGCAGCGACAATGGGTAAATGTGGTGGATTTTCCTGCATGTGGCACATATTCGATAATTTAGTAATACATCAAGAGGTGTACAGTTAGCAATCTCCTGAGCTTGTAGAAGTGTTATAAAGTTACCCCCAGGATAGAGCTCTCCCAGCTTAATCAGGTTCATGCAGCGAAGATGACGGCAAACCTGTGTAATTATGCAGAAGGTAAGCTTCTGGTTCTGTGCTTTAAGTATCTCATTATCAAACAATCCAAAATAGCTCGTCATCTCATTTCATCCTAAACCCACACAGTACATGCTATAGTGTCAATTTTACCAATTCAGTGTCTAGGGGTTGAGCAGAGTATTGTATTCAGCGGGCATGGGCAGGCACCTTTCAGCCCCGACTGCCACATGTGGCTGATTCAGTGGGGGTTGGATCACTGGTGCATAGAAGCAAAAGTACCTTACTCATAGCCTTGCAGCCCTTGAACCAGAGGTAATGAAGTGGTGCCCCACTGCAGATTACTCTCGGACATGGCTCTGATGTACTTCACCTCAATCTGCAGCTTCCTCTAATACAGAAGCACGTGGGACCTTCTTCTATCCATCCCTTTGTAGCTCAGAGGAACTGGACATTTGTGACCTCTATTACAGGAGCACCACACTTCATTCTCTGACTCCCACCCCTCTAATCAGAAATACTACCCCTCATGGAGCAGAATCTTCCCCATTAGTCTACAGTTGCAGGCACATCTCCACTGATGAAAAATCTAGACTTCACCCATGGGTTTCCTTCTTATGTATTGCAGACTAGAGTCCAGAATCCTCTCATATAGAAGCATAACTGCTCACACTCCTGATCTCAGACCAGGAACTAAGGGATTGCTCCCCTTGCTTAAGCAACGATCCTTGCTCTGTGGCTTTTCAAAAGAGCAGCTCTGGTCCAGGTTGTGTTTGTTCTTCCCTGTGGATGTGACATCATATATGCTGTCTTTTGGGATTAGTCCCAGAGATACCGTAGATGTTTTGAAGACCATGCAGCACCAGGCAGGCAACAGCTCTAGTCAGCGTCTTGAAGCTGGCCTGGCCGCAGCAGGCCATACAAAGGATCTCCTACACATCAATTCCCCACCAGAAGGGGCACTCCATGGTGAGAAGGCAGAATAATATTTCGGATTTTAGCCAGCAGGACTGGAGCACTGTGATTAAGTGATCATGCTGGTCGTTTCCTGCCCACCTTCCTGTGGCCACGTTGGCAAGTGAGTTATCCAGGAGACATATGCGCCAGGCAGCCCAGCAGGCTAGATCCGCCCAGTGATACGGACATCATGAGGGCTGAGGAGTACAGAAAGCATTCAAGGACTACAAGTCTGGTGTGCCTACATAGTCCCAGGTCTACTCTGTATCATTCATAAGAACTTGAGACCCCTTTTTACCACAGCCCAGAGAAAGAGGGGAAAATGTTTTTGTCTAATTAACAGTAGTATTAGAGTAAAAACACAGTGGCTGGGGCCAGCTCTACATTAAACACCGATTCTGAACCAATTGTGCAGGTACTTGGTTTCTCCTTAAATGCATTCAGTGCCCTTGGCAAAGACGTCCTAATTCCGGAAATATCAAATAACTGGGCACCAAGACTCTTTCTGACATCATAGAAAGCTTACTACACAACAGCATTTAGTCTGGCTTCTTTGACCACTTGACAAAGACCTGTAAAGAGACTCCACAGCAAAGGCCACAAGAGCCAAGAGTTCTCAAAGTTAACCAAGGGCACGCACATCTCTCCACAGAGGACAATAATGGCCACAGCAGCCCAAATTATTAGCTATATAGCACTAGACCTTGTTTTTTTTCATTTATCTAAATAAAATACCTATTCTCTTTAAAAGATAACGCTCTGGCTGTGCACTGACCTCGTCTGTAATCATTTGTGTGTCATAGTATACAGTCCTAACCCGCTGCCATTTTCCTGGAGTAACCCATGACTGGTCGAACTAGCTTTATAAAGCGACTTGGAGTCAGTTTATAAAGGGAGGAACCAGATTACGCAGCTGAAATACAATAGTACCAGAGGTTCTGGGACACCAGTGGGAAGTTAAACATGTGCGGTCCTAGGACAACAAAAAGAGACATCAGGCAGCATGTGCAAAAGATATTTAAGTTGTTATGATTCCTTGTGCTTTTCTAATAGTAGTCGAATAAAGCGAGAAGGGGTGCTTGTGTTGTGAACTTTATAAAAAAAGATTGGTCAATCTCCTATATAATTCCTAGACAACTACAAAACACACCCTCATTACACCTGAATCATTTAGAGGTCAGAAATAACGGTCAGAGAACTGTCAGATATTTTTGAAGGAAGGACTCACATCATCACACTGCTGCACCAACAATAGACAATAAATATCTACTTCTGTAATTAAAGTACCAATAAAGAAATTGGGCCACTACCAAACTGAGTTTTGTGAATAAGGCAAAGACCCTTATTTGAGATTCTGGATTTATTTGGTTGCCAATGTAGGGTTTGGGCCAGCAGTTTTACAGGACACAACTTAGGTGACGCAGATGCTAAATGTTCTGCATGTTTTGCACCTCCTGTAGTTTATTTAGAAGCACAGACAGAAGACCCACGTACATGGCATTACATTTTCTAGTCTGCAACTTCGAAGGAGGGGTGTTGCTTTCTTTTTTGTAGCTATATAGAATATGCCACGTAACGTAAAACTTGTTTCCTTTATATGAAAGAATGACAAACTACAACATTGTCAGATTCTCATATGTACAATTGTATTCTGATTCGGATGCCATGCGATGTATCTGTCTTTGATAAAATCAATAAACTTTGTGGTAAAAAAAAAAAAAAAAAAAAATCTAGTCTGCAACTTTGCAGCTCCAAAACTACTATATTTCTTCCTTCAGGTATTAGAAAGGGCATAATTCTGCAAAGTTCCTGAACTGGCTAGGGCAGGTGGCGAGGACCACATGTACCGGAGTTTCACACTGGAAGTGATTGTTTATATTAATCCCCTAGATTTTTTGAGTTTTAATAACACAGACTAGCATGGGATATGGTTTCATTTCATTAGGCCAAAACCAGGTTTTCTAACTTATATTATCCTTATAATGTAGGCTAGTGGATATTTCATCCCATTTAAAATGATATGAAAAGAACAGGAGTGCTTAGAGAGTCGCTTATATTGAAGGAGCTCTCACTGAAGTCTCTTATGTTAATCTCAGTGACAGGGACACAAGGTCTCTTTACATTGCCTCCTCACAGATTTCTCACAGTATCATTTTCTGGACATGAAGAAAATGTAACATATAGAATCTTTCTGTTGTCACCTCTCTAATGGTTGACGTGGCTGCTACCCAAGCATTTCACTTCCCTTCAGTTTTCCTATTGTGGTCGTAATGCGGCTTCCATTCACTGAATCCTTAAAGACCTCACCTTTCTTTGTCAGCTGTTGGGATGGTGCCAGTGTTGGTGGACCCTGGCACAGAGGCGATGGGGGTGCCCACGGTGTGGAGATTCTGGATCACAGAGGACAGGAACTGCTGGCTGGCACTCTCGTAGAGGTCGAAGCAAATTTGGTACGCCATCAGGAGGTTGTCTTCCTTCACCAGCTTCTCCAGGATGTCACTCACAGCCTGAGGGTCATCTAGGAAAATCAGGCACTGAGGGGGGAAGAGGTGGAAAATAAAATTAACCATGTTATAAACAGTTTGTTATAAACAGTCAGGCAACCGCCATCTAGGCCAATTTTAACCTTGACTTCAGATGCCGCCTATCAGTGACTCTGTGTGGAACTTCATGATAGGACCACTGCCAGATTCTATAGTAGTATCTAAACCCTTCCAAAAGCATAAGAAGTGAAGACTGCTGCAGGCAGCACTTTCACGGTCTCCAGAAATTCGGATTCCCCATGTGTAAACATAGAACGATGTGTAAATTAGGCCTAAAGTCAGATATTTATTTCCATCTTATTGATCACTTGAGCGCATGCAATCTCAAATTCAGTCATTTTCTTTTGTTGAGTTTGATTTTATATTACACTATTTATACTATATATAAAACTCAACTTTAAACTAAATTTTAAAAGGCCTTTAGCTGTAAGAAAACTGTCATACAATGGCACAAAGCTAAACTAATAGTGAGAAAAACGGTCTCAGGCCACACATTCACTGTATCACACCATAGCCCTCGGACACCGACTGCTATGGTCATGCCTGGCTAGAAAATTATATTTTGGCCACCTAATCATGAATGAAGCAAAGTTAATATGATTCAGCACAATGGATAAAACAAAGTTTGTGCTGAAGTATGGCTAGAATGCATGAACAACTGACACAAGCATTTAGAGGTGGCTCTTTAAACAAGCATTGCAAAGTAGTATTCATATAAAACCAGTACCATTCCAGAACAGATGTTGAAGGGCCTTATTAAAGTTAACAAGACCCATACAAAACTGGCCATACATAGCTGAAGAGTGTGAACCATTCACACAATGTGCATAGATACTTCTCCTTTGCCTGCCAACTTTTGGAAGCATATTGTGTTTTGCGCCAAGTGCAAGACTAGCCCAAGTTAAGCTCCTACACTGACGAGACTAGGTCGATTATTCTTATAGACATTGATATATGTCCAAAGAACAGGCTCCTTTAATCAAATGCTTGGATTACAGGTCAGGGGTAATTTAAGGTAACTAAGATGACTGTTCATCCTTTACTTAAAATCTGTGCTTGGTCGGAGGGCTCAAAAAGACCACACTGTCAAACTGTTCAATTGCTTGAAAATACCACCTTCCCAATGGTCCAGATTAAGACAGTATTGATGGTTTGGGTCACACTTTGTTCAACCAATTGTTTGCTTGCGCTATCATCTTCCAAAGGAAAGCTCAGTGTGACTTCACGTGTGCATAGCAGGCCGATGTTGGGTACTGAACAGGTACATACCCAGTAGTTAACCCTGTAAGTGATCCTGTAAACTTTTCTGATAGGCAGCAAAAATAATTTTCAGGTTACCTGACAAACGTTGATGAAGTCTGGCTTCTCCAGGTTCATGTAAATTTTCACCAGGACCCGCAGTACTTTGTTGCGGAACTGCTTGTTCTGCATGAGAGACATGCACAGCTTCAAGCTGTAGGCCAACATGCCTGAAACATCCCGCTGCAATGCAAATTAACACCATAACTATCAAGGAAGAGACACATGGAATCCAGAACCATTCATGAGCCTATCAAAGTAATCCTTGCGCAGAGGTTAAAAGATGAAGACAACAAGCCATTACTAATAATAGGTTTGCACAACCCAAGCTGGAGCCAAAACAAGAGGAAAATGATAAATCAAACCACCGCTAATGACTGTATAAGGAACACAAGGGAAGGAGCAAGTGTGGGAAAGCAGATTTTTAAACCTATAAAACTGAGGCCAAGTTATTTCCGATACCTCCAGGACCACTCGAAGGACACAGAAACAGACTGTATATGCAAATGACTAACAATACATTTTAAAATAGATAGCAGACTTTGCTGGTGAAGATTCCTCAAACTAGGATAAGCAGCCTCCTAAAGAGGTTTTACCAGAAACAAATTAGATACTTTAGACCCCAGTTTTATACTGAATGGTGCAGTACATAACCAAGGTTCCAATTCTGGCAAGATCATATTGGGTGATCCACAAAAAAGCATAATCTGCCTGTGCTTTATCAGCCATAAACTGGCAAGCCTTAGAGATTACTCAGTTCATTCAAGTACTATCCGCATTAGAAGATTCCAGAGATGCTTGGCTTACTTAAAAGAACATCACCAAAACCAGAGCCTGTGCAGAACTGACAAACATAACGGCTCCATGATACCTTACTAGGCCAGGTGATCTGCTTGCTTTAGAGGCTCGAGGACTGCTTTACTAATGGTTTATGGCTCTTTACTGCATGGGATCACACTCCTCATTATTAGCATCACTAGGCAATAAAAGTGAGGCAAAACTGTCCTGTACAGAACAGAACTCCTTATGAGCTGCAGTCCAATGGCTAGAAGGAAAGGAGAGCAGGTAAAAATATCATGAAGATGAAGAAGAAAGACAGGCCAGGGAAGAACACTAGGCTAAAGTTCAGGGACAGAGGAGAAATTTTGCCAAGGAAGGATGCAGAAGAAGCATACTTACCGACTCGAGGATGGTCTTCTCAAAAACATCAAGCCGACGTGTTTCAAGGGCAATACCAATAGCCTGCTTGTACTTGTGGTCATCCAGGCAGCGCTGGAACATTTTGTTTACTATCCCTTCTAGCCGCTTATCCACAGCCTTTTTTTCTTCTTCGGGCAGCTCTGCGTTCTCCACACATTGCTTTGTATAGTGGTCGATGCATTTTGCTTGGGGTAAAAGTAGAAAAAAAAACTCCAGGTCAATTTCATGTGAAAACTTCACAGTAATGGAAGCTAACAACTATTTCCCAGTCCTCTTTTTGAAGAAGATTCCTTCCAGCCCATCGATGTAACAGACTCACTTGCACCCACAAATCACCGGTCCACCCTCAGGCCAAAGATGATCTCACTGCAGCCCACTGCCCCAACCCAAAGACCTTCTCGTTCATGCAGCTCCACCAACAATGCCTTATCCTCGTGCATCCGCCCGAGGCACCAAGCCCATAAAAACAACTTGTTACCCCACATCACAACACCAGGACTCACTCAAAGGCCACATCTTAGGACCACCAAAACTAACTAGCCTTTGGCCATACATTATGTGGGTCTGGGGGTACATGAAGACTGGTGCCCCAGCCGATCGCCTCCAACTGGAATGTCCACACTGATACCCGCAATATTCCGAGGTCTCACAACCACCAAAACCCAATCAATCTCCATCCTCTTGATAGAAATACTTCCCGGGCCATACATACCTCACCTCCTTGTCATTGTACCACAACATACCTCACCCCAACCAACAACCAGAATGAGACAAACCAAATTCCTTTCCCTGCCAATCAACAGCCTGCAGCACCCAGCTATCCTCCCCTCAATCAAATTTACAATGTTTCAACATCTGGAATTGAAGGTCAATTGCAAAAAAAACCAAGCCAAGATAGAGCTCCCCATCTCTCCCGACCCCGGCTCAAGTAACCGCGCCACGATCTCCCACCCACTCCCTTCCACTTGCCACCCCAGGCTGGTAGCAGTAAGGCTACATACACTCAGAGGATGCCCAAAAGTTCATTGTGACTAAACCCCTGAAAATTGTAGAGACCACATGAGACAAGTCCATTTTAACGAGTAATGTCATTAGGAGGCAGATGGTCATGCCAAAGGAAAAGCCACAACCATGGAGGAGAGAATCTAGGTGCCTAAGCAAGGAAAGCCTAGCAGGGTGCAAAATGGGAAGAGTGTATCTGATGAAGATTAGCTGAACAGGATATTGCCGATGCCAAGAGGACAGAAGGGGCTCCAAGTACTGTCCATTACAGTGGACAACAACCCACCCTTAACAGACTGCAGACATGGGTGGGACTATTTCATGGAGGACATGACCCATTCCAACACTCATTTGAGGTCAAACCTCACCTCAAGATGGGCCCAGAAACCAAACCGAGAACTCCCAGTCTTAACTCTTATCAACGTACCAAAAAAGGCTGAGCTAGCGTGCAATGTGGCAGCAAAGCGACATGTTAGAGCTGAACCAAACACCAAAATTTAACAAAACTAGTACTATAGTGAGACAACTTATCACTAAAGCCGAATGCGCGCCCATGTCATAGAAGGAGCAGGTGTAGAAAAAGACGAAAAAAAAAAAAGATTTCTAGATCAAACCACACACCTTCAGAAATGGGAGTATTTCAGACTTCAGTAGGCCCCAGGTCACTGACCAAGACTTAGAGACCTGGGTCACTAAAGAAGAAGTAGTAAGTAATCAACAGTACTACGTTCAAATAAAAAAAAAATGTAAATAAGAATGCATGTAATTCTTTAACTATTCAAGCACTCACTCACTTAGCAAGCAAGAGTTGGCGGAGACAAAAGCAACAAGGCACAGTTGGCTACAGAGACATTACCTATAATCGTCTCCACATATTCTGAATTGTCATTGACGTTGAAGAGGTCCCCAGCTCCGAGTGCATAATTCAGAGACTCCTCAAAGGCTCCCAGGTGATAGAACACTTTCGAAGCAACCAGGGCAGCAAACTGGCGGCTCCTGAAGTTCTCATCCTCATACAACACCTCGCTGCAAAACATAATTAAAGGGATTGTACAAGGTACTCTCACGATTCAGCATCGCCATCTGCAGGCAAGCACTGGCTACTATAGAGTCACCAACTTACATTTTATCCACAGACTCCGAGATCTCAGCCCAAAAATCATTGACAACTGCATTCAACTTGTGGAGCGCAAATTCCTGTGGATCAGACAAAAAAAAAAAAAATTAGAACAGGAAAGTTTTAAAAAGCTGCAACAATCTCAAAATGCAGCAATGAAGCATCAAATAATCCCTTGTTCGCCAACCTGCTGTACCTCCCACCTCCATGCTATGGATTACAGTTTGATAGGATGATACTCGGCTGCTAGACTTGTGACAATACTGTACGTCGAGAGGATGCAACAGAACGTACACCAAGCAGTCTATTAGCCTATTCAGGCCCCAACTCTGTTCTCTTTTGACCTGTGCAAATAATTAGCAACATCGGCCTAAGGTGTTTAGCCCTAAAGAAAAATGATTCTCCCAAGTATCAAAAACCTCAAAACTGGGGCAAATCACAGTATGGAATGTAAAACTGAAAGGTTTATTATTTCAGCAAATTGATCTAAAATAGCAGCGTTTGCCTTACTCGTCTCAAATATATACCAGCATTTGTAAAGCGCACAGCTACCTCCGGAGAGGTGTCCCGGCGCTGGGGGCCCTCGGGAAGATTAAGCGAGCTATTGCCCAGAGTCACATGGTGCTGGGCTAACCTGCCGCAGGCACCCTGGCCGCTGCGCCACACCTCTTCCTCAACCAGTATGCTTGTCTCTAGGCACATCAGGTATACTTCGTAAGAAAGCTAAATAAACCTCTGCCAGAGCACTTGTACAAGACAGGCTTTATCACTCACCGATGCGGGTAAGAGAAACAGCCACAGATATTTAGGCAAGTATCCATCATTAGCCTATGAGAACGTTTTAAAATTCAACTGCTGAGACCTTGAGAACATACAAATTGAAATGTTTTAGAAAGCCAGGTTGAAATTTACAGACTATATTAGTAATTCCCATCCAACAATATGTGTTCATTAGTACAGAACTAAACAACAACTAATGAATAATTAACTTCAAACAGTGCATGAAAAGTCCCTGGATGGCTACATCTGGCAGAACGGTGTCTAAATATCACAAAAGGTTTCTTATCACACCTCAGCTTGTTTCAACACAGCAAGCTGAGGGAACTTCAAAGGCAGCAAGTAAAACAAAGGTTCAGATAAATGTAAAAATAAATCGGACCCTGCCAGAGTCCGGATTACGCTCTCATATGTCGGTCAGCAGAGCTCCAGAGGAGGTGAACCCCAAGCGCAAGACCAACCACTGCCTTTTTCTTTTCATATGCTGCCTTCAAAAGAAAATTGATCTCAGATTCCCGTTAGCTTTCGGTTGTCAATCAACTATCCTAGTACGGAAACTCCGACACAAATTACATTGCTTAATTTAACTTTCTTTTTTTGCAATATACCCATACTTCTGAAGGAAGCCACTTATTTTCTAAAATATGGGATTGTTTTACTTCTCAGGTTAGATGTGAATTTCAAAGCAAACTTGGTGATTTCTTAAACTTTTTTGCGTGCTTCTTGTTCACATTGTGGAACCTACCTTGAGTTGAGGCTCTTCCTCATCCAGAAGGGATATAATGCCAGCTAGAAACAAAGAAATAGGAAGAACAGTGACTAAAAAGTACATGCAAGTCAATCAAATACCATGCATTGAAAGATCATCAATTAAAGGTTATTAAACCACAGTTAATTTCCAATCCTATCCAAACATTCAATTTATAGTAGCTTAATCTGAAAACAGTCTAAAAATGTAGTTTGTACAGGTAACAATTCATTCCAACCACCACTTGAAAGTATGGGTGGGGGAGGGGGTTTGAAATTGTTTATTAACTAGGAGGACTTCTTCGATGCAGCCTTAAATGATCAATTTAAAACAGTCTAAACTCAACTGACTCCTTAGACTCTTTCTCCCATCATGCTGTTCATCATGGAGATATAACACAATTTCTGGCATTTCCTTTGATATTGATCTATACTAGACAAATAGACTTCTCACGCTCCTTAAAACACACACAAACACACAAGTAGCTCGTCCGACATATGTTAGCGTGATGTACTTGAAAGTTTTGAGAGTAACATAGCTGGAGAGTAGCGGTTCCAAAGTTAAGGAAGCAACAGACCCTCCCCAACCTATCAGCAGCATTAATGTCATAAAACAGAATGTCCGCTAAACGTTGCATATTAAGACTAATATAATAGACACAATTTTAACTCTTGTCAAATTTATCATTATCTCAAATGTATTTTAGACCGGTTATCTTTATATGTCTTTTTTCACATTTGTTTCCATACACTATAGCTCTTAGGGTCTTGTTCCCGCACAAACATAAAAAATGTGATAATAAGGCCCTCTTTCCTTGAGATATGCAGTGCCCTGGGGAGAGAGGCTGCTGTGGCAAGTCTGCCTAAACCACACCTCGGTGCAAGACTAGCCTCTATCATTCACAGACCGTGGGGCACAGGTCTTCTCACTGACAGGGAGTCACACTAAGCAGAGCAGTCTCTTCGCTGGCTTAAAGTCTCACTCTCTGGAGAACGGTCACACTCACTAGCAGTGAATGTAACTTGCCTGAAAAGTCTCACACCATTGAGACCTGGGAGTCTCACTGGACAAGACTCGCTTACTGCGTAGGAGTTTCAAACCAAGCAGACCACTCATGTCATGAGACCCCTTCCTCATTTAATACAGGTCTCATGCAATTAAGCACTGTGACATTTAAGAGTTCCGACGTGTTCCAACCCTGACATGAGTAGGTTATCCAGATCGGTCTATAGTCTTTGCATTCAGGTGCTTGCAGTTCTGCTTTTCTAATAATACATGCAGGGCTACACGCCACAACATGCAAAGAAGAAAAGAGGGCAGGAGAAGCCACTTGCAAACCTCAGGACTTTGAATCATTACTCAGCAACTAGTAAAGCTCTGCATAGCGTAGATAGCGATTCCTGTTCAATGGAGGTGAGGGTTGGAGTTTTTATTTTTTTTAAAGTCAATCATAGACAATTGTGCTTTCTTCTACCTTTCTACTCGTCACAGAATGGAGTAGCAATGTTCTTCTGTAGATTATTATATTTTCAAGTCTATAAATATACAATGGCAAGAATTCTGACAGTTTTACACGACCTTCGGGACAAGGTGATAATGATGGCTACTGTCTATGCCCCAATATAACTGGAATAACAGAGGCAGGAATGATACAAATAAGGGATTGCTCCATAAATAAACTTATAAGCATTCCATCAACTGACCTTTGCATAGAAAATAAGAGATGAAAAACATGAAAATAATGGAAAACTCAAAGAAATATGATAAAGACAAAAGCAATAATCACATAATCACAGAAGGAAAAACAGAAGCATGCAAAAAAGAATATATATGCAAGTGTTCAGTTGAGAATTGACATTCATGTGAATACTCCAGAAAAAAGAGCTTTAAGAATAAATACTAAGAGAGGGGTTCTGGATCCACCTTACTGCGGTATTTAATTGGGCACTAGTTGTGTGCTGTCACCAGAAACTCTTACTGGCCCTTGAAGGGAGATCGCTAGCCTAACAGGGTCACTGCAGCAGCATGCAATTGCAAACCCGCCACAATGAAGCAATAGTATTGGCTGAGCAGGGATTCCGACACAATGAAAGCGGCTCACGAAGTTACTGCAGAGTTTTATAAAAAAGTAGCGAATTGACAGCTTGATATGCTGTGGGAGATGGGGTTTGACTGGGCCGATCTGCTGTTAGCTGGGGCTGGCCTGTTATTAACATCGAGGGCAGTTTAGCCCAGGGGGCTCCAACCAGTCGATCGCGAGCTCCCAGACACCTTCAGAGTAGCTCACAGCCTTGAGTTCATTTATAAAAAAGCACAAGGCCATATTTTCCTTTTAAAGTGAAGGGACGGCTGTGCTTATTTTACATTATTATCATCAGGCTGCAGATAGCAGGGCCTGATAATGAGCAGTGCGCAGCCAGATTTATGACCCAGGCTGCAGATAGCAGGGCCTGATAACGAGCAGTGCGCAGCCAGATTTATGACCCAGGCTGCAGATAGCAGGGCCTGATAACGAGCAGTGCGCAGCCAGATTTATGACCCAGGCTGCAGATAGCAGGGCCTGATAATGAGCGGTGCGCAGCCAGATTTATGACCCAGGGCACAGAGGTGAACAACTGAAGCACTGAGGTATTTAACTTTTAAATACAATTCCTTCTCAACTCAATATTGGAGCGGTGAGAAAATGGAGGTTTCTGAATGCTTTTAAATGGTAGAAAATTCAAATGAAAAGTTACCTAAATGAATAAGTTAACACTTCATTTTAATTTTCTCCCATTTCAAAGTGTCGCATTTACAAACAGCAGGCCCCTTGCTCCCAGTGGCCAGTAGACACTGTGCCATAACTGAAAAATACAGCCAGTTTTTTTTAAATGGGAGAAATTTAAAGTGCAGAAATATGTTCCATATTATCACAATTTTTTGCAGAGCATTTTTCTGCACTTTAAATTTCTCTCATAAAATTTTTAAAAAAAAGAATTGCTTGCAATTGTGTTATATATGTAACGGTGCCACATATGGCGAAAGGTATGTCCTGTGCTGCAAGTACATACGACACAGGCTCTTAGTCACCCATAAAAATATATCCCATTCATATGCACGTTAGGCATCTCCAAAAGCCACGCTCTCACTGACACACACAGCAGCCTTTTCATAGTGCCCCTAGTCAAAGTATTTTGTTCATACCATAGCATCTGGCTCTAAGAAGAATAGGCTTAAAGCCAAGGACGCTGGGAGTGGCAGTGCCTGGTAACAATGCACAAGGGGCTTGGCCTTCAGTAGCTCACAATGATTTTCACTGATCAGAAATAGCTCTCACTATGGATCTGTTGGTTCAGGCGACGGTCAATGGCGATGTGTGCCCTACATTTCAGCTCCAGCGTGGCACCCGACAGAGTTGTCCACTCTCTCCCTTAATATTTGCTCTTATTTTGGAGCCCCATGCGGCATGGATCAGACATGACCCTTTGGCACAGGGCGACTGGGAAGATAAAATCTCCCTTTACGCAGACGACATTCTGCTCCAAGTGTTCAACCCAGCCTTCATGCTCGATAGAATTCTGCAAATACTTACCCAATTTGGTAACTATATGAGCTACACCATCAACTTGAAGAAGTCCCTAATATATATCCTCCATGGAGACGTGCCATGTCTGCAAAGGGACTATGAGGCTAGAGTGGTCCGAGGCAGGTTTCGATATTTACAAATATACACTGACCCAAACGGTGTTCTATGTTAACAACATATTGCCGCCGCTTGCACACCTTAGGCATGATGTGCAGCACTTGAGGGCGCTGCCCCTGTCATTGCTTGGCAGGATGGCTCTTTTCAAAATGAGGGCACTGCCTCGTTTTCTTTAGGCGCTACACAATACCTCATACCCAGTCCTGATTTCATACCTCAAAGAAATCGAAGGTGAAATGCATGCGCTGCTCTGCAATGGAGTCCATCCAAAAACTGACCAGAGGTTGGTATGACGGTGGCATTGCCCTCCCAGACATTCAAAAATAATATTGGGACACGCAATGAACCGCAGTTAACTACTGGGTGCACCTCCTGATGACTGAACTGGCATACCGGGTGGATAGATTTGCAATGCACCCGGAAAGGCTACCTTAGGGCTATATATAGTGGATTATGACACACAGCTTTCAAAGACCCAACAGCAGTGACACTGAACATTTGGCATGCAACTCTCCGGGCACTTGGATGGAGGGACAAAATAACTTAGGCCACCCCCTATGGGACACAGCTAGTAAAGGTACCTTAAGGACACAGCCTGGCTTCGGTAAGTGGGATCTCATTGGCCTATCAAGGGTAAGAGACCTATGGGTACAGGAGGGGCATCATCCCTTTCACAGACTTGCAAAACAAGTATAAACTAGCACCCACTAAAACTTACCTTTACCTCCTGATACAACATGCACTGCATAAGGCACTACCAGCAGGCACGGTGCTCCCGAGGCTTCCCCTTTGCAGGACAGGGTACTTGACACCCAAATACCCTGTAGGGTAAGCTCACCTTCTTAACAAAAGGCAATTAACAACTCACCTGCCATCCTGGAACACTTAAGGTCACAATGGGAGCAGGATCTGGAAGGTCTTGAAGATGACAAGAGGCCCCTAGGGAGGTGGCCATACGGTCCAGAATCAGTTTGGTACAACTAAAAATATTACATAGGTCCTACTACTCATGCACAAAAATGGGCAAAGCAATGGATGCACAATTTCAAAAACACTGCTGTCGGATAGGCACATTCTTTCATATTATATGGAGGTGCTCCGAGATACAACGCAATTAGACAGCTGTGGTCAATTGCATGAATAATGTATGTGGTTGTAGCATGGAGCCTACTACAAAGGGGTGCCTCCTTAATATCTGGGATGCATCAGATCTAACCAGGATGGAACTAATCTGGATAACACTGGAACTGATGGTAGCCAAGCGCAACATTGCAGGTTTGTGGGGGGAGCAAAAGCCTCAATTGAGAGACTGGAAAATCAACATGGACTGGTGCATGCTTGCAGAGAAAGTGGTGTATGAAGGGAGGGGATGTCCCTAAAAATGGGTGAAGATATGGGGAAAATGGAACGAGTACAGAGGAAACCCCTGTACATTTATTGCTGGGACTGGTGTCGATTTACTGCTTGCTACACAACCCGATTCAATTGTGACCACTGGATGGGCAGAGGAGAGAGCAGGGAGGGGAACAGAGGCGGTTGTGGCTGATGGATAACTGGCTCGATCAGAATAGGTCAACACATGGCAGTGTAATGTTTTCTTTATTTCCTTTATATTTTGTCGTTTACAATAAACAGAACTGTAAAATATATATTTTTTTTAAGTAAGTAGCTCTCACTACAGAAAAGGCTGGAAACCCCAGGTGTAGCCTTTGCACACAGGTGGTGTGCAATACCTACACAACAGACCTTCAGGGCTCACCCTCCTAAGCGTGTGTTAATAGCATTTTGACAACTCGGCCATGCATACAGGAAGCTACCCAGGCCACCATGAAACAGATGCCAAAGGCCCCTGAGGTTAACAGCTGTGAGAGGTGCAGTACAGACCGAGCCCGATCATGCCAAGGTCACCACAGACATTCATTTAAAGGTAAGCGGTAGGCAAGGTATCCTGGGAGGGTTGGGGGCATTGATGCAGTTGCTGTGAGTACATTTGTGAGGGTGAACCTCCTGTATGTACGGCAGTAGCCTTGGGTTCCCTTGACTTCGGCTGGCGCTCTGCGTTTCCCTCTGCACGGCTGAGGCTCTAAGATCCAGTGTGTAGAGCTAGAGTTCTTAGCTCCTTTGTGCACCTCTTTACAGATAACAATCGCCATGTTCCTCCCTCAAAGACCAGGAATGTCAAGTGGTGTCTGACAGCAGCAAACGTGAAGCCAGATAAACAAGGAAGCACCCTGAAGAACTAAAAGGCCAGTATATGGGCTCTCACAGCAGCACACCAACACAAAAAGGCATTGCATCCTTGAAACCGCCCCACCACCTCAGACATCCCTCCACAGACCAATGATGCTGGGTCAAATACAGTAAAAAACCTGCATACTGGATCAATGCCCTCATACAGCAGTGATGACACTCCCAAGGTGGCAGTGATCGGGTCCCCTCTGAATGTGCCTGGGAGCCAGGAATGAGGTGCACTTTCTATTGACAACTCTCTCCATTTTATCCAGGCTCGGACTAGAGCCAGAGGAAGAAGGAGGAGGAGCAAAGACGAGTGATGGCATATGGTCAGCCTCACTCCCAATGGTCTTGTCACCTTTTCAGCTTGTCTCCTGCCTCGTCTAGACACTTTTTTCTCCTCCTATCTTATTCATTACCTCACATCTGTTCTCCGCCTTCCTCTCATTCTCAGTAACCTTCTACACACCTTTCTCCAGGTCTCTGCTTTTTGCCATTGCTTAGAATAATCTCTTCATTGTTCTGTTTTACTATCTTGTGTCATCCTACACAGCTGAGTCTTTTTTCCTCACATTTCCCCTTCTACACTCCTTCCCCTCTCTTCCTCCACTTTCATTGCCCCTGCCCCCCAACCCCAACTCTTTCCTCCTGAATCTCCTCAGGAATTTTCTACACTTTCTTAACTCTTTCTTGTATATCTTTCGTTCCGCTGCTCTTTATCGCTCTTCTGTAATGTTTGTTTTTGTATTTCACTCACATTATTCTAATTTTTTTTCTTCTTTTCTCAAGCTATATATTCCATCATACACTCCGCCCCTTCTCTGCAATTGACTTTTCCTTATGAACCCTCACTTGCTATTCTGATAGCTCTTTCTCAATTCCTTGCACTTCTCCGGCTGACTATCCCTCTGCGTTTCTTGCAATCACAGTTAAGCATCCATAATTTCATCTTCCAACACCTTTTTGAAATGATCCATCTGTCCATCTCTTTCCAATCATCTGATTGATCACGTTTGTTAATCTAGCCATCCAAGCCTTCGGCTACCTGGCTCTGCATCCATACCTCCTAATACTGCTGAAACGCTATGCACAGCACTCCACAAGTTTCAATATCTTCCATTGATCCATACACACATACATAAAATTGCTGCAGTGGCATTTACTGTGCTACAAGACATCCACTGCCATTTTACAATCCATCCACGCCTCACTGGCCCTTCATTTATCCATCCATGATGCTGCTGTCCAGATGCATGTAGAACGCTACACAATGTTCAGTACTATCCATGCACCCATCCATCATTACCTTCAGTCTCTCACTTCCATCAGCCCAGAAGCTGCTGTAGTTGCCTGCAGTGCACCACAAATCATTGAAACTCTACACTCATTTGCCTGTCTATCCATTAAGCCACCCTAATCTATGCCTTGGCATCATCCATCTATCTCTGAAGCGGTGACAGTGACATGCTACAATATTTTTAATACTGCCTGACTGTCCATTTGTCCATCTATCCTGCATAACATAACCCAGCCAACTTGTCCGGATCCAACCTATCATTCTATTGCCCACCAAACTATGTACATGATAACATTTTCCCTTCATATCTATCTCTTTTGTCTGTTCTCTGCCTACCTCACTGTCTTTCATTCTGTATTTCTTCCCCTGTCTACCTGTAGCCATAGCTTTCTTCCTGCCAGGTTACAGTTCGCTCAGGCTTCCTCTTATCTGGTCTGCTGTCTGTCTCTGTAGGTATTTTTCTCTGTCAATATCGCTCCGTCTCTGCTAGTCTCACATCCTCTTTCTCCCTCTCATCTGCTAGTTCTTGTCTGCACGAGTTCCTCTCTCCGCATGTCATTCCGTCGCTGTTTTTGGCTATCTTTCACTCCTTGTGTTTTTTTTCTGTATGTCAAACAAGCTTTCTTTCTCCAACTATCTGCCTGTTTCTTTCCGTCTCTCTCCTGTCACTTTTAAATATCTGAACAGTTTTCTCTGCCACTATTTGATTCTTTCTCTGTCAGGACTTCCTCTCCCTCTACCTGTCCTTGTATTACTATCTATCGGTACATATTTTGCTCTGCCTCTTTCCCTTCAGCCATCTATTATCTAATTATATCTCTGCATGCCTTGCTCTGCGTACTTATTTCTGTCTTTACCTCTATGTCTAACAGTCTGCCTGAGTCAATTGCGCTCTTGCCACCTTTTTCTCTGTGTCGAATATCTTGATCTCTATGTCTGTATTTTGTTCCTCTCATGCCATCTGTGTCCTGCACACTCTCTCTCTCTCAACTCTTCTTCGCTCTGCATCCCTTTCTCTGTATTTTCTATTCATGTAAAATAGACTCGACACATTGGGTAATACATCACTTTATGGCTGTATTGCTAGTTACAGGTACACTGCATATAGCGTGGTAGACATTACTCTTACAAATGTATACATGTTCAGTGATACAGGTGTGATCACTACATCTAATGTAGATGTGTGATGACATTTACCTCAAATATACACTTAAAAAGAAATAATGTGAAGGTGAATAGACAATGTATATGTGTAGCCAGCGAAGTGGCAGTGCTGCACACCTGCTGTCCGCTACCATGTTAGTAGACAGAAAACTGCAACACAAGGGAGCAAATGAGCCTCATTAAACTGGTACTCATCTTGGAGTGGAAGCTCTTGCTGTCCAAGTCATCAAAACCGTACCATTTCAAGTTCCTTTTGGTCAACTTGTGCCCTCTACACTACTCTAATAGGTAAAAGGGGTTTGCAGTTCCTCAAGGTAAGAAACGTGAAAAAGATTAGAGGCCCAGGGAGCACAGCCCCTCACACACCAGGATGGCTGTCATGCTTCATCATTGGGATAGCTCCTCGTCTGGCAGGTGCTGCAATGCCAGAAAGGTACCTGTTAGGGCGCTCTTTGCCAGAGATCTTTTTCTTAGCCGTCTGATGAAGGGGGTGGGCTTGAGTGATATGTGTAGAGTGGTAATAAGGAGTGGGTTAAAATAGGTAAGGTGATGCTCAGGGTCAGACAATTTAATGATTGAGCTCACTCGCCTAATTAAAGGTGCAGCGCTAATTAAGGATATAATGGTCCTAGTTAGCTTAGTGAAAAAACTGATCTAAAACAAGGTCAACATGTTTCTCGCCTATATGTGTCAGTAAGTGATCATGTGGCAATTTTTCAGAACCTCAGGAAAGAACCTACACTACATCCTGACTGAATTCAATTTGTGTTATAGTCATCAGTCATGAAACAGGTCAAAAAGTAGTAATGTACCTTAACCTCGATAAAATAACCCAATTAGGGAATCGAACCAAACCCCATGAGGTAGTGGCAGAGGAAACGCATAATTTAGCGTCTCGGACTCGTGGTAGTGTCCTCCGTGAGACCTACCCCGGCTTTGCTTCCTTCAATAAAGTTGGATTTGAACTCATATGCAAGACTCCTGAAGATTTGAATTCCACTGAATTGTCTTTATGGGATACCCATGCACATCGTAATACTTGGAACTTTTCTAATGCTTAACATAGAGTGATATTCTTGATATACAGTAAGCTCCTTTTCAGTTGTATTAGTTATCGGATTAAGAGTGGCTTCTAAGCAGTGGGGCCAGGGAAAGTTGAGCATAGTCGATCTAATAACAGTGAGAACAATACACTAGTGTGACAGTGAACGGCCCACACTGCTGATGTCAAGTCTTATAACTGTAAGGAACCATAAAGGAGCTAATCCTGTTTTTCGGGGTGTAAATTTCTCCAATTCAACAATGTTCAAAGTCACTCATCCAAAACCATGTAATGAAGGTTTTGCAACCATTGCACTCTGATACCGGACAGGCAAGCCACTTAGGCTGTTCAGAGGGCCACAAGATGTATGGTCTTTATGCACTCACACGCTACTGCAAGGGATCTGATAAGAGGGTAAGCCATAAGACTTGAAGCCCTTCCCCACCTGCAGAGCATGACACAACTCACTCAAACAGTTATGGCTGGGGTATAAATGGGCAAGCCAAGCAAGGCTTGAGCTAAATGCCTAATCCAGCCATTGCTTCCTGTGACCAGCAAACCGCATTTCTGCCAAGCTCAGCAACCCAGGCACTGCCCATTTCCTCCCTAATGCAGTTATTGGAAAACAGTAACCCTTTAACGAAGGAGGGCAAATACATATAGTATAAAGGGCATTCAGTACTACAGTGAAGGATCCTTCTTTGCTTGAACTTTTTTCCAATGGACCGGGAGTTGAAACACAGAACATGCAAGTGTAAGCACGTCTACAGTCAGCCGTAAAGCTACACTTTTATACATACATCCCATTGAATACCACTATAATTCAATATGTAATATGGGAACATTCTCTATCTGGGGGCTGGCAAGTCCTCCAACAAGCGCTTTCAAGAAGTTCAGAACTCCGCCGCTAGACTCTTATTTCGTCTTCCTAAGCGCACCTCTGTGTCTAGTCTCCTTGCTGTCGGTCAGGGGTGTGGAATTCCTATGGCCTGACGCCCGGAACATATTGTTTGGGGTCAAGGACAAGAAGTTTTCATGTTTATTTTGTCCATTAGACAAGTAGGCCCAACCCCCTGCAGCACAAACCCTTTGGCTGCCAGAATAAACTAGCACATTATTGATCTGGGAAAGGCATTGTCTGCAGTTCAGGAAATATTTGTGCCCGTATGTTGATGCTGTTCAAACTTGTATTTATGGTTCATTAATACAAAGCCTTTTTTTATTAAGGTGAGCGCTATAATGAAATGTAGTAAAGTTCAGACTGCACTACTGACAGTGGTTCCAGTATAAAAATATGTATACACGTTTGCAAAGTTTAACAATATAAGGCTATGTATAATGCTTCCAGGATGCTCTCCGATTAGATGCAAATATATGCAAAAGCTTGAAAGCAAGATTGATGATTCTTTGCTTTCAAAATAAAATGTTCATAAAAAAATGCAACAAGGAAAAAACTTTTTACTAAACTATTGTGAAATTTTTAATACCATTTCTTTGCAGCATCGTTTAGCAAAATGTGTTGAAGCATTCTAGTATTTCCCAAAAATATTCATAATGGAAAATCATTGTAGCAAGTTGCAAAAAAATTATAGGAAACATGAAAATAAACAAGCATTGGCAAAGCCAATGGGTATGACATGGGTGGTCAGCTTTTTGGTTATGTCAATGCGCGTCTCGTTTTGACATGGGTTTTGTAAAACTGTATTGTTGTGGGAGCTGCCGGGCTCTCATTATAACAAACACTGGCAAAAGCAAAAATATTTTTGGTCTCAAAAACCACACATTCCCACAGTAGTTCCTGACACTGAACAAAACTACTTTGCATGCCAATATGCTCCTTGTGAAAGAGCAGAATGCTGTCACTCACAGTAAAGCCAGCCGGTAGATAGAACTTTAATAAAAACAAAAAGCCGGACATAAATAGGGGCCCAATTCTTAAAGAAAGTCACAAAAGTGCACCCATGGTATATGTCCTTGCAGTAGTGCAGATTTACACCTTTCATGAATTCACAAGACTTTACAGAAGTAGGTCAGGAAATCGTACTCCTAGAAAATATTTGTGAACTGCATTTTAGCATTGGCAAATAATCATGTGTAGATTTTCTCATGCGAAAATATGTTGCACTGTAACAGGTTCACTTTCCCACCAACAACTTTTTTCCCCAACCCTGGAAGAAGTTTTACCTCTGCCCATGTCAGGAGTAAATTTCCAACCTTTCTCTATATGGGAAAATATTAAAGACAAGCTGATGAAAACCCATAAAACATGCAAGTTTGTAGGTTTGGCCAACTCGAAAGAGCATTTCAACCACGGGGAACTATTGCTTACGACTACCTCCAGTCCCAGTATGTAGATCTGTGGAAAGGTGGCAAAATAAGGGAATTGCTAGTTTTCAAACCCTACTATGGTATGAGCTCTGGCATAATCAGAGAGGCTATTATCAGAGCTCTTATATAATGAGATTGCTGCCATGAATTGTTGCTGCACTACATGGCGCCAAAGGGACAAGTGGATTTTGGTACAGGGCAAGTAGTTTTAAGAAGCAACCTGTCCCATGCACAAGTAGATATTTTACTAAATTCCACACTCCTGGTCGGTGGACAAACGGATACAGTTTAAGGCCTTATGCTATGTCCACAAACCTAGGTCAATGCTGGTCCATGCTACCTGCAACAGCTAGTGGAACTGTACCACCTAAATCCGTCGCTTCAGTTGAGCAACCACTACCTCTCCAAGGTCCCCAGATTCAAAAAAGCCAGTATGGATGAGAGCACGTTTTCTTATTTGGGCCCTTAACTCTGGAACACGCTGTTCGAGTCACTGGGAAGTTGCCAATCTCTGACCATCTTCTGTAAAAGTCTTAAAACCTGGCTGTTCCGATTCATTTCTTTTTCTGGCTAGTAAACTACCGCTGTCCAGCACTGGGAAACCCATTTGGGTAGCTATGCGCTATTTAAGACCTTATAATAATAACAACTGAAAGCTTGGAACCCAAGAGCCAAATCTGTGTAATCTCCATGATCCCTTTCTTATGTTAATCTATTTAACTCCTACCACTGGGGTGCTAGCCCCTCTTGACATTATTCGTTACATCAGGGGAAGTCACTCACTTTATCGTAAATAGTGTTCTGTGTAATGTCACCGAAGCTTTCTAATCCTTGCAGTTTGCTGGATTGCCATATTTGTTCCAGATAGTCACTCTCTTCTTTGATGGTCCCTCTACTAAAATATGCAAACTTGTCTTCTGAAATATTTCTAAGACAATGTCAAACTTAAGAACAACTAATAAGAAGTGTATTTCACGTCAGATTTATTGAACAGGACACAGAAAGGTGGCGCTTAAAAAAAAAAAACTTACAAACAACTCTATTCTTTGGCCTTAAACTTGAGAAAGAATAAGCTATCCACTGCGGACTGGATTTACACAATGCAGAATCAGAAAATCTATACTCAAATCCTAGCCTTCCCACTTGATCAAACTATGTTATCTATGGCATATCAATGACTTCACTGTGCCTCATTTTCCCCAGACTATCACATTTGAAAGGACCTTAAAATAATTCAGGATTAGCTGCCTTTAATCTATTTGAACAGGGAAAGGTAACACTTCGACCAGAAATGTGTACATAGCAAAAGACCCAGGGTACAAAAGGTAACTAGCAGTTGACACTTGTATGAAATGTACATATTGGTTGCGGGTTGAAAGACAATACAGACTAAGGAATAAATTTACAAAAGATATGCTGTGCAGTTTGTTATATATATACTAAATGTTTACACCAAAGTGCTAGCAAAAGAGGGGTGCAGTGGCAGTAGGTTTGTAAACATTTGTTGCCATCACTTTCAAACATATGAGGGCAAGACTTAACTGTGGTTTTGAAAAGAGAAGATAGCGTGCAGTTCAGCTGGGTCTCTATTTAAGAGGTATATATCGAGCAGTAATATCATGAAGCAGCACAAAGACGTAATGAGGAAGACAATAAGCTTTTGGTTTCAGGAGCAAGGATTGCAATGCTCACAGAATGCAACACCTTTGGCCTGACATACCAGGCCTCGAAAAATCTACTCGCCCAATCGCAATTGCGAGTAAAATTTTGAGGTCGAGCTATTTTAAGCACCTACTAGTCCCATCTGGCGAGTGAATTTAGGCTGGAAAGGAGCAGGTGTGTTCATTCAGAAAGTGAATGAGCAATAAAGATGCCATTAAATCTTGTTTTTATCTTGACACATTTGCTGTCTGTCCAAAGAAAGAGGTCAAATGTCAGTTTGTCTTTTTACTAACTGCTGCTTGGAAAATGGAGTTTATTTTTCTCTCGCTTACTAGAGTTAGAGGTTTGTGTCAAGTGAGCTGTCTGAAGATGTCAGTTATTTTTCTGTAACACAACATTTAAATAAATAGCCTGTTAATTAATATTTCAAAATATATCAGGAATTATGAAAGCACATTTTTTAGTAATTAAGAAGTGTGATGCAAACAAAGAGTTAAATAAGAGCAAAACAAACCAGAAAACTTTACTTGGTGATATGCAAATGACACATATTTGCAGAAACTATTTCCAAACATTATTGTTTGTACACTATATAGTTTTATCAGTAAAACCGCATGTCAGTGGGAAAGTTTGTGGCCATTTCAATGTAAAATCTGCTGATTACAAATGACAGTGTGCTACCACTTCATGCTTTAATTATGTATTTATTTAAAGTGATAGTTTTTAAACATGATTTGAGAAACATTCCTGCCCCCGCCCTGACGACAATGCGGTTAATGAAGTATAAGAGGCAAGTCAGGGATTATGTGTCTCCTGTGGCTAGATTTTTGTTACATATGGAAAAAACGTTTAGTCTATTAAATCAAACAAAATACTTTTTTGCATAGCAGACATGCTGAAATCACACATTTGAAGCTGCTCTCATATGTGATAATGAAGAAAATGGCGGCTCAGTGAATTAAAATATTTGCCCACGTTCACATCATTGCAACCAGTTTATGGGTCAAGAGCATTACAAATAGGTTGAGTAGATTATTTAAGTCACTTGACCAGCATGTCTAGTAAAATTTTTATGATTTTTCGAGGCCTGCCATACACAGTGCATGAAGCAAACAGACTTGTCGCAGTTTACTCACAGCAACTTTGTTAGGGTAATGCAGGTAGGACAAATACTAAATGTTTCCAAATCTTTAGAGTCTGTTTTCACACGACATTTGTTCCATGATTAAGAAATCTACACATTTTTAAAGCTTGACTTGTCTTATGGCTGTCAGAGCCAATTCTGACCCCTTGCTCTGCTTGTTCTATAAACATGCACATTCAACTCGGGAGCACCCAAATAAACAAAAAAAAAAATGCAAAAGAAACAATTGATGGACGGAATGCTGGACAGGGCAAACATTCACCCCCAGTCACAAGGATCTGGGTTAAATCCATCATTCTTTTGCTCACCACACCACCCCAGTTTGGACCCAGCCATATGCAAATCAGTCTTGACCCTGTTCCTTGTGGGAACAGTCCGGCCCAGATCTCTGTACTAGGGTGAATGTATGACATTGTTCTGCATTCTGTCCAACAATTGTTGTTTTTGCATTTGTCACCCCGAGTGGGACGGGTATGCCCAGACGTGGGTCCCGTGCTCTCCATGCCACTGGAGTCAAGCTATCCTGGCTGATGAGGGGGGGGAAACCCCGAAACCGGTCCTAGGATGCTTGTTTCCAGTCCAGGGGGGACCTGGCCTGGCAGTTCGGGCTGGACTGTTCCCATTGGGCACAGGGTCAAGAATGATTTGCATATGGCTGGGTTCAAACTGGAATGGCATGGTGAGCAAAAAAACGATGGATTTAGGCCCAGATCTCTGTACTGGGGTGAATGTACGACATTGTTCTGCATTCTGTCCATCAATTGATGTTTTTGCATTTGGCACCCAAATAAACACCACCGTAAAGACACCCATCCTCTTACAAACACCATCACCTACAAACATTCGAGCTAAGGGAAAGGTGTTAAGTCCCAACACACTCTCTCTTCTAAGTGACTATGGTGGACTAACCAAACACTTCACTATAATATACAAAAACCAGTATTGTGTTCCCTTTAGTAAGTCTCAAATTCTGTTTTTACTTCCAGGAAACACCACTTTGGGGATCCTCACAACTGAGGCACATTAACTTTTGGGCTAACCATCTCCCCCCAAAAAACTTTCTCCAGGGCCCCTTGGACCTAGAGATGTTAGCAGTGATGGGGTGTCATGTGGCCCCCTGTTCTTCTAGCTCCTTGGGGAGGCTGCCCATGGCTTCTCCGGGTGCACTGTGTTTCAGGGTGCTGTGTGTGGCACAGACACTGTGCTAGGGATTGATGTCCTCAAGGGCCCCTGACTCAGCATCACCCTGGGCCCCTGACTCAGCAGTCCCCCTGACCACACATTGCTTGTAAGCGACACCGCCAGGACCCCCCCGCCCGCCTTCATGGTCCCCTGCCCCCTCTCACCGGCGGAGGTGATCATGTCTGTGGGCGGCGCTGAACCTCCTGGGCTTCACCGGCAGCTTCACTTCTTCCTCACTCACTGCTCCTGCGGCGCTCTGCGAACTACGTCGCCACCGCGTGGCGCATCACTGACAGGCGACGCAGGGGCGGGGCCAGCCGCTTCCTTGACGGCACAAAGGGGCTTGACAGAATGACAGCGACAAACGGGGAAGACTGCAGCGATGCCAGGGCGCTGAAGTAAACAAGCACGTACGAAACGCAAACTGTAAAAAGATCAAACAACTTATTGCTAAAACTTCACCCAAAGAACTGTTAAATGGAACTCGTAATAATTATCTATTTGCACATTCCACACTCCATCTCAAGATGGCCGCCGCGCTGTCACTCTGGTGCCACGAACCTGTTCCGCTGACTGCCTGCGGTAAGTCCTCACACATGCCATAGACCCGATTCAGGCGCTGTCATTCGGCCATGTAGGTGCATGTGGAAGCATGCACCACTTCATACATAAAACAATTTCTAGCATACCTGATGAGAATTTTCAAATCTACTAAGGACACAGGGGCAAGGATTATGCTTCTCTTTCTTTACTTTATTTTGACAGCAGCCAATAAGTAACATTACAGGGAAAAAGAGGCTCTAGACCTTCTCGTAATGGGGAAAATTTACTGCTTGAGCCCCCCACCTTCAAAAGGGAAAGATCGATGGCTCAATCCTTCTCAGGCAATGCGGTTAGAATCTGGAACTCGCTTCCTCCACTACTCCATACCACCATCTCTACCCGGACCTTCAAAACTGACCTCAAATCGTTTCTCTTCCAAAGACACTTCCAGAACTAATACATCCCTTTTCATGTCCCTCAAGGAAGTTCTTACAATATTGTAAATTTGTAATCTATGCCTGTACGATCCTCGTCCTAATGTGTTTTTGTGTGACTGCCATCTATTGTTTTATTTTACTTTTTCTTCTTTCTCGTTTGTATCTGTAATGTGTAAATATGTAAAATTCTCCTCATGTAACGTACTTTGTTCTATTGTGAAGCGCTCCAACACCTTTGGGTAAAGTCCGCGCTATATAAAAATGCATTAAATAAATAAATAAATACTCATAATAATACACACAAAGAGGAGTAGAGAATAATGGTCTAGGTGGTGGCACGTGCTAGGTGTGAAAATCAGTGGCGGCTCGCCGAGGGAGTGCTGCGGGGCGGGGAGGGGCTGGGTGGGGGATAGTAAACTCCGGCATACGGTGGGACGGAGTTAAGTAAATAAATAAAACAATTTACATTGCGCGCGCTGCAACGCCAACTGGCGATGCAGCGCGCGCAATGTAAATTGTTTTATATATTTACTTAACTCCGTCCCACCGTATGCCGGAGTTTACTACCCCCGCCCCACCGCCCGCAGCACTCCCTCGGCGAGCCGCCACTGGTGAAAATACTGCCCTCACTCACAAAATTGTGACATGCTTCATCATTGGGCTTGCTTTAATACACCCCCGCGCAGACCAACGCCTGGGGTGGAGCAAAAGGGATACAAACATGTAAGAAGTACAAATATTCCTTGCCAAAGTATATTGGGATCACCGAAAGAAAAGTGCAGTGGAAATTAAAACTAGCTGGGAGGTGTCACTGCTCAAAAAATGTATTCTTGGACCCTCCGGCCAGAGCTAAAAAACGTAAAGGATGGTGGTGACAGGAAAGAATTAAGAATTCCTACACCCCTCCTTACTGCCAAATCGTCGACATGTTTCTGCCGTGTTCGTGGTGCCCACAGTGTTGGGTCACACCGCATGCTTCAGGAACTTTCCGATCCCAATAGTGTTTCCGCCCTCGATACCAGGATAAGGTATCCCTGGGGACCTGTTGTTGCCACCAGGAGGGTACCCCTATGTAACTCACTCTCGATGTACTGTAGGGGATAAAACAAGCGAATCTAGTCATTCGTGCATGGCTGACTTGCCGTAAAATCTTACTCTGATTCACGCAGTACTGATTCATAGCTCTCATGCACCACCATGTGCTCTGTGTCTGGCCATGGTCGGTCCTACACACTATATACATATCCATACTCGGACATATCATCCATTCCCTGGGTGAAATTACCTTAAAATCTACGCAGGTAGTCATACGTCGCTGGACAGGAGTCCACCTTATTTCAGCTATACTCATTCACACTATGAAGCAGAAGCCGAACTCACCGAGTTTCTCATGTAATATGCTAAAACTGGTGAGAAAGAGGGAGAGCCCCCCTGTAGTCACACACTGGGGGAGACAGATAAAAAACAAGGAAGCAAATGATTAGGAAGTAGCACATAATATCACGATGGTCAATCGGACCCTTTTACTGAATGTTACTCGAGTTATATGTATAGACACCCACGGAATTTCAAACCGGAAGGGGAAATATAGGAATGAGATCGCCGGGCTTATGCTCATACCCCTGTAGTCATAGATTGAAAATATTCGTTATATCACAACATAGCCTCTGATGCGGGTGTTATTGCTTGATATAACACCAAATGTGAGTAAAGACTCTTCGCCTGCTATTCTGGTGTGATTATTACGTGATAAAGCTGGCAACGTGTAAATACCTCATGGACCCATACGTCAGAATAGTGGTCTAGGCCCCCTCCCCTCTACTCCTTACTTCGTCAAGGTGGGTGCTCTGCTGAGAGGATTTCCCGATTCCGCCATGTAGGTAGCCAGTAGCTTGCCCGGACTGCCCTTATTAGCGTTCATTGTTCCCGTCACAGGAGATACTAGGCGTGGCCTGGCCACGTCGACGTGACCTCTGGACACACTGGCATCGATGCGTTGCCCCGGGTGACGGTGCTCGGCATTTTCTTTACAAAAAGGGAAGAACAGCTTTTCTAGAGGCAGAAGCTTTATTTATTCTCGTAATTTTAGGCTCAGGAGGCAGTTGCTTGTAATCCTATATATACACAGTCTCTGGGCGGAGTACGTTCATGTCGTATGTAGGTTTACAATAACCATTTTACACCCGATATTAAACAAATATGTACATATATGTCGGGACACCTCATGGAATGCGGCTTGTTAATATAAAAATATATAAAAGAGACCTATTTCTTTTTTATATATTAGTTGGATACCTAAACACAGCTTTATTCATTAATGTAGTTACAGGCAAAGGAGGCATTTGCCTGCAGTTCTATATCTATAGTCTTAGGACAAGGCACGTTTATGTCATGTGTTGACTCTACATAAAGACCCATTTTTCTCATGATTTTAAACAGATATGTACATATCTGTGTGGCGACACCTCTCGTTCATGTAGTGCGGCATGTTTATGTAAACAGGAGGACCTTTTTCTTCCTTTATTATTTGTTTAAAATCTAAATAATAATGTGAACACCACTCATAATAGTCATGTAGTTTTTAAAACCCAACTACTTTCCCAATGGTCCTTCTTCATCATATATTACGCAGGTTGGCATTGGTTAGGAAAGATACCATCTATAATGTACTAAATAGACGTCAAAGCAGATGATCCCTAGAATATATTGTAAAATAAATAGATCCAAATATAATGAGGTTCTACACTTCCCATGAACACCCATCAACATAGTCACATGCACCAATCATAGAGCCCTCACTCCTATAAAATAGAAAATGATCATCTCTTATGTCCTCTTTCTTTGCCCAAAACTGGAAATCAACTGTTCATAACCCCGGAATCCTTCAACGTCAGGACATCCAGCCAACTGAAGGGTGTTGAAGACCTCATCTTTAAGGCAAAAACATCCATAGAGGACATTAACCTCTAAAATACACAACTTCTGACCATAGCCCAAACTCTTTGTGTTTCACGTTTACTTGTGATCGCTTTCTATGAGAAAAGAAAAAACTTAAGCAGTAATAACCGGCCATCCTAAAGGAAAACTCCATAACATAGAACAGGGTGGGAACTTATAAACATCAGCAATCACTAGATCCAAACAGTATAAATACATATACATACATATTCTAGGGTGGGATTATCCTCTCCTCCAATCTTAAATAGAATTGAAAATTCTAATCACATATGCTAGAATTAATTTTTATTCTACGTCAGGATGGAGGCTCCAATTATGCTTGTTCAAAGCTGTACCACCACCACCAAAGCCACATCCGCAATAGGTTTATAGTAAAAAGACATAAAAGTAGATTTGGACGACCAGTCCACTGCTTTAACGATATCATGCAGCCGTGACCCTAACATAAAGGACTTTGAGGCCATGAGTCCTCTAGCCGAATGGGCACCAAATATGAAAGTATCAACCCCTGCCTCTGACAACAGCCAACGAATCCTCCTGGCCAGTGTGGCAGTCACTGCAGGGTTAAAGGGTTTCTGTAACACAATTATCAATTGCCCCCCCATGTCAGAACAATACTCATTAGTACTTACTGCATAAGCTTTCAAACATTGTAGAACACCCAGTTTATTATTACCAGGGAACGCTTGATAAGAAACCGACCTAGAATTGGATTTCGTCCTTCTGGTGATAGTAAATGAAATTCCCTTTGGAGAGAATATCCTACCTGAAAGATCCAAGGCTCATACATCCAAGACTCTTTTGCAGGATATTGAATATAAAAGCATCATCAATTTGGCTGACAATTGCTTGCATGATAAATATTTATTATCCGGCCAATTCTCTAAGAACTTAATGACTATATTAACGTCCCACAAAACAGAATATCTCGATTGAGGGGGATTGGACATTCGAATACCTCTCATGTGCTCACACACCACCAGATGCTCACCGATGGGCTTACCTTCACTGGAAGATGTACCGATGAAATCGCAGATCTAAAATTATTAACTGACACGTAAGCCATACCTGCAGATGCTAAAGAAGACAAGAAGTTTATAACTAGACAGCAATCAGCCCCAACAGAATCTGCACTCCGTTCACGGCACCAACCACACCAGCGCTTCTAGGCTGAGACGTTGCGTTTATGTGTACTAGCGGACCATGCCTTTCTGATGAAGGCTGCAGCGTTCTGTGAAAGGCCTGGCAAACTCCATCTCTCCCGGAAAACCTCCATGCCAATAGTGAGAGGTGTCCCAAGAGGACCAGGAAAGCGGCTGTCCCCCTGGGTCCAGCAACAGGTTCCATCGGAACAGAATCAGCACTGGACAAGCACAAGTTTGCTCAAGGAGTACCGGAAACCACGCTTGCACTTTCCATAATGGAGTCACTAGAACTAGCTCCGCCTTCTGACACCTCACCAAGGAAAGAACCCTGGGGATCATTATAAACAGTGGGAATGCGTAGCTCAGGAATGGAGACTAGTCCTGAAGGAAAACATCCATCGCTAGGGCCTCCGGGTCCTGCTGCCAACTGAAAAATGTTGGGATATGTCAGTTGATGCGCAAGGCGAACAGATCCACCATGCAGGGACCCCAAAGGCAATGAGCGCATTGAAGATCTTTGGGTTAAGTCTCCAATCCCGGAGGTGGCAGGGATCCCAATCTGCAATGGCATTGCAATGCCCCAGAAGGTACTCCGCCACACCAAAATGTAATGCTGGAGGCAAAGGTCTGTGGCTATCTCCACGAGGAGGCGTCACTTGGTTCCGCCCCGCTTGTTGACATACTGAACTGCAGTTACGTTGTCCATCCACACAAGGATGCAACAGTCTGTCTTCCCTGGGGAGAGTCTCCTTATTGCAAAAGAACCAGCTAGGAGTTCCAGACAATTGATATGTAGTGAATGTTCCGACTCCGACTAGCGACCTTCCATTGAGATCGGACCTCAGCTCGCACCCCAGCCCCACCGTCTGGCATCCGATTTGATAATCATCTCCAGAGCAGAGCCAAAGATCACCCTGCTGTTCCAGGCTTCCATGTGATCTAACCACCAAGATATTTCCGTCATGGCCTCCCTCAACAAGCTGACCTCATCCGAATATTTGAGGCCCTTCTGGAGGTGTTGGATTTTGAGCAATTGAAGGGCTATGTAAAGGAGAGGTCCTAGGAAGATGGCCTGAATCAAAGAGGCAACAAGCTCCACGATCCAGCATAATGATCAATTATATTATCTGGCTTCACAAGGCAGACCAAAATTCCTTCTTGATATTCCAGATCTTCTGGGGGGAGGAGGACTATCTGTGCTAAGACCAAAGTTATCTGAAACCCCAGGAACTCTAAGCGTTGCGCTGGGAGAAGAACAGACTTCTGGGCATTGATAATAAAACCTAGGTCTTCAAGGAGACAGATTGTTCCTTCTAGGTGTGTTAAGACAGTCTGAGGACTCTGCGCCATAAGAATAATGTTGTCCACGTAGACGATCAAGCGCACTCCCTTCGCCCGAAGGGTTTCCATTACTAGCCTTATTATCTTTGTGAAGCACAATGATGCGGAGATGAGGCCAAAGGGGAGAACTTGAACTCGTAACAATTTCCTAGCCACAGAAACTGCAGAAAATGACGACAAGGGAAACAAATTGGTACAGTCAAATATGCCTCCTTGAAGTCCAAATGCACCATCCGTTCCCCTTTTTGAAGGATGACCCATAGAAGATGGATGCCTTCCTTCTTGAAATGCTGGAAAGTAATCCAGGCATTGAAATCTTTCAGGTTTAGAACTAGTCCTGACCCACCCCCTTTCTTCTCCACAAAGAAAAGGGAGCTGAGAAAACCGCAAGGGTAAGGAGTTTTCAAACCTATATCCCCCATCTCTAGGAGAAGTGGTATTTCTAATGTTATGAAATCTCACTCTCATTTGAGAAAAATACATCCTTTTGGGCAGGGAGCTCTGGTAAGGGCTGTCGTAAAACTCCAACTGGTACCCTTGATTGGACTTGATGACCCAGGAGTCCTGGGTCAACCTTTGTCAATTGTACAGAAAAAGACTGGTTCTGCCTGCCAAAGAAACCTGGGAAAGAGGAATAAGTCTCACCTGTAGCTCCAGATTCTTGGGAGGATCCTTGTGCCACTCTGTACTACCCACTTCTGAAGCTGTTCCTTCCACTACGGGCACTTCAAGGGTAAAAGGTGGAGTTGTAGGTGGTTTCTTGCCACCACCACTGCCTCGTGGGTAGTAATCAAGCTGTGGGCCTTGGCAATAACCTCAGCTGGACGCACGCCCTCTGAAACGTCCGGCCCTGCCAAAAAGGCATTGGTGGAAATCTTTCTTGAGGGACCCCTGGACTTTGTCGAGTGTGCTATATGTTGCTACAAGCTTGCCCAGTTCCTTAAGAGAAGGTGCCCCAGATAGGAGATCCTGGGCTACCGGTCCCACATCCAAAGTTGCCAGCTCGTTTAATTTGGGGTCAATTCTCAGGAGGATTGTTCGCCTGTGCTCTGTAGAGATTGCACAGTTCACATTGCCTAGCTGACACATGGTTCTTTGATCTCATCCCACTAAGACATCAGGGTCGATGGGGGTAGCTGAATCTTTGACCTGGAAAGCCAGTTCTAGGATCTTAGCGGGGGGGGCAGTGACATCCAATAATTCTTCCTGACAATTGCACCAGGCCCTATCCAGTTCCTTCTTGGTATCTTTAGAATATTTTTTTAAGGCATGGGACCATAGCTGGATCCATCTCCTGGGTTTCGGTCACTTTGCCGGGGAGATCCAGCCTGGGGCATTCAGAGCTTAGTCTAGCCCTGACCTCCTTATCAAATCCTTGCCGTATGACAGACAAAGAGTTCCTATGCACACGCAACAAATAAAACAGGTTCCTCCCTTCCTTTTTAGCCTAAATCCTTGCCGTATGTTGGACTGCACATAATCAGCCAAGTCCTGTGGAGGAGCCAGTTGGTGGAACGAGGGTGGATGATGTCACCTGGCTCAAAATCAAGCACATTGGGGTGCTTCTGGGACTGACTGTGGTGAGTTTTACGCTTTCTTTTGCTGGGACCTGGCTCGTTTTCATAGTCACAGCTACTGTGACTATGAATCCCCAATTTTTTGAGAAGGAGAGGAGGCATTGACAGGAGGAGCGCCATGACCATGATCCCCCGAAAGAAGTCTGCCAACTTTTTGAAGGCCGCTGAGCGAGGTTCCCTTACTGATTTGGCTTTGGTTTTGCCATGTCCAGGAGGCACACAGCCACCATCCTCAGTTAGAGAGGGGGCATTGGGATTCATCCTTGCTGGTGTGCATAACTTCACATGTTGTGTAATGGAGCCCAGGGCCCTAACTAAGGCCTTGTTCATGGACTGCTGAATGCTAGAGTCCAGCGCTTCGACCAACTCCTGAATGGTGGCACGCTTCATCATTGGTGTCTCTCCTCGTCCAGGTGGGTCAATGCCACCTGAATGGGCTCTACCAAAAATGAGAGCTCTTATATACTAGTATTCTGGACACATGCAGGAATCCAGCTAAAGTAGAAACGAATATGGTTGTGATCCAGCGGTGTACTAACAACAGATACTCTACTACCATATACTCACCTGGGCCCATAAACACTTACACAAATCCAAGTAGACCACTGGGTTTAGTTTAAAATTTCCATATTTCATGATTAGTTATTACTTATTCCTAACTAACCTTTCACTGATCAAAAGTTCTTCCTAATGGTCGATGGACCATTAGTTGAACTAGTTGATGGTGATAATTAACATAACTTATTAACTATTCTTTATTTAAAGAAAATAACCACAAACTCGGGAAGTTTTTTAAATCTTTATCTAAATTAAGGAATGTGAACCATCAAAATTACAGCACAGTCACCCTTAACTTCGAGAGAGAAATTCAATCGTATTAAACATACACTTCAGACTCATGCAATGACTAATGCTCAGAAAGGGAGAGGACAGAGAGGAAAGAACACCTATAAACGAACAATGAATAATAATTACCCAGTATGGTGTGAAGACCAAACCCCCTGGCCAAAGGGCTGGTAAGGGTCCCCCGGGATAGATCAGGAGACAAAGATTTCAGGACAGGAATCCGGACAGGATACTTAACCTCTCTAGAATACTGACGTCTGTGTCGCACCCCTCTCTGATACTCTCTTCCTCCTCGAGATTCTTCCGCAATCTTCTTCTAACCGAATTAAATCAAGATAGATGGTTCTGCATCCGATGTCTTCATCAGCATCTTACAGCGTCTTCATCAGCATCAGCACCACCCACCGCACCGACAGCATCCCGAGCTTTGCAGCATTCAGTAAATCTCCGCCCTTCGAACTAATTATAGCTACTCCAGTTATACCTTTCGTTGGTCACGGACCACTCACTAAAGGCCATTGTCCATATCAGGTTGTTGTCAAGTGTACAGATGTCATATGTGACACTGTCAGTGAGTCCTGCTTTTTAGCACTTGCTTTGGCATTCTGGGACATTTTAAGCCCAATCAAAGCATGTGAATATTTCACTTACAAGTCTCAGACTGCAAAGAGCTCTTTTCTCCTCTTTAATACAAGTCATTGAAAAAAATAAATCCTCCCTTTCATTTTTTTAAAAATCTCCCTCTTTTTATTTCACAAATAAATGGTTTCACTGTATACCACCCATCTCTACTCTAACCCAATATACTTATTAATGCCCTTTCTGCATTAGTAAAATAGCTTATTTTCTATTCAGCTAAGCAGGTGCCATGCATGTGAGCTTTCAAGCCGCCATTATAGTGCCTTCTGCTCATGCGTCAGTTTTCCCTCCAAGCATTAAACGTCATACTACGTAGATGCGGTTGACGCATGCGCAGTAAAGATTCCCCAGTTAGAGCGATCTTAGTCCTTCGTTCATATTGTTAGCGTTAGTAAACACATATGCAAGCTTCTCTAACCCGTGTGTCTTCTGTATTTGCGTGTTATTATTCACAAGACGTTATTAGTAATTCGTTAGCGGGTTAAATGAGAGGATCGCTTCCGAGCAAGTCTCTTTTACGAGTCCTTGCTCCATCAATCCCCTCTCTGATGGCATTTTATGCCATCACAAAATTACCCATCCCATCCCAGATGCCAACTTTAGCACATCTCATTCATCTATTTCTTTTCTCATTCTTTCATTTGTTACTTCTTTTCCTTCTAAATCTTTCATCTTTTTATATATTTTTCCTTTCATTTCTTCTAGTTGTATCTCCTCATTTCCTCTTTTCCGTTTCCTCCCTTTTCCTTCTTTTTCTAAGTGTATTTTTCCTTTCCCTCCGTGTTTACAACATTTATATGTAATCATTAATGTCATTACTATTGTCATTATTATAACTAATGGTAATATTATTTGACCTAGAAAACTTTTTCCAAAATCAGTAAACCATTTCCCTATTGTTGTTATGCTCTTTGTTAGTTTTCCCCACACACTGTCAACCTCCAATTGGGTCAAATCCTTATGCATTCTTGTAATATTTTCAATATATCCTTTAATTTCTCTGCTCTCGTCCGGAATATAAGTGCAGCAATGTTGAATTTTCAACATACCACAGACTCCACCTTCTTTTGCAAATAAAATGTCAAGATCAAGTGGGTTCTGTAAAACCATAGACCTGATTGCAACCATCTCTGTGTTAATCATTAAGAATCCTCCTGCAGTGTCTGTAGAAAGATGATCAACTATGGTTGATAATTTACAAATTTTCTGCGAATTTAGAATGACTCCAACTGAGGGTATCAATGCACTAAATATATCTCCTACTATTTCAGAAAAACTTGCTCTTCTTTTTCGTTTTAGTTCATTAGAATTTCCATTGATTCCATTGATTCTGTCCACATGGTATATTTTTGGAAAAATTATTCCAAAATAACAGCTCCCGTACCATCTTGCAGATAGCCTATAATAGGCTTTGTTCCCACAGACATAATAAGCTCCCGGAAATACAGGATCAGTTCCCCCTTTTAGTTCCCACCCACCTAAAATTAGGTAGTTGTGTTCACACTCACTGGAACCAATGTAATTATTATTATAATCTGTCTTTAATCTATGGAGGCAGAATTTTCCCCTTTTCACAAAATCCAGGGACATCGCAGCATGACCTTTGCCATTTGCATAGATTCCCTCTTTCCCAACCCATGGAGGTGCATGGGTTTTCTGTTCAGCAGCTTTCCTTATTAAATCCTGTCTCCTCTCTTCTACTAAATTTAAAAACTCCTTTTCTTCTTCATGTAATGTACAAGTTAAATTATTTTCGTGTGCTTGAACTATATTGAACAAATTGTTAAAAAGAATTCACCCATAAATTGTGCATTTTTACTACTAGCTACTGGATTCATTTTCTTTCTAATAGGCAATTCGGAAAATACCACATCTAGATTTGAAAAAAAATACTGAAGTTTCCCTGTAGCATAAAACAAGCTTGATAAAATACTACATGACACACCATATGTTAAAGGTATATGATGATATGTCACCCCTTCTGATACTGATGACGGTAACTTCATACAGACATAACATTTACTAACTTCCATTGTATTAACGTACTGTAACAACAATTTGATAAACACATTTGATGACGTATTATATTCTGACTTATTATGATAATTCGCCTCATCTTCTACCCCTACTTCTATTTTAGTTCCCTTTACTCTATCTAGTTTTTCATTAGTGATGGTATTATTTTTATCACCTTTTCCCATTAATAAATGTACTCCTACTGTTAGAAACAACCATACTAATATTACTAATAAACTACTACAAAAACAAAATCTAAAACATTTTCTTTTAAAACCTTGTTTCGGTCTTTCTGTGACTTCGACTTCTGCCATTTTAAATTTGAGAAAATTTCTTCTCTCTCTTTTCTTTTGTCTGTTATATTTCTTTCTTTTAAGGAGGTCTCAATTTGCTTTCATCAATCTGTGCAACATAAACCCTTTCTGTTTCTTCACTTAAATCTAAGTTTTCAAATTCTTCGAGTATAACGTAAGTCCACGCAGGGGCCTTGTATTTTCTGTTTAAAGTTCTCAGTCTTGGGCTTCTTCGAGTGAGTTGCACTAAAGTTTGCTTGGGTTCTGTTTGACTTGTAACTTCGTTTACTTGTTCTGGTTTCTTTTCTATTTTTCTCAAATAATATCTTAATTTCTTCACTCCTTCTGGCCAATTATCTCCTTTTCTAACTCTTTTGACCTGAACTGCACTTTCACCTTCTTTATCTTTATCTTCCTTTAGAGTCCTTTTATTTTCACTTAATCTAGGCACAATCTGCCCTTGTTCTTTATTTTCTGTGCTTGAACCTTCTTTTACTTGCACCTGTTCGGGTCTTACTACAATTTCTTCTTCTGCCTGAACCTGTTCTTCTAGATCTACCTTATCCTGTTCAGGTCTTATTTCAGATTGGTTGTCTTCTTCTGCCTGAACTTGTTCTTCTAATTCTGCCTTTCCCTCCTCAGGTTCCTGAATGTCTTTGTTTATCTTAACCTGAGTGTGTTCTTCTTCCCCTGTCCTTCCCTGTCTACTTTCTTGTCTTTTCAGTTTTGTTATTCTTCTCGTTTCGACAGCATCATCAGGTATTTCAATTATTGTTGACAGGGGTGTGCGCCAGGGGTGCGTCCTAGCCCCAACTCTTTTTAGTTTATTTATTAATGGGCTAGTCGATTTTTTAAACTCTGAGAAAGATTTAGACGCACCAAAGTTGGCAGCACACAGAATCCCGGCTATGATGTTCGCCGATGACACTCTGTTATTATCTAAAAGCCCGATGGGCATTCAGAGAGTCCTAAATAAATGTAACGATTTCTGTAAAGAAAGGGGGCTAGAGATTAATTTACAAAAAACCAAATTTATGGCCTTTAATTCTCCCAAAAGCACCCGGCCAAACCCTTGTTTAGAAGGCAGACCATTAGAAAGAGTATCTTCCTTTGACTACCTCGGCATTTCTATTACAGACAAAATGAGTTGGGGGACACAGATTAAAAAATCAAGCCTGAGGTTAACACAAACTGTAGGGGGCTTGTCTAAGGTGTTTCGCAACTCCACCCAGAAACCCGTGGGTCCAGCAGTAGAATTATATAGGGCTCAAGCGAGGGGTGCTGCCTTATATGGAGCCGAAATCTGGGGACATGATCGTATTGACAGTCTAATACAAACAGAAAATTCTTTTATTAGACAAATGTTTGGCCTTCCGCGTAGTACCCCACTCATTCCATTACGGCTGGACCTGGGTGTTAGGCCAATTGCGGATGAAGTAGCATTAAGACCACTTCTATTCTGGAGACGGTTGTGGGCTACCCCGGAATTGCTTGTATATAGGGAGGAATTGAGGGAGGTGTTGAACCTACCAGGGGCTAGGCGACTACCGTGGTTCACTTATGTCAGGAACTCCCTTTTATTAATGGGTTTGGTTAACCTGTGGGATAACCCAGAAATTCAATGCCCTATAGTTTCAAGGGAAGTGCTTAAGGTGCGTTACTGGGAGATTAAAATGTCCCAACTCCAGGGGGAATATTGCATGGGGAAGCTTACGGTGACATTTTTGGAATCCAAAGATCAGTACATGTTCTTACCGGCACTTAACGACATTAAGCCGGCCGCCGCCGCACGTAAGCTTTACCTACAATTTAGGTATGGGGTATTGCCATTGCGTGCCTTTACAAATAAATGGGCAGGCCACCAAATGTTGGGCTGTCCGGCATGTAATTGTCGAGAGGAATCTGAAAGCCATGTACTTTTTGCCTGTACTGGTTACACAAAAATAAGAAAAAGATGGCTGGCCCAGATTTGTAGGAATTTAGGAACTAGGCAATGCTCAGATGCCTTTAGGTTACTGAAATACGACACTAGTATACCCATAGTTTATTCAGTGGCAGGTTTTTGTTCTCTATGTGGTGCACCCGAAGAGCTTTTATAAAAAACACTTTATAATGCTGGCAATCAATTTAGTGTTCATATTGTTTTGTTTTTAACTAAAAATTACTTTTAGATCAATTTTAGGGTTATTTTAAACTGCATTTGACTACATGTTATTTTAAGGGTATGTGCTACGAGCCTAATGGTTATTCTAATACAGGATTGGTCTTTTGACCAATGTTGCACAGGCACTTTATTGAAATTTTTTAGGCTGATAGTAATTGTCTTATTGATCAATATAAGGATCGTTTATATAAATAAGCATTACTAATTGCAAGCTTAATGGAGAGATCAAGTATGGATACAATATCTTGTTACTCTCAAATGCTCTTTTTTACTGTGTATATATAGGCTATTATAGCATATGGTATTAAGATTGATCAAATTAGAATGGCTTAGATATAATCATGTAGTACAATCATTGTATCTAGGAAACTGTATATCCAATTCTGGGCAAGTAGCTAACATGCAATTTAGATTTGTACTAAACAAGGAATTGCTTTGTACGATGGATTATGCTGCTAACCATTATGCCATAGACTGTTGTTGTTACGTTTCCTGGTTTTATAGGACTGTTTTTATTATGTTTGTCGTCGTTCTGGACAGTTTGTACTGAATTAGCCTGGATCATTTGAATGAATTTTTAGATTATTTTGCACTTTATGCACTGGCACTTTTAGGGTCCTAAATGTTAATGAGGGTCAGGTAGATTCTCTTACTCAAGGCTACAGTATTTGAATGATGATTCTCTTTTAATCTGTTAAACAAATGCATTTTTGTGGACTTGCTCTTTCTTCCGGAGCTTTGGAAACCTGGACTCTAAGTTGGAAGTTTTTTATGCTATTATGGTTTATTTTAATTGATTGTTTGCTATGCTTGTATTAAATTTTATGCTCATGAAACTTCTAAGGCCGTAATGGCCGAAATAAAGTTATTGAAATGGAAATGGAATTATTGGTATCCAATCTTCCTGACTTGTACCTGGCTGTTCGTCATTCAGTTGTCTTTCAGAATCTATCACTCTAGATTCTTCAATTTCACAGCTTTCAACTTTTGACGTTTCAGCCTGCTCAGTCAGTGGTTGCTCTTGCTGTTCTGATGGGCTCGGTACTCTTCTGGTATGACTAGCATGAATCCAATTGGGCAAGCCTGCACACTTCACTGCTGTGGTAGTGACCAGTATGACTTGACGCGGTTTATCCCACCTCGGTGCTAGACACGACTTCCTTGCGTGTTTCTTCACTAGCACCCAATCTCCAGGATTCAAATCATGTGCTTGGTCTGGCTGTCTTTCAACTGCGTCTTCTCCAACCTGGTGAGAGACAGAACGCACCATTTCAGCCAATCCTTTGCAATAGTCCAATACCAGATCATCAGTTATGCTCATTAATTTATTTCCAGGAATAAATGCTTGCCTCATTGCCCTTCCCATGAGAACCTCATGAGGACTCATTCCTGTCTTTTTGTCAGGAATACTTCTGAGACCCATCAATACAAGAGGTAATGCATCTGGCCATTTCAGCATCGTGGATGCACACACCTTCCCTAGTCTTGACTTGATTGTGCCATTTAGCTGTTCAACTATTCCAGAAGCCTCTGGACGATAAGCACAGTGCAGTTTTTGTTCGATGTTAAATGCAGCACAGATTAATCGAATTATTTTATTATTAAGATGAAGTCCTCTATCTGATTCCAAAGTGACTGGAAAACCGAAACGAGGAATCAGTTCTCTTAACAATAGTTTGGCAACTGTAAGACTGTCATTTCTTCTGGTGGGGTATGCCTCCACCCATCTTGAGAACAAACACACTATGACAAGTACATATCTTAATCCATTGCAAGGAGGTAGCTCAATAAAATCTAACTGTAACCTGGTGAAGGGTCCTTCTGCCTTTCCAATTTTTCCCCAACTAACCACTGTCTTTCTTCCTGGATTTTGCTGCTGACAGGTTTAACCTCTCTGGCAAAGGCTTTCTGCGACTACCCTGAACTTTGGATTGTACCAACTTTGTCTAAATAATCTGATCATTGAATCTCTCCCTATGTGTGTTGCTCCATGATAAACTCTTGCCATTTTAGAGAGCAAACAATCTGGCATGACTGGTCTTCCATCTAAATACACCAATACTTCATCTTCCGATCTTTTTGTACAAGCTGCTTTTATCCAGGTCTCTTTTTCCCTTTCCTCAACTTCTTCCTGCAACTGTCTAATCTCATCCCATGTTTCTGGTATTGAGAAGAACATAAGTTGGCAGCTGGTTTCATCTGTTTCAATTTTTCTGTTTATTGCCATTGTGTTCTTTGCACAATGTCGAGCAATTTGGTCTGCATATCTATTGCCTGCTACCACATATGTCATTTCCTGACTGATGTGCAGCGCATTTAACAACTGCTACTTCTTTTGGCAATTGTAATGCTTCGAGCAGATCTTTCACATTTTTACTATTTCTGATAGGAGATCCTGAAGAAGTCAGAAATCCCCTCTGCATCCAGAGTTGGCCAAAATCATGCACAACTCCAAAACCATATTGACTATCCGTAAATATGGTTATTCTCCAATTTTTCCCAATTTTGCATGCCTTTGTTAAGGCCACCAATTCGGCTACTTGTGCAGATTTGACTCGAGGCAAACAGGATGCTTCAACTACCCCTGATACCTTGCACACTGCATAGGCAGCACTTAATCCTCCTTCCTCATGTCTCAAACAAGACCCATCCACAAATAGCTCATGATAAGCTTCTTTTAATGGTGTCTCTTTTATATCAGGGCGGGGCTTGGTACACAATTCAGTCACATCCAGACAATCATGATCAATTTCATCTCTTACTTCCTCATTGCATGGATCTGGCAATAATGTGGCAGGATTCATAACCGTACATCTTATTACAGTCACATGTTCTGTTCCCAAAATCACTCTCTCATACTTAGTCAGCCGACTAGGGGTGAGATGTTGGGTTCTGGCTCTTGTCAAAAGAATTTCAACTGAGTGTGGAACATAAACTTTTACTGAATGTCCCATCACTATTGACTCACTTTGCTCCAGACTCATACAAGTAGCAGCCACTGCTTTTAAGCAGCCGGGTAAGGCTGAAGCCACTGGATCCAATGTGGCAGAAAAATACGCCACTGGACGTCTGCTCATGCCATGTCTCTGTGTTAAGACCGACAGTGCACAATTTTCTCTTTCACAGCAAAACAACGCAAACTCTTTTGAATAATCAGGCATGCCCAAGGCAGGAGCTTCACACAAACAATTCCGTAATTTCACAAAGGCTTCCAAACATTCATCATTCCAATCTATTGGATCTTTTGCTCTTTTCCTGGTCATTTGTATCAATGGCTTTGCCAACATAGAAAAACTGTTAATCCATTGCCTACAGTACCCAACCACTCCCAGAAACATTCTCATCTCCTTCTGTGTCTGAGGTAGCTGCATTTCTCTGATTATTTTTATTCTTTCCGGTGTTACTTTTCTTACTCCTCTTTCTATTTTATGCCCTAAATATTTTACTTCTTGTTGACAGAACTGTAATTTTTCTGGAGACACCTTGTGTCCTCCTTCAGCCAAATAGTTCAGTAATGCAATTGTGTCAGTGACACAATCTTCTCGTGTTTTTGATGCCACCAATAGGTCATCAATGTACTGAACCAGAACCGAATTTCCAGGCATAATTAATAATTCTAAACACTTTTTCAAGATTTGATTAAAAATTGAGGGACTTTCTGTGTACCCTTAAGGAACTCGACACCATGCGTAAATACGATCCTCAAACTTAAATGCAAAAAGATACTGGCTGTCTGGGTGTAAAGGAATAGAAAAGAATGCCTGGCATAAGTCAATCACTGTAAATTAACTTGCATTCCAGGGTATCTCATAAAGGATCACTGCTGGATTTGGCACTATTGGACAACAGGGAACTACAATTTTATTTATCTTTCGTAAATCTTGCACTATCCTGTATTTCCCACTAGGCTTTTTAAGTCCCATGATCGGTGAGTTACAAGGACTGCTCATTATTTCTTTTAAAATGCCTTGTTTAACCATTCGCTCTATTTCTGGAATAATTCCTGCTTTTACTTCTGGACTCATCTTGTATTGTCGTGTGTTTCGATAAGCTGCACCTTCTTTTACTGTCGCCTTCACTGGGTCTATATTTGACATTAACCCAATATCTTTTCCTGTGAAATCCCATACTTCTGGATTAACTGTGGCTCTCAACTCTTCGGGTAATTCATTCTCAGTTATCAAAGAAAACATCTCATCTACTTCTGTTCCTTGCTTTGCTAACATCATCTTGTATATGATGTCCTCATCAGGGGTCTGGAAAGCAACACCATCCGGCGTACAATAAATCGTGCAATTCATCTTGCACAGTAGATCTCTTCCTAACAGATTTACGGGACTAGAGTCACATACTACAAATCAATGCATTTCTTTAAAGTTTCCAATATGTACTTCCATTGGTTTTGTGATTGGGGTTCTAATCTGTTTATTCGACACGCCTACTACTTGGATGGATTCTCCCGAGAGGGGTAGGTTTGGGATGTCTGCTGTTCTCACAGTAGACCGGGTAGCACCAGTATCCAATAGAAAAGTGATGTCTTTACCTTCCACTTCCCCATCAACAAATGGACCTGACTGATCTACCGGCAAGGATGCGCCAAGTACGCACTCCTCTTCCTCCCCCCTCAGGCACCGTCATTGCACAAATTCGGTATTTTCCTCATCATTCTGCAACAAATATTGTGTAACGGTGCTATTATTCTTACCACTTTCTCCTCGAAATCCGGTGTCTGCACTGAACTTTTGATGGTTCACAAAATTTGGCATAGGAGCTGGTGGCACCTGATATTGTGGAGTAACTACCTGCTGCTGCTGATTCATAAGTACTTCATTCTGCATCTGTGGAATTAAATTTTGATTTGGCCCATTACTACTCTGATTACTCTTACACTCGTTCTTCCAATGCCGAAGCTTTCCACACGCATGACAAGGAAACTTCTTCGCATCTTCTCTATTCATTCGTCCTCTAAACTTACTACCATTCGCCACTTGATCATTCTGACTCTGCTCTTTCACTTGATTGTCATTCTGTATATTAGTTTTATTCTCCTGCTGTTCTGCCAATTTTACCTGTGCCCACATCATTTTCTCCTTTGATTTTCTACGCCTCGCCTCAATGTCGTCTCCACAATATTTTGCATACTTTAAAATTTCATCCACGGTCTTACTCTGCCAGCACAACATCTGCTGCTGAATCATCTGACTAATTTCCGGTTTCAAACCATATACAAAATGTCCCATGTCTTTATCACCGATATTCTCAAAACCACTATACTGTTTAAACACCTGCAACAACCTTTCATAATATGCATGTACAGATTCATTTGGTTCTTGAGTTGTTCTGTCTATCTTTACCCAATCTGTTTCTTTAGGAGGTATTTTCCCTTTCAAATATGTAATCACTTGATGATACTTCATCACTTCCTCTGAGGGTGCTCCTGTCTTCGAGTCTCTAGCATATTCTTCACTTGGCCAGTCAACTGTAATCTTACACTCTGTCCATAAATCAGCAGGTACCACAATGTCAAATAAACCATCCAAATCTTTTAATAAAACCTTTGAAACATTCACAAATCTTTCCACTTGCTTATACCATTCCACTGGTTTCTCTCTCAGTTTTGGAAAATCATTTGTGAATGACAAAATATCCTGACTACTCCAAGGAACATGAACGTATCCTCCTCCTGGAACTTCTCTCATTGGGCACAATTTCTCAACCTTTTTTGTTTCCCTTACTGGAAATGCAGATGATGCTTCTCTTACTTGAACTTCCTCTTTCTTTCTTATCCTTCTAAGTCTCCATTTATCAATGTCTCCCCATTTTCGCAAAATATTAATTAATTCCTTTATCTGTAATCTTTTAGCAGAAGCATTCACACTTTCTAAATCTTTGTCAGTAAAATCCACTTTATATGGTTTCTGCAACAATTTTGATTTCCCTATATCTATTCCAATCTCTGAAGCGACTTCTGTTAGTTTCTCATGAAATACTCTTGCTCTCCTGGTTATGCTCTTACATAAAAATAATAACTCCTCATCATTATAAACATTCAATCTTTCTAAGCTCACACTTCCCACTATCATCTCTTCTAATTCCACTTTCAATCTACTGATATCTAACATCTTTGGTGGTGGGTTCCGATTATCTAGTTCCTGTGCCCATCTTTCTATATCTTCAGGGGTAACTACTGTTGCACCTCCAGTTCTTATAGGAACCAAAGATCTTTTCTCTCTCAAATTTGTGGGCGTACTTCCTCTCGGAGTTTCAGTTGAAGTTTCTACATTTGGAAGATCCATTAGTGAAATAACTGATTCATTTTCACTGGTTTGGTCATCCGTAATTATTACTTCTCTTCTGGGACTTGTTAATGGAACTGTCATAGTTTGTGGTTTCTGACAAGTCTTTTTATCTCCATACAACGGGATTACCAGACCAATGGTCACTGGTACTGTTAAAGCTTCAGCATTTAAATTTATTTGACTTATTTTCTGAACTAATTCTTCTTTTGTTTTATTCAAAACATCTCTCTCATTATTCTGCAGCACCTTATTAAATGACGTATCATGTAATATTTGTGGGGTTAAAGGCATTCCTATCACTGGTGCACTTGGGGTAACCTTACTAGTTGCTTCTTGATATGGTGGTGGATTTTTAATTAAAATATCCTCTAACAACTCATCATCTGATTCTCCATATCCTGTGATATTCAAATGTTTCGTTTTCTCCTTACACTTTCCTCCAGACTGTTACTCAGCTATTAACACTGGATATAAACCTTCGGACACCATAGCCCTCCTCCACTGTTTCATTTGTCCTTCACATGATTCTTGCAAATATCTGGGAAAGAGCCCTTTATATCTCCCACCTCTATTTCTCTCGCGTTCATATGACTCAGTTTCCCATTCTTCCAAAGCCTAGTACTGAGTTAACCTAGGTCTAGGTTCCAAATCATTCATTCTCATTCTCAAATTCTGAAGAATTCTCCCATTAAACGTACCATTTTCTGGAAATGCTAGTACTCCATCACCTTTCGCATATTCTATCCAATTTTCCAACCATACGCAAGTATGATATCCTCTTTCCATCATCATGAAAGATGCTGGTGTCTTTGGGGGCGGAATAGGAATTCCCTCTCTAGTCAACACAGGCTTGTCTTTCTTAAAGAAATTTTTAATTCTCTTTATAAATGACATTTTTCTCTTTTCTCCATACATCCTAGATGAACGATATATAAAATTGTATTCTGCAAACCCTTGAAATCTTCTATTTGCGCCTCTTTCACTGGCGATCAAATCAGAATCTTGCATACAAATCCTCTTTCTTCCAATCCTAGCACGGCTTCTAACTGATTATCCAATCAAACTCAGGCTCACGCTCGTGGTCTAACCAATGCCAGCGCGGCCTTTGCGACGTCAGTTCTGCTCCTTACTACTGACCCCCTCCTTTACAAGGCTGCTTCTGTCACACGCCCGCTGCTTCTACCAATCCCAGCGCGGCTTACTGTGACGACAGTACAACTCCGGCGACTGACCCTCCCTTCACAAGGTAATACAAAAACTTATTTTCTTTATACTTTGCATTAAATTTCTTTGTTATTAACTACACAAAAACATTCGCTACTCTGCCTGTTCCTCTAAAACCAAAGGATAGATTTTCTTTCCGCTGCGAGTAAAACCTTCCGCTTACTCTTCATACACTACGAGTAAAACCTTCCGCTTACCCTTTATTCAACCTCCAGAGAACCTGCTACTCCTCCAGTGTCACCCGTTTTGGGAAATGAGACCAAAGTTTCACCAGCGAACCCCTTTTGCTATCATTTGCACTCTACTTTTATACAAAATAGTCCCTAATTTAACACTGCCAGCCCTGCGTAGCTTCTCAGTGTTATTCCAACAGACGAGTTCATTCCCCGGGAATTCTGGACAACATAGAACAAAGACGCTAACTCTTTTGTTAAAACATAAATCAATAATCTATACTTATCACCAAACTAGTCAATAATAACCATAGCTCTGCTATCAGAAAACTGATCCGGCGGTGTACTAACAACAGATACTCTACTACCATATACTCACCTGGGCCCATAAACACTTACACAAATCCAAGTAGACCACTGGGTTTAGTTTAAAATTTCCATATTTCAGGATTAGTTATTACTTATTCCTAACTAACCTTTCACTGATCAAAAGTTCTTCTTAATGGTCGATGGACCATTAGTTGAACTAGTTGATGGTGATAATTAACATAACTTATTAACTATTCTTTATTTAAAGAAAATAACCACAAACTCTGGACATTTTAAAAATCTTTATCTAAATTAAGGAATGTGAACCATCAAAATTACAGCACAGTCACCCTTAACTTCGAGAGAGAAATTCAATCGTATTAAACATACACTTCGGACTCATGCAATGACTAATGCTCAGAAAGGGGGAGGACAGAGAGGAAAGAACACCTATAAACGAACAATGAATAATAATTACCCAGTATGGTGTGAAGACCAAACCCCCTGGCCAAAGGGCTGGTAAGGGTCCCCCGGGATAGATCAGGAGACAAAGAGTTCAGGACAGGAATCCGGACAGGATACTTAACCTCTCTAGAATACTGACGTCTGCGTCGCACCCCTCTCTGATACTCTCTTCCTCCTCGAGATTCTTCCGCAATCTTCTGACCCAATTAAATCAAGATAGATGGTTCTGCATCCGATGTCTTCATCAGCATCTTACAGCGTCTTCATCAGCATCAGCACCACCCACCGCACCGACAGCATCCCGAGCTCTGCAGCATTCAGTAAATCTCCGCCCTTCTAACTAACTATAGCTACTCCAGTTATACCTTTCGTTGGTCACGGACCACCCACTAAAGTTTCAATACCGCAATACTACTAACTCTGATTGGACAAGCAAGGGGGGATGATCATCACACCATGCTTACACACTGCTTTTTCCATTGCATTATTGTTCGCAAAACCCATCCCCTTAAACTTTATTCTTTTATTTAGTTCCCATACATCTCCCAACTTTATTTGATACAATAATTTCAACACCATGAATACACGTTTTCTTGGATGAACTCTTCACCCTCCGTTCACAGGGCACATCATCCTCGTCCTTGGACGGCTGTCAAATCCTGACTCATCCTTCCGGGTTCACTCTTGTGTAGGCATGCGCAGACTTGAATTAGTCAGCTCAGTTTAGACAAATGTGAAAGGCCCAAATGCGCACTAATAATAAAGTCAAAAGAGGAAATGTTACTTTCACAAATAAATGGTTTCACTGTATACCACCCATCTCTACTCTAACCCAATATACTTATTAATGCCCTTCCTGCATTAGCATTAGTAAAATAGCTTATTTTCTATTCAGCTAAGCAGGTGCCATGCATGTGAGCTTTCAAGCCGCCATTTTAGTGCCTTCTGCTCATGCGCGAGAGTTTTCCCTCCAAGCATTAAACGTCATACTACGTAGATGCGGTTGACGCATGCGCAGTAAAGATTCCCCAGTTAGAGCGATCTTAGTCCTTCGTTCATATTGTTAGCGTTAGTAAACACATATGCAAGCTTCTCTAACCCGTGTGTCTTCTGTATTTGCGTGTTATTATTCACAAGACGTTATTAGTAATTCGTTAGCGGGTTAAATGAGAGGATCGCTTCCGAGCAAGTCTCTTTTACGAGTCCTTTCTCCATCAGGTGCACCCTGGATAGTTTTATTCAACGAGTACCCTTATGATGGTTGAAAAAATCGAAATCGGGATGTCCTATGAAAACCTAATGGTTTGGACATCCTGTTCTAACAAAATATGCAGCCGAATAAAGTATTGCCCAAACTGGTCACTCGGCTTTCAACAGGGCTCCTAAACCTTCCTGCCTATCCCTCATTGGTGTGTCAAGGTGGGGCGGGGGGCAGTCCGCCCTAGGCGACATGAGTTTTGGGGGCCGCGACCCCCGCGCTTACCTGCAGCGGCCGCAGGAATCACCAGCACCCCCCACTCTTACAAACGGCCGCAAAGGGTCTAGCTGCCTCTGTTCCATATCATTGTGTGAGTAATTCAACCAGTTCTGCATTTTTTTTAATTCTGGTATTTCTTTCAGCACGCTTTAAGACATGGGCAAAGTGGGCCCCAATATCCAAAGGGTTCCCTGGTAAAGTGACCAAATATTAAGAAGAACCATCATAAAAACAATGTACATAAAAGTTAGATTTTGTTTCTTGTGAGTTGGGCATGCGCACTTCACAGAATCTTGGTGTGCATGTCCAACCTTGCCCCTCATGGTCTCAGGCATTTGGTTGCGATTAAATTAAACAAGCATTGGCATAGCCAACAGGTCTCGCCTTTGGGACCTTATAAGTGTTTAGGCAGATCTATTGGCTTTGCTAATGTTTAAGCCAAAAGTGAAACTACAGTGTGTGAAAGGACTAGAAATCAGGGATGAAGGGCTGAGGCAAGACAGTGAGAGTTAAGGAAGAGCACTGAATGGACAGCAGAGGAAAGAAGGTAACAATTAGGGAAGAAGGGCTCAGGCAAAACAACGAGCCTCCCAGCAAACCTTGAAAAAGTTGTTTTCCTTCTCTGTTCCATCCTGTGGCAGCTGCCCCAGGCCAACATAAAAAAATAAACCAAATACAAGCTGTCCAAAGAGCTTTTAATGCGGATGGGCCTGCAGCAATTTTTGATTGGTCCCTGCAAATGAGAAATAAATAGAGGAAACAAAACAAAAAAAAAAGAAAAAGGAAAAGAAGACGGCAAGGGGAGGCAGCAGTGGGGAGCAGCAATGGAGAGCGGGCAGGTAGGAGGTGGCAGCAATGGGGAGCACCCAGGAGATAGGGTGAAGCAGAAAGCAAAGCTGAACACACGAGTGAGAAAGCAATGCAGGGGAGAAGCACACGAGGGCAAACGCAAGACAGAGGAGGGCAGGGGCACACGGGCGAAAGCAACACGAAGCATGTGCAAATAAAAAGCAAACAAATGAGACTGACAAAGCTTGAAGCTGACAATGCCTTTCGCGACTGGGCAGCTTGTGCTGTCTGGTAATGAAGAGCTAAACAGGTACCTAGGGAAAGAGAAAACATAGGGTCTCTTCTAGCATCCAGCATCACCCATTTGCTGTCTCCTCGTCAGTAAACAGACTTGCTTCAGAATGAGGAAACAGATTTTACAGCATGGTCCCTGAAAAAAAGCATGGGTCTGGGGAATAAATAAGCCCCCTCATCCAACGGCCCGGGTGCAGACAGTTCTGTGACTTTTGGTTATACTTTTCCCCCATTCTAAATGCTGGACCACCTTTAACAGTTCCACAGCCCCCGCATCCCCCCTTCCACTCAGCTCTGCCACTCTCCTCACACACGGACTCTCTCCAAGTATCCTCCTCTCTCCACTGTTAGCCCATTCTCTCCTGCCTCATTCACACCCTCTTCTACCTATTAGTCTTCGCAACCCACAGTATAAACTCCATTATGTTCAATGCTCTGTTGCTTTGTAGTTAGAAATGTGGCATGTAAGTGACAAACATACCAACCAAGCCGTAAAGAATAAAAGACAAAAATACAAGAAAGGAACAAGGGCTGGATGAGGAACTTCCTGGTTAGATTGCTCAGTGAATAAGCACATCCACACAGAGATGCGCCACAAAGCTTTCCAATGTCCCGAATCCAACAGGGAAGATTTTTTTTTTTTTTTTTGCATTTTAGTATTTGTTAAACAGACTTGTGATAACAAAACTCTAAGTATATGCAAGTAGCCCGAGACTCTTCCGTATTCGAACACCGAACTGGAAAATAAAACATAGTCTTGGTGTAGGAAGGCTTCTGCAGACATGCGAGTATTATGTTATAGCTTGTCCTTAATTAGCAAAGTGGCGCAAATCACTTTAATGACGTGAGCGTTGGCCTGTGTTTTTTGGCATTCCCAATCTCTGAGATCTGTAGTGCCTGTGGGGGGAGGGAGGAGCGTAGGACAAGAGTGGAGTTTGGGGGAGGGAGAGATTACATATGAAGTTACAGGCACATTTAATTATGGCGAGCCCATCTCCCAGGTTAGTGGACAGCCTAATCACCATGGGGTAAAAGATTGCCTTCTCTTGTGTGCTGAGTAAACACACCGTGTTTACATCTGCTTAATGGTTACATTCCACTGGAACACAGTTGCAGAAAGACACCTTCTTTTCTAAAGCTGGATTCATGTTACTTTTGTTTTTTATGTGCAGTATTTTTTTCGAGATGAACGGCTATTTGGCATTATTTAAATTAAACCGATGATTCCAAAATGTATCATATTAACAAATCATTAAAAACATGCACATTTAAAGAACGCGAGACCGATAGTAGATAGTTACATCACGTTCCTGTCTTGTTTTACTTGCAGGCTGTATACATTTGTGCAAGCAGTATTGTCTACACTGAAATAGGGTCTGCTCTAGTAGTGCTGAGAAATTCGACAATCAATCAACAGGTTCCAATCATTTACAGGACAAATGCACATATAAAACATGCGCATATACTGTATTCTCCAGTGAATACAACAAAACATTTCACTATAAAGTGGCGCTGCGTTAGTCATACGTTTGTTTTCCTGAACTCACTCCCTGGAATTTCTGATTTTATTTCCATTATCCAACTACAACCGGCTAATCTATCTTTTTAGGAACATTTATATGTATTTAAAAACATGGAGTCATTAAAATAATTTAGCAGAAGAACGTTATTTGCTTTTACAAAATATACCTACTACATTCCTTTATAGGCACATAAACACCAGCCTACGCTGTGTATATTGAATTTATAGTTTAGAGAACATTACATTTGAAGCTTGCGGAAAATTGGCTAAATTAGCATGCGATTTACTGAAATATATATATTTTGGAGATGCTACTTTCTCTCTGCAAATGTCTAATTAGAGAAAGTTCCAGGATTATTTTCCCTTGCAATTTTGAGCTCTGACCGATTCCTTCTTAATGGCAACTTTTGAGCATTCTCAGATCTGATCGATTCACAAGGCTGTGGGAAGAGGGAGGGGGAGGGGGGCTTAGAGAGGTTTGAGTTAGTACATCTGCCCTGCCACAAATAAAAACCACGCTGAGAAAAATAAAGTGCTCAATACGGTGTGGCAAAAATGCACCCGCTTTCAGCCGGACCCAGCTACACTGGAAGAATGCAAAAGGCGAATCACTGCGGAAATAAGGAGAGAAGGTGATGCGAGTTATTCACATAAGCTGTTTGCGATGACACAACACTACACAAAGGCAGCGCTGGGCACTATTTACTGCACCCTGGGACATTCCGACATGAAAGGAAGACTCTGGAAGATGGAGGGCAATGTGCGCGCTAGCGACGGAGACTAAAGAGGTATCTCGCACTTATTTTATCTACAAATGCGGTGTATTTGTAAACGCTCGGCGGAACAGCTAGGTGCATTTTTTTGCCGTACACGTGGTGACAGTCTGTAAACACTATGTATCGAACATTTTGCAGGAGTAGGAGGAAGGCGACGGGGCCAAGATTACAGAGCGCCAAGCGAGAGTGAAACCAAAGAGGGCGCGCGCGAGAGTGAGCAGCCCATCTGTTTTCAATTATCGCACCCGTGTCTGGGCACGATAATTCAAAACAGATGCCGCCCTTGCGGGTAACCGCAAGCAATAGGCCGTGGGCGGAGCAAAGGCGGGACATGCACCCGCCTTTGCCCAATTGCGTGCTGTCTTTCTTAGAAAGACGCACGCAAAGCCCAATAGCCTGTGAGAAAAACAAAAACACACGCACGAGCGTGTGGTCAGCTTTCTGAAGCCCCTTACTAAAAGTCTAGCAGCACATGCGCGCTACGCTAGGCGAGACCTAAAAAGAACCTTTCTGTCTCTCTCTTTCTCATTACTTCACCTCACCTGTTCTTTCTCTTCACTCCCTCATTACTTCTTTTATGTACTTATCCTAGTTCCCACTCTATTTGAACTCTCATTCTCTCCCTCACTTAGATATACCTTACTTCCCTATCAACCCACCTCTCTCACCCTCACCCTCACTTCTCTCTACCTCTCTCTCACCCCTCTCTCTGTGAAAACAGCGATGCAACATTTTTCAGTGCGCTCTCCTCGGAACACCATGGATGAGCCGTATTTACTGTACGGCGCTCCATGTCGAAAGGATTTACAGATACGTCAGTATTCCTGGTGTATCTGTAGGCGCAAAAGTGACACATTGCAGGAGTGTGTCTGAAAACAGACGCAACTCCAGCAATGTATCCTTTCACATGGGGCAAGCCACATGTGAAAGGGCCTGCATCAGTCTTACGCCTGCTGTGTTCAGGCGTAAGATATTGACCCAATGGTGTCCTAGAAGTGGCGCACTAAAATCTTATAAACTTCAATGCGCCACTTCTACGAGGCTTTTTGCGGGATAACGTCCACCCTGCATACATTATACCTGATGAAGGTATAATGTGGCGCAGGGGTTTACAAAGTGACGCATCTGCCTAGATGCGTCACTTTGTAAATAGGGTGCATCATGGCGCATTTTTTACGCCGCCGGTGCGTCACAAAAAGTGACGCACCGGCGGCGCAAAAGTGTCGCAAGGCCTCATAAATAATGCCCTCCACTCTTACTGTCTGTTCCATCCCACATCCTATGACTATTTTGCTTACTCCTTTCTCAATACCTTTCTTTCTCAGTTTTTTTCTGTTACTTCCTCGTCCCTCTCATATCTGTCTGAACCTCCTTCACTATTTCAGCTCACCCGCTTTACGTCACTCCCATTTCTACAGCCCTCGTTATGCATCTCTCTAGCTCACAGCTTTACATCTACATCTTTCTCTAACCCAGCCATCTACGCCCTGTCGATTCCTTTTTGAGATTGTGTCCATATTTTGTGAATAATGAGAAGAATTTGAAGACTTGTCTGGTATTTTTGAAATTGGCCCACTTCCACCAGCAGGGAAGGTCTAGGCCGAAGTGCTTATTTCTTTTACGTGACTTCCAATGCCTTTAACATAGTTTCCATAAAGGTACCAGCAATGTTATTGTCTGAATTATTGATAACATTTTGTTTAAAGATTTCTTTGCCGTCATCCAATCCCTGGTGATTGTTTATACAAACAGTGGCTAAAGTATGTAATTTGTTCCCAAAAAAATACAAATAAAGATTAAGGTTCAATAAAACTTCAATTTAGCCTTTATTTACTGAATAAAACAGACCTTGCTCTTTAGAGTTGGAGAAGGCGGGCCAGTAGGTGTGGTCTGGGGTGGGCATGTCTCATTAAGTCCCACATTGGAATCGTATCATCCCAGACGGCAGTGCATCCCACTCTCTCCTGTGGAGGGGGTGAGCTGCAGTGGCGGCTCCTCTACTAAGGCGGAGGAGCGTCGCCCCACTGCTTTTAAGCAGTGTCCCTAAAGGAAAAATAAAATGATAATAACTCTAAGTTATTATTATTTTATTTTTTCCTTGTTGCGGCAGCTTTGCGGGCGGGATGGGACGGGCTGCTCTGTTGACAGAGCAGCAAAGGGGAGGAGTTGTTTGCACTCCCTAAAGTGTGCATGAATTCATGCACACTTTGCATGTTCTCCATGCAGGCTGCATTACAGCCTGCATGGAGAACATACCCAGCCTTACAAAAGGGGATGATGGACGGAACGTTTGAGCCAATCAAACACTCACCCCTAGTCAACTGATCTGGGTTTAATCCATCATCATTCTTTAGCTCACTCCACCACCCCAGTTCAGACATGGCCATATGCAAATCAGTCTGACCCTGTGCCTCATGGGAACATACCCAGCCTCCCATTCTCTGGCAGAGCGCCGATCCACGGCGCTCAGAAAAATCACAACGCTGCATTGCAGCATTGTGATTAGCTATCAGGAGGTTGGGAGCCGGGTGCATACTGCTTCCTGCCCTGGAAGCGGGCAAGAGGAACGAGAGGAGGCGGCAACAGCAGGCGGCAGCGGCAGACAGGTAAGTGGGTATTTTAAAAAAAAATTATTCCCTCCCCCGCGACCTGCCCCCCCCACCGCCTTCAAATATCAGCCGCCACTGGCGAGCTGAGAAGGTGGTGTCAGGAAAACTCCTCTCTCACAGGGTACGTAAACTGGTTAGGAGAGCGTTGAGCTCCAGCTGACTTGAAACGTGGCTCTGAGGATGTCGTGCTTGTGAGCAGGCACAAATAAGTGTCCCGTTCGATTAGGTGGCCCTAGTGGGGCAGACATGAAGATAATGCTTCGTGTTCTTTCTGAAGAACAAGTAGCTTGATGGAATTTGCTGCTAATATTAATAATATGAACAAAATTAAGTATATACCAACATTTGATGAAATCACTCATCCTTGATAATGGCAGCAAGAAAGAGGACTTAACTGACTTGGAGGGGGTATATATTTAGGGGCTTATTTATGAGAGCCTTGCATCACTTTTGCACCACGTAAAGCGGTACATGTATGATGCAGGGCTCTGAATCAGGTTTACGAAGCCACTCAAAGTCACCCTGTGTGGCTTTGAGTGGCCTCATAAATCTTGAGTAAGGCAACACAGCTCAAATCACTGTGTTGCCTTACTCTGCGCTCGGAAGGCGTTGCGATGGGTGTTTCCACGCAACACCCATGGAATCGAACGCTGCCCCAGATTTACAAAATCATGTAAACCTCGGGAAGTACTAAATCCTTACACCTCCAGAGATGGGACGCAACAAGAAATATCTTTATTTCTCCTTGTTTGGTTTCCTCTCTCTATGTGTGCTGCATTCTGCAGCACACATAGAAAGAGGAAAACACCTTTTAGGAATGTTTCTCTGCAGGAAGGTGCCCCTTCCTGCACATTAACAATCCTGCATGCAACGAAGGCACCCTTGCACCATGGTGCAAGGGTGCCTGTGTTGGCGCAAGGCTGCCGAAACGGAGCCAGCACAGTGAGAAAGGACAGGAATGCCCCGTATTGCATACATACGAGGCTTTCCGGCCCTTTCACTTTGGCATAGGATGCCAAAATCCCGTAATTGAGGGCCTTAGTGTTATGATGACGTCACCCGTATTACCTGCTGTTGTAGGCCAGCACAATGGAGTGCTGGGTCCTGTAGTTTAAGGTGCTTTTACTGCATTCATTGTTCTTGCATTTTACTTTGACTTCTCTATCATCTGTTTAATTAAATGTCAAGTAAGAGAGCATAATGTGAGCCTCCTGTCTTGTCATGTAATTATAACACTATTATATTGTCTGTAATGCTATGTCTGCGTGACTATACATGCAGTATTACCAACTATTTGTTGAAGTTTTTCTTTGTGTGTACTTGAGGCATTGTTCTTAAAATATATTTTTGATGTGATGATTATATACTGATTTTATTTATTTTTATTATATCGGTGTTCTCAAGTCTCACTCCTTGCGAGTGAGACTCACACATTTGAAGGTCGGTCTGAGCTCTCATTCACAGCAGGAAAAATATCACACCTGCTGGGAATGTCTAGTTCCTGATTTCTAAGTTTACCTCCAGTCAGAGCTGGTATTCGTGCAGAGCAGCTCCTGGGTGCTCCAAAAGGTTCAGGAGGCCACCCCATTTCTAGGGGAACCTTCGATCAAGTGACTTGTAAAGCGTGACTACTCACCCGTAAGGGTCTCAAGGCGCTGGGAGGAACTCTACAGACTCTTTCTTTTGAAGGAAACAATCACTTTACACACATGTGTGATGTTCCACAACTTTTGCCAGCCATTTGTCCACCTTTAGTGAGGTTATCGTCTTATTTTATTAATTTTACATTCATTTTTGGATGTTTTATCATTTAACTGTTGCCAATTCCTGTGTTCTCAATTATGTCAATGTTTGCTTGATATCACTTCCTGTGATATCATCAGATATAATAATTAGTTCTCACTTCTAAGAAATTTTAAAATGTGATTGCTCTGTTAAATGGGGGGTGGTTGTACATCAATACTAACCGCCTTGTGAAGATTTCAGGGTGGGTTTTCACTAGGGTACATGTGGATACCTATCACCACACCTGTATTTGTCATATGACCCTCCAAATAACAGCTTATTTTCTTTTACCTTAAAAGGCCCACTCTTAAACACCTGACCTCTGCCACTGCCCAATCTGTGTAGTTCACCCACCTCCTGTCTTCTGGCCTGTGCATCAGATGTGTGTGTGAGGGGGGGGGGAGGGGGGGGCACTTCATAGCCAGCCACATGGGTCACACAGTACATGGATACTGGGGTTGTTGAGGTTAGAGTGTGAAATGCGGTTGTATAGTTAGCGGGTGGCGTAGTTGGGGCCCGGTGTGGTGAATAAAGGGCTGTTGGGGCACAAGGTTTGCTGTGTTTAGGGCAGGCGTCTCCAACCTTTTCTCTAGTGAGAGCTACTTCTGATCAGTGAAAATCATTGTGAGCCTCTGAAGGCTGAGCAACTCGTGCATTGTTACCACACACCCCCACGCCTAGCTTAATTGACTTGATGCAATGGTTTGAACAAAATACTTTTACTAGGGGCACTATGTCAGGGTGCCATGTGTGTCAGTGAGACTGTGGTCTGTAGGTATGTATGAACATGTGTGCGTATGAATGGAATATATGTGTACAGGTGACTAAGAGACTGTGCCATGTGTACTTGTGGCATAGGACATACCTTTTGCCATATGTGGCACCATTACATGTATAACACAAATGGGAGAAATTTAAAGCGCAGAAAAATGTTCTGCAAAAATGTTCAGAACAGAACATTTTTCTGCACTTTAAATTACTTGAACTTAAAATAATGGCTGTATTTTTCAATTATAAATATGGCACTGTATCGAGAAAATTTAAATGAAGAGTTAACTTTGTTTATATGATTTCCATAAAACTCATCGTTTAAATTTTCTCCCATTTCCTGGTGTCACATTTACAAACACTAAGCATCTTGCTCCCAGTGGTCTGTAGACATGGTGCCATATTTATCAAAGAAAAATACATTTGTTTAAATGGAAAGAATTTTAAGTGAATATACATGCTTCATAACACATTAAGATGTATTTGGTTTAATTAAAATTGGAGAAAGACATTATTACTTAGGGCCTGATTCTGACTTTGGCGTGGTGGCAGCGGAGCCACCACGCCACCGCCCCGCTGCCACACCGCCAAAGCTGTCAGAACACCATCCGCCAGATTACGAGTTTCCTCGTGTCTGGCGGGCGGTGCTTTTGCGGTCCCACAGTGGTGCCCATTAAAAAGGCACCGCAATGGGAGCGCCAAAGGCCGTTACTGCACGGCATGGAATGTGCAGTCCATGCTGTGCAGGAAAGGGGGTCAATGCACACAGGTGCCCCCCTGCAGGCACACTGTGGCCCAAGGAAACAGGGGGCCCTGTAGGGCCCCCTTTGTTTCCTCACCACCACAGTTTTCATGGTGGGCTCACTGCCATGAAAACTGTGGCGGTGAGGGAACTCCGAATATGCTTGGCGCTGCTGCAGCGGCACTGCCAGCATATTTCTGGGCCAGAACTCAGCGCCAGCACTGAGGGTTTGCAGATCCCCAGGGGTTGTGGCGTTCTTGTGACGGTAGGACCGCCGCACTCATAATGCAGCGGTTGGACCGCCAGTGCGGCGGTTTCTGCCACACCACCGCGAGTACGATGGTCTTATGGCCCGCCGTACTCGTAATCAGGCCCTTAATGTTTCATATAAAGATTTTCTTCATTTTAAATTTCTCCCATTTGAATTTTTTTTCTATTTTCAGTATATGGCACAGTGGCATATGCCCCTGGGAGCATGAGGCCTGCTGCTTGTAAATGCGACACTTTGGAATGGGAGAAAATTAAAATGAAGAGTTAATCATTAAGGTAAATTTTCATTTTAAATGTCTCCCATTTAAAAGCATTCAGAAACATCATTTTGTTCTGAAGCTCCAATATTGAATTGACAAGGACTTTCATTTAAGAGTTAAATACTTCAGTTCTTCACCTCTGTGACCCAGCCTAGCCCATAAATCTGACTGAGCACTGCTCATTATCAGGCCCTGCTATCTGCAGCCTGGTGATATTAGTGTAAAGTAAACACAGACTTCCCTTAATATTAAAAGAAAAATGTGACTCTACTGTTGTATTCCGCTTTATGTGTCTGTATATAGGTTTTCCTGAATCATGTCCTTCTATAGGCACAATTCACATTGCCCTTATATAGGCATAGAATCCCAGTCCTTATTTAGGCATTAGCCGTGCACTCCAAATACAGGCATGGTCACCGACATCCGTCCACCCTAACGTCACAACGAGTTCTTAGAAACCAGACCCTTAAGCTTCGGGAGTTCCCCTAGCACAGGACTATTGATTTCTCCAAGAACTCATCTATTATGTATGAACCGTTATACCTTAAGGGTTCATTCCTGACGTCTTCCTCTGTCCGACTTCACGTCAATGCTAACATTCCAAGACACCTACCAGGTATAAATATACCTTCCCTTGCCCAAGCAAGTTAGAGGAGACCTCGACTTCAGAGGAGCCCGTATCCCGGCCTGACGCACTGAGAAGACGCTGTCATTCCTGCACGCAGACGAATCCAGCTTCCAGTGTTCTGACTCCCTTCGCGGGGTGTTAGAGTTCCAGATCCGGCAAGAGATTCCCACCTCTCTCATTCTCAAGGTATGGAGCTGACTAGAACCTAGAGGGACTCTTGGCATACCATACTTGGCATACTATACTTTACATACTCTTAGTATACCAGACTAGAGAATACTCCACCTACTTCTACCTTTCCCTACACCTAGACTAGGTTAGGTACATTGGGGTAGAACTAGCTGAGAGACGCATCGTATGAGTACTCACATTTTTAGCTCATGTTATTTATGTACGTGAATATATGCTAAAAGATAATGCTAGCGCAGTATTATTTATTTCTACTGCTGACGCTGTACATTATTTATCTTGCATACTGTCTTGTGATCATAACAGCACATATCTCTTACACGAGAAACAAGACCGTTCAATAAAACCCTTTTATTGAAACGCCCGTCTTTCCTTTCTGTGTAACTCTGTAGAAACTAAGCATGCACGATTGACTGAGTGAAACTGTTATCTATTGTTTCCACGATTCTGAGACGTGTTCCGATTCTAAAGGGAAACAAAGTAGTCATGTTTTTCGGTTGCCAGAAACCACTTCCTTCTTGTTCTCAAGGAGTTTCTAGTGGCCTCTGAGCTAGCTGGCACAAGTAATTAAGTTTAATATACTCGATAGGGACATACCGACCTTAGTCCTATGTCAAGCCTATAGGTTATATTATTCCAATGCGCAGAGCCTATTAGGGAAATAGGAACTACACTACATGGCGCCCAACGGTTTGGTAAGGCAGTAATTTAACGCTAGATACTGAGTAACTCAGTCGTGCTTTTCTCAGAGACCCCTACTCACATACTCCATAAGACGTCTGGAGTGGGTAGGGTTAAATATCCGCCATAAGCTAAATAGGGAAGCACCCTATATATTAGTTGTTTGGTTTGTTCAACGTTGAAGGATACAGTGTTCCAAAATATTGTGCACCTTATCTTTTGTTTCCTTGAAACTTGTTCTACATTTTTCAAAAAACAAATGTCCGTAAACGGGGACGATGCCACCAACACCGGTGGAGCTGCGGCTCAACCAGTCGTAACAGCTTTTAACTTTACAGGTTTAATTGAAACCGAGGAGGGTGTTATAGACATCCATCCAAACTTAAGAAGAGCCATCACTCTAAAACTTATAAAACATGGCCTACCACCAAGAGGAGGTAGAGCAGTTTTCGTGATGGAGGCACACAAATCCTTTCAGACAGAGGTATTCTATTCATGGATAGTATTCCCAGAATCAAATCCAGTTACAAGAATGTTTCACTTCTACAAAGAAGATGAACCACCAGAGGAATATATTCCTTTCGAGGATATTGAAATTCCACTAACATACCAGGAGCATCAGCTCTGGTTTAAAGGCGCCCTAAAATATCACAGAAACATTACCAGGCTCGGTCCACTAGGTAGACCAGGAGCAACATGGCCGATTCTAGCCGGCTACACTCCTCATCCTGACCTCGATATAATGTCAGACGAGGAACTACTTACTCAACTTACAGAGTTGATAAAAATTTACAGACAATTAGTCCAATATGTCATGCGGACTTTCACAGTCCAACCACCATTAACCATTCCAAATCAAACTCCTCAACAGGGGAATACACTAAAAATTACACCACAGACTCTATACGCAATCATGGGAAAAATGCCCACAAAACGTGAGCAAATTCCATTTTGGATAGCTCAAAAATTACTCAAATAGAAGCAGTATTTCCAAATACTAGCCCTTATGAGAAACACAGAATACTAACAATCTGTTTACCAATGGGGATCACACCACAACTGGAAGACTGCACCACTTGGGGCTCAGTCTTTGCTGCCATCTACACAAAAACACATTGTATTCCATCAATTGCAGTAATACCAGATGTCCTGAAACAAATTCAAAACGAATACGGGGCAGAGCCTGCTCTGAATTTAGGTATGAAATTACTGAAAAATTTCGACCAGATCTCAACAATAATATTATCTAATATTAAAGGGGAGGCAGCAGCAGTGGCGATCCGCTACGATTAAGGGAATTCGATGTTACAGAACATCAAACAGAACTACCCAGAATAATAGAACAATCTTATGCAGAATTAGGCAGAGATAGTTTGGGTGGAAGACCATTGAAGCCGAAACTATCTGAAAATCCTGAGAAGGACTCTATTAAACAAACTCCTACATCTTCTAAAAAGAAGTGGGAAACTAACAAACAAAATTCAAACGAGAAACGTTCTCAATCCCGAGGTTGGTCTCCTCAAAAGGAGCCCTCTGAAAGGAGGTAGAACCTCAGGAATAGGGATAATTTAAAAAACCTGACAGGTATCAAGATACTGATACACGTTCCTCTCGTACCTTTCAGATCTCGTCACAGACATTGGAAAGAAGAGGACGGTCAGAACATAGAGACGAACGTGTGAAATCGAAAGACGACAAACACGTTCCGAAAAGTAAATCTAAACCTCAATTCTCAAAGAAGAAGGTAGCAGGTCTGAAGGTCAGACATGCCGAGGATACTGAGAACACAACTCAAGAACGGAGAATGGGCTCAGACAATGCTGGACAGTGCAGCAGAAGTCACAATAGCTCGCCAGAACCTGAAGGAACGTCTGGAGATAGTGGACTTGAATGAGTACATTACAGTTGAGACTGTAGACACCAGGGTTAGTACTCCACAAAAGTTATATGAAATAACACTCCGGATGGAGGGAGACATACCTAGACAGGTGAAAGCACTCTTTTGGGAGAAACTTTCAAGGGGCTATGACATACTTCTAGCAGAAAAAGACTGGCCACCACAATTTGTCAAGGAGTGCCCACATGGCGAAGACATTATTATGCCTGCCTTCTCCAACCATATTCCAATTCACCTAAAATATACTTATGCCAGGAAATGGGCAGTTGCCCAGGCCCCAGCATTATACAAAAATCATGTAGGATGGGATGAGGACTCACCTCACCATAAAATACATCTAAAAAATGAACCTACTGCACAGAGGCAGTATCCAATAAAGCAAGAAGCTAAAAAACAGGTCAGGGAGATCTTAGATCAACGTGAATACCAAGGGGTGATTGAAACATGCACCTCTTCAATGAACAATCCTTTGTTTCCTGTCTCCAAACCAGACAATACATATCGTCTAGTTTTGGATTACAGACACTTAAACACTTGTTCTAAAACTTTTGCGGTGCAAAATGCACACAGTACAGCATTAATGAATAACATTGTGCGTAAAAAATATAAAACCACATTGGATATCTCAAATGGTTTCTTTTGTCAAAACATAGCACCTGGAAGCAGGTACTTAACAGCTTTCTCAATAATGGGGACCCAGCGTCAATTTTGTCGACTCCCACAAGGGTTCAAGAACAGCCCGGGGTTATTCTCAGCGAGAGTAACGGGGTTACTACAAATTTATGATAATGAGGCATTGTCATATGTCGATGACATCTATCTGACAGACGATGACCTGGACAAACACTTGAACAGGGTGAGCACCATTATACTGGGCTTCGCCTCTGAGGGCTATAAATTCAACTTCAAAAAGTCCAGAATTGCCCATCTCAATGTCCTCTTTTAGGATATGAGCTTTCAAGTGAAGGCAAGAACTTGGCAGCTAACTTTTAGAAAGGTGTGCGCTGCTCCAACCTCCTAAAACACTGAAAAATTTACAATCCATCCTGGGTTTCCTAAATTTTGGAAGAACTTACATTCTAAATTACGCAGAAAGGGTTAAACCTCTCTACGCATTAATCAAACCTGATTTTTCAATCAAAATTGGACACATGAACACACAGAAATCTTGCGTTCACTCCAAGCTAACATGTTAGCAACAAATCACTTACAAACATGCGTAAGTCAACGCAACTTAGTGATCCTAATAATTTCGGGTCAATGCGGATTCACCTACTTAACATTTAATGAGGGTGAAAAAGTACCAATTGCATACAAATCACATTTGTATACACAAGCAGAAATGCGCTTCACTTCAACTGAAAAAATACTGACGGCAGTTCAAACCGCTGTAGCGAAAGAAAGAGCTCTAGCCCAAGGGAAACGCATTATTGTTGTAACCCCAGTTCCGGCCTTAGAGGCGGTAACTAAAGCGAGCATTCCAAATGCTAAAGCATTACATCCTAGATGGATACAATGGGTTAATTCTCTTGCTGCAACAGATGTTGAATATGTTTTTGATCCTGATTTAAAAACACAAGCGTTCCTGCAATATGAACATGAATGTCCTCTGCCCACTGAGATTCTGCCTCTCGATCAGTACAAATTCATAATTTACACTGACGGATCCGCACAATCCGCAACAGGGAGTAAGCAAGCTTACAGTGCAGCATGCGCAATCGTTAAATGGTCGCATGCGCGATGGCAACTTCAGACCTATGGTCACAAAAACCCAATCTCTAGGAGATTGCACAGCTCAGCGAGCTGAACTACAAGCATTCAAACTGGCACTTGAAAGTACAGATCGAGAATTCCCTACACTAATAGTGTGTGATTCTTTCTACTGTGTGCAGTCGTATAATGAATATATACAAACTTGGCTTGAAAATGGGTTCAAAGATGCAAAAGGTGGCACAATAAAGCATAAAACGCTTTGGGAACAAGTAGTTCAGTTAAAAAGCGAACTACCAAAGGCTCACGTGATCCATACACTGAGTCATCAACGTGATGGCGTTCACGTTGCAGGGAATTCATTGGCTGACGAAGCCGCAAAGGGGGCTGTTCAGACGGCTTCCGTAGCTGCGATCACTCGTTCAAAAACGAGAATAGACAGTGAGATAATGTTGACTGTCAATGCTACTAGCAAAGGCAGTGGTGCAGCGTTACCAAAAAAGTTTCCACTCAAGTACTCTTATGTAATTGATGCGAACAACGTTCCTTTTGCTCGAATCCCTGGAGTGGGGGATAGGGTAATTCCAAACAAGGAACGCAGATTAGGACTAATCCTAGCAGCACATGAAGGGATAGCCTCTGCCCATGCAGGTATTTCTGCAACAGTATCTTTACTGAAACAAAGATATTGGTGGCCTGGCATTAGGAAACAGACCAAGAACTATGTTCTGGAATGTGACATATGCCAACAGATGAAAGTCTCCACAGTGAAACGTCCTGCGCAGACACCCCTGTTAATTTCAGATAAACCATTAGCTTGTGTTTACCTGGACCACTGCGGTCCCTTGCAAAGGGACGGTAACTATAAATATATCATGGTCACAGTAGATTCTTGCTCTAGGTTCCTATGGATATGGCCTCAGCGCTCGGCTGACGCTCGAACTGTTATAAAAGATTTGCGAGTCTTTATCGGCACATACGCAATAGGCACGCTACATTCTGACCAGGGCCCTGCGTTTAGCTCTCGAGCCTACAAAGAAGCCATGGCCAGTCTGGGCGTTGCATTGCGGTACTCCTCTCCGTTTCATCCTGAGGGAAATTCTGTTGTGGAAAGGAAAAACCGGGACATAAAGCAGTCTATAACAGCTAGGGTATTAGGTTCGGGTGATGGGTGGGTCAAACATCTTTATGGGGTCCAACGCTCATTAAACAATTTGCCAAGAAGTTCTCTAGGGGGGGTCACTCCATATGAGGTCCTATTTGGGACAAGAATGTGGTTGCCAGATCTAGAATGTAGTGGCACAGTGGTGGAAAATAAACCCTTTGATATCAAAGATCGTTTGGTTGTTTTACAGGATCTAAATGAACTAAGATCGAAACAAAGCAAAGTATTCCTGCAGCCAACCACCACTGGGGAAAAACCGGCGGTCCCAGCAAGGCCTGTCTGGATTCCAAAAGTTGGGGACCTAGTCAGAGAGAAAATTGCGGACAAGAAGGAATTTGGACCTTCTTACAGACAACCAGTATCTGTCCTAGCCATACACGGAACAAGAACAGTACTTCTGCCGCCCCTTGCTGGAAAAAAGGAGAAAAGATTTGTGTCCATCGACCTCATCAAACCACAGTATGTGGCCAATACTAAATAGTAGGCCTCGTGGACTCTGACCTAGTAGCAGACACACTCCTCTCGCTACTATCCAAGAGGTTCAGACTGAAAGACTGATAACCATCGAGAATTCAGCAGTAACAGATGAAGGACTGAGCAACAATGCTATGGAACTCATCCCTCTTGAAACTCAAGTAACAGTTCGTCCAAATACACCTGTCTATACCAATGTAACAAGTGATCAACTGGTTCCAGCGATTTCTACAAATCCTGATGCAATTCCTACAATTGACAGAACTGCTTCTGGCTATTTCATTAACTTTGATACGTTTTCTGAGGATCTGAGTGAGCCCGAGACGTCGCCAGCATCAAAAACATTTAAACAGCAAGTACAAGACTTTCTTCATTTTCTGAAAAAGACATCTGGTTTCACCGTGGATTGAACTATGGGTTATTTCTGGAATATTTTTCTTCCTGATTTGGATAGCTTTGGTTATGACTATGAGCGTGCTTATAAATGGCAGATACATCCATTTGGACACTGAAAGAAAAGAAGTGAACTTACTTTTAAAACCTCACAAATCATCCCATCGTGAAACGAGAGACTTGTCTGCAGTGAACATCACAGCCGTTCCTATACAGGATGGTATAGTGTGGGACAAAACAGATTTCAATATTTTTGGCCCGACGGAACATTGGAACATTCCACATTTATTTAAGATTTCACTAAGTGATTTTGTTTCATCCAGTACGTATTCTGATGATTGGGACTTTGAAACTGTAAATAACATGATGTTTGACCTAGAAAAATCTGCTGCATTTTCTAATAATGAATATTTAGTGGGTTAATCAGACTATGAACAGCTGTATTGCTATAACCACTATGGTCATCATTTTTTGCATAAATCTGCAACACCTAGAAATGTGTTTGTTTAACCAATGGGAGCATTGTCCTACACCACCAAAAGGTAGTTCAAAAACATTTGCTAAAAGTTTCCATATTTTTCAGGATACAATACATCTGATCCAGAAACATTTTACTATAAAAATGTAAACAAAACAGGACTGAAAATTATGTTAACTAATACAAAACAGATTTACTCTGCAGCATTTATTGCCCAACTGTCTAGACAGGGTTTCGACTTATGGAAAGACACAATAGACACAAAATCTGTCTGGGGTACTAAAGATTGGCAAGTGCAGGCGATAGAAGCTTTGTTTAGAGCCTGTATCGTCCCTCAGCAAATAATGTTTTTGAATGTCACGGTCCAACAAACGTCTTGCCTTGGGTTAGCCAAGATCAAAGACATGAAAGCACCTTCTGTACCAACACCTGCAAGTGATAACAATACACAAGCAGCGGTTACAGTTGACACCATACTACAACTCAACAGAACAAATCCTGATTGGAGAAAATGGTTGATCTGGCCCACAGACACAAACAACTGTCAAGAAAGATTCCTGAATAAAACACAGGGGTTTACTATTCACAGGCCAGACCCACGATACGTCCAAAGACAGCATCCGGGGGTAGTAACAACATACAGTGTAGGAAAATGATGCCTCGATTGGCTGCAAAAATCTACACTTAAGGATGTGAAACAACACTTATCTTTACTTAAAGAAGACGCAGACCTTAGGGAATTCTTGCTTGGACCAAGAAAACCGCGTCAAAAACGTTTCATATATGCCGGCATTTATGCTGCTTATAATGAAGCATGGAAGGTGTCACAGATGGAGGCCGCAGAACGAATACGTGAACTTGATCGTATTAATTTAGAGAAAACTCTCTCTGTGGTCGACAATGGGTTAACAACTTTGTCCTCCAGAATTTATTCATTGGACAGTATTGTATCCTCTGCTATCGACATACTGGAACAAGATTTAGCCATGTTACAACAAGGCCAGTCTCAGTTACGTTCTATTATGTTATTAAGCTGGACGCTGCAATCTTTGCGTGCGGGCTATGTGCCTTGGCGTTTTATCAACACGACGGCTCTGTTTGCAGAATACAATCTAACTGATAAACAGATCAAACTGGCACAAAGGGGAGCAAAGTATACAGTACTGAGCATTGAAAAACTTGAAAAATTACCATTCACAGTGGCAGAAAAACCAGCTACAGAATGGCTTATTCATGGCAAAATTAGTCTACCTGTGACTACTTTCCAGTTTCAGTATTGCCTTAAACAAATGCAAGCAGGCAAATATGAAAGGTTGGGTAAAGAAAACATTAAGACATCCTGGAATTTACCTTACACCTATAGATGTTGGAGTGGGGATCGTGAAGTGTTTCTGAACGGTACACACTGTGAAAGTGCACTAAGCGGTTCACTAATTTGTCAGGACATATTTTTACACGGGGCTTGTAATGGTTCTGTGGCAAATTTGTCCTGCCACCAGCAGGGTACACCAGCTGCTGTGATTAATCCAACGTTTGGACAACTTTCTAATGGGAGTTACCTCATGTTGAATGATCAGAGTTGCTGTGGCATGTTGCCAGGCATCCCATATCTAGTAACGGTCAACTCCAGGGTCACTTGCTGTATGCAAGTATTGTTTGCCCCAATAGACACAGTCAGGGAGTCGCCTCTATGGCCTTCGTTGAATGTCTCTTTTATACGATTTGATACTTTAAGCAGAATGAAAGCCATGCTTATACAACAATCAGTGCCTTTGACCTCGGCCAAGAAACCTATGATCTACAAGTTGCAAGGACTTCGGCTGAGATACAAGCTTTAATTCGTACAAACTGCCCTATACATTTCGTAGAAATGATAGGACGATATCTTTAACATGTCTGATACACAGCGGAGTTGTACATGTATTTAAGACCATCTGTTCCGGACTACTAGCACCTTTCCAGGCTGTCCTCGGAATAATCCCAAGCTTCGCACATTCGGTGTTTGGTGGTGTGCCGTTAATTCTAGCACTTGTTGCAGGAATTCTGTTTCTATTCCTCCTACTACGCTATGGCAAGCCTCTTCGCCAACATCACTCCGAGCGATGTGGAGAGAGCCCTCCTTGAACGGAAATGCCGTGAGCGAATAGTACAGCTTTTGGGCATGCCTCGTCTACGGGAACTTAATACAACGTGGTTCCTGTCATTCAGACGAATCTGGCAAGATTGCATCTTACCTGTTCTACGCTGCCTGTTTTGCGGTGAAGAATGCGTGCTAGACACCTGTCTAACACTCCCATCAGTCATGCCAACGGATATCGATACTCTGCTGGACCCGATAACGGCCCATGCTGTGTGTTGTCCCCAGAGGCTTCCAATCCTGATGGCGGCATTCATTGAGATCTCACAGACGCTTCCGGCTGCTGCTGAGGTACGAGATGGATCAACGGGCACACAGGTAACAACGGACACGAACATTGCTTCTTCTGCTGAAGGCGATGTTTCTCATCTCTGTGCAATTAACCTTCTGAGCGAGGTGTTCCAAATGTCACCAACTTCGGTGAGACGATATTTTGGCTACGGAAATAGATGATCTAATGTTTACGCCAGACCCATACACTGACTTTGATTCGACTCACAGTGTACCAGGGCAACAATGAAAATTGGCCTTCATATTTTCAAAACTTGGAACTATTCCCAGAAATTGAACTTTCTCTTTTTAGAATTTTTTTTTCTCTCTCGATAGAAGAGACATGGCAAATGAGACAATCTCCTTACAAGTAGAACTAGTCTTATAAAACGGACTTCTTTGAATACTTCCAGGGACACATTGTCACCTTACTTGTCTAACATTTCATTTAATTCCATGATATGCAATGGCTTTGATTTTGAGAACTTATCGACCATTTCGACATATGTATATATTTCTGTTTCATTCACGTTGCATTTTACTTCCATTATATGCTTAGAATGAATACGATGCTTTATATGTACAGTACCTATTGCATTTCAACAGTTTGAGCTTTTTTTAAAAAAATGCTTTTAGAAATGTTTTTAGCAATATGTGGTACTCAATTTTATGTTTAGCATTTAAATGTTTAGCATTTAGTATTATCGTTCAATCGAAAGTGGAGTGGGTGTTGTATTCCGCTTTAGGTGTCCGTATATAGGTTTTCCTGAATCATGTCCTTATATAGGCACAATTCACATTGCCCTTATATAGGCATAGAATCCCTGTCCTTATTTAGGCATTAACCGTGCACTCCAAATACAGGCATGGTCACCGACATCCGTCCACCCTAACGTCACAACGAGTTCTTAGAAACCAGACCCTTAAGCTTCGGGAGTTCCCCTAGCACAGGACTATTGATTTCTCCAAGAACTCATCTATTATGTATGAACCGTTATACCTTAAGGGTTCATTCCTGACGTCTTCTTCTGTCCGACTTCACGTCAATGCTAACATTCCAAAACACCTACCAGGTATAAATATACCTTCCCTTGCCCAAGCAAGTTAGAGGAGACCTCGACTTCAGAGGAGCCTGTATCCCGGCCTGACGCACTGAAGAAGACGCTGTCATTCCTGCACGCAGAGCGAATCCAGCTTCCAGTGTTCTGACTCCCTTCGCGGGGTGTTAGAGTTCCAGATCCGGCAAGAGATTCCCACTCTCTCATTCTCAAGGTATGGAGCTGACTAGAACCTAGAGGGACTCTTGGCATACCATACTTGGCATACTATACTTAACATACTCTTAGTATACCAGACTAGAGAATACTCCACCTACTTCTACCTTTCCCTACACCTAGACTAGGTTAGGTACATTGAGGTAGAACTAGCTTAGAAACGCATCGTATGACTACTCGCATTTTTAGCTCATGTTATTTATGTACGTGAATATATGCTAAAAGATAATGCTAGTGCAGTATTATTTATTTCTACTGCTTACGCTGTACATTATTTATCTTGAATACTGTCTTGTGATCATAACAGCACATATCTCTTACACGAGAAACAAGACTGTTCAATAAAACCCTTTTTATTGAAACGCCCGTCTTTCCTTTCTGTGTAACTCTGTAGAAACTAAGCATGCACGATTGACTGAGTGAAACTGTTATCTATTGTTTCCACGATTCTGAGACGTGTTCCGATTCTAAAGGGAAACAAAGTAGTCATGTTTTTCGGTTGCCAGAAACTACTCCCTTCTTGTTTTCAAGGAGTTTCTAGTGGCCTCTGAGCTAGCTGGCACAAGTAATTAAGTTTAATATACTCGATAGGGACATACCGACCTTAGTCCTATGTCAAGCCTATAGGTTATATTATTCCAATGCGCAGAGCCTATTAGGGAAATAGGAACTACACTATGCTTATTTAAAAATGAACTCATGGCTGTGAGCTACTTTGAAGGTGGCTGGGAGCTACTGGTAGCTCATGAATCATGATCAACTGGTTGGAAACCCCTAGTTTAGGGTGTTCAGCAGTGTGTTGTAGTTAGAAGATGGATGTAGTTAGGTCCAGCTGGGGTTACGAAGGTGCTGTTTGAGAATAGGTTAAGGGAGGGCTGGAAAGTTTTGGAAATACAGGTCACATTTCTTCTAATGTTTTACTTGAAGTTTTGAGGTAGAGCACTGCATTGCGGCCACTTTAAATAGCAGTTTCGTTTTGTATGTTGATTTGTTTAGAGGCGAGATGTTTGGGGGTGGGGGAAGATATGCTGTTAGTAGCCATGCCCAGAATGTGGGTTGTCCTGCAATATTGCTACTTTAATATGTATGTGATTGTTGTGGTGTTTTGCATGTGTAGGGTTATGTACTTGACTAGACTCACCTGATGTGTTGTTGGTAGGCTGGTGTTCCTGGTTGTAGTCTTCAAACCAGTGACAAGGGATGCGCATAAGTGATCGCACATAAAGGAGCATTGATTGGCGGTAGATCAGTATGTCTGCTAAGCAGGATTTCAGGCTGCTGAGATACAGAGCACATGGATCTGTCTCCAGGAAGTGGTTCTTACCACTCTTTGGAGATGTATCCTCCAAGGAGTCCCGTTTCGTCCAGGCTTGTTTTGGTAAGACGTGACCAGGGAATGTACAACAGTGATTCTCGTCAACAGCACGACTTCTGATTGAAATGCAGATGGAAACTCTGTGAATCCGTCTGCATTAGATTCACAATTGTCAAGGGGTCCCTTGAGGCATGAGGAATTCAACATTCCTTAAGATTTTGGTTTGAGACATTTTGTTATGCCTTTGCAACTTTATCTTTGTATAATATTTTTGTTCTGATAGTTGATATGATTTACCACCTTCTTTGAAGTGGAGGAAGTTTTTGTGGAGTAAAATCTATGCCTGGGTGAAATTTTAATTATGTCAGTGTATTATGCTTAATTTTGTGGATTTTGAGTTATGCTTGTTATGCAAAATTCCCCAAATTACTCCATTATGCCAGTTTTGTAATTATTTATGCTCCTTTAAAAATATAGCATGGGAGCACAGGAGCGACGGGAACCAGAACGTGAGCAGTAGTTGTTCGCAGCAATTGTGTTTTTCGTACTATTTTCTTTTAGCGTGAAATGCGTCCTTGTGTCAAAAATTGAAGCAAAGACACAATTCAAGCTAAAATATAGCACTAATGAGGGATTTGCATTTCACAGTATTACATGTGAGTTCTCATCATTTTCCTATAATTTCTCATAATTATGCAAAAGCACATCTAGTAAATCTCTGGAGAGCCGGGTGGTCAATCTTGTGCATGAGCGACACCAGGACGCTGAGAAGACTAAAGAGAGGATGAGTGGAAAGGTGTGGTTCCCGAGCATAGATGCCAGGGTCGAAAAAGCCGAACGATTTTGCCAGACCTGCCAAATCATGAGCAGTCCAACAGCGCTTGCCCCAGTGATCACTGAGGATTTGGGAGAAAGTGTGTTTGGATTTTGGGAGCTTCCCGATCGGGAGGCTGACCATGGTCATAGTCGAGGACCACTCTCAATACCCAGCAGTGGAGCTGGCGGCGACCACGGTGTTTGCTCATGTCAAGCCGCTTCTGGAGAAAACATCTGCTGTATACGGCATACCGTTGATGATCAGGACCGACAATGGTCCTCCCTTCAGGGAGCTGAATTCAGAGAGTCCTCAGCGGCACTAGAAGTCCGGCACCAGAAGATAACGCTGCAGTGGACCCAGGCAAACGGCACGGTAGAGAGGTTCATGTGGGCGCTGAACAAAGTTCTACATGTGGCAGCAGACCAGAACAACAACAGTGAAAGGGAGTTGCAACACTCCTCACTGCATGACGAATTGCACTCCAATGCACTTCATGTTCCAATGGCCTGTAAAAGACGGTATCCCGAAAGGGCCGGGCTGGTAGCCGGACGTACTGGATGAAACATGAGCCCGTCTGAGGAGACAGAAGACGAATGAAAGAGCCAGTGAAGCTCGGCGAGCAGTGCCAGGATGGTTGATGGTAGCAGATTGCATCCTAGTGAGAGACCGCCACCCAGGCTGGAAATTTCGCACTACTTTTGAGAGAGGCACCTGGACAGTGACCGCAGTGAGAGGGACTATGATCACTGCTTGTTAGAGGACGGGAGGTGACCATGAGAAACGTCTCATGGTTCTGACTTACTGTGGCGCCAGATTGGGAGGAGGAAGTGGATGAGGACATGCTAGAAACCCATGATGTGATAATACCAGAAGAGGGGGGGGTGAAAGGAAGAGGATTGGTCGAGATCCAGGAGAATCGTCTGCCCTCACCGGCGAAGTCAGGCCCGAGACTGGGGAAGTGGAGGAGTCCACAGCCCCCCTGAGTGGGAGGGTCCACCAACACGGACTGAGACCCAACCCTGCACCCAGCCAGAGACTGTGTGACTATGTGTGTGCCAAAGTAAGAGTTGCTCCAGCCATCTAACGTTGGATGGGATGTAGTGATCCACCCAGGCTCACGGTAGAGAGAGTGACGTAGGCAAGCAATAGCTCGGCCACGGTAATAAATTAAAGGGGGCTAGCCGCTCATGGCTCAGTCCCTACCACAGTACCCTGAATGTGTGTCTCACTATTTGGTGTCGGCCCATCGGGCCCAAGTAAAATTGGTGCTGCCTTCATTCCTTGATTACACTTTGTGATCCTAGTGAAGAGCCGAGCCTGCACAGTGCACTTAAAGAAAGTTCAGCTCTCCCTAAGCAGGCACATCTCACTACTGCAGCAATGGAATGGTACCTGCTTGTGAAGAGGAGTTCTCAATGCAATATGGCTGACAGTCGGCCAATGGTTGCTGAACGAAGGCTGAAGGGGGCTGACCTTTTGTCCCTCTCTCTGTATGGACTAAGTACTCCGAGGTTCCACCCTCACCAGTCCCCTTCATGTTCTAGTTACTGATCTGCAAAGGATTGAGAATGTCTTAGATTTTCTTGTTTAATATAATATGTTTAATATAGTGATCAATGCTCTTCAATATAATTGTCCTGTGATGATCCACTGTACCGCTAGATGGCGATCTTCATCCACCGGTGGCGAGGAGCAGTGTCTCTTTTCACTTGGAGAGATGAGTCAGCCAAAGATGGCATTCTGCAGACAGGGTTTCTTTTTTAGGTCGAGCCTACAGCGCATGCGCTGTCTGCAAGACCTTTTGTAATCTCTTAACACCAGGTTATTCCCGCCTGCTGCCTGCCATAGGCTCCCTGCAGTGCCCCTCCTAATTGGTGCATCCTGACTGGTTCTGGGTGCCGATAGCTCATTTCCGTTCAAGACAGAGGAGCCCTGGCCGATTACAGTCTCCTTATCATGTCATTCTTCATCTGTTTATTTTCAGAACTCTTGTCTTTATTTACTGCAGCACAGCCTTGTCCCAGTGCTGCCTCATTCTCGCGCTTTCCCTTTCAGCCTATATTCCTTCCATTGTTAACTAGTGCCTGCTTTAATCAACTGTAATTTCACAGTTGAATTTCCGCATGGTGCCAAACAGGCTGAGGCATTTTACTCAGGGTCGTTTCACTGGTGGCCTTCTGACCGCAGCTGATGAAGGTTACCTTCTTATGCTGCAGCTGCACTGAGTAGGAGGCTCATGGGAAATATTTGTAATTATTTGTTCTTTTGCAGTTTTATATAGCGCGAAATTGACCCGAAGGTATCAGCGCGCTTTACACGAGCACCAGTTGCATTACAGAGGAACACGTTCATTTTTAGTCACGGGGAAATTAAGTTATTCGTGCAGAATCACTGGATGTTTGAGTCTCCTGCCAGACTCGAACTTGGTTTCCCTGCTTCAAAGGCCGCCGCCCTAGTCATTAAAGTCATACCTTCTCCCCAAACAATGTTTACTGGTGACAGTTCCCTCTTTACAGACCAGAGGGCAGTTTCTTTTATTCGTGCTGTTCCCGTGTGTGTGTGTGTGTGTGTGTGTGTGTGTGTGTGTGTGTGTGTGTCGATGGTGAGCGTTTAGGGCTTATTTCAAGATTCTAGCCAAAATATTTTTTTTACATTACACCTATGATACAGTGCTGAGATTTTTAGGGAATTTGTTACTCTGTTGTAAAACACCTGCATTGTTATTTTTTTGTATAACTATATTACAAATTGGCAATTTGAAGGGGCCCTCCAATGGAAAGAAAAAAATATTTGAACAAGTCGAGCATTGCTTTCAATCTCCTACAACAGACATTCTAGAATGTTCCTTTGTAAATTATTTCAGCTTTGGTTTGAAAAAGTATTGTGGCATGGTTCACATGATGGCCCTTTAATAATTTAAATTTTTTTTTTAAATCCACGCATATTTGCATTATGCATTGTTAAATAATGCCATCGCTATTGTTTTTAAATGAAAGGCGTTGGTATTTACTTCCTCTTTCTCTAAAATATGGTGCTAGCACTCCGGCTTCTGTGATAGAATTACGCATGGGAATGGCATTTCTAAATGGTGCAGTTGTGATTGAAAACATATCTTTGCTCCGTGGGATTAGCCCGTCCAAATCAACGGGAAATTAACTACATCTTATTTAACTTCCTGTTTTTATTGCAATTTTTTATAAATGTTTCAAAGACAAATAATTGAAGGTTAATGCGGTCATCTGATCCTACAGATTTTGGAGAAATTCACGTAGCCTTTGCACTTCCTCTAGGGCATGGGGCCTCATGACATGTGTTGTTGCCCTGGAAGTGGAGTTGTTTGGTCTGTGATCACTTTGAAACGTTTTTGGGTGATTCTTGGAGGCATCCAGAAGATTGTCTTGCTTTTTTTTGTGAAAAAGCGTGTTAGCCAAAGGCCATCTTTCAGGTTTGCTTGCCCCTCCTATCCAGGAGCCCTCCTGCCTCAGCTTACTTGTTTGAAATGAGCAAAAAGTGAAGTTATCGGCTGCCTGTGAATTCCTGGCATTCCCGCACCTCCCCTGCCACCTGCACAAGCCCTCCCTGCAGGAGCAGGGCACACACAGAGAAAAAGACCCTTAATAACACGCTCCGAGGTACATCTTTGCTTTTTTAAGGAAAAGGTTCTGTTGACAAGAGTTTAATTTCCAGCTGCATGCTGCATTCACAGCTGTATCTGTGTTTGCCCCAATGGTCTGATGAGTCTGTAAAAATATGTAGCTGTATCCAGCTGGGTTTCCGTTTATTGCGGACACTTACAGCCAGGTCACAACTAGCAAACAAGCATGTGCAATGCAATAGGTGTTGCATTACTAAAAGTGTGAGCTATTGGCGTTGCATTATTATTTGCAACACCAATAGCTCAACTTTCAGTAATGCGAGACCTATTGCATTGCAAATGCTTGTTATTTTTTGCAGTTTTATATATGCCCCTGGAAGAGGCCACTTTCCAACCTTACTGGAAGCTGCGGGAGAGTGGTCAGAGATGAGTGATTTTTTTACTCTTTGGCGAACAGTTTATCCCCCTAAAACTATACGAAGGAAAGGTGTTGAGGCGGCTCCCGGCAGACACTTTGGTTGTACATTTACCGAGGGAGAAGCATCAGAAACAACTATTTTTTTGTTGTAGCAGTTTTATATAGCGCAAACTCGACCCTAAAGTATTGGAGCGCTTTACAGGAGCACCTGTTGGTTACATTACACAAGGACATATTCATTTTTGGTAGGCACGAGGAGAAAGTGATTGCCCTGAATCACAGGGCGTTGAGCCTGCAACCAGGCACCCCAGTTCCAAGGGCGGCAGCAGTGCTTTAATTGGGCCTGTACTGTCCGGTACTGAGTATCAGTACTTTTTTATTTTGAGAGGTACAGTACCTGCACCTCTCAAGAAAAACGTAATACTTTTAATTGGAGAGTACCGGCACTGCTCAGAAACAAGCAGGTACACAGAGTACCTGCACTTCTATTTTTCCATTTCAAGCACTGGGCGACAGCTCTGGCCGTTACCTCTCATCCTCTCCCCCATCTATCGGAACTATCCGGAAAGGATGTGGCGCAACGGCCAGAGCTGGCGACTTTGGAACTGGGGAGCCAGGTTTATGGGTGAGCAAATCAACAAATTAACAGGGAGAGCCGAGCTATAGCCGAGCCAAGGGTCTGGCTCGGATCTAAAAGCGCGTGCACGTGTCGAGTCCTGAAAATATTTCCTATGTAACTTATACAACAAACATTACTACCATATGGTAAAATCTCTCCAAAATTCAAAAAAGTGTACTTCTTTAACATGTGGAAGCTTTGACATTAAGAAGGCACATTATAGCACTGCACTGAGAAGTACTTATTAAAAGTGATAGTTTTGTACCACTGGTTGTCTGAACTCACATATTTAAAAATGCTTTCATACACGATATTGAAGAAAAAAGAGTTTGGGTAAAATAAAGTATTTGCTTAAAATCACACAATTTAAGTGGGGAAGCTGCAATTTTTCCAGGTTTTCTAGTTTCACTGTGTACAAATCAGCCAAGAAATGGACGGTGTGCTGGGAGTGACACGGAGTTAGTGACAGAGCCTCCACCTGAACAACCTATTGCAGGTCGAGAAAGAAGGGGAAAAAGATTGGTTTCGTCTTTGGGACGTTTCGCACTTGGGCTTTCTAATTTAGAGCCATGATTGTGTTTATTGACCATTTGTCATGATGGATAGAGGTAAAGCTTACGAGTGAACCTCTGACACAAGTTTCTTCGTAAACGTCTTTTCTTAAAAGGATATCCCAGAGATGGTGCGCACCAGCAATGGGGTCCAGTCTGCCTCCCGGGTGGTGTGTGAGTTTTTGACATGCAGTGAGGTGAGGCATTTCCAGTCCCCGCTATACACTATACAGACCTCAAAGCAATGGCATTGTTGAAAGATTTAACTGAGTTTTAGTGGTGTGCGCTCAAAGTGCTTATCATTGCAAATGTGATGTATGTGAAGCAGTACACTGTATATAGTGGGCTTGCCGAACAACACCACACATTTCTACTTATGACTAGATACAGGAAAGAGAGCACGTTTGGAAAACCGTCCCAACTGGATGTTAACTGTAGCGTTGTGGATGGTCTTTCTATCTCAGAGCTATGGGCTCAGGCCTACCATGACTCTAACTGGACGGTGGAGAGGTCTAGAATGACTTTGATATGGCCTGGATATCAAAAGATTTGACTGGTTGTGGCGGCAGTAGTGGCTAAGTGCAACATAGCATGCGCTTGGGAAGCAGCAACCCCATGAACATCATTTGGCGGTAGTCATGAGTGGCAGCTGAGACCTCAAGCTTGCTCCCTGCTACTCCTGGAACTTCCTTTGCGACCCCTGGCGTAAGAGGGGGTACAATTCTGCCTCCTCTGAGGCCAGGGTCACAAAGGAAGTGGCAGGAGTAGCAGGGAGCAAGCTAGAGGACTCAGCTGCAACTCCTGACTACCTCCAGATGACATCCATGAGTGCCCCCCCCGAATTGAAGAGCAGGAATCTGACATGGACTGATGTCAACGGGCAGAGCAGGTGGTCCCCCAGATCAAGTGCTGCCCCAAGAAATGGCAAAAGGTATGGGGCAACTAGTGCACCTATCAAGGCGACTAAACAGATGGGGATGGGTGGGGATGCAAGGGGAGGAACCTTGACATTTCAAAGATCCGCTTGTGGGAAATGAGATCTCTGTAAGGAATAGCACTCGTTACATAGCATGCGTTTAGTACGCATGCCATTACAACGCGGTCGTTAGAACAACCGCGTTGTTAGTTTGCATACCTTTACTACGCAATTCGGAACAACGAATTGCAGTAGGGGGCGCTGGATGTTGGAATAGTATAATTTACTATTCCAACTCCAGTCTGTGCGGACACTAGGGAAGGTGTTGGATTTTAAATCCAACACCTTCTCCCCCCTAACGCAAGTCGTTGTTCCGACTTGCATAGTAAAGGTATGCGAACTAACAACGCGGTCGTTGTAACGACTACGTTGTAATGGCATGCGAAGTATCGCATGCGAAGTAAATGCTGTTTACCCTCTGTAAGACGTGAAGACTCCGAGCATGATGAATGCCGCTTTCATGTTCAACTTATTGTCTGCTCTGTTTCACATGTACACGTACAATTGACACGACCACTGCATTTGCTGTGTGCTGAGCAAAGGTTCAATAAAAAAGATTATTAAATAAAAAAAAAACAGAATGAGTTCGATAGGTGGTAACAGGCATCTGAAGTTTGCAGCTGGAGATTAGGTCGGGATCAAGGAGCCCATCCTTTTGCGAGAAGGGTTCTCCCGATTTATTGGCCCAGCCATTATTTTGGAAGTCAAAGGGAATGCTGTAAAGGCTGAAGGTGGTCAAAGGGGGCATGTTGGATGGTTGGCCAAAGTTCCTGTCCTCAGAATTATTACTCAGGCCAGATTCCCTGGTTTTAACTTGGGGCAGATGTCTTCAGGTGATGTCATGAACGGAGCCTCTCCTCCTGCCTCAGGGGTGAACGAACTGCGTCGCAGTATGAGGTCAAGAAAAGCTTGAAAAACTTCTTGCAGGTTTCGGTAGTAGTTGGCCAGTTCTCTACCATGTATGTCCCAATATTCTGTGTCTGACATGCTCCTGTTGAATTGTATATTGATTTTTTCTGTTGTGTACATTTATTGGGCTTATCTTTGTTATATACTCTTTTGATAAAGGAGGGAGGTGTGTGGTGAGTGGAAGATTTACTGACCAGCTTTTCATCACAGAACACTTCTACACAGGGCAGAGTGGGACAGAAAGTAGGTGGGTGCACCAAATTAAATATGCCCCTCCATTAACAGAATCAGATAGCTAAAAAAGTGGCCCACATTCACATAGGGACGTTTTAAACTTGTAAAGAAAAGCTGTATAGGTGTTTTGCAAGGTATGGGAGACTACATACATTTGTATTTGCTGCAGGCAATGTTTGTGGTAATATCAGAGAAATCAACAGTAAAAACCAGTCCAGCAGACCATAAAACCTGCTCAAAAATGGCCCAAAAAATGGCCCTCGCACTGACCTGTCAGACCAGCCCTTTGGCACTGGCAGATTGCCCTATAGGCCAGTCGGGCCCTGCTTCTATGTCACAGGTGAAATGTTCATGTGTTTTGAGGACCACCATCCAGAGATGAATTGGATGCCTACAGCTGGGGCGGCACGGTGCTTGTACTGTTGTGCCTTAGTTAAAGGTTTATGTGCACAAGTTTTCCTTTGCCGACATCCATGTGTGCACAGACGCTTCAGAGGGACACTAATTTAACCTAGTATTTTATTTTTATTTTTTTAAATTTAACAAGCAAAAGAGTATAGATGAAGTAATTCTCAGAAAAGAAAGACATTTCCTTGGTGGCGTTATATGTTCTCTATCAATTTCATTATGTATTATTCTGACCGGCTTATCCAGTTTATAACTTCCATACATGCAACGAAAAGTTCTACAGTTTACTGGGAGAAAGAGCAACAAGAAAATCTACTCCCACACTATGAGGGCCCCAGAAAATAACATATGTTTAGAGAGGAAATAGGATAAAATGGAAACACAACAAAAGAGAGTAGGAAAGAAAAAGTATAAAAAGAAAAAAGAAGTTAATCATTATATGGACAAAAGGCGCTCACCTTTGTCGAAGGCGTGATTACAACTGACCCTGAGAATACTTGGATTTTACAGACGCCACTTGACCAAAAGAAAAAAAATGGTGCAGTTGGGAATTTTTGGTTAAACAAACTCAAAAATAGTTTTAACAACCCTTTAGGTGTCTTGTGTGCTAACAAGTGGTGGTCAGAGGTGGGATCGGTAGTCGCCATCATGGAGATCGGTGGTTGCCACCATGGAGGTGATAATCCGCCAATTAGCCGAGAGACAGATACAGGTTAGAACAGTATGTTAAAAATGTGCATCAAGAAAGGAACACTTTGCAACAAGCAACGCAATCTCGGGCAGACAGGCCAACTCACAGCGCATCTGCAGGCTAGCTATATTGTGGGGCTGGCAGACATTGTAGCAAATTTAGCATTGGCGGTGCTTAAGAAATGCTTTTACGGTAAAGATCCTGAAAATCAGTGCTCCCACTAGTGCTGCCAAAGACATTACTATCACTACTAACCATCACACTCATAGGGATGTGACAAATCAGACTTTAAATATACATTAAATTGACCAATACATGCTGCTCAAACTATTCTTGTAGCTTTGGGTGCAGGTATTAGTCATTTTGATGTATATTTAATTATTAAACAACAGCATAAGAGTCGGTGTTGACAAAAAAGTGCCGGTGCCGAGCATCGGAAAACACCGGCTCAAATTAAGCACTGCTGAATATCTTTTGCCAATTCTGAGAGGTTGCTCTAAACACAGTCAGACAGATTGAACGCGGGTCCAATATGTCCAACACAGACTATGCTTATCATAGGACACCAGAGCAGGTGGTAGTCGGAGCGTTGAGAAGTCATAAGGGCCTGCTAGAAAGAAGCATGATGGTGAGATAGATTTAAAAAGAGATGCAATTCAAAATAAATCAAGAAACAAGCCAGTGAATCAGAGCCAGTCCCCTCAATCAGTCATCACCTCCATCAATAGCCCAAGCACCCCAGTGTTTTGAATGTGGAAACTGGGGTCATATTGCCTGTAAATGCCCCAAAAGGCATTTGGTAGAATCCACGGAAATCGGTTATGCGGACACTCCGGATCTTTATACAGGGAAAGAAACAAGGGCTTTAGCTATCCAATGATAGTGAATGGCAGCCTAGGTGTGGCCCTCGTATGCACAGGTTGTAAACAATCTATGATGAAAGGGCCATTGGTCCCAGAAGAACAGAGAAAGCAAAAACCAGGAGTCTGGATCGCTTGAATTTCACACAAAAATCTTTCTTTTAATGGTGAAGGTGAAGAGGAGGCCAGATCCACTGTGAGCTGCCCTGGGCCTTCTTCACCATCATTGTTTTCAGGGTAACAGGTGGGGCCACTGGCTTTGATAACTCTGCACTCGCTTCTCCCATTGGTTGGGGCTATTTTATGTTGGATTACCTCTGCCAGGCTAATGTCGGTACTCCCCTAAACCTTGCCAAAAGGTGGGGGTTCTATCTCTTCTTTTCCATCTTGCCCAGGGGCAAAGTGGGTGTGAATATACTCCCTTTAATCTCTATTTTACTCACTGTCACATTGCCAAAGGGCAGGTGTGTGTGGTTCTTACTCCACTCTCGCCTTGCCCAAAGGCGAGGGGTGAATAAAAAATTAGCTAGCATTCGCGCCAAGAATTTTCAATTCTATTAAGGGCACGGAGGCGAGGATTATGCTTTCTCTTTCATTTATTGCCACTCACAGCAGCCAATGAAAACTTTGCATTATGTAAAACAAACTACATTTCCCATGATGCACATGTAACACATCACATCCTGAAAGCCCCCATAAGAGCCACCATAACCGGAAATCATCCTCTTTCTTTGCTCGAACAGTAAGAGTCCAACAAACATAACGTAAGTCCAAATAACATCCTCCAACGTGGAAGAACCAATCCGACTGGAAAGTAATGTCCTTTCAACCAGAATTACTCTTAATCCATCTTCTTCTCAGAACCTGGAAGAATGAGAGACAGAAAAAACCCCGTAACTTCTGCGTAGACAGAATATAAATACAGACGGGTGGGTAAACATTACAATACTGTAATATAACCGGGTGGGATAATCCTCGCCTCCGTGTCCTTAATAGAATTGAAAATTCTTGGCGCGAATGCTAGCTAATTTTTATTCTATTACAGGACCGGAGGCTTCAGTATTATGCTAGTTTAACGCTGATTAAAAACTACAGAGGATATATCACCCACCGGTTTATAATAAAACTGTTTAAAGGTAGACTCAGAAGACCAATCGGCAGAGTGCATGATATCCTGAATAGTAGAACCCAACATAAATGTCTTAGAGGCCATGGCGCCCCAAACAGAATGTGTCCCAAATACCTGGGTATCAATACTTGCCTCGTGCATAACAGATTTTAGCCATCTGGCTATAGTAGCCGCAGTAACAGGTTTGTAAGGCTTTTGCAAAGCAATTAATAATTGCACCACACCATCAGGCCGAATAGACCTGGTACAGTCTTCGTAAGTCTTGAGACATTGAACTACACAGAGTTTAGTGTTACCAGGAAAAGCATGATATTCCACACTTCGTGACATTGTTTTAGTTCTGGAAGTAATGTTAAAAGAAACCCCTTCAGGAGTAAATACTCTACCTGTAATGTCTAGAGCTCTAACATCAGACGACCGTCTACATGCGGAAAGACATAGCAGCATGGCTAATTTGGATGAAAGTTGTTTCCTTGTTAACATATTGTTGTGTGGCCATTGATTGAATAAGGAAAGAACAAGAGAGACGTCCCACAGGGAAGAATACTTCGGCTTGGGTGGATGCGCTACCCTAATACCTTTCAAGAGCTTACATATTATTGGATGCATCCCTACTGGTTTGCCCTCAATCTGGGAATGACCCACCGAAATGGCGGAACGGAAATTGTTGATAGAACGATATGCCAAACCCTCAGAAGCCTTTTTTGACAAAAAATTTACAACATAGGGTAAATCTGCCCCCACGGGATCCACGTGCTGTTCCACACACCAACGAACCCAACCCTTCCAGGCTGAAGAATATCTTTTCTTGGTTGAGGGGCCCAAGCCTGGTTGATAAAAGCTGAAGCTTGTTCCGAAAATCCAGGCATTTGCCAAAGTTGCCGGAAAGTCTCCAGGCCATCAGGGACAACTGCCCCGATAGTACCATCGGGTGCATCTCTCCATGAGGGCCCTGGAGCATCGTTGAAGACCACAGAATCATCCTGGGAGAGTCGCAGCTCGCCTCCAATAATATTGGGAACCAAGGCTGCGACTTCCACAGGGGAGTCACTAGTATCACCTCTGTCTTCTGGCGCATTACCTGCGTGAACACCCGAGGAATTAATATGAAGGGGGGAAAGGCATAATTCAGACTCAGGGACCAATCCTGAGAAAAAGCATCCGTCGCCAGGGCCAGCGGATCCGGCCTCCAGCTGAAAAATTTGGTCATTTGACGATTCAATCTGGATGCAAACAGGTCGATCTTGCAATTTCCCCAGATCTCCTGTAACCAGTGGACTATCTGGGGCTGGAGTTGCCAATCGCTGTAGTCCTTGAGATATCGGGAGTTCCAGTCCGCCACTACGTTCGACTGGCCCGGAATGTACTCGGCTATGACCGAGATCTGGTGACTCAGGCAGTAATGCCAAAAGTCCTTGGCTATCTCTACTAGGATGGATGACCTCGTGCCGCCCAGCTTGTTGATGTACCGAACCGCTGAGATGTTGTCCATCCGCAAGAGGATGCAACACGAGATCCGCTTGGGTGATAGTGTCCGGATCGCGAACGACCCTGCAAGAAGTTCTAAACAATTGATATGGAGGTCTAGCTCGCGTAGGGACCAACGCCCTCTTGTAGAAATATTTCCGCAACGAGCCCCCCAGCCCCAACGGCTGGCGTCGGACTCTATGACGACCTCCGGCAAAGAGCCGAAAATAGCTCTGCCGTTCCACGCTTCCACGTGGGCCAGCCAGCACTGGATTTCCTCCCGCACTTCTGGGGAAAGAGGGACTAGATCCGTGTAAGAGAGGCCCTTCTGCAGATGCTGAATCTTTAACCTTTGAAGGGCTCGATAATGGAGAGGCCCCGGAAAAATCGCCTGTATGGAGGATGCCAACAGGCCCACTATTCTGGCAATCACTCTTAGTGAGACCCTCTGTTGTGATAACAGGGAGCGTAATTCCTTCTTGATATCCCGAAGTTTGGAGCGGGGAAGACTCAACTGAGCTGTTTGAGAATTTATGACGAAGCCTAGAAAGTCTATCGTCTGGGAAGGACACAGAACCGATTTGGATTCGTTGATCACGAACCCCAGATTTTGTAACATAGCAATGGTCATGCGTAAATGCTGAACCGCCAAGGTTGGAGACTGCGCCATGATGAGTATGTCTTCCAAGTATACTATCATGCGAACCCCCTGTTCTCTGAGGTATGCTATCACTGGCTTCAGCACCTTGGTGAAGCACCATGGTGCTGAGGAGAGTCCGAAAGGAAGGACCAAATATTCGAACCATCGGTTCGGCCATTGAAATTGCAGGAACCGGCGATGGGGAGGAAAGATGGGAATGGACAGATAGGCGTCCTTCAGGTCCAGACGGACCATCCAGTCCCCCTGTTTCAGGAGATCCGTCAACAGATGGATGCCCTCCATCTTGAAATGTTTGTAAGTGATGTAGTGATTGAAATCCTTTAAATTGAGCACCGCCCTTCTTCTGCACCAGAAAAATATTGCTGCAGAAACCGCGAGGGCCCTAGTCGCAATACGCTATCGCGTGTTTCTGCAGCAATTCGTCGAGTTCGGAATCTATAAAAGCGCACTCTAGTTGGGAAAAAGAAAGGTGTCTGGGCTGTTTGTCCTGATAAGGGGTCTGAAAGAAATCTAAGTGAAAACCCTGAATTGTCTGCAATATCCAAGCATCCTGAGACAGTTGAACCCAATTGTGATAGAAAAATTGAGTACGACCCCCCAAGGGTAGTAGGAATGTGTCCGGAGCTCTTACCTGAAGATTCAGGGGCCTGAAAGCCCCCACGATATGCTCCTCTGTTGAAACGCCTCTTGTTGAAGCGTTGTCTGGTGGGGTAGAAGGTTCCCCCACGGGTGGAGTCCCACTCTCCCCTGCCTCGACCGAAGTCTCCTCTCTGAGGACCTTGGGAGAATTGACGGCCAAACGAGCGTCCTCGGCCTCGTCCGGCCCTGTTGAAAACACCAGCCTGAAAGACTCTTTTGATACTTGACTGCGCCTTGTCAAGAGTAGTGAAGGTGCCCACATACTTGGCCACGTCTTTGACGAAACGTTAACCAAACAGGTTACCGTCCGCCAATGGTCCTGGTTCCGCTGCAGCCAATTCTGTAAGATTGGAGTCCATGCGCATAAGGATTGATTTGCGTAGCTCCGTGGAGATGGCGCAGTTGGCGTTTCCCAAAAGGCATATGGCCCTCTGCGTCCACCCCGCCAGGACATGGGGGTCCATCGCAGTGCCAGATTCCTGCGCCTCTAGCGCCATTTCTAAGATCTTCGCTAGAGGACCCACTACATCTAGTAGCTTGTCCTGGCACCCTCGCCAGGCACGATCAATACCCTTCTTAGGATCTTTAGCTAACTTTTTTAAGAAGGTTAAAAGGCTAGAGTCTATATCCGGGGTCTCTGCCACTTTATCAGAAATATCCGGTCTGGGACACTCTGAGCGGAGTCTGTTCCGTACCTCCTTGTCAAAACTTTTGCGAAGGTTGTCGTGCAAATATGCCGCAACCTCGGGGGCAGGTAACCAGTCAGAAGACCTGGGGTGGACTATGTCAGCTGGGTTAAAAGTGAAGGGAGTGGAGATGGTTTGTGGTGTTTCCACATTTTTTGACTTCTTGGACCTCTTCTTAGGGGGTGACTCGTCTGGAGTGTCAGTTGCCGTAGTATCCGTGTCCGTATCGGTGTCTACGGTCTTGGATCTACCGGTGTCTGGGGCAGGTAGTGAGGAGAGAGCGGAAGAATGAGGCCAGGATTTAGTGCGTTAGCAGAGACGTCCTTGCAAGGTTCTGCAAGAGCAGTGAAACCATGACTTTTCGCAAATTTTTCTAGCTGTTTCGTTATGGGTTTCAATGCAGTAGCTAACGCTTGCTGCACAGTTCCCGGAACTGCTTTCTCAAGGGCCTTGTTGACCGACTCCTGGACAGAGGCGTCCAGAGCCTCAACAATATTGTCTTCTAGGGAAGGGTTTGCCACTTCCTCTTCATATAAAGTGTCATCCTCTTCATAAGTGACCCAATCCTCCATTGTGGGGCAGAACTTGTAAGTATATTTAACCATAAAGGTGGGGTCAAGAGGAGTAAGGGGGGAGCCAACCCACAGCACACAGAATATATAAGGTACCTAGCTCCTCAGCATCAGCTGTATAGATGTTGTTGCAGCCCACAGGGCGTAAGTAGAGCCAAAAGCAGAAATAAATGGAGCTGTGCACACTCCAGGGCCCAAAAACCACTTTTCCAGCCAGCCAGGCGTCAGAGAAGTTGCTCTGGGAAGATCGAGGGAATAGTGAAAGTGTCTATGCAAATCAGGGCATTTGCGGCGTGCGTAGCCCAAATCCTACTAGGAAGTAGCCCAATTGGGCTACGCACGTAGAAAACTTAATGAAATTGACAGAAGGGTGAGTTTACGGCTCTGTGCGCTTGGGCTGATGAGGGTAGCCTCTGCGCGCGCTCACATCCATAATGTCACTGCCGACGGCAGTGCGGTACCGGGACTCCCAGCGGGAGCCTAATCAGAGATCTGGCCAAAGCGGCTGCAATGCGCGCGTTTCCTTTCCCGCCATAGTGGGTTTTCAAATGAATTGCAGACGCGCGCGATGCCTGTACAACCTTCCGACTCCAAGCGGGAGTCAGACACTAAGACCAGAACGGTCGCCGCCCCAAACAACGCTCCCAAGCACAACGGGAGGCGCGGCGGAACGACCACAAAGCATGTGACAGGCAAGCAAGCATCAAACATTGAGCGCGAGCAGCGCTAACATATATTTAAATTAGCGGCGCATGCCTGATCAACAATGCAAATAAAACACATATAGGTATGAGAGTATGGGATCAAGGCACTTAACTTCCTGCGTGAGCAGCAAAGAAAGAGGATGATTTCCGGTTATGGTGGCTCTTATGGGGGCTTTCAGGATGTGATGTGTTAGATGTGCATCATGGGAAATGTAGTTTGTTTTACATAATGCAAAGTTTTCATTGGCTGCTGTGAGTGGCAATAAATGAAAGAGAAAGCATAATACGAAGCCTCCGGTCCTGTAATAGAATTACATGTTTTTAAATCATTTCTCACCCACTGGAAGAGATACAAACACACACGAGCAGTCGGACTGTAGTGATGTCATTGGCAACACTGCAGTTTCATTAGGAAAATGTAAAGATTTCAATAAAATTGTAATTTCATTGAAAGCGTATGCCCCCAAATTGCTAAAGGGTGGGGGTTGTTTGTTTCCACCTTTGCCTTTCCCAAGGCAGGAAGAGGTATCAATGTTTACTCTCTTTTGATGCTCACGAATATTTTGTGAAATGTAAAAAAACAATAGGCATTTCTATCACTCCACGCTCAATGCCTAACGGTGGAAGGAATGCATTTGCTTGTGTTCCCCATCCACCCTGCAAAAGGGCAGATGTGGGTGGGCATTCGGCCCAATTTACCCTCCCACCTCCAACTTGTCCAATTTATGGGGGGCACAGAGGACCGGGATGCTGTTAGCTACTCTAAAATCATATTTGTGAATGTGAAGCCCTGCACCACAGCAGTTACTAGCTGCTCTGTGTTATTTTTCTCTTTTTTTGTAATTTCCCCCCTTGACTTTTGGCAAGGCAGGGGGTGTAGGGGGCAAAATATTCACCCGCAAAACCATCTATGGGAAAATCGGAGATAAATAGAAAAGCAATAGGTTTTGGGGCTCCGGATTAGAACTGCTTTAAATTTGGCACATTCACGTCATAAAAGATGGACAGTTTCTCCCAGTTTTGTTGCAAAGTGGTCAAACCTGGCCAGTGTAATTAAGCGGGGACAAACAAGTATTTTCCTAACTACTTTTGTGGCACCCTTAAAGACAGAAGTGTGGCAGCACCTATCATGAATGTATTTATATGTATGTGTCAGAAATTGGACAGAAGTGTGGCTGTATATATATATGATGATCAAGCTCGCTTTGACGAAGCGAAACGCGTCATGGCAGGCATTATGCCTGTGTTAATTTTGTGGTGTATTTTATAATAAATTTTCTGCATACTCCACGAACAACTTTATTCGACCCTTTATTCTGAGTGTGGCTGAGGTCAGTGCCTACTGGGTCTGTCGACATTTGGCAGACAGGAAGCGTTACGAGATATATATATATATATATATATATATATATATATATATATATATATATATATATATATAAACGTTTTAGAAATTGAATTAATAGTTGGGGTGGTACCCCTACAAACTTCCTAAACACAATCTAGTTAGGTGACAACACAGTTGTAAGTGAATCTCTGCTTGAACCTTGGTCGATGGGGCAAGTGCCCCATGGAATTCCCAGAGAAATGTATGTTAAGTTCAAGCAGTGCCAAGCAACTGTAAACTTAAGACAACAGCATGCTAAAATACACAAGCTAATTTAGGAAAATCAAAAAAAAAATGTAATAAGTAAAAAAAGACATTAAAATGGTGACAAAAGGGTACAGGGAACCAGAGGTATGGATTTTTTTAAATTATAGGGTAAAATGGTCATAAAAATGCTCGAAGAACAGAGGGCTTCTGCCTATTGTGTCCCTGTAGCCGCAATAGGAGGCTAATCAGATGACCCTTAGAGAGCAGGACCTGTCCCTCGGTGCCAGGAGCCAGAATCCTTTTGTCTTTTTCCTATCAGTCAGGGACAATCCTCTACTTCCTTCAGATGTTCTTCCAGAACCAACACTTTTCTTAGTGGATCTGGGATCTTCCTGCATCCAATCCCGGCAACTTTCCCTCCAAAATCCAACCTCCTTTTTCAGCACTTCCTCCCTCTATTTAATGCAAACCTTTGAGAGTCCATCATTCAAGATGGCCCTGGTTTTATTCTCCTCGCAGAGGCGTGGCATTCCCCTTCAGGGACACACCATTGAAACGAGGACATTTCCCCTCTTCCTGTGCGCAAACCAGTTTTCCCTCCTGTAAGGTGGATATCTGAGAGAGCTCTGGGGGTGAATGGTCTCTGTTCCTGGGATCCCTGTGTGGGATTCCCACTTCAAAGGGTGTGATGGTCTCTGTTCCTGGGATCCTTTTGGGGATTTTCACTTCAAAGGGTGTGATGGTCTCTGTTCCTGGGATCCTTTTGGGGATTTTCACTTCAAAGGGTGTGCTGGTCTCTGTTCCTGGGATCCCTGTGTGGGATTTCCACCTCAAAGGGTGTGCTGGTCTCTGTTCCTGGGATCCCTGTGTGGGATTTCCACCTCAAAGGGTGTGATGGTCTCTGTTCCTGGGATCCCTGTGTGGGATTTCCACCTCAAAGGGTGTGATGGTCTCTGTTCCTGGTATCCTATTTGGGATTTCCACCTCAAAGGGTGTGATGGTCTCTGTTCCTGGGATCCTATTTGGGATTTCCATTTCAAAGGGTGTGCTCTTTGGGCAGTACTGTGTGTTGACATCTGTTTTTGTTCCCTCCCAGGTGATTCATACCTGCAATAAGAGATAACTTTTTACACCACCTCAGCTTCCCTGTTCCCAGAGTCTGCTGTATTTTCCTTCAGAAAGGCAGCCATTTAGAGATAATCTGGGATGTTATTTACAGTCGCTGGAGAGGAGGCAGTGAGTCAGAGAGGGTTTAATTCCAGTTTGCTCTCGGGCAGCACAAATTAAGCACTGACCTACGAGCTAATAAGAGACACTATTAAGACCCCAAATGAGCGCTATATGGAGTCCACCTGACCCAGGAGCAACAGAGGCCATCTCACTGGATGTTTCCAGTGCAATTCAGTGAAGAGGAAAGGCAGGGACTGGCCCTTGGTCATTTTACGGCTCTAACAGGCCCAGGCATGGGGGATGCCACAGGAGGACACCCTTGGCCTCGCCCCCTTTACTGCACACCCCGCAGGATGCCCTGGGGAGGCAGCGTGAGAAGGTTTATATGCACAGGAAGGGGCGGAGCATTCAAGACAAGAGTACGTTCCGGAGGGAAGGTGGCCAAAGCTACAGTCAAAGGTGGAGCACGGGGAAGGGCCACGGTCACTCGGTGGGATAACAGCAGCTGGGAGAGGACCGATGACCCACCGTGGTCCAACATCCATTGGGGCAATAAACATTGTTCAAATACACGCCTTTTGATTTAAAAAATAAACATGCAAATTGGAAAGTGCACAAGATAAACGAATTTCAGGCGAAGCCGGGATTGTGCCAAATATTTATGCATTTCAGTTTTCAAAACCACTATCAATGACATCAGAAGCAAAACATGCTCCAGAACCAGTGCATGTGATGTAAATAGAAGCTTAGTGGGCAGGCCTTCCCCACTCAGCCGGAACCAGCGTGTTTTGGGCTGATCGCTACCAGGGTTTGATTTTTGCGCTGTTTTTAGGTCTCGACCTGCACCAGCGCTTGCGCTGGTCTGGCCGAGAGTGTTAGTAAGCGGGTTTTGGAAGTGCAAACCCACTGGCTTTCGGCTGGCGACCAGCTTGCGTTCACGATAGCGTGCACGCGCGCAGCTGCCACCTGGGTTTCCTATCTCTTCCTCATTTCCTCGTCATGGCTCATTAACTCTCTGGACTCTGATGTTTCAATCGCAGCAGCAGCTCACATTACCAACTGACGGCCCTGGACTACATTCACAGGAAAAACAACAGCGATTAGCATTGAAATGCAAGCTTTTTTTTGTCTAGTTAGAAATATTGCTTCGGTGGGTTGATTTCACCTTATATCGCTATTTGTTTTATATTGGGAGTCACAGCCTAATTACCAGTATTTTTGTCTCACTCTGTTTTTTTATTTATATTTATTCGCGCAAAGCACAAAGCTATATTTAAGGTTACTTTTTCCGCGTCACTTCTTCACTCTATTTAAACTCCACACCCCCCACTCTTATTGTCTCTCTCCTTCTCTCTCTCTCTCCCCTCTCTAATTCTCTCTCTACTTAATTAACTCTCCCCTCTCTATCTTTTTAGCCTTTCATTCTCTCTCACCCCTTTATCTGTTTCTCTTTCAAACTCCTTCATTCACTCTCTCTTCCCTTCTTTCTCTCTCTCTATCCCGCTCCACTCTTTATTCTATATACACCCTTTCTCTCTCACCACCCTCTCTAATTGGGCATTATATCTTCACTCTATCTCTCACTCGGCAACACCACAACATCACTCAGCATCACCACAACATCACTCAGCATCACCACAGCATCACTCAGCGCAACCACAGCATCAATCAGAGCCAGCACAGCATCAATCAGAGCCAGCACAGCATCACTCAGCACCAACACAACATCTCTCAACGCCATCACAGCATCACTCAACGCCATCACAGCATCACTCAGTGCAACCACAGCATCACTCAGTGCAACCACAGCATTACTCAGCACAACCACAGCATCACTTAGCGCCACAACAGCATCACTCAGCGCCACCACAGCATTACTCAGCAGCACCACAACATCACTCCGCGCCACCACAGCATCACTCAGCGCCACCATAGCTTCACTCAGCGACACCACAGCATCACTCAGCGCCGCCACAGCATCACTCAGCGCCGCCACAGCATCACTCAGCGCCGCCACAGCATCACTCAGCGCCGCCACAGCATCACTCAGTGCCGCCACAGCATCACTCAGCGCCGCCACAGCATCATTCAGGGCCACCACAGCATCGCTCAGCACCACCACAGCATCGCTCAGCACCACCACAGCATCATTCAGCACCACCACAGCATCATTCAGCGCCACCACATCATCACTCAGGGCCACCACAGCATCACTCAGGGCCACCACAGCATCACTCAGCGCCACCACAGCATCACTCAGCACCACCACAGCATCACTCAGCGCCAAGACAATATCACTCAGCACCACCACAGCATCACTCAGCGCCAAGACAATATCACTCAGCACCACCACAGCATCACTCAGCACCACCACAGCATCACTCAGCACCACAGCAGTATCACTCAGCAAGACCTGAGTATCATTCAGCATCACCTCAGCATCGTCTCCGCAACAGTCACCACCACCACCACTACCACCTCAGCATCACTCAGCACCACCTCAGCCTGCTCTCGGAATCTGGCATCTGTTGATTCTCCCCTAGCGTCTGGCCGCTGCTAGTGTTATAATACAGGTACTAGTTCCCAACCTTCACCCTCTGATTGTTTATGCCCCCTCAAAAAAAAAAGCTTTAACAAACAACCATTGCAATAGGCAGAAACAAGTTGCCAGCATTGCAAGAACAAAAGAAAACTGAGGATTTTTTTTATTGCAAATACTTTTTTTAATATGGTCGTTCAGTTTTACATAATGCCTTCTTGGTCATATATAAAGTAACAAAAATGCTTCTGACACTTTTTTATTATAACTTTTCAGCATGCTGCACAGCAGCCACACTTCTCTACAGCACAGCTTGAAGACATTGGCAAAGTCAATAGCTCTGGCTAAACACTTATAAGGCCCCAAAGGCGAGACCTATTGGCTTTGCCAATGCTTGTTTAGGTCTCGGCCTGCACCAGCGCTTGCGCTGGTCTGACCGAGAGTTTTAGTAAGCGGGTTTTGGAAGTGCAAACCCACTGGCTTTCGGCTGGCGACCAGCTTGTGTTCACGATGGCGTGCACGCGCGCAGCTGCCATCTGGGTTTCCTATCTCTTCCTCATTTCCTCGTCATGGCTCATTAACTCTCTGGACTCTGATGTTTCAATCGCAGCAGCAGCTCACATTACCAACTGACGGCCCTGGACTACAGTCACATGAAAAACAACAGCGATTAGCATTGAAACGCAAGCTTTTTTTTGTCTAGTTAGAAATATTGCTTCGGTGGGTTGATTTCACCTTATATCGCTATTTGTTTTATATTGGGAGTCACAGCCTAATTACCAGTATTTTTGTCTCACTCTGCTTTTTTTTTTAATATTTATTCGCGCAAAGCACAAAGCTATATTTAAGGTTACTTTTTCCGCGTCACTTCTTCACTCTATTTAAACTCCACACCCCCACTCTTATTGTCTCTCTCCTTCTCTCTCTCTCCCCTCTCTAATTCTCCCTCTACTTAATTAACTCTCCCCTCTCTATCTTTTTTAGCCTTTCATTCTCTCTCACCCCTTTATCTGTTTCTCTTTCAAACTCCTTCATTCACTCTCTCTCCCCTTCTTTCTCTCTCTCTCTCTATCCCGCTCCACTCTTTATTCTATGTACACCCTTTCTCTCTCACCACCCTCTCTAATTGGGCATTATATCTTCACTCTATCTCTCACTCGGCAACACCACAGCATCACTCAGCATCACCACAGCATCACTCAGCGCAACCACAGCATCAATCAGAGCCAGCACAGCATCAATCAGAGCCAGCACAGCATCACTCAGCACCAACACATCTCTCAACGCCATCACAGCATCACTCAACGCCATCACAGCATCACTCAGTGCAACAACAGCATCACTCAGTGCAACCACAGCATTACTCAGCACAACCACAGCATCACTTAGCGCCACAACAGCATCACTCAGCGCCACCACAGCATCACTCAGCAGCACCACAACATCACTCCGCGCCACCACAGCATCACTCAGCACCACCATAGCTTCACTCAGCGACACCACATCATCACTCAGGGCCAACACTGCATCACTCAGCACCACCACAGGATGACTCAGCACCACCACAGGATGACTCAGCACCACCACAGGATGACTCAGCACCACCACAGGATGACTCAGCACCACCACAGCATCGCTCAGCACCACCACAGCATCGCTCAGCAGCACCACAGCATCGCTCAGCACCACCACAGCATCGCTCAGCGCCACCACAGCATCACTCAGCGCCACAACAGCATCACTCAGCGCCACAACAGCATCACTCAGCGCCACCACTCCATCACTCAGCGCCACCACAGCATCATTCAGGGCCACCACAGCATCACTCAGGGCCACCACAGCATCACTCAGGGCCACCACAGCATCACTCAGGGCCACCACAGCATCACTCAGGGCCACCACAGCATCACTAGGCGCCACAACAATATCACTCGGCGACACAACAATATCACTCGGCGACACAACAATATCACTCGGTGCCACCAGAGCATCACTCAGCACCACCACAGCATCACTCAGCACCACCACAGCATCACTCAGGGTCACCACAGCATAACTCAGGGCCACCACAGCATCACTAGGCACCACAACAATATCACTCGGCGCCACCACAGCATCACTCAGCGACACCACAGCATCACTCGGCGCCACCACAGCATCACTCGGCACCGCCACAGCATCACTCGGCACCGCCACAGCATCACTCGGCACCACCACAGCATCACTCGGCACCACCACAGCATCCCTCAGCGCCACCACAGCATCACTCAGCGCCACCACAGCATCACTCAGCGCCACCACAGCATCACTCAGCGCCACCACAGCATCGCTCAGCGCCACCACAGCATCGCTCAGCGCCGCCACAGCATTGCTCAGCACCGCCACTGCATCGCTCACCGCCACCACAGCATCGCTCACCGCCACCACAGCATCACTCAGGGCCACCACAGCATCACTCAGGGCCACCACAGCATCACTCAGGGCCACCACAGCATCACTCAGCGCCACCACAGCATCACTCAGCACCACCACAGCATCACTCAGCGCCACCACAGCATCACTCAGCACCACCACAGCATCACTCAGAACTACCACAGCATCACCACAGCATCACTAAGTGTCACAACAATATCACTCAGCACCACCACAGCATCATTCAGCAGCACCACAGCATCACTCAGTGTCACAACAATATCACTCAGCACCACCACAGCATCATTCAGCACCACCACAGCATCACTCAGGGCCACCACAGCATCACTCAGGGCCACCACAGCATCACTCAGCGCCACCACAGCATCACTCAGCACCACCACAGCATCACTCAGCGCCAAGACAATATCACTCAGCACCACCACAGCATCACTCAGCGCCAAGACAATATCACTCAGCACCACCACAGCATCACTCAGCACCACAGCAGTTTCACTCAGCAAGACCTGAGTATCATTCAGCATCACCTCAGCATCGTCTCCGCAACAGTCACCACCACCACCACTACCACCTCAGCATCACTCAGCATCACTCAGCACCACCTCAGCCTGCTCTCGGAATCTGGCATCTGTTGATTCTCCCCTAGCGTCTGGCCGCTGCTAGTGTTATAATACAGGTACTAGTTCCCAACCTTCACCCTCCGATTGTTTATGCCCCCTCAAAAAAAAAGCTTTAACAAACAACCATTGCAATAGGCAGAAACAAGTTGCCAGCATTGCAAGAACAAAAGAAAACTGAGGAAATTTTTATTGTAAATACTTTTTTAATATGGTCGTTCAGTTTTACATAATGCCTTCTTGGTCATATATAAAGTAACAAAAATGCTTCTGACACTTTTTTATTATAACTTTTCAGCATGCTGCACAGCAGCCACACTTCTCTACAGCACAGCTTAAAGACATTGGCAAAGTCAATAGTTCTGGCTAAACACTTATAAGGCCCCAAAGGCGAGACCTATTGGCTATGCCAATGCTTGTTCCATGTGTCTCAGATAACACGGCGTTCAGGAGGGAAGGAGACCAGAGCTAGGATCAAGGGAGAAGCAGAGGATCGGCCAGGTTCGTGGGGTCAGGTCAGAGCAGCCGATGACAGATGGCTGACCCCAGGGCTTTAAGTGGGATGAAAAAACTGGGGGGTCTCTCAAAGGGGCGTGGCCAATGTAATTAAGGGTGTGGCTTAAAAATACATAAGCTAAAAATCTGTGCTTAGCATAGTGTGCCGCCAGGCTTGTATTTTGCTGTTTCTGTCATAGCATCTAGATATATGATACAACAAGTAACATCATACCTACAACAAGGCAGGACTATTGGCTTTGTCAATGGTTGTTAGTTGCATAAGATAAATAAGCAGCAACTATGGCTTGTTTTATATAATATTGAAAAAGCTTCCACTTAAAGCCCTGGTGACACCACGACGATGTTGCTGCTCCTGCGTATCAAAAAGAGAAGGGAAATCCAGAGAGAAAATTTCTCTCTTTAAAGGATTTCCCTTCTCTTACAATGCTCACCTGGCATGACGTCCGTAACTTCTCCACTAGTGAGAAGAGCAGTGTGAGCACGCGCACATCGATGTGCCTGCTGTCACTGAAGTCCGGAAAAAACGGACCGCCTCCAGGGCACAAAACAGAGCCCAATAGAGACCCGTTTCGAGGCCCCTCTAAAAAAACTGCTGGTGGTCAGACCCGGTGAGACCCGGCCCACTTAAAGCCCTGGCTGACCCACAATTCTGGCCCAAAACAGTGTTCATCAATCAGGTATTACAATTTCAAAAATAGACCCCAAAAAAAGGAAAAGTAGTAGCAAGTGCAAGGGTGAGTAAAGGAGGAAGAGTAGAAGTTAAAGGGTGAGTAGTAGTAGGAGTATGTACAAGAACAGGAGCATGTAGGGACAAACATTTGGGCAGTGAAGAAGTAAGTAGAAATACAAGTACGAGTGAGGGTAGGAGTAAAATTAGGTATAAGTATATGAGTAGGAGTAAGAGAGGAGGAGGAGCAGCGTAGGTTACCCTGCTGGTAAAAACAGAAGTAGGAGTGAGAGCAGCAGCCAGTGTAGGAGTAGGAATAAGGATTGGTGTAGGGTGGGCAAAGGTACGCCGGTGGGCGAAGGAGCAGGGAGCGGAGTCCAGTTAAGAGTTGGTGTAGGAGTAGGAGTAGTGATATTAGTAGAAATAGAGGTGGGAGAGGAGGTAAACGCATGGACAGGTGTAGGTCTGTAGTAGGTGAAGGGGCAGTGCTCCATTTCAGTGCATGGCCACGTCACCATCCAGGCATTGCAATGGAAGCTCTATTTAGGCAGACTAATACCTCTTATAGTCAGTAGCATGGCAGTTGGGAGAAAGTAGTCCCAACTGTGAATAGCACTTTGATCAACCAATGGCTGAGGGGCTGAGTGAAAGCAACCAGTGGCCGGGTGCGGCTGACTCATAGCCACGCACTATGTAACGTTTGTACATCACATGAGCTCTGGCAGAAAGCTAAAGCTGTCTCTAGGCCAGACCGAATAATATCAACGCCCTTTACATCATGAGGGTGACCTTCAGGAAGCACTGGTTTTAGCTAACAACACTGCGCATTCTGGAGCAGCTAGATTCACATTTCCCACTATAACAAGCATTAGCAAAGCCAATAGGTTTCAATGTGAGATCCTTTAGTTTTGTCAATGTTTTTTTTAAATGTTGCACAGCTGCTGTGCTACACAGCTTGAAGTTTTTTTAAAAGTGATCTGGCGTGGGCAGACCACGTCATAGTGCTTTTTTGTTACTTTAAGCTACGCACATACAAACATGTTAAAATTGTTATTTTCCCTATACGTAATAAGCATTTTATATTCTTCAACTAATGCCCATTGCAGTTACCTGAGTGTCAAAGTGTAGCTAGCTGGAACACTAAGCATGGGGAGGCTAGGGCGTTATGGCCAGAGCTGCTGACTTTGGAGCAGAGAAACCAGGTTCGAGTCTCGGCGCCAGCTCAACATCCTGTGATTCCGGGCACATCACTTAAGAGCTTATTTACAAGCCCCTTGTGCCAGCGGTGCATCACTTTTAATACGGAAAAAAGTGACATACCAGCAGTGCAAAGGGCTTGTAAATAAGCCCCTTAATCTCACCGTGTCTGCAACCTTGTGTAATGTAACAGGCGCTCATGTAAAGCACTCCAAGATCTTCCAGTCGACTTTGTGCTATATAAAACAAGCTATAATGAGATAGTCAACTAGCAGCGAGGTGGGGAAGGGGCATGAAGTGACGGGAGCGAGGTGGTGGGAGGGACAGGCCAGCAGCAAACGGGGAAGGGGCATGCAACGACAAAAGTGAGGTGGTGGTAGGGACAAGTAAGCAACAATCAGAATGCGGAAGCTAGAAAGTACAAAAAAGCTCCACAGCAAGGATAAAGACGTGAAGCCGAGCAGGAAGCTGGAGGCAGGAGGTGGTGCTGACCAACAGGAAGAAAGGAAAGAAGAGTGACGTGGGAGCCAGCCAATGGTAAGTAAAGGGCGGCGTGTGGGCGAAATCTAAAAAGGGGTTTGCCAGCTCCAACTATTAATAGCTGTCAAGAGGCTAAGTGTCGTGTGGGTTACAGCAAGTGATCGGTTTTTAAGCAACAGCAGAATGGGGGTTGTGAGCACACTGCCTCACAGTCCCAGCACAATTCGCCCCTTTGCATCCTGGTAAATGCAGTACACAGTTCAAACTTACTTCAAAATTAGCTGGAGTTGTTCACCAAAGTTGGTGCAGACATTGCTGTATATCTCTAGACACGTGTTTCTGGGTTGAGCCCGTCATCAGTAGAGAGCAGCAGTATTAGAGAGCAAAGAAAAATCATCTGGGGTTGCTGGAATAGCTTATATTTTGTGTGTAAGTGCTTAAAAATCCCAAAGTGCAATACCCTATTGGCTAAATAGCCAGAAGTGGCGAAGGGTGTAACGCATGACATGGGACCACTTGGTAGACATGCATGCTTAGTGCGGTTAGTAAAAAAACACGGCGGGTTAAAGGTCAGCTCCAGGAAATGGTGCCATGTGATAGCTATGAATATGAGTTCATCAGTCCAAACCGTGCACACCAGTATTTGGGAACAAGCACAATACAGATATTGAAAGAGCAGTAGGGAGAGTCCAGTCTCCTATTGACTTGTATTGGGTTATTATTATTATTATTTTTTACGGAGTTTTATATAGCGCGAACTAGACCCGAAGGTGTCGGGTATCAGAGCGCTTCACACGAGCACCAGTTGCGTTACACGAGGACACATTCATTTTTGTTAGGTACGGGGGAGATTAAGTGATTTGCCCAGAATCACAGGATATTGCGCGTCCTTGCCGTGACTCGAACCCGATTCCTCAGATTTGAGGTCGACCGCCAACTCCTCTCTTATTGAATATTTTTGGAGACAAAAAAGTGCAATCGAGGATAAATACCCATATTTTTAGGGTGTGATCATGGCCCACATTGTAGATAGGGTCACAGACCAGTCCTGGCCTGTGCCACACCTTTAATGGGCGTGCCGGGCATAGACCGGTTCAGTTCGCTCTTTCACAATAAATGCGCTGTACCCAGTACAGGTGCCAATCTATGCCCGCACTGGGAATAGCGCATTAATGAAAGGGGGACCGCAGCCCACATCACATACATTGCTCACTGGCCTGGTTTGCGCCACAGCACACCTTTAACTGGGTGCGACAGGCGCAGAACAGGCCAATGCGCCCTATCACAATGATACCACATCCTTCTTAGCTCTAACCATTAGGATTTGGTTTTTGTCATGTCCTATTCTTGCGAGTATTTGAATGATTGATTCATTGGGACTAAAGATGATTTTTTCACACTGTTTTGGTTTAAAGGAGTGACTGCACTTCTATTAATCCCCGAATTTGACAGTGTTTAGAGAACTGGAGGGATTTTTTGGTGGTGCCAGTCTTGTTATTAATTGATTATATGTATGTACTGTTTGTATATATAATGTCATTTATACTAATGATGTGTATATAATTTTATGAATGTAATATAAATGAAGTAAAATACTAGCATTCTTGACTGAATATGTCGGGGACTGTAACTATAAATTGTGTGATTAATCTTCCGGATCACATTCGTGACCGTGATAAATTGTGGAAATAATCTGTTTGAAAATGATTCCTCAAGGGATATTTTGTATGAGATAACTATCACAATGATAGCACTGTACCTAGAGCAGCCACGTACTCTCACTTGCCCTAGGAGCAGCATATTAGCGTAAGGCGGATCAACTGTTCAAAGCCACCAGTCCATGTTTCACTTGCAAGCAGCACTCAACCTGCAACCAGTGCTTAATCTGTGCCGGTGGTTTCCGGTGCTCAGCACCGGCACTTAATTGTCAGCACCGGCTCTAGTGGCAGTCCACCACATGGTGGAGCTATCTTTTTAATTTTGAGATGAGCACAACAAACGGGTTTAAGTCAATATACATTGAAAATGAATAACGCCAGCCTCTTATGCCATTATTATAGCTGTGTGTGGCCTGAAATAGTCTGAATTGTCACACTTGTAGTAGAACGATGGTTAGGTGTTATGTATGTATTGTCATTGGCAGTGTTGGCACGGTATGGGTGGTGCAGGCTGCAGTGGCCTTCTGAGAAGGGCCCTGGCACTTACTTTTTTTTTTACAAATTAAGCACTGCCTGCAACTGAAAGTGGGCACAGATCCCCTGCAGATGGGGTGCAGTAGGTTACTGCAACCACCTGCAAGGTAATGTCTGGGGGGTCAATGAGATCCCTCCCACCACCCCCTCCATGGTGTGCACTGTGTGCAACCTCTTTGTGCGCCCTCAAAACCTCCTTTGCTTCTGTGCTTGTGGCTATATTACAAAGCACGGATGGAGAGGTAAAGTGTTTCTTCATCTGCACCCATGCAAATAGAGGTTGTCCCCTTGAAGTTGCACCGGCGCTACATGTGCACAGATGGGATCCGTATTATAGAAAGGGCAGTGCAAGCATTTGCCGCCCATTCCGTAATACCAAAGTACTCAGAGGACGCAAAAAGTAGGCACACACGTCCGTTGCACGCCTGGGGCATTTTTGATAATATGGGCCCAGTTCTTTGAACCCTTTCACTGTGTAGGCGGCAACCCGCCCCGCTCTTTAAACAGGGCAGAGATCACCAAGCAGGTGGGTGCGGCAGTGACTGCACCTGCCTGCAAGGAGATGTCTTTGGGAGTCCATGGGACCCTCTTTCTCCCTTCCAAGGAGCACCTTCGAAGGGCACACAGACGGTGTGCCACTTCTATGTGGCGCACAGCCTTTGCACCTCCTAACAGCCTCTTTGCTTCTGCACCTGTGACTGTAATGTAATGACAGGCCTGGAACAGGCTCCCAGTCGCCTTACGCTCCATCTCTGAGATTTCAGTCTTTAAGAAACTTCTGAAAACGTGGCTTTTCAAAACTTAGCAGTGTTGTCCATGGCCTTCCCCTTCTGCCTATCTGTATCAGCGCCGGTACACTCTTTTGAGTCGCCGTTCTGCGCTTTATAAATACGTTTCATTCATTCATTCATTCAATGCAGGCGCAGAGGCAAAGTGTTTGATGCCCCATGCAAATGAGAGAACACCCTCTTAGGATTGTGCTGGCGGTTCGTGTGTGTGCGGGCGCGATCTGAATTATAGAAGGGGCCACGCAAGCATGTGCGGGGATCTTCTATGATACCAAGCCCCAGGGGCACTTTTGATATTACGGCTCCAGGGGACTCCAGGAAAAATAGGGAGTTTGCTATTACACACCATGTTGACACGTGAGAGTGTGGAAAGAGGTGAGACTCCCTGCCTAGTATCCTGCCTGAATTTTACATTTCAGGTCGAAGGGCACACCTTGGTGAGATAAAAGCTCATCTCTGGCATGGAGGGCAGGAGCTGGGCCCAGGTATTATTGATCTGCCTTGTGTTTACCTGCTCAACAGTGCAAGGCCACAGTGCTGCGTCCATGGAAACCCCAGATTCAAACTGGCTGAGGCAGCCAGCGTGTATGTCCACTGTCAAAGCCCAGGCCACCAGCTGTGGAGGCGGCAATGATTCCTGCAGCTACGGTGAATTTAGAACTAGCCCCTGCCCTGTCATGGCATGCTTTCGAGGATAGAACAGTTGACACTGGCCCCTGGCACCTGCTGTGATGGTACACACTTGGAGTTGGAGGAAATGAGAAGTTCTTGAAGGAAAAGAGTATCAAACATTACACAATGCTTTGTATAGCCCTCAATCCAATGGTACTGTCGAGAGGACGAACAGGGCATCGGAATATGATATACAGACAGCTTTCAGTTGTGGTGTTGATGTATCTTTTCTTCAGAAAAAGTGTGGGGTTACCATTCCACACCTCTCAGCACAACTGGTGAACCCCCATTTAGGCTCTTGAGAGGCAGAGAAGCTAGACCAGCGTTATTGCTGTCATGGTTGTTAAAAAGAATCGGCTACTGATCATGAGGAAGACTCGGAGGCCTTACGTAATGTATTTTTTGTGTTATTACTTATCTTAAGCTATCGCCTCGCTCTGCGTCGCGAGAGTTCGTTCTGTGTGAGGAGTTCCTCGGTTAGTGCTTCTGATTGCCAGGCTTCTGATTGTACAACCTACTTGTGTGGTGGTGCAACCTTCTCTTCAGTTGACCAGGGCCACCACCCCAAGAGCGTAGAGCAGGTGGCGTCGGCCACTGGTGCCTCCAGTGATGGGCACATCAGAAATTAGTACCATCAATTAACAATTCTATTAATATCTTGAGTTTAATTTTAATGAAGTAGCTCAAAGCATATCATTCTGGATGTGGCGTACTGTGAAAAGGATGAAGTTGGCCAATTCCAAGCAATCCTGAGTGTGTTGTGTGGTGGGCCTGGCGAGATAATGGGGTTGACAGCAAGTGTCGGAAACTTACCCTGGGCTGTGCAGTGAGTGCCATCTTAAAGATTTTGAGGGCCCGTTTGAAATAACTTTGCATTTTATTACCCATTTCTTGCTAATTCAAGCCCTATGTTGCCTAACAGTGTTGAATTATAAGCTAAAGATTAAGATAAAAAAATACACAGAAGGGTCCCAGAGGGGGGTTTTACTTTCACAAGGGGGCTGAGCAATTGCTCACTTTCCCATGCCTTAGAAAGTCTCTTGGCCTTTGGCTGATAGACAGAAGGCTTTCTGTCAGTGAGGGTCTGGACAAACTGTACAGTGTTTATGCAGCAAAATGAATAGAACCATTTCATAACTGTAAAGTGCTTCTTTTCTGTGGTTTGTTATATGCTCAGATATTTATTGAAGCATTTTATAACTATAAAGTGCTTCTTTTCTATGGTTTTATATATGCACAGATATTTATTGAACCATTTCATAATTGTAAAGTGCTTCTTTTCTGTGGTTTGTTATATGCTCAGATATTTATTGAAGCATTTTATAACTATAAAGTGCTTCTTTTCTATGGTTTTATATATGCACAGATATTTATTGAACCATTTCATAACTGTAAAGTGCATCTTTTCTGTGGTTTGTTATATGCTCAGATATTTATTGAAGCATTTTATAACTATAAAGTGCTTCTTTTCTGTGGTTTGTTATATGCTCAGATATTTATTGAAGCATTTTATAACTGTAAAGTGCTTCTTTTCTTTGGTTTGTTATATGCTCAACTATTTATTGAAGCATTTTATAACTATAAAGTGCTTCTTTTCTGTGGTTTGTTATATGCTCACTTATTTATTGAAGCATTTTATAACTATAAAGTACTTCTTTTCTTTGGTTTGTTATATGCTCAACTATTTATTGAAGCATTTTATAACTATAAAGTGCTTCTTTTCTGTGGTTTGTTATATGCTCACGTATGTATTGAACCATTTCATAACTATAAAGTGCTTCTTTTCTTTGGTTTGTTATATGCTCAACTATTTATTGAAGCATTTTATAACTATAAAGTGCTTCTTTTCTTTCACAGACAACAGGACCGCCCTCAAGCACGCCACCCGCAAACACCACCAGCTGATCCGTGCCACCAAGAAGTCGGCACTCAAAGAACGACTGGACAACAACGCCCATGACAGCAAGGAACTTTTCAGCATCGTCAAAGAGTTCTCCAACCCCAGCGCCGGAAACAACGACATCACCCCCTCGCAAGACCTCTGCAACTCACTCTCCGCGTTCTTCCACCGCAAGATCACCGACATACACAACAGCTTCGACGCACAAACAACGCACCCTACCGCCGAACCAACGCCCGCCACCACCACCCTCTGCAACTGGACCCCGATCAGCACCGAAGACACCACCCGCACGATGAACTCCATCCACTCCGGATCACCAACCGACCCCTGCCCACACCACGTCTTCAACAAAGCCGACGCCACCATCGCACCCCATCTCCGGGACATCATCAACTCCTCCTTCCACACCGCCACCTTCCCGGAGAGCTGGAAGCACGCCGAGCTTACCGCCCTCCTGAAGAAACCAACGGCGGACCCCACCGACCTCAAGAACTACCGTCCCATCTCGCTCCTTCCGTTTCCGGCCAAAGTCATCGAGAAGACCGTCAACAGACAGCTTGCCGCCTTCCTCGAGACGAATGGATCCCTCGACCCCTCGCAGTCCGGGTTTCGGGCCAACCACAGCACCGAGACCGCCCTTATCGCAGCCACCGACGACATCAGAACCCTAACCGACAACGGGGAAACAGCTGCCCTCATCCTCTTGGACCTCTCTGCGGCGTTCGACACCGTCTGCCACCGCACCCTAGTGAAGCGCCTCAGCAACATCGGAATCCGAGAGAAAGCACTGGAATGGATCATCTCGTTCCTCGCCGGAAGAACCCAGAGAGTCCGCCTCCCCCGTTCAGATCCGAAGCCACCGAAGTCATCTGCGGCGTTCCACAAGGATCCTCACTCAGCCCAACCCTCTTCAACGTCTACATGAGCCCCCTCGCAGCCATCGCACGCCGACACAACCTCAACATCATCTCCTACGCCGACGACACCCAGCTGATCCTCTCCCTCACCAACGACCCCACCACCGCCAGAGCCAACCTACACGACGGGATGAGAGACGTCGCCGACTGGATGAGGAACAGCCGCCTTAAACTGAACTCAGACAAGACGGAAGTCCTCATCCTGGGCTCATCACCCTCCGCCTGGGACGATTCCTGGTGGCCCCCGGCCCTGGGCACCGCGCCCAAGCCAACGGACCACGCACGCAACCTGGGCTTCATCCTGGACTCCTCCCTGTCGATGACCAGACAAGTCAACGCCGTCTCATCTTCATGCTTCAACACCCTGCGCATGCTCCGCAAGATCTTCAGATGGATCCCCACTGAAACCAGGAAGACCGTCACCCAGGCACTCGTCACCAGCCGACTGGACTATGGGAACACCCTCTACGCCGGAACCACAGCCAAACTTCAAAAGAGACTCCAGCGCATCCAGAACGCCTCCGCACGACTCATCCTGGACATCCCCCGACACAGCCACATCACCGCGCACCTGAAAGACCTGCACTGGCTCCCCGTCAGCAAGAGAATCACGTTCAGACTCCTCACCCACGCACACAAGGCCCTCCACGACCTGGGCCCAAAGTACCTCAACGACCGCATGACCTTCTACACGCCCACACGCCAGCTACGATCAACCAGCCACGCCCTCGCCACCGTACCACGCATCCGCAGAACCACCGCCGGAGGAAGATCCTTCTCCTACCTGGCAGCCAAGACCTGGAACTCCCTCCCCACTCACCTTCGGCGAACCCAGGACCATCTCTCCTTCAGGAAGCAGCTCAAGACCTGGCTGTTCGAGCAGTAGCTTACCCCCTCCCCCAGCGCCTTGAGACCCTCCCGGGTGAGTAGCGCGCTCTATAAATGCCATGATTGATTGATTGATTTGGTTTGTTATATGCTCAACTATTTATTGAAGCATTTTATAACTATAAAGTGCTTCTTTTCTTTGGTTTGTTATATGCTCACTTATTTATTGAAGCATTTTATAACTATAAAGTGCTTCTTTTCTGTGGTTTGTTATATGCTCAGATATTTATTGAAGCATTTTATAACTGTAAAGTGCTTCTTTTCTTTGGTTTGTTATATGCTCAACTATTTATTGAAGCATTTTATAACTATAAAGTGCTTCTTTTCTGTGGTTTGTTATATGCTCACTTATTTATTGAAGCATTTTATAACTATAAAGTGCTTCTTTTCTTTGGTTTGTTATATGCTCACTTATTTATTGAAGCATTTTATAACTATAAAGTGCTTCTTTTCTTTGGTTTGTTATATGCTCAACTATTTATTGAAGCATTTTATAACTATAAAGTGCTTCTTTTCTATGGTTTTATATATGCTCAGATATTTATTGAACCATTTCATAACTGTAAAGTGCTTCTTTTCTGTGGTTTGTTATATGCTCAGATATTTATTGAACCATTTTATAACTATAAAGTGCATCTTTTCTGTGGTTTGTTATATGCTCACGTATGTATTGAACCATTTCATAACTGTAAAGTGCTTCTTTTCTATTGGTTGTTATATGCTCACTTATTTATTGAAGCATTTTATAACTATAAAGTGCTTCTTTTCTGTGGTTTGTTATATGCTCAGATATTTAATGAAGCATTTTATAACTATAAAGTGCTTCTTTTCTTTGGTTTGTTATATGCTCAACTATTTATTGAAGCATTTTATAACTATAAAGTGCTTCTTTTCTGTGGTTTGTTATATGCTCACTTATTTATTGAAGCATTTTATAACTATAAAGTGCTTCTTTTCTTTGGTTTGTTATATGCTCACTTATTTATTGAAGCATTTTATAACTATAAAGTGCTTCTTTTCTTTGGTTTGTTATATGCTCAACTATTTATTGAAGCATTTTATAACTATAAAGTGCTTCTTTTCTTTGGTTTGTTATATGCTCACTTATTTATTGAAGCATTTTATAACTATAAAGTGCTTCTTTTCTATGGTTTTATATATGCTCAGATATTTATTGAACCATTTCATAACTGTAAAGTGCATCTTTTCTGTGGCTTGTTATATGCTCACGTATGTATTGAACCATTTCATAACTATAAAGTGCTTCTTTTCTTTGGTTTGTTATATGCTCAACTATTTATTGAAGCATTTTATAACTATAAAGTGCTTCTTTTCTTTGGTTTGTTATATGCTCACTTATTTATTGAAGCATTTTATAACTATAAAGTGCTTCTTTTCTGTGGTTTGTTATATGCTCAGATATTTATTGAAGCATTTTATAACTGTAAAGTGCTTCTTTTCTTTGGTTTGTTATATGCTCAACTATTTATTGAAGCATTTTATAACTATAAAGTGCTTCTTTTCTGTGGTTTGTTATATGCTCACTTATTTATTGAAGCATTTTATAACTATAAAGTGCTTCTTTTCTTTGGTTTGTTATATGCTCACTTATTTATTGAAGCATTTTATAACTATAAAGTGCTTCTTTTCTTTGGTTTGTTATATGCTCAAATATTTATTGAAGCATTTTATAACTATAAAGTGCTTCTTTTCTATGGTTTTATATATGCTCAGATATTTATTGAAGCATTTTATAACTATAAAGTGCTTCTTTTCTATGGTTTTATATATGCTCAGATATTTATTGAACCATTTCATAACTGTAAAGTGCTTCTTTTCTGTGGTTTGTTATATGCTCAGATATTTATTGAACCATTTTATAACTATAAAGTGCATCTTTTCTGTGGTTTGTTATATGCTCACGTATGTATTGAACCATTTCATAACTGTAAAGTGCTTCTTTTCTGTGGTTTGTTATATGCTCAGATATTTATTGAACCATTTTATAACTATAAAGTGCATCTTTTCTGTGGTTTGTTATATGCTCACGTATGTATTGAACCATTTCATAACTGTAAAGTGCTTCTTTTCTGTGGTTTGTTATATGCTCAGATATTTATTGAACCATTTTATAACTATAAAGTGCATCTTTTCTGTGGTTTGTTATATGCTCACGTATGTATTGAACCATTTCATAACTGTAAAGTGCTTCTTTTCTTTGGTTTGTTATATGCTCACTTATTTATTGAACCATTTCATAACTGTAAAGTGCATCTTTTCTGTGGCTTGTTATATGCTCACGTATGTATTGAACCATTTCATAACTATAAAGTGCTTCTTTTCTTTGGTTTGTTATATGCTCAACTATTTATTGAAGCATTTTATAACTATAAAGTGCTTCTTTTCTTTGGTTTGTTATATGCTCACTTATTTATTGAAGCATTTTATAACTATAAAGTGCTTCTTTTCTGTGGTTTGTTATATGCTCAGATATTTATTGAAGCATTTTATAACTGTAAAGTGCTTCTTTTCTTTGGTTTGTTATATGCTCAACTATTTATTGAAGCATTTTATAACTATAAAGTGCTTCTTTTCTGTGGTTTGTTATATGCTCACTTATTTATTGAAGCATTTTATAACTATAAAGTGCTTCTTTTCTTTGGTTTGTTATATGCTCACTTATTTATTGAAGCATTTTATAACTATAAAGTGCTTCTTTTCTTTGGTTTGTTATATGCTCACTTATTATCGAAGCATTTTATAACTATAAAGTGCTTCTTTTCTATGGTTTTATATATGCTCAGATATTTATTGAACCATTTCATAACTGTAAAGTGCTTCTTTTCTGTGGTTTGTTATATGCTCAGATATTTATTGAACCATTTTATAACTATAAAGTGCATCTTTTCTGTGGTTTGTTATATGCTCACGTATGTATTGAACCATTTCATAACTGTAAAGTGCTTCTTTTCTATTGGTTGTTATATGCTCACTTATTTATTGAAGCATTTTATAACTATAAAGTGCTTCTTTTCTGTGGTTTGTTATATGCTCAGATATTTATTGAAGCATTTTATAACTGTAAAGTGCTTCTTTTCTTTGGTTTGTTATATGCTCAACTATTTATTGAAGCATTTTATAACTATAAAGTGCTTCTTTTCTGTGGTTTGTTATATGCTCAGATATTTATTGAAGCATTTTATAACTGTAAAGTGCTTCTTTTCTTTGGTTTGTTATATGCTCAACTATTTATTGAAGCATTTTATAACTATAAAGTGCTTCTTTTCTGTGGTTTGTTATATGCTCACTTATTTATTGAAGCATTTTATAACTATAAAGTGCTTCTTTTCTTTGGTTTGTTATATGCTCAAATATTTATTGAAGCATTTTATAACTATAAAGTGCTTCTTTTCTATGGTTTTATATATGCTCAGATATTTATTGAAGGATTTTATAACTATAAAGTGCTTCTTTTCTATGGTTTTATATATGCTCAGATATTTATTGAACCATTTCATAACTGTAAAGTGCTTCTTTTCTGTGGTTTGTTATATGCTCAGATATTTATTGAACCATTTTATAACTATAAAGTGCATCTTTTCTGTGGTTTGTTATATGCTCACGTATGTATTGAACCATTTCATAACTGTAAAGTGCTTCTTTTCTATTGGTTGTTATATGCTCACTTATTTATTGAAGCATTTTATAACTATAAAGTGCTTCTTTTCTGTGGTTTGTTATATGCTCAGATATTTATTGAAGCATTTTATAACTGTAAAGTGCTTCTTTTCTTTGGTTTGTTATATGCTCAACTATTTATTGAAGCATTTTATAACTATAAAGTGCTTCTTTTCTGTGGTTTGTTATATGCTCACTTATTTATTGAAGCATTTTATAACTATAAAGTGCTTCTTTTCTTTGGTTTGTTATATGCTCACTTATTTATTGAAGCATTTTATAACTATAAAGTGCTTCTTTTCTATGGTTTTATATATGCTCAGATATTTATTGAACCATTTCATAACTGTAAAGTGCATCTTTTCTGTGGCTTGTTATATGCTCACGTATGTATTGAACCATTTCATAACTGTAAAGTGCTTCTTTTCTATGGTTTTATATATGCTCAGATATTTATTGAACCATTTCATAACTGTAAAGTGCATCTTTTCTGTGGCTTGTTATATGCTCACGTATGTATTGAACCATTTCATAACTGTAAAGTGCTTCTTTTCTATTGGTTGTTATATGCACAGATATTTATTGAACCATTTCATAACTGTAAAGTGCATCTTTTCTGTGGTTTGTATATGCTCAGATATTTATTGAAGCATTTTATAACTATAAAGTGCTTCTTTTCTATTGGTTGTTATATGCACAGATATTTATAGAACTTTTTCATAACTGTAAAGTGCATCTTTTCTGTGGTTTGTTATATGCAGTTATTTATTGAACCGTTTTATGACTTTAAAGTGCTTGGCAAAAGTGTTATATAAATTCTGAACAATAAAACAACTGCAATAGAAACAACACACTAATAATACAAAACACCAACTGCAAAGAACAACATACCAACTCAACACCACCATAATACTACGCACCACGAGAATAGCAAAGACAAACAACTACTTAACAGCCCAACAATATCATGCCTTGTGTTATGTGACTATCTTGCCGGGGTACAGGAAGTGTGAAAGGAAAGGCTGCAGGATGCCATTTTTTGGAACACACTTCAAAATGTAGGTACCTGTAAATGAACAGTACACCTTCATCATTTAGGAAAGCAAAAACAAAGCACTTTTTTGTATTTCTGAAGGGTGATGGAAACAAAGATTTTAATGGGATCAAAACAAATAGGACGCTTTATTTGGTGATGCACAAATGATACATATTCAATGAAACCCGATGTCCACATATACTAATTTGTGCAATATAGTTTTATCAGTAAAACTGTATATCTGTGCAAATGTATTGGCCATTTCAATGGAAAATGCGCTGTCTGTAAATGACAGTGCGATACCAGACAATGCTTTAGTTACGTTAAAAATTCGCCCTCCTCGTGTCCTATAAAGCTAGGTGGGTTGTGAAAGTTTGTTGTTCTAAAAAGTGGGTTGTGGTTCTAAAAAGTTTGGGAAGTACTGTTTTAATTAATTTAATGGGGAAAAACAAGACTACAACACCCAGAATGTATTAGTATAAGACGCAAACCTCCAGGACTGGAGACAGGGTCCGTAATGACCCAGGGGGAGGTGGCAACCCTAATGGTGCCCTGTAACCATACTGGGTAAATCCGCTACCACAGGGCATGGTTCTACCTTAGAGTAATTTTACTGACGCCATTATGAGTTAATGAGGTCAGAATGGGGAATAACATGCAGATGAGGATGCACCACTCTTGATGGCCATTCATTTTTCTTGTCTTTTTCCTACGTAAATTCCTCCAGGTAAGACACCTGGAAGAATATGCACAGGGGAAACTATGAGGTGTGAAATAAGTGCACATCTTGGTATCTAGAGAGGTGTGTGCCCTACTGTCTGGAATCTTCTTTCTTTCTCTCCGCTTCAAACTCATTAATCATCGTCTAACTTTCCAGTTGAAACCAGGGTCGGACTGGGAACGCAAACCGGTCCTGGAATTAAGTCTGACCGGCCGCAGGGGGCGGGGGCGGCTGGTGGGAAACACTGCTGCTGCTTTTGGTACAGGGGGCTGATATTGCAGCACTGCTGCAAAACAGGCCCCCTGTACCAAAAATGCCCCCACCGGTCCAATCCGGCTCCCACCCTTCAGGCCCACCAGAAAAAAAAGCCCGGTGCCCGCCACGGCCAGTCCGGCCCTGGTTGAAACTCAAACCTGCCTTTTGCCTCAGCTTCTTTAAAACAGGTTGTGTCTTTCAGTGTAGGTCTCAGCACCAGCGCTATGAAGCCTGCCGGGGCCATGTGTGCTAGAAAAATGAGAATAACATAACAGCAGAACTGCTCTTCATCACCTCAAGCCCATGCATGTGCACGGCCACCCAGCCTGGCCAATCTCCTCCCATACCTTAAAGCAATCACATGATTGAAAGAAGGGCCCTTCTATTCAGCAAATGTCAGCAATAGGGCCCACATCACATAGTGGCTGCCTCAGGGCAGACTCTGACTGGACCCTTCCAAGTGTAGGTATCAATGGTGCAGCGGGTGCAGGGGCACCGGGATATTAGGTTATCAGATGATTCCATGTCACCATGCACAGGTTCCAATCATCTGCTTTCTTTTTACATCATTGTTTATAGGTCTATTTGTCCAATTACTTTAGTTGGAATGAACCAATACTACAACCCCCAGAATGCATTAGGTTGCTGAAGGAAAGCACAAGACCACACAATGGTGTCCCGAAACTGTGTATTTTGGTGCTTTTAGGGATAAAGGACTCACCGCACCCCTTTTATGACATTCTTTTACTACTCAACAGAGCATGAGGGGTGAATTTTCCTTTCTTGCATTAAGGCAGGGTTCTCCAAAGTCGGTCCTGGAGGGCCGGATCCATGCCAGATGTTTAAGATAACTACATTTATCTAAATGGGGATATGCTAAAAATCTGGCATGGATCCGGCCCTCCTGGACCGACTTTGGAGGGACCTGCATTAAGGTCATGGAACGCTTGCTGCACTCCTACCACAGTATCAGGCCACTAAACTGAATCCCAGAAACCAGAGAAGGGAGACAACAGAGGGTCAGGGCCTGGGGATCAGAGCCAGATTCTGGGTCTAGGTGGACAATTGCCCACCTTATCTTGTGGTAGATCTGCCCTGGGTAGAAACAAGGAGGAAGTTCGGAAGGACTCACAATTAATGGAAGCAGAGTGCATTAATATTCCTGGATGAGCCTAGGCTTTGGTGTGCTGTCTGATGCTGCACTCGTAGCACCTGTGTGACATGCAGTGTGCCCTACGTGGGTGCTGAGTGTGTTGCATGTGTGTACCTGTAAAAGCCACCAGTGCACTGCAGCTGCCTATACTGTACCTGTTCTGTGTGCACCAGTGGAGCTTGAGAAAAGATTCTCAGTTACCAGAAGGCAAAGCATATATATACAAACACACACGCATATACATATATATATACATACATATATATATATATATATATATAAAATGCAACAGCTCACCGATCCAATTCACATCACAGAATTCCTCGGATTCAAGCGGCTTAAATCAGGAGTTTTGCAGGTTTGTTTTTTATTTATTCATATCTTTGAACAAACAAGAGCGTCGTGCAGTCAAGAGATAGCCTACGCGTTTCGGCCGGAATCTTCTACAGGGCCATGATATATATATATACATCTCTTGCACACTTAGGTGCAGAGACACAGGATGGCTAAAAGTAACAATTCTGGCCAGCGTTTCTACACCTGAATCCATCTATTACAACTCATTTGCCATGAAACGGGGACGAAACATGCGGACCTGGGGCCGTATTACAGAAGGTGCCCCGGGGGCGCAACAGGCGTTTGCGCCCGCTTTGCGCGCCGTCGGGCACTTTGGTATATAGAAGGAGGCACAGACGCTTCTGCGTCCCCTTCTATAGACCGATAGCGCTGGCACACTTAAAGAGCCAGCGCTATCAACAGAGGGTGTTCCCTCATTTGCATAGGGGTATGCCCTATGCAAATGAGGGAATTCCTTTGACTCTACGCCTTCGCCATATTACAGTCGCGGGCGCAGAGTCTAAGATGCCCTCAGGAGGCGCACTGAGAGTGCACCATTTAAAAGGTGGCGCACTGTCAGTGCGCCTCCTTACAGCAGCCCTCTGCAGGGGGTCCCATGGACCCCCCAGACATCCCCTTGCAGGCGGGTGCAGTCACTGACTGCACCCGCCTACAAGGGGATCTCTAAACTCCTTTGAAAGTGCAGGCTGGTGCCGCCTGTATTGTGAAAACTTGGAGCGGCTGCTCAGTGTTTTCACATTAATGCCCTGCCCCCAGGGCAGCGCGAGTTCACAGCTGCCCTGGGGGCAGCGCATTCACCATAATGGGGCGCAAACAATGTCAATGCATAATACGGCCCCTGGTTTTTCCAAGTGAAATTCCGCACAGTATTCCCTGTTCTTTGGAAAGTCATGCACCCATCTCCCACCTCGTCCCAGCAGGTTGTAAGTAGGAGTGGGGGCCATGGGAGCTGTTCAAGAGGGAGCAACTTTACGGCTGGATTTTCCACCAGTAAAATCAGGTCTGGTGCTCCCGCACCCTGGCAATGCGGGTGTGACCACTTATATATTTGGGCATGGCGGTATCCCACTGAGGCACACCGCACCACCCAACTTGTAACAGGGCCGGTGTGCTATACCTCTGTTGTTATTCATTCGTTCATTTAATAATGGGAGATCTTTGCTCTCACCTTCACAGCAGAAACCAGCTGCTTGCAAGAACAAGAAAAACTGGAATATCGGCCAGACAGGGAGGAACCTGCTATTGAGTGTCTGCGCGTCACTGGTCCCACCCGTGGGGCGGTTGCCACCGAGACTGGTGTCCCAGCTGCCAACAGTCCCAAGCCTGCGTCACTGCACGCACTAAAACCTCACTGCCACGTTGTAATGCTGATGGAACATGCACAGAAATGTGAGATATATCCATGTTTACAACGCCAGCTTCATTTGCATACTGCCGGACCTGCGGCGAACTGTAGCCTTTCTTACTTTATTTTTATTTAATGCGATTTTATATAGCGTGAACTTTACCCAAAGGTGTCAGAGCGCTTTACAAAAGAACCAGTTACATTACATAAGGACTTCGGAGAACATGAGTTACATAAAAGATACAAAGAGAAAAACTCTAAATTCACGTATGAATGGTAGTAAGCACATATGTCTACTACAGATACTAGTGGTTAGAGTTGCATATATACAAGTTGCAAATTCACTCAAGGAAAAGATACAAACAGAAAACCTCTAAAATACCTCCTTGTCAGAAGAGCCCTCCTTAATTAATGCCTGTCTCTGCAAGGTGGTGGCACCGGCGCTCATTCCTGTGGATCGGGACTTCTTGTTAAACATCAGACTTTGACCCAGAGCAAGAGAGAGAAGAGCAGGAAGGGAGGAAGAAAGATAGGACAACAGTGGAAAGAAAGGAGGATAAAAAAGAAGCTGCAAGAGTCACATAAAGAGACCTTTCTTGTAGCCTGTGTGTCCTACAACAAGTTAGTCATCGCCATAAAAAAACCTTTGGCCCTGTACATGTAGCAACTGACACCTACAAGCAGTGCTTGAAATGGAAAAATAGAGTATTGTTTCTGAGACGTGCCGGTACTCTCCAATTAAAAGTATAGCTTTTCTCTTGAGAAGTGCTGGTACTCTCCCTCTCAAAATATAAAAGTGCTGGTGCTCCGTACCGGACAGTACCGGCCCATTTAAAGCACTGCCTACAAGGGCCAGCCTGTGCAGCCTCGTGCTCTCTTTGTGGGGTCGGGTGGAGGTGGAAACGTGGGAAGAGTCAGGTTCCAGGGACAGCTGCTCCCGATCTGCACCGAAGGGCCTTGAAAGATGGAACCAACATCAGGGTTCAGGCGCTAAAAACATGGCGCTGGTGACGTCATGCCGGGGTGGTACCCGACACAAAGCTAGATCCAAATGCCATCTACAGGCACAGGAGACCCATTGCAAAAAATCTATCCAGTCTTGCGTCTGGGTTTATCCAAAAGCTGAAAATCGACAGGTACATGAGCACATCACAAAAAGTGGAATTTCTCTACAGCTCTAATAAGGAGGAACATCTGCAGAAAAACGAATCTGCTGTCCTTACTTCTAAATCTTTTATAGATTATTGTTACTTGGGGCATATATACGAGAGCCTTCGTCACATTGGCACCACAAAGTGGTACATGCGAGACGTAAAGCTCTGAGTCACATTTATGAAGCCACATTGCGTGGCTTTGAGTGGTATCATAAATCTAGAGTATGGTGATGCAGCGCAAATCGCTGCGTCGCCTTTCTCTGCACAAGAGAGGTGTTCCATGGGTGTTGCAGTGGATTTTCCCAGTCAACTCCCACGGATTTTGACGCATTCCCAGATTTACAAGGACTTGTAAACCGGGCATTGCATCAAAATCTTACGCTTCCCCAGGGCAGGTGTAATGAGAAGTATCTTTATTTCGCCTCGTTTTTTTCCTCTGTGTGCAGCATTCTGCAGCACACATAGAAAGAAGAAAACACCTCTATGGATTGTTTCTGTGCAGGAAGGTGCCCCTTCCTGCACAAAAACAATCCTGCCGACAACACAGGCACCCTTGCACCATGGTGCAAGGGTGCCTTCATTGGAGCTAGACTGCCGAAACAGCACCAGCGCAGGGGGAAAGACAGGAATTCACCGTATTGGATAAATACGGTGCATTCCTGCCCTTTCAGTGTGACGTAGGGCAAATACTCATAGATGAAGTCTTGGTGTTTTAGGCTCATTGCCTCTGGTGGAAATTTGGTTTTTTTCATAACTAAATGCTTGCCACGTACACTTACATTAATCTGCAACATGTGGCCTAACGGCTAAAGCGGTCGACCTCAAAGCTGGGGTACCGGGTTAAAGTCTCAGCAGGGGCGCTCAACATCCTGTGATTCTGGGCAAATCACTTAATCTCCCCGTGCCTACCAAAAATGAATGTGTCCATCCGTAACGCAACTGGTGCTCGTGTAAAGTGCTCTGATACCTTCGAGTCGAGTTTACGCTATATAAAACAAAAACAAAAAAACAATGTATTTACTTTGTGATATTCACGCTAAGTTAACCATAGCTAATGTAGGCCTCAATTTTAAATGGAGAACGTGTAATTGCCTTCTTTCCTTCTTGCTGTGTAGTTTCCCTTCTCATTACAAAAGCAAACCTGTGCCAGCCAACATTGACTGAATGTACCTTTTGTTTTAATCCTCATGTGAATGTTCTTCTTTGCATATCCCTTGGGGAGTGATATAATGAGTGAGTATCTGGGAATGAGAACATCTTAGCTGAGGTGTATTACCCTGCTGGAGATGTCCAGCTGAAGGTCCTTCGGCAGAGGCTGCAGTGTGTATTCATCAAGGAAAAGAACGAAACTCGTATTATCGAAGCGTACTTTATCCTGACGGGAAACAACCTTTACAACGCATGCATTACATCGCATGCCATTAGATCGCGGTTTTTACAACGCAAGTCGTTACAACGACTTGCGCTGGAGGGCGCTATAGGACAAGGAATAGTTTAATTTACTATCCAACACCTTCCCTACTGTACGTAGGCTGGAGTTGGAATAGTAAATTAAACTACTCCTAAGTCCAGCGCCCTCCAACGCAAGTCGTTGTAACGACTTGCGTTGTAAAAAAACAGCGATCTAATGGCATGCGATGTGAATGCATGCGTTGTATCGTCATACATTCATCCTGACTGGTTCTCTTCATGGGAATCATGTGTGGGCGTCTTGGTTGGAGAAGATTAATTAAACTTTTGCAGTGCAGAGTCAGGGAGGAGATGCCTTTTCTGCTCCCTTTAGAGAGAATGTCCTTTTCTCCTACCCACAGGCGTTGGACTCTTGGGTGATTACCTTTCCCATTTGCGTGTCGAATCTATATCTGATTCACAGATACGGCCTCTTAGAAGCTTTTCATGCCGACTCCTTCTCCCCAACTTTTCCGACTTTCCGTAGCGTAACTAATTCGGGATTTTTCCTTTCAGAGTCTGCTTTGATTTATTTTCAGACAACTTTATAACAGTTTGTCTTTGCATTTATTATTTTGAATGCCTCTTGAATTACATTGACTAATACATTCATATATTGACTGATGCACAACTACTCTGATGACATGAATTTGTAATTCTTTAATAAACCTTTAAGATTTGCAAATCAGAACTCAGACATGTTTGTGGAGTGAAACGTGTTACACGTTATTGAAATGTATAGATTGCGGTTAGCCTTGGCCCGAACTAAAGGTCCATCCGCTTGCATGCAGCTTGTACTCGAGTTTGTACCAGAAATGTACATGGTGCTGCGTCGCCTCCATGGAGGCGAGCCAAGACTACAACTCCCAAGAGGCCTCTAATGGAACCTCAGATCTGGAAGCACGCCGTGCCCGCCCCCTTCTCTTTCAAGCCCAGTGCTGCCAGTGTAAACACACACACACACCTCGAGTACTGTGACCTAGCAGGATTAGTAACTCAATCCTGGCTTCTCCACACTGGATTAGTTGATCATTACACAAGAGTGAAAGTGCAGCAATGCTGCAGCTCACCTGGGATTAGGACTGAGATTCCAGGGGCAGGAGGAATATTAAACTCTGGGCTCGCTGCTGGCAGGGCTGTCAGTACACTTATCTCGCCTCCTTTGGAGGGATTAAAGGCTAACCGAGCCCTGCTGGGTTTACAACAGGCAAACATCCTGCCTACAAACGTGGTGTTGAGCAGGACAACAGCAGAGTTATCCCTCAGGTTACACACATTGTCAGATGACATCTGCAGCCTTGCCACATTGTGATGTGCTGCTCCAGGCCAGGTTTTTTCTTTGAATTCTGGGACCTGTAGTCTTGTTTAATGCAATATAAACAGTACCACAAGTCCCAGAGTGTAAAGGAAACAAACCCGGGCTGGAGCAGCGCTTCGTGCATGGACCTGGGGCACCTGGCAGCTGTGCATCTGTAAAGGGCAGTGCTGGCTAGTGTCACGGCGTCTTGGCGCTGTGTTGCCGTAGCCCTGTATGAGAGTGCATTGATGCAGCTCTGGTGAACTCACACTTGAGAAAGCAGAGCTACCGCCCGCGGTACACAGATCCGATCGACACCTGATCGGCAGAGCCCTCCATTTATACCCACATCAAGGTGAACTGGGGAGAGGATGGGTGTAGCCTTACAGCTGCCGACTTTGGAGCTGCGGAACAGAGTTCGAGCCTCGGCGTCGGCTCAGCATCCTGTGATTCTGGGCAACTCCCTTAATCTCCCCGTGCCTAACAAAAATGAATGTGTCCTTGCGTAACTTAACTGGTGCTCGTGTAAAGCGCTCCAATACCTTCGGGTTGAGTTCGCGCTATATAAAACTGCAGAAAAAAAACCTCACATCTTAGCTGGACGGTGTACCAACCTTGGGGTCAAGCTTCAAGTTACCACAGGCTCATAACCTTAACAACGAACCGGTGCCCCAGGTTTCACGATGCTTTTTAACTCACACCCAATAGGCTCGCTCGAGCTGCAAAAAAACTTCTAGATTCGCGCCCGTGACAACAGATTGCAAAGATCCATTAACTCACAGCAGGGCTATCCCTCAGGTTGTGGACAGCAGAACTGTCTCCCAGTTTACATAACTCTTTCAGGCTGACACCTTATGCAGCAAACCCCTTTCAACACGCCGTGCAATGTACATGCCCTGCAGTGTGTTTTTGTAGCGCTGTATGGGGGGCTGGAGGGCGCGCTACTAGGCACCTGGTGGATGTCGGTCAGAACGGAGTGCAACGAACAATATGCAGAGATTCCCTGCTTTGAATCCATGCTCAATCCGTGTAGGGGTCGGCATGTCCTGTTGTCAGTCTGTGGGAGAAGGAGACACAAGGTTCCGGGTGGGGGGGGGAGGGGGTGTTTCTATCGGGGTGGGCATGGCAAACTCCAGAAGCCAATTCCGCTAAAGGCGAGGTGCCCAATTACGTATCAAACTGCAATTGTATTACCCATTGTCTGCTGATTCAAGAACGCAAGATACTAAATTATATGTTAAACTTTAAAAGGCTCACATATAAGCAGCTGAAGGTCTTGCCTGGAACCCATAAATCCTTAGGATGACACCTGGCAGAAAGACAGACTCAGAGGGAGGCAGACAGACTCCGAGGCAGAAGGAGACAGACAGACAAACAGTCTCAGAGAGAGGCAGATAGACAGACTTCGAGAAATAGGGAGGCAGATAGACTGTAGTACATATATCCAGGAAAGAATGTACTAAATCAGGAATGAGGTGAAGAGGCATTTAGTACTTAAATTCATAAAATAATTTAAGTAACAGAAGTAAAGGAGCCCACAGCAGCAGGTCTGGCAGAATGAAATCCAACAAGCAAACTGACAACTGTAAGCTGAACAAGTATAAATAAAGCATTCATGTAGTTGAAAAGAAACATGCATCCGCGCGCAGATCAAAGCCATCTGCACGCTGATGCATATTTCAAAGACAAACAGAATGTTCAAACAATACCATTCTGGCGCGCGCTGTATGCACAGCGCGTGAGTGGAAGGAAAACAGAACAGCACTCGCGCGTGCATTAGCTGCCCGCGAGAACGTGTACAAAGCACGTTACACATATTGTACAACACCTTCCCCCTTATAAAACAAAAATGAAAAAGAAAACATGAGGAGATTAACTAAGAAACAATAGAACTAATCTACATAAAAGTCTTTAAATTTTGCAGGCATACCCACATTGCGTGCAAACCTTTGTGAAACAATGGACGAATATGCCTCTTCTGATATATCACCCTGCGAAGTCCTTGAATTAGACACATCCAAACTGACATTAACCTTTTTTGAAACTGAACCAGAATTGCTTGAACGCGGCTCAGCAAAATCAGCTCCTGAAAAATCTAAAAAAAATCAGAATCCTCCTTCTTCCTTATGAGAGAGATCTTTACTCCACCAACCTTTTCCTTTTAAAAATGCAGACCCCTTAGATACCTTTTCAACTGCCACAGGGAGAGACCATTTAGACACTTTTTTTTTTTTCTCTTCTTGGAATTTTAACCAAAACTAAGTCTCCAACCTTCAATTTACTCACCTGTACTCTATGTCTGCGATCAAAAGCTGCTTTGCTGTTGTTTTTTCTCAACTCTAGCATCAACACCTTCCAACCATTGACCAGATCCTTCTTTATTCATGTTCCTGACCCAGTCTGGGTAAAAGAACACCTAGGTAACCTTTTTCTCAATAAAAGAAACAGGGATACCAGTAGTGCTGTGAGGTGTAAGTAAATAGGACCACACTTTTTTCGCTAAAAACTCTTTCACGTCCCACCCCATTGTCACAGCAGTCTGAACTCCTTTTAGAAAGCGATTCATTCGCTCAACAAGTCCATTGACAGATGGAGAGTAAAAAGCCGTGGTTAAATGTCTGATAGAATATTCATCTAAAAATGCACACCTTTTTCTAGACACAAAGTGTGTGCCGTTGTCAGAAACCAACTCTTTAGTTACACCTTCATTGAAAAATACACTCCTTAAAAAATTTATGACTGAGTCAGTGTTAGGTTGTGATGTGAATTTGAAATAAACCCATTTGCTAAAATAATGAACAACTTCCATGAGAAAACGTTGATCTGAAGGTAATAACTCAAAACATCATGCAAAATCCAAGGCAATCTTACTCCAAGCTTCCTCGGGCAGAGGAACACGCATTCGGGGTGTTTCATGTCTTTTCCAATGCTGGTCAGATACTAAGCAGATGGGACATAGACTCAGAGGTAGAGGGAGGCAGACAGGCGCGCAACGCCCATAGGGCTCGAAGGTCTTCAGAACCCTCCTCCCACTCCCTCCCCCATACCCCCTTACACAGCCCCACCGCTGTTACCTGCAAGGACCGAGGCTGGGCGGCAGCTGGGCCCACGCCTTAAAATGTCTCTGCACTCTAGGTCCTCTGTCCCCAGGCCCTCCACTTTAATATCTGAGGGCAGGCGGGAAGCCCTCACACACCCCTAGATCCTACACCCAGGTCAGACTCTCCCAGTACCAACATCAGTGTCTCCCTCACATGATATAGGGCTTTCTGTCCAGTGTGTTACCTTCTCTTGGTGTCCATGGCTCCCTGGCTCGGAGTTTGTGTTTCCCATTGCCAGTGCCTGTGTTACCCAGTATTAACACCCACACCCTCCCACTGCCCAGGAGTCTAAGTGTACTGGCATATTGCGAGTGTGGGCCTCAGAGTGGGTAACTGCACAAGTGTGACGCCTCCCTGTCCTGGAATCCATTTCCACGTGTCCAGGGTCCCCTGTCCCAGAGTGTTCGGCTACCATGGCTGTCTGTCCATCTCAGGATTCAATTCTCCTGGCTACAATCTGTATGTATCCTGCCTCAGTGGTGGGCTCTTCTGCTCTTGAAATCCATAGCGCCCATTGGCCAGATCACCCTGGACTTGAGCAAATGCCCTAAGAGCCCATATCCGCCTGTCCCAGAGCCCTGACCCCGTTCCAGTGTTTGCATCTCCTGCTCTTGAAATCCATAACGCCCATTGGCCAGATCACCCTGAACTTGAGCGAGTGCCCCGAGTCAAGAGTCCATATCCTCCTGTCCCAGAGCCCTGCTCTAGTATCTGGGTCTCCCAGTTCCAGTGTTTGCATCTCCCGCTCTTGAAATCCATAGCGCCCATTGGCCAGATCACCCTGAACTTGAGCGAGTGCCCTAAGAGTCCATATCTTCCTGTCCTAGAGCCCTGACCCAGTATCTGGTGTTTGGGTCTCCCGGTCTTGAAATCTCTCTCTCCATTGACCATGTCACGCTGGGCTTGCATTGAGATTTCCAAGAGTTGGAGTTTATCCCGAGCCCTCCCCCATCCTCAGTGTCGCCTGTCCAGAGGCGGTGTGGATACTCATGTTGTTGTCGATGCTCCGCGTGCTCCTGGTAGGTACACGAAGGTTCTGAAAGGCGTCTTGGAATCAGTGTTTTAAAGGACCTCTGTACATCTCTGGAAACAGTTGTGTTTTATGTTTCTTCTGGAATGCCCCGATGACTTACTCATGATCAATCCTCTAATGTTGCTTTTCCTCACCAGTGCCCTAACTTGCCTCATTTAGCAGCAAAGATGCGCTAATCCTACCCAAAGCAACACTCCAACAATCTCTCTAGATAGTTCCTAGACTGATAGTCCCGTTCCTTTCTTATAAGGCAGGAAAGGGAGGGCCCAACACCTTCATAGCCCCGCCCCAGGAATGGTGCAAGGATATGAACTCACAAGTACATTGAAATGTTGTTAATTTCCACCTCCTATAATAAAGGGCTCCGTTTACAGCTCAAAGATACAGCCTGATGCCCATTTACCACACATTTCCACGGGTGCCGTAGGGTAGCTGCCATACCTCACCTTATTGTTGGCACAGAAAAAGGACAAACCCTCAAAAATCCATGACGTGTGAGGCTGAAGTATCTATTAATCTCTGCCGCATGATAGCCAAGTATGAACAAGGTCCCACGTCACAACAAAGCTTGAAATAGTGATCAGTACATACAAATGTTCAGAGAAGAATGAGGTCTGTTGCCTGCAAAGACCAGAATCAGGACATCCCCATTTTCAGTCAAGAAGTCCTCACTCACCCCTCACTACTTGGGAGCAAAGAGGTACCCAAAACATGAACAGCGCCTTGAGTTGTATTACGTAAAAACTCACTACATAAACATTATCCCTCCATTCGTCTCTCTATGGTAACTTTGCTGAGGATATTTCATAAATCACTATGGTAACCTTACAGACAATAGTTCACAAAATCTCTCAATGGGAACCTTCTACAGAAGGTTTCATAAAATCTCTCAATGGGAACCTTCTACAGAATATATAATAAAATCTCTCAATGGTAACCTTCTACAGAATATTTCATAAGCCTCTCAATGGTAACCGTCTACAGATCATTTAATAAAATCTCTCCATGGTAACCCTCTACAAAATATTTCATAAAAGTTCTCAATGGTAACCTTCGAGAAGATTTCATAAAATCTCTCAGTAGTAACCTTCTACAGAATATTTCATAAAATCTCTTAATGGTAACCTTCCTCAGAATATTTCATAAAATCTCTCAATGGTAACCTTCTACAAAAGAGTCCATGACATTTCTCAATGGTAATCTTCCTTTGGAGAGTTCATACAGTAATCTTCCACAGTGGGCTTGAGTGCCAGGGAGTGAAGGGGGACGGGAGTGCAGTTGGTGTGAGGGCTGCTGGGAGCACGTGGAGAGGGCAGGGACTAGCAGGTTGTTTTCACAATTCTTTTTTAAGCCTATAATCGGTGCTTGAATTTATTTAAGCTGAGGCCGAAGAGGATTGTGCAGAAGAGGGTCACTGCTGGGTTATGAACACCAGTTGGGCAATTTGAGAAGACCTTTGCATGTATTTTATCTTGCTATTAAGCTCTGGATGATATGGTATATTGGAGTTTTGTTTGTATACTTTTATGTGAAACTCTTTGGAGCTCCAAATCATAATAAAAAATTGTGAATTGAAAAGATCTCATGCTGAATTACTGATCAGTTACAGTAATTTTAAGACAAGCGGTAGAAGGGAGGGCCTGGCTTTCTACCACTGTATGTATGCATTGGTATTTATAAATCACATACCCAGCTAGAGAGCAATGAAGCACTATAAGACATGATGAGACAATACAAAAACCTGTCCAAAAGTCTGTCTGTGGGGGCCTGGTGTCTCAACAGAGGGGCCAGTAAGCACTTATTGCTGTTGGATGAGATGCATGCTTCCCCCTTTTTAGATCGCACCGATTTGAGACCTACTGTGAACAATACCAACTTACAGCGCGCTTTGGGTCCGCCCACGGCTTGCCACAGGTTGCCTTTCATGTCAAACTGATTTGCTCGCTCATTTGAGGCTTTCCTTTCCCTTCTTGTGTTTGCTTCTGCCTTAAAGGCATTTTGATTGGTTGACTTGTATCCATCCACTGCTTATATTCCAGAAAACTACTCCCCCCCCCCCCCCCCCTTTGGCTTCGAGCGCTTCATTGGAGCGCATGTGTTCTCTTGCCTTCATGTGCTGCTTCACCACTCATATCCCTAGCCCCCACCCTATCACTGTTGCTCCTCACTTATTCCCCAGCTTGCCCGTTGCCTTCCCTGCCCATCTCAACTTGTTTTTTATATATACCTCCACCACTCCACTTTCCTGTTACTACTCCACCCACTCTATTGTTGCTCCCACGTTCTGGAGTCAATCTTTTTTTTTCTTGGAGAGTTTGGCTGCTGCAATTTGCTACCAGGCCATCCCTTAAAAAATAAACATTTTAACAAAATAAAAAATAAAAAATGTGGAGACCTGGAGTATACATTTTTTTAATTTACCCCTCTAAAATAGGCGTCCACCAGCTTGGAATAGTAAATTAAAATGTCCAATGCATCATAACATATGGACCTGTGGTGACGCATGTATAATCACGCTTTTTTGTTGCCAATCCTGTTGTGGACTGGCAAAGAGCATTTTTGTGCCAACGCAGAACTGCATCAGCAACATGCTTTGCCAAAGCCAAGCGTTCAGGTCACAGCACTGAAAGTTGAGATTCATTGGCTTTTGTCAATGCTTGTTTTTGTAAAAAAGAGAAGGTCCAAACCGAAGGCGTGCAGTTCTGTATTAGTATTGTGTGCTCTACCAGAGGTGCTGTGGATGAGAGAATGTATTGTTTAATTTGTACAGTACTTCACACCCGACAAGACCACAAAGCACTCCAATACACGGGGGTGCTTTTTTGCAGCATATGATTAAAATTAAGGGCGATCGATTTGGTATTACATAGTGCAGCCCTAGCCGAAAATGCATGAAAGAAAGACTGTCAATGTGGGATTGAAGGGGAAGCTGGTTTCTTTAGGATGTAGTGTTCTTTAAAGATGGAGTCTTCAGTTCTTTCCTAAAATGGAGCACTGGTTTAAGCAGTACTGATGAATATGGAAATGTCATTCCATAGACATAAGTTCTGAGATTTTTTTTTTTTTTCTGGTCTCCAGTCTGATAGTGCCCTGGCTGAAAATGTGTCTCCAGCCACTGAAAATAGTCTATATAATATAGCGCTATGTGGGAAAATACGTTTAGCGTTTGCTACTTGGTCAGCCGCGTTGAGTAGCGGCATGAGCGCAACCTATGGGGAGATGGTGACTGTCGTGGTTGGGTGCAAGATGGTTTACAAGCTCCTTGCACACAAAGCCTTAAATCTCTCATTTGTAGGGAACAAACTCACTGTCCCTCTCGTCCTATGTTGCAGCTCTTAGTGTTTCGCACTCAGGCACAGCATACCCCAAACTCTTCTCAATTCAAATCACCCCCCAACACCCTCTACTGTTTACAGTGGATTTAAACTGTAAATATAACAGCCAATAATGGTTCTGGATGACTCCTTATGTAGTGCTCAGCTACATCAGTGGTCCTCAGCTGCGGGTTGGGCTGGAGGAAGAGGCTAGGGAGCGGGTCACGGAGGGATAGCCCGGCGGCTTCAGGCTCTGGTGGCGACTGAGGTCACCTCAACAAACCACTTCAGTGGTGCCTAAAATCAAACAACATTTTGTCAAGGTTTAACTTGCTCGCAATATTTACTGATTTACACGTTGACCAAGTGTTCTTAACGGGGGGGGGAGGGGCGAGCCTATGATGAAATTCTTTACGCGGGGGCCAAATTCTCTTACAATAGATAAGGGCAGCACTATGACAAAACTCTTTTGCAGGGGCCTGAGGTTTTAAGAGCCGTGTGACTGACGGAAGGGCAGTGCACAAGCGGCCATTGTTTCGCTGGGAAGCCATCTCCACACTGCTGCTCTTGGCTTAGAGGACATTCCCAGCTCTCCAAGAGCGGCATTCCAAGACTGCATCAAACAAAGCCAAGCATTCAGCTCTAGCAACCACAGGACACACTAAAGTCATCATATGACTCACGTCTCACAGGACACAATAAACTGTCGTCTTACATAACCTTCCTTCTACTCCAGTTCAGGTCTTTTCCCAATGTCACATGATCACAAGCACTCACTTGAGGCATTCCAGCCATATGCAAAATCATAGGGCAGATGACCACAAAATGGTTTTAGCCCTGAACATAAGCCCTTTCACGAGTTAGGAAAGTAAATAGTGACTCGTAAAAGGGATTTTGCAACACTTTTGAAGTGCAAACAGGAGGGGACATGAAAGGGGGGCCTTCCAGTGCTTAATTTGTAAAATAATGTGCGCCAGGACCCAGACCAGGAGGCCACTAAATCTTGCACCACCCATCGCCCCTGTCATCGCTGCCATAACGGCTACTAACCCTCTCTCTCGCCTGCAAGTGCGACAGTTCAGATTATTCCAGGTCCCCAAAGCTAAAGGAATGGCTGGGGAAGCCGGTATTAGTAATTTTTAATGTTTATTGTATTTATAAACAACCGTTGTTCTGCTCATCTGTAAATTAGATAAGCAGCACAACCATGTGGCAGACTGCCATAAGTGCCGGTGCTGAGGACAGGAAACCACAGGCTCAAATTAAGCACTGGCAGGCTTCCACCTCATGCATGTGATTCAGAAAGGGATGCAACAAATTTCCACAATAACAATCAATCAATTCATGATGCCCAAATAAGGTTCTAACTGATTCGCAAAGAGGAATTTTCCCCTTTTGGAATTGTCAGCAAAGTTGGGTGAGCATACCGTGGTTTGTGGAACGACAGCCCGATTCATCCAATTTTTTTCCAAACAGGATTTTTTTTTTATTAATAAGCAGTGAAGGAAATGCTTGATCTGTGTTGAACACCAGCAAAACACTTTCCTGGTTCATGATTTGGCGATGCTAAGAAGGAAGAACCAACTTTGTCCCCATCTGTGCATTCCCCCATTAGAATCAGGAAATCAGAAATGAAGGAAGAACGAAATACGAGCTTCCAAAATAAAGAAAACTTGAACGGAATATCTATATTGTCTCCAAATTGGAGGTTTTTTTTTTTTTTTTACTTCTGGAAAGTTTGATGCATTCTGGGACCAAAAAGAGAGGCATTAAAGAAAAACAAGAAGTCCAATAGGTTAGCATCATCTAGAGTTTTTACCCGCATTAAGTCAAAAGGCTAATATTTGACAATCAGAAGGATTCTCAGTGACAAAAGAGATCGGCAATAAGCCCAGGTTTTAAAGACCATCTGAACCATTGTGCAATTCAAGCAACATTTAGGTCGTTCGTGTGGAGAGGCGGAAAGTCTCCTTGGAGTATCAGCATACATATATTTATTCACTTCTACCCTTTCCTGCATGCTGAGATCCAGCAGCAGACTGGGGAGGCTTTTCTGCAAAATGCTTCACCCTAGACATACACCTTTCTGGTCTTTCAATGTTCAGAAATACTACATTTATCTGCAGTACGGCAGCCAAAACCACATTGAATGCATAAGGAAACTGAATCCTTCTCAAGGCCTCCTTTCCTTTATGAAGGGAACTTTGAAAAGAGAGAAGGCATGCTGACTGTCCAGAAAAAAACGCTGGGAAATTTAAATGTTATAAGAAAAACAAAAAAATAACGCGAGCGGTGGCCGACACCAAAAGACCTTGATTGGAGAATGTTGTCAAATATTGCGACAAAATGGGCAGAAATGTGTGTTTAGTGATCTTCACTCCCCAAAAGAGAAAAATAACCTGCCTCTCAGACTCCCAACACAGTAAGCTTGGCCAGCGTTTCACTCTAACACTGTTACGTATCTGCTTCCTTTTCTTTTTCCCCTTGTAAAACGAGCACTAAAATAACCATATACATGACCCTTTATTAAAAGGTTTAATAAGACATCTTTAAAAAAAAAAAAAAATCTCATATAAAGTGTTCAGGTGGAGGTAGTCAGTGGTCATGAACATCGATAATCCTTTGGAAAGAATTGGAACATACTTATTTTGAGGGATGGCATTAGAAACTAGCGCCACCTTGTTGTGGAGGTTGTAACTTGTTTGGTCTAATCAAACAATCAGAGAATTTGCAGATTCTGAGCCTGATCAAAGGCTTGAACCAAAAAATCAAGCGTGATGAAACCACAAATGATCGACTGGCTGCAGATAAAGGGATCACCGATTGCTCGGTATTTACACTGTTGAGTTACTCATTCTGAACCACTGGGCCGGATTAGTGAATGTCTGAAAGATGATGTGGAAGCTTGCCAAACACAAAACTACAGGGAGATCCTAAGTCAACAGGTAAAAACCAAGGTGCTCCAAAGGCCAGTGGAGGAATCGAGATGGGTCACATTCTAATGCTGAGAACCTAGTGGTATCAGAACGAGTAATCACCCGAGTTTGGACCAAGCCTCTGTGCCAGAGACGATACCCGTGAAACGGTTAGGTTTGGCACCAATGGCACTGAAGATGGCACAGACACCATACAGATTAGTACGAGTTACTCTTACCCATTTTGAGGTTGTGTTTATACTGTTCCCCAGAAGAATGTTTACCCAAAGTTAGCATAGAGCACGTGTGCATACACATTCATTACAACTGATTTTTATAAAAAACCTCCTTCAAAGCCTGTCTGCTGCAAGGCACAACCATGATGCAGAAAATGGAAACACGAGAATATCAATATATTTCATAGCAATAAAAAACAAACCTTCAAAAATACCAGCTTCGTTTTAATAGCGAAATTACCCAGGATTTATGAACCAGAACAGAAGTACCCAAAATACACTTTAAGGACTCTCTGCAAGACTAGTATTACTGCTGGATGTCCAGGCTTCTGAAACAGGTGCACTACACTGAAAGGTCAGTTCTGAAACCTTGCATGGACCATGGCTCTGGCTCCAGATTTCAGCAGCACTTGAGCCATATCTGAACTCACCAGTCACCTTTTATCCCAGTATAAAATATACAAGTCGTTTGTTCACAGATGTCTGAATATTCATAGGCCCAAAATCATACATCATTTTCAATGGTTACAAATGTACAGTAACCGCATCAGACCGGTCCCCAAATTCTTACCCTGGGGATACAAGTCCATCCAAAGCACATACTTTCTGAGCAAGGTAACGTACTTAAAAAGGCAGAAAATGTACTGAAAAGCTGGGTGCAATGTGGGGTCTAATGTGCTGTAGGGTGTAATTAGAAGGCAGGCATTGCTCACCTTTTTAAGTTAAAGTGGCTATCTTAGCCATCAAAAAACAAAAAATGAATAAAACCAGAAAGCAGTCTGCCTTCCCATAGCGAGGAGAATGCGATGTCCAAGTGCGCGTGCACAGGCTGCCAGCCCCGCAGAAGAATGAGGAAGGCGCCTCCTCCTTGTAGGTGGGACTCCTACAGGCCTCAAGGTCACAGGGTCAGCGACCTTCGATCAACGTACTGCCCTTCAAGACCAATGCTAGAACCATTTAAGAACAATCGCTGCTAGATTCCACCTCCTCGTGGACGGGGCGCCTTTAGAAGATCATCGTAAGGCCTCCATCAGTGGATCAAGTACAGTCTGTCACCGGTTTCTCCGCTCTCAGGCTTGTCGACTTGGTGCGCTGGATGCCATGAGATGATGATGATGATGATGATGAAAGACTTTGTTAAATATTGTTTGAGTAGCATTCTCAACAAATAACAAGGAAGTCAAATGAAGTCGCATTACATCACATTCTAACAGGGAGTAGTCCTTGAGAAAAGGCACTTCCTCTAGTTTCAAGTAGTTTTCTCATCTCACAAATGGCGCTATCCTGGCCATCTTTCACATTCTGTTGTCCAATTAAAAGTCCGCCATCAATATACAAAGACGCGGCTTACAAAAAAACCAAAAAGGCAACTTTTTTGGTGCAATTTTAGCAGCAAATATATCGGTAGGTTTCAGGCGGATGCTCAGCACATCCCCAAACACTCTCCAGACGTCGGCGAACATCGAGAGGACCACTCCCAAGTGACCTTCTCTGAATGTGGTCCGAGAGGAGGGCTCCATAAAAGGATGCAGTATTTCCACTTCTTGCTCCTCCATTCCAAAGCACTACGTGTCCGTGTGGTTCTCTTCACAGTCCCCGTTGGCCAACTCACAGAGGGCCTTCAGGGCAATGCCTTCATCTGGGTGTTGTGGAATCTCTGCAACGAGACAACGCGTTAGCACAAGAGAAAGCAACAATCAACTCTAGTCCACCATTTAGAAAAGTAGAGCTACATGAGTGGTTATAAATGCAACCTGAATTTAGATGATACAAGAGTGTGAGATTGACCAAGATTTATACTTGTCCCACTTCTAGAACATCTTGTGGTGCTGCATCTCAGGACTTTCGGTGCAATGTGGAAGAAGTGAAGAGCCAATATGTCAGTCTAGGAACAACATGGTACTTCAGAAGGGTGGCTGAAGCCACCTGAGAAGGTGACTATTGTACATGGCGGAAATGATGCAGTGGAGTACTTACACCAGACTGGTGTTGCACACCGACTTGTATTGTCAATACTGTGGCTGAGGGTTTGTGTATTAGAGGATATCATCTGATAAAGTCACAACAGAGAGGGCACAAGTACTAAATAAAAGCGGGTGGGCACTCAGCACAACTGCAGATACAAGACGACTCGGCAACGCTGGCTACTTACCTCCAGAGAGATTTTTACCAGCTTTCAGGGAGCCGCCATTCCTCCTACGCCTCCAGGGAAAGCACTTTAGTAGCGTGGAAACTTTCTGCTCGTTTCCTGGATCTACATCTGAAAAATACAAAAGGTGATCATAGATATAAAGCACACTAACGTACCTGCAAAGAAGGCAATACAATGAATGTTACAAGAGTATTATGAGCCATGTAGGCAGCCGACAAGTATCTCCAGCACAGTAACACTTGCCCCAAGTATTGCACCAAAGAAAAAAAAAATCTCTCAAGTCCCACTTTCCGAACCTTTTGAACATAGTAAGCTGCATAACTAAAAACTGCCACTGTTACACCCCTCCATCTCCCCGGATACACAGTTGTTGTGCGGCTCTTCTTTAGTCTGTCTTCACTATTGACTGAAATCCAGTTAACGTGACATTATAGTTAAGAAACATGGACACTGGTCAGAAATGGTTAGCTGTGCAAACCTCTCCACGCTCTAATGCACTGCACATGACCTCATTGCACAGCTGTCATCATCATCACTGATAACATCACAAGTCATCTTGCCAATTACAACATCGCTGACATAACTATGTCTCCTCAGTTGGAGTATGTATTATTCACTGATGGTGTAGTGCGTGCTGTCGTTTAGTTGTGTTATCATTCAAGCTTAAGTCCACCAGTGTCCAGCTCCCGTGTCTAGATGATACACTGACCAGGGCCTTGAGACATGCAAGGAGTTAGTGTACACAGCCTCCATCCAGTCAACTGAATCCATACCCCCTGCACACAGCCTTGGACTGGGAGACTGAGTACAGTAGATGGCCTTCAGCAAAGCACTGTGCCAAGCCACTGCACGGAATGAATTCAGTGCATTCTGCCTTCGCTTGAGCGAAAGGTCTGGCTTTGGGCTCAGCCCTTGTGTTGGGACAAATGGCCTTCTGCGCACCCCCTTCGGCCATACACTGCAGGTGAGGAGCGCAGTGACTTGGCCTCCAGTCAGACACTGCACAACAGTATGGACATAACCCACAGCATATGGGCTCCGGTCATGCGCCCCGAGGGTGAAGTGCAGGACCTAGCAAAGACCATGCCTGGACCTAGCAAAGACCATGCCTGGACCCAACCTCCTATGCGTCCATTCCGATTGGCCAAAAAAATCTTAAGCCTGCTTCTTTTTCCTTATAGTACAGAAGCATCATGAAAGGCAGAATTTGCATTCAAAGAGTAATAAATGTGTCAAATATTAGTTTGTTTGTTGTGCCTGAAGATGGAGTTTTGTTTCAGGCCTTCTGTTGGTAAGGGGTACACCACCTGTGCTGTCCATAGTGATGACATAGATGAGGTGATACAGGAAGTCATTAGAGGCGTCATCGATGGTGTCACTTGTGATGTGGTGTGAGATTGTTGGCAGTGCATTTTTGGTCAGAGTAATGGTTTATGAAACGTAAATAGCAAACTTCAGTAGTTTTTAGGGTTTGTTTTTTCAACCATAAAATCACTGACTTTTTGTTTTTCCAAGAAACTTCTGAGGTTTCTTTTTTTAACATATTTGATATGAGCAAAAGAAATCGTAAAATTATCGTAAAAGCTTTTTCAACGATTTTTGTGGATTTGAAGATAAACTACATCCAAACACTGTTTTTATTCAACTATTTCTAACTATGTGCGGCCAGCCTGTGTGCACATGGCATGGCGGTGACAGCCCTGCACGTATCTGCAATGGAGAACAGGCCTGCACTGGACTTCCTTTGCAGCTAACCCCTATTGCAGCAAGGCCCTGTGGGTTATGCACTGTGTAACCAAACCCTGAAGTGCGCAGCCTTCATTCATACCCAGAGGGGACTGAACTGGTGTCCACCCTCCTGTGTAGCTAGACTTTTGGCAATGGATTGGCCACAGGGATTTGCTGAGACCAGGCCCTGCACCAAAGCTCATATGTGCCAAACTTTCACCCAAGCCATGGTCTTAACCCACGGTGGAACCAAGAGCCTGCCTTGGCCATCTCCAAAGGCTTTTTTGTGAGGCTGTGCAACACCCCTCCCCCACAGGGCTGCAAACAATCTGATTCAATTTAGGTTCTGATAACCCTCTGGAGCAGTGGTTCTAAACTTTTTGACTTCTGTGAACCCACACCTAATTATTGCTGGATCCCAGGGGCCACCACTGAATCGTTATTGGAATCCCGGGACCCTCAATGAGTCATTACTGGAAGCTGTGGCCCCCAGCCTAAAAATATTTGAACCGCAAAATACACTAAAAATACAAGCACTCAAACACACAAATATAAAAAAACGATTTTTACATTTTAATGGGAAGGTTGGAGCTTTTCTAAATTCATTTGAGGCCACCCACGGCCCATACTGTAATGTGTTTGATGCACTTCACTGCTCCCACAAATCAATCTGAGGACACCAACTTAATTTTTAGCCTCCATTTTCAAATTCTTCACATTTCCTAACATCTAAAAAATAAATTCTTTACATTTTCCTTTTTTATTTGTGTATAGCTCATTAATCTGTCTTTCCTGAGCAGTCACGGATTTCGCGGACACCCCCCCCCCCCCGTTCCACAGACCACAGGTTAAGATCCACTGCTCTAGGGCATTACTGGGTCCACAGAGCCATCAACAAAAACATATTAGTTTGGTTTTGCGAAGGCTTTATTGGCGTGTTCGAGCTCCATGAATACACTGACCGAAGACAGGGATGCTCCCAGACTCTTAAGCACTTCCTGTTTTTTGTTTACTTGTGTGTGATGCAGGAGCCAAGTATTGCATTGAGTAATGAGGACTACAATAGGTTCCTGTCGCTTCCAGCCGCAATCCTTGTCGAGGCCTGCAGATCCCTCCCCATCTCACAAACACCCACCTTCTGCCCCCTACAAATACTAACCTTTGAAAAGAAAATATTAAGAGACACTGAATTTACCCAAGCCTCTAAAGTAAAGACATTCAACAGTCTCTCAAAAAAAGGAAATAATAATAATAATTAATGAAAAGACGGACATTGTCGGTAAACAAGCTAACAAAGGCAGGGCAATCGCGAGTCAAGGAAAAGTCTATCTCCGGGAGTGCACTGGGCTACTGGCAGGTGACAATAGCTACAGAAGACTCGACTTGGATCCAGCGGAGGACTTCCATTTTGAAATCCATCCGTGTAGCAGCGGCAGAAGCTGCTGGACGGATTAGTAAACAGGAGGAGGATTTTTAAGAGCAGATAAACCAGTAGCTCCATATTTTTACACACCGTCAAAGATCCATAAGAGCTGACAACCACCGCCGTAATTCACAACTGTCTCAGGCATGGAACTTATGCAGGAATCCCCTCTTCAAATTCTGCAATTCATTTTTGAGGCCAGAAGAGGAAATACTATCCCCTGCTGAAAATATATTAAACCTACTCAAGGACTTATATTTTTGACCCTACCAAAGAAATAAGCGTTTATGTGGAAATCACTTTACAGGAATATCCAAAAAGAGGCAACACGGAAAACCACTGAGGAGTAGTTAATATCTACAGATTGGCGATGTGTGATATCAGTCAGCTTCAAAAATACAGAGCACATTATGTAATTACAACAAGAAAGAGTATGCTGTTCCTAGAGGATCCTACAGGTCAATGGTTATGAAAAAGGCATGCGAGTGCTCATGGAGATCGGAGAAATTCTTATCTCCTTTCAGAAAAAGACCCTCACACACCCAGCCAGCTAGGTGTCTTGCTTCATCACTGGGTCTGCTCCTTATCGGGTCGGCGCTGCAATACCCGATCGGCACCCGTGGTGGGGCCTTCTTGGCGGAGATCTTTTTTCTTAGCCGTTGGGTGTGGTGCGTGTGAGGGCCCTAGTGAGTGTAGATGTGTAATGTGTGCAATCTAAAACAGGAGTTAGTGATCCACCCAAAACTATTTTAATGACTGTGGTCACTATCCTGATTAAAACCAGAAAAAGGCGCACACGCCTGCTCTAGGATTGCTGGATTGTGTGCTGAAGCTCAGGCCAACATGTTTCTTGCCTAGTGTCAAATTAACGGCAATTCTTCAGGACCTAATGTCGATCATTCTACACTTTATGGTTGGTGGTCTGTTAAGTACACAGTTAAGTGACCACCCTATAAAGTGGTACCTGTCGATCAACAACACTGCCTGTAGGAGAGAAGAATCATAGCGATTAATACATCGTTCTACTATAGTCTGCAGTTCAACCTAAATGCAAAAGTGCAAAATATGACCATGCTATTGTGACACTGCAAAACAAACGTGAAAGATGAGCATGCTTCATAAAAATATATGTGCTCATGCACATGGCGAATTTGAAGAAGGAATAAAAACAGAAGTAGCAAAGAATATGCAAATATATACAGCATACTAGCACACTCACCCAAACTTGGGTCAGCTCAAAGCATCAAGGTGTCACGGCAGGTGAAAACACTGCAAGGTTCAGTGTCCTGTGGATTATAACAATTGACAAAGGGAGGGTGGGGGAATTATGGCATCGGAATATAGGTAGAAGCTCACCTCATGACACTACTAAAATAAAGATGAAAAATGCAAAAATTGCACAAGGGATGGAGGTTACCAACAAGGGACCCGAGAGGGGTATGGCCCATTGAGATCCCGATGGCTATCACTTAGAGAACACAGTGTCATCTGCACGTTGGTAGCAGGCGGTAAACCGGTGGTGTGTCATACCGCGCGCTCCTGCTAATCACCACGGCCAGATGGTCGAGGGTGATACACCGAAGAGTGCCACTGGCACCCCCCCCGATATCGCTAGCAACCAAGTAGGGCAACGAACACAATGAAAGATTAGCGCAAGAAGAGTGAGCGAAATGGACGAGAACCAAAGCCATGCAGCGTCCCATTCCCTCCTAAGTTATACACAGTGGGAAAACTCACTCGGGCGATATCCTCAACTACGGCGCCCGCACTGAGTAGAAGGAGGGTGCGGGACACAGCAAGGCAGGTCCCGCCAAACGGACACTCTTAACAATGCCAAAAAATCCCCTGTTGGAGGTCCAAGCAAAGGCAAACAGGTCCCACACTCTTCGACTCGTCCCAACCCCCGGTACTCACGTTGTCAGCTCCGTCTGGTCACGGACGACCTACCCCTCACTCTGCCGGACTCGGGTGGATGTCACTACTCATTCGTGTGCGAATGATATTCCCCGGTCGGTCAGAGATGGAGGCGGGACTACCGGTAACAAGTTAGAGACAACGACTAGAGCGTCAAACTCCACTTCCAGGTGCCATGTTGGAACACTCATTGTGTATGCGTCAGTGGAGGTTTCCCCAATTAACTCATTGTGGGCCACTATGAAGCGGTAGTCATCAGATATAATAGCTAAAAATGTATAGCTAAAAATATATGAAGCGGGGAACAACAAGGACTCGTGCTTCAGGAGTGTGCCTCATAAACCACCAGCTGGTCATGCAGTAGTGTCTGCTCAATTAACAACTCGATAACCTAGAGAGTGTCAAATCCTTGTTTTTAAAGTAAAAAGGAGGAATTTCATAACCACCCAGTGATCTATGTGGTTGCTGTTGGGTACAGAGACCACCAATATAGTAAACACTGGGTGGCGGGGGCAGGATTAGATGCAGGATTCAAACGGGGCTTAACCCTGTGTAATAATGGCCACAACAAGGGGTAGGACCCCTAGCGATGCTATTTCCTATAAAGTGCTCATGGCTAGTATCGGTGTAGCGCATGTTGGTGGTAGTACCTAGAGAATAATAGTGCCAGTACTAGTCACGAGTCACAGAAATAAGGAAGGACGAAGTGGAAACAGTACATCATTAGATGTATCACGTCAGCAAACTCCAAGGTATGTCTTCATTAAGTCCCTCCTTATCAGAGGACAACCTCAGCACCCACCTCTGTTCTATGCGGAACAGAATGTTTTGGTGCATCCCGGGGTGAGCTTCCAAAACCACCCACCGAAAAGAGTCAGGAGGGTGTTTGAGATGTTCAAAATGAGTCGTCATCTTGGTGTTGGTTCTATGACACCTAAAGTTGCTCCTGTGTTCTGTCATCCGGATTTTCACCGGTCTGGTCGTCATCCCTACATAAAGGAGTCCGCACGGACAGGTCAATACATAAATACAGTTGTTGGTGTTACAGTTGGTGTGTCTCTTAAGGACCCATTTTACCCCATTCGTGAATGTTATTTCTTTTGTGGTCTTGGTAAGAGGGCAGACCGAGCAAGCCCCACATGGGTAGTGACCAACTACGGGAGGTAAATCCCATAGTCCCCCCTTTGTACATTGGTTTTCAGGGTGCTTGGTCGTGTGTGTATGAGCATGTCTTTTAAGTTACTTATGCGTTTGAACGCAAATCTGGGAATGGGAAGATCTAATGCTCCTGTACTCAGAATGCCCCAGTGTTTCTTAATGATGCTCCTCACTCGATTTGAGTCGGGAGTAAAAGTGGTCACACAGGTAATCGTGGTGTCGGGATCCTTATGTACGCTCTCGAGCAAACTTTCCCGGTTGTTATTTCTGGCTCTTTTGCGAGAGAGTGACAGAGTGTTGTGGATAATCCCTCTGTCGCAAGTCTCGAGCCAAAGTATCCGATTCAGTGAGGTAGTCCATTAGTGAACTACAGTTCCTTCTTATCCGAAGGAATTGACCAAATGGGAGATTCTGTTTGAGTGCTCTGGGAAGGTGGCTGCTGAATAGAAGCAAACTGTTTTTGTCAGTTGGTTTGCGATAGAGAGTAGTAGTGATGCAACCATCCCCCAGCCTTACCAGCAGGTCGAGGAAGGGTACACCAGTCTCCGAAATGGTACTCGTAAATTTCAAAAAGGGGTTCAGAGTATTGATCCAAATGCAAAATTCATCGCATGTTCTGCGGTCCCCTTTCCACAGGACCAAGATGTCATCAATGAACCTTTTCCAGACCAGAACATTCGCTAAGTATGGATTGTTGTGATGGTAGATCTCCCTCTCCTCAAACGCTGCCATGTACATACACGCCAGACTCGGCGCGAAGGTACTGCCCATCGAAGTGCCTTGCGTTTGATGGAATAGTTGTTTATTGTATTCAAAGAAATTTTCTGTAAGTGCCAAAGTGGCACACTCCAGTATAAATGCTGCCGGAGTAGGGGAAGTCCAGTCCTCTCGGCTAAATACATCCTCCACCACCTCTAGAGTGGCCCTTTGGGGGATATTAGTATAGAGGGCCTCAACATCCAAAGTCAACAAAAAATTGATTTCCTCTGGATGCTGGACCCCCTCGAGTAGTCGTAGAACATCAGTTGTATCTTTCACAAAGGAGGGGGTGGCCCTTAATTATGTAATTAGCACAGTAGAATTATGTATGGACTCCTCTGCTGATGTATTACACACCGGGGACAGTCTACACCGGGTGTACATTGGGCATGTGTGTCTATGGGGTCAGACCGCTGAAATGCAGATAAAAGAATTCGGCAGCGGCTTCATACGATGGAACGACACATACTGAACACACTACGTAATCAGCTCAGTAGGATTATGTATGGACTCCTATTAGGGTACTGAACACCACGGGTACCCGAAGTAGGTTCCCTTTACATGGAACAAGATGAATCCGAGTGACACCCCGAGTCATATGGGTTTTCCTTACATCTTAGCCAGGCCTATTTAGTAGTGCAGTGGTTTTGACATTCACAACAGTTACATTTGAGTGTTTTTACAAACTGAGAACTGGCCATAACAGAATCACAGAATGATCTCTTCCATAAGAGAAGCACTGCAATACTGTGTGCTGTGACCGGATGAATGTGAGGAAGGGGCCATGGGCTATGGCTCTGTCAAAGCATTAAAATGTGTGAACCGTTTCCAACCATTTTGAAATTATCTTCCATTTTATTTCTCCTAAAAACTGTGTGTGTGTGTATACTATGGTTGTTTAAATAGTAAACATGTTGACAAGAAAGCTTGCAAGTTCCACTTGTCCTTAAAAACAGAGATAATGCAGACACAGAGCGTAGGTTGTGCTTACTCGAGAGCAAAGTTTCCAGTTTTTGGTTAAAGAGCTCAGGGAGGGCACGGAAAGGCTACCCTTGTCTCATGGATGTATGATTAGGACTTTTAGATCTTGGAAACTAACAAAATAGTTGCAAGCAGTGGATGTTCTGCCAAGGAACTCAGTTGTGCAACTAGTGCCTTCAAGTTCTGACAAAGTGACCTTGCAGCAGGGAACAGAAGAGGAGTCACTTCTTTCAATGATCGTAATACACAAACTAATGTATAAAAAGATCTACCTAAGTCCAGTAATTGAAGCACTGGACAGTGAATCCTGCGACGAAGGGGTTTCTGCTGCAGCTGGACAATAAACTTTGCTCTGCGATTATTTCTAGGACTGTGTATTGAATGTTCATTTCTTTAAAGATAATGTGTGCTTTATCAGCTCCATGAGCCTCCAAGAGACCAGACCATCAGGAAAAACAGGGCCATGCATGATGACAAATGTGACCAGCTGCGACCTGGTGATGAAGAAATGTAAACTATGAACGGTTTCCCAGGATCCGAGAAGAGGCCAGCCAATAGTGCGAGTGGGACCATGCGCAGTGACGTACAGGATATGCCATATGTAAGGGGTAAGATGGGGGATGTTATAATGAGTATCCCTTCAAGAACAAATCATCATTTAGAAACAAAATCTGGATGTAGCCAGAGCCAGGGAAACAGGTGAACAAAACCAAGAGCGACTACATGCAAGTATGACTTTCAGAATAGAAGGATATGAGAGCATGTACTTCTAACTTTCAAATTAATAATTACCAACTCCCCCTCTCTAAGTAAGTGAGTGAGTATGAACTACCATCACATTTTAGTTGCTCGTTTGAGAGAGGTGTGCAGTTTACTGTGACAGGTTGATGGACTTAGACGAGAAGCTCCGTTACATTCCATTAGTGCTCAATTACATGTTTTAATAATGAATTCTTTGTTGGTTTAAACAAGTCAGCCAAAAACAAGGCAACATTAGACCATGTGTCAAACACAAAATCCCTTTGGGTTTCTCATAAACACACTATATACCACACCAATCTCACATGCACTCTAATCACCATAAATGGAATTGAAAACCATGCAAGGAGACTTTTGAGTCCCGGTAGGTGATTATGGAGAGTGATATATTTTGAAGGCATGGTTAGAATTACGTGCATTTAGTCTATCTAAATGGGACATTGTATCTACTCAGTAGTGGTTTAATTGGGGGTTCTTCTACAGTTTAGAATCTTAATGCATTGTGAGTATTCCTCTGGCATTATATCCTGCGGGCCACCTTTAGGAGATTTATTGATAATGGTGAGGTTGTTTGTTATAGGAGAGCAATTGGGAGGCAGTTTTAGATGTAAATTGACCGTATATGTGGGATACAAGTTTGGAGTGTTTTTTCTCTGGCTGAGCTGAATGCCCTAGAGGGTTAGAACCGGAGGGGGACTAGTTGCCTTTTGGAACAAAACTTACATAGAATGGATAATGCACGGCTAAAATAAGGGAGTGTGACAAGTGTAGTAGAAGAGCTCCTAGAAACTTTAATTAATGAAATAAAAGAGGCGATGTGAACATGAGTTTATGCCTTAAATATTTTTGGGGGGGGCAGTATGGTTATATGTAGAACTTGAAGGTCACTTATAACTTACCATAGTGTTGTTTTTTTATGCAGGCATTAACGCTTTAACTGAGGCTGCTGATTGGCCTTCCTTTTAAAATTTGAGGATTCTATTATTAACAGAAGTCCGGCATTATTATATTATATTATATATTTTTTGAGCCACGGCTCCAGTGGCCACACCCAAAAAAAAAAAAAAAAAAAAAGGGGCACAAGATCAGGTAGTGTACATATTGTCCTTATTTTATTTTATTTTCATGTTATAAAATAACTTGTTTAGATAAAACGTAGATAAACAGGGCAGACTTAATAAATCGTCCTTTCCCTTTTTCTACACGAATTGGTGCTTTGTAGGATTCTAAGGACAATTTTATCTATATATAGAGTTTAGTAGATCTGTGAAGCTTATGGAAGTATAAATCTAAATCCCGAATAAATTTTGGTTCTATATTAAAGGTAGAGTCTCAGTTATGTAATAGACATCGATAAAAAATTGATTTCACACTTGGATGAATGCTATTTTATAATGGTTGTTTTTTCCTATTTTTTCTCCCTTGTACAATGTACCCACAGAATAACCCCTATTATTATCATTGCGGGATCGTGTGGTTAAAGTGGAGAATTACAATTATCAAGGCAGGAACATAATACTTTCCACTTTCCATTCCTTGTTTTTTCATCTGTTTAGGTGGGTACATTCCTTTCACTATTAGAGTGTGGCAGAATAGGGTTGGTGCATGAGTGGAAATGTTCCTCTTTTTATAATTAAAAACGACCATGTAATTGGCGTGATGAAAAAGATTTGTGTAAAAGGAAAGATCCTTTATAAAACCCATTTGTATGTATATATATATATATATTTATATATACACATATATATTTATTTTTTTCTAAATTATTTTCAGTGATGGTTCATCCATTTAGGAGAACACATATATTACGAGTTTTTTCTTAGACTTAGGTTGTGGATTGAGTGGTATGCCTGAAATTATTAAATCTGAATCACCAGGGATTGGACTGAAATTGTAATATAGATGTCTTTGTTGTATCTGTTGTATGTTTTATAAATAAGTGATCAATTGTAATATGATGTATCATGTATTAATGTTTGTTTTGGACAAAATCTAATATGTTGATTTTATATGAATATATTTTTTAGATTATTGTGTTGGGAGACACCAAAATTAATTGCTAGCCTGAAGAAGGTGGTGTATTCTATCAAACCACCGAAACGCGTCGCTTTGCTTTGAAAATGCACCCAAGCATCATCGGTTTTTTACAATAGGGGATTGGATGAACACTCAGACTTGTTTTATGTAATGTTTAAATCTTAAATGAAATATTGACTAAACCTTTGTGTCCGGGGTTGCTTAATAGAGTTATTTGGCTCTACTGTTATTACAATTTGTACTGTATTCTTCCATGAATTTTGATTATGTATTTTTAACAATATTGTTTTTATGTGTTTTTAAAAAAGGAAAAGAATTGATAACAATATACATATATATGTATATTTTTTAAGCAACATTGAATAAGGATCCTGTCAATAAAGATATTTTGTATTACACCTTTTTGGTTTTCAATTCCATTTATGGTGATTAGAGTGCATGTGAGATTGGTGTGGTATATAGTGTGTTTATGAGAAACCCAAAGGGATTTTGTGTTTGACATATTGTCTGCTTTCGGTGTCCTGTCCCTTTGGCAAGAAGGACCACTCTCTTTTAATTTTGGATTTTGAACATTAGACCATGCCCACAACACTTCCGATGTACTACTGGCGTGCAATGCTAAGCTTTATTCGCTATTTCTCTTTGCCATTTTAGATTATTAGATCTTTCCTGGGATTTGGCACCAAGTTCTTGACAGCAGGTGCTACCTACATACCACTTACATACCCGATGCTGAACAATAAGATTAGGGATTAACTGAGTAATATAGCCCTAAAAAAGCCCCTTTTCTTGTTAGGCATAGATCGAGGCAGAAATATGTTGACGGTCAGTGTGGGTCACAACAAACCCTTCAATTATGTTTTTAACCTTGTGGGTAGAGGTGGTAGAAATAATACCGAGCCGACCACAACATTTTAATGAATGGCTTTTTGTGAGTGCAGACACAGCCACTCTAACAGAAGCAAAATAATCCATCTAGGCAGGGTCCAAGAGCCTAAACTAGGCCCAGGATTGTCCTGTATTTAAGTCCATGATGGGACACAGCCTAATGATGAACAATGTCGCCTAGAGTGGGCGAGAGAACTGCCTCCTAGTGGATGAGGAATATGGTGTTGTAGTTAACTACTCTAGTGTAGGACTGAACCCAAACATTGCTTGGCGGGAGTTATGGACTCGTGTGAAAATTAGAGCATGCCTGAGAGGTGTACCTACATTCCCTTTGTGAACCTAATTTTTCACACTCCCCATGTGTTAATTCTCATGGGATACCAATCAGCACAGACTGCGATACACCACGAGTATTATAGAATGATCCATCACCAGAGGCCTAGATAACACACAAAGAAAGATGCTCTTGGATTTGGTGGATTCCTTCCCAAAATTAAAGTGTAGCTCAGCACTTAAAGAGCTAGCTGGTCTGGAATCAACTCTCACAGATGTAGGATATCATTCGACCTCTGTCTTCCTGAAAGCTCTTTGCATCTGCGCAGAGGAAGCTCTTGAACCAAGAAGAGGACACCAAGTTGCTAACCTCCTCGCAAGCCAGGAAGGGGCTCCATGAATGAGGAAGAAGCAGGCAGTTGCTAATGAGGAGATGAGGAGATAGACTGTCCAGTATGGAACCCTTCTGAAGAACAGAGGAGCACAGCTTCCAAAGCCTGTGGTCAAGACCTGCTGCTCCACAGCAGAGCTCAAGGAATGACTAGAGAGCTGCCGCCAAGCTCAGCCATGACAAACTGCATCTGGGCAAAGTTTGCCTCCCCTCTCTTCCCCTCAAGTCACACCTGCAGCCACAGAACCCCACCGAAACCTCAACAACTGAATGAGTTCAATAAGCCTTTTGAAAAAACCACACTTTTGTTTCCCGCTACTTAAGGTGCTCGTCCCCTGCGGCTTGGACTACGTGCATCTACCAAGACCCCTCAGGTCTCCTCCCTTATGAGCCAAACTGCAAACGCTGCATCAACAATACAGAAGCCTGGACACTTCATCACCCGGTTAGCCCTACTGGAGAAAAGGCTCTGCTCTGAGCGATACAAGCACAAGCTGCTGTAAGATGAGTTATGCTAACTTGGTGCCAGATTTGTTTGAATGGAATGCAACTCTTCAGCTGTTCATCAAAAAAAAAAGTTACAGACAATGGCATTTAATTACACCAGCACTTTTTGAAGCTACATTTTGCCAACCTCAACATTCGGAATTAGAAAATGTTGAAAAACGCCTAACCTCTTTTAATGTTAGCCTATTGGCAACTATAGACAGTTTAGCTCCTTTGAAGCAATGCCCTAGGAATATAAAACGACGTCAGGCTTCGTGGTATTCAACCACCCTACGACAAGAAAAAGGCTTATGCAAAAAACTAGAACGCCTTTGGCGGCGTTCACACGATTTAACAGATAGAGAAAAATTTAAAGAAGCATTAAGTCAATACCACCGTAACCTGAAAAATGCTAGGAAAACCCACATTGCAACCACTCTTGAACAAGCAGGGAGCTCACAGAAATGCCTCTATCAAATTTTAAAAACATTCACAAGTCCCACAGCCTGTGACACAGAGTCAGTTCCATCGCAAACGCTGTGCGATAACATAGCCAGCCACTTCATTCAGAAAATTGACACGATCTATGACAAAATTACTTCCACAATAAATTCTCAAACTAATCTGGAAATGGAACCCCTACATATCCCGGCACCAATTTGTTCGTTAGAACATTTCCCATTACTCACAGTTGAAGGCACAGAAGCACTTTTAAAATGCGCAAAATCAGGCTCTCCACTGGACATCATACCTGCAAAAACTATAGCCACTCTACACAAACAATTAGCCAACCCTATATGTGATATTCTTAATAGCTCCCTGAGGGAAGGAGTCCTCCCTCTAGATTGGAAAGCCGCACAAATAATCCCGATTAAAAAGAATTCCAAAACATCATCAGAAGACGTTACAAATTACCGACCCATCTCTCTCCTTCCCCTACACACAAAAATCTTGGAGAAGCACATCAACACACATCTCTCTGATTTTATTGAAGCCAATAATATTCTGGACTCCTCACAATCGGGATTCCGTCCTAGATACAGCACGGAATCCACTCTCGTGGCAGTTACAGACAATATTAGAATGCTGCTGGATGAGGGTCAAGCGATACTTTTGGTGCTGCTTGACCTCTCCGCAGCATTTGACACCATCTCCCACCAAATATTACTCAGTAGATTGGGTGATATAGGCATCGCAGGAAATGCCTTAAAATGGTTGTCTAATTTTCTATCAAACGGAACACAAACCGTCAATTTAGGCCCGTACCATTCTAAAACCACCAAGGTGACCAAGGGAGTACCACAGGGTTCTTGTTTGAGCCCAACCTTGTTTAACATCTATGTGACTCCCTTAGCGAGGTTGTTGAGGAAACTGGGATTCATCCCCATATCCTATGCGGATGATACTCAATTACTCCTCTCACTTGATAAATCCAACCCCAATATTCAAACCACCTTTGGTGAAGGAATGAAGACCATAGCGGAATGGATGAAAATTAATTATTTACAACTGAATACGGCTAAAACAGAAATAATGTTGTTTGGCGAGGCTACGGTGAAATGGTCCCCTAGCTGGTGGCCAGAGGAATTGGGCCACACACCTTGTCCTAAACAGGTGGTAAAAAATTTAGGAGTCCGATTGGACCTTAAACTTACACTGGGAGACCACGTCTCTTCTACCATCGGAGCTTGCTTCCACAACCTCAGCATGCTCAGAAGAGTCTTCCCTTTTTTGCCGTTATCTTCCCGGAAAACCTTGATCCAGGCACTAATCCTAAGTCGCCTGGATTATTGTAATGCACTGTTCATTTCAGCCAACGAAAGTGCTTTAAGTAGATTACAGGTTGTCCAGAATACGGCGGCTCGATTGGTAACCAATGCTCCCCTAGAACTGCCTCCCTCCCCTTACTCCAGAAATTACATTGGCTGCCCATACGGAAAATAATTAAATTTAAAATTTGTTGTATGGCCTACAAAGCCGTCAACAAATTAGGCCCCAGCTACCTAAATGACAAATTTGTCAGTTATGTACCTTCTAGACCCCTTCGCTCAGGAGCTAAAGCCCTGATACAAGTCCCCCGTTTCAAAAATCCCGCCAAGGAGGTAAGGCTTTTACCATATTGCCCCTCTCTATTGGAACGAACTCCCCCTATCGCTGCGACAATGTACAGATTACCTGGTTTTCAGGAAACTGTTAAAAACATCGCTGTTTTGATCATTTCTCCTTGACATTCTTAGGCAGTCCATGCGCTGAGATACCCTTATGGGGTGATTCGTGCGCTATATAAAACAAATAAATAAATAAATAAATCAAGACCAGAGAGGCAAGTGCCAATTTTCCACAAGGACTTCATCCTCTGACCATGCACACAGGCAGGACAAGTAAGACAGAGTAAACATTTACTCACAAATGTGCTAAAATTCTGCTCACACTCCAATATGAAATGCACATTACAAAAGACAAAGAAATAAAATTCTGATACCCCCCCTCACCAAACTCAACCACTATCTGCAGACAGAGCCAAGTGTTTTGTAAGTCTCTGTGGCCATAGCATTACACCACGCTGCACTTTACTACCTTTACAGAAACAAAAGCCCTTTTTCCCTGAAATTATTACTGTTCAAGTGTTAACTGGGTTGGAGTTCCTAAATCTACATCATTTTCAGACGAAGCCTCAGCCACCAACACATCCTAATCCCCCCCACCCCTACTCAGAGGAACACAGACTCCCTTTACATCATCAGCCAATCAGAAACAAACAGGTCCTTCAGACTACAAAGTATCTTATATAGTGTAAAGCAGGGGCGGCTCCTCCATGTGGGCGGAGGAGCGTCGCCCCATTGCTTTCTCGCAGTGCGAGAAGCAGAAACATAAAATGGTATTATAGATACCATTTTATGTTTTTGCTTCTCGCAGTGCGAGAAAGCAGAAGGGTTTGGTTAGGGGCGGGCGGGTCTGTTCTAGGGCAGTGGAGGAGTGGCTTGCCCACTGCTGAGGGAGCTGACTGTTTGGTTAGCCCTCTGGGGCAGACCAAACCAGTCAAGCGCACGCTGCCTTTTCTCCATGCCTCCCCACAGGTGCCTGGCTGGGCGCCGTCCCGACCAATCACAACGCTGCCATTGCAGCGTTGTGATTGGCTTAGGGGAGGGAGGCTTCCTGCTTCCAGGAGAGGAGGAGGAGACACGGCGCGGGACAGGGCCAGCGAAGGTAAGTTAACTTTTTATTTTATTTTAAATTAAACCTCCCACCCCTCCCCACGCGACCCCCCGCTAGTCATGCCGGCTGCGACTGGTGTAAAGTTTATCTCCTACATGAAATTGAGAATGAAAAGGCAGTCTTACAGAAGAAACTTCCAACTATTAGGATAATACTAGTAGCTACAATCACAGCTTGCCTGAATCTAATGTAAATAAACTATTCTGGTCGGTAACCGCTTGACGATTCACTGCAAGTCTGCGTGGGAGCTCAAAATGCTACAGAGTTTCTACTCTAATGAGCTTAAAAGTAAACTATTAGTGTGGGGCTATTTTAACGGGTCCAAGACGTGATAAAATTGTCTCAAACCACGCAAAGTAATCATATGGTGTTCCAATGAGCAAAAGACTTTCGCCAATTGCACTTAAAGTGTGTACAAGGGGCATTAACTATTACTGTGTTATGCATCATTTTTCAGCACTAAACGCCAAACTGCTAATTCCGATCTTGCCTGAATCATCGCATGATAAAGCCATCCTTTGAACTAGTTCCTACACCTGGTATGTTTTCCCTAGGGTAGTTTTACTTTCAGATTACACATTTTTAAAGTCTTACTGAGGGGATAACGCAAATCTGCGGTTTTAAAGTAGGTTACATTTTTGCATTTTTTTCTCTAGGCTAAGGTGAAATGTTTGTTACGTTGGCATAATCTTGCGTAATTTCTTGTTACGCGATATTCTGCCATGTGATGTAATTAGCAGAAGAAGAACCCGTGGGAGTCTAGGATTGGGAGAGGAGGAGGGTAGTGGCCGCAGCAGCAGGTACTATTTTATCTTTAATTTTTTCGTCTGTTTTTTATTTTTGCATTTACCCTGCGCTGCCCCCACCACTTCACAATGTGATCAGCCGCCACGGGTGTTGACAAGTGGAATCAAGATGAGGCAGTCTTGACATTGTGCAAACCAAGCATTTGGCAGCGCACTCCTATAAACAGCTTTAGGCCCACTGCGCTATTCTTAGGTGTCACATGAAACGGCACATGCTTTGTCACTTGTAAGACATTTTGTTACCTAAGGAGGACTCGGACCCACCCATTGCTTACCACGGGCTGTCTTTATCGTCACTCATTTCCTTGCTTCTCCTTGGTCAGTGCCTGTCGGCTTCACTTCCTCTTTGTGTGTTTGTACCTTCTCTGGAGCATGGCCCAAGTATTGCTTCCTTGTGCAGTGTCCTTCAACTGGTCGTGCTTTCTGAGCCACTTTTTAGGTCGAGCCTAGCGTTGCAGCGCATGCGCTGTTCATTTTGCGAGGCATGCTGTATTAGGGTATGTTTTAGAAGTGGTGTGGAAGCCCCGCCCATATTTTTCATTGGCTGGCGTCATCGTCCATGGTAAATGCTGGCTTCCGATTGATAATGAGGCTTCTTAGTCCCTCCTTGTTACCGCCCTGTCTCCTTTTGGGACCGCCCATCAGGACTGGATCTTTTACTTGCAGGGTTACACTGTCTCCTTCATTAGTCAGTAAGCACTATATTTTTTTCACAATGGCGACAGCTTGTCTGGTATTTGTATTCGGGGTTTTAGCGCGCGGCTGTAGAGCCAGAGAACCAGGTCAGCAGAGCCGCTCTAGAGCCAGAGAACCAGGTCAGCAGAGCCGCTCTAGAGCCAGAGAACCAGGTCAGCAGAGCCGCTCTAGAGCCAGAGAACCAGGTCAGCAGAGCCGCTGTAGAGCCAGAGGACCAGGTCAGCAGAGCTGCTCTAGAGCCAGAGAACCAGGTCAGCAGAGCTGCTCTAGAGCCAGAGAACAAGGTCAGCAGAGCTGCTCTAGAGCCAGAGAACAAGGTCAGCAGAGCTGCTCTAGAGCCAGAGAACCAGGTCAGCAGAGCTGCTTTAGAGCCAGAGAACCAGGTCAGCAGAGCTGCTCTAGAGCCAAAGAACCAGGTCAGCAGAGATGCTGTAGAGCCGGAGAACCAGGTCAGCAGAACTGCTGTAGAGCCAGAGACCCAGGTCAGAACAGGTGCTGCAGGGACTGGAGAGGTACAAACGTAATCAGACGCAGAAGAGGTACAATGATGCAGCGTAATATGGCACATTCTGTCGCAATATTTTGCTATTTTGTCATTTTACAACACAGTAGTACTGTCTGGGCAAACGTTTCTCTTCATTAGCAGCACTCTAACACCCGAATACAGCCGTCAGCAATGAAATGGTGACAGTTAATCTTTGCAAAGCGTCTGTCCCCCCGGGGGACCACGGCTGATGCTTTTTAAAGCATCTTTTGATGCATCCGAGCTAGAATCCATGTTTGCAACTGATACAGAAGATCTGAATCATGCGGCAAGTGTGGAAAATATGTAAATACTCCGAGAACGCGGCGGCCACAATATCGCGTTATTCCAGTGGTCCTGCCTATGAGCAAAGACTTGTAGTGTAATGGCCTTGATTTACTGACTGTGTTGTAAATCCATGGAACTGTCCCCCAGAAGAATATCTGCTGTGCAGCATGACTAAAAAAAATTAAGAAATCGCTGCGGCAGCTAGCACTAGCCACGTCATAGTTCTTGGATTTTTTAAGCACTTTTAGCCGTGCTGCACAGAAGCCTCTCTCTTGTACAGCATGGCTACAAAACATTGACAAAGCCAATATATCTCATACGCGAGACCTATTGGCTTTGCCAAAGATAGTAAGTAATGACCGCAACCCTGCTCCCCGTGACAGAAATTGTGCCACTATTTTCAAAGGGCAACATGAGTAACACTGTTAAAGACGCAATGCAGGTACAAAAACAAGCACTGGCAAAGCCAAACCGATCCGACACTAAATGCTGATCTTTTGGCTTTGCCAATGCTTATTCTGTTTGTGAATGCTTTTTGTATTTAGACAAGTGACACTAGAATGGCCTAATAGCAGTGTTGGGAAAGCTGACAGACTAGCACTGTCTAAAAGCCTTTTTTTTCTTCCACAGAAGAGCTTCCATAACGTGGGGTACGTCAAATCACATCCCCTTCTACAGAGCTATTCTACTCCTGCAATGCCTACTCAGGAACAGCCTTCCGGACCGACTACCATATCTGCAGGTGATACTCTGTTCCATTTCAAGCTAGAAAACGATTCTGGAAACTTCCCTTATGTGTATTTTTGCATTTCACAGGTTCATGGGTGTATGCAGAAAAACTGGCTCAGCTTGAATGGCGAGAATACAGAAGTCCCTGTGTGCTCTGTCAAAAGAAGATCCCTTCCTATGACCTGCTCTGACTCACTGGGCGCCTCCCCTTCAAGAACAAAAAGAATCACCTAGGCGTGCTGTTTGATAGTAAGCGATCCATCACCAAATGAATGATTTCTCCAAATACCTTGCATCCCTAAAGGATTCTCTAAACACCTTCCATCTCCTAAAGGAGCTTTGCCAACTCTTCGCTTCTCTCAGAACCCTGCCCTGATCCTGGCACCGGTCATGCTCAGGCTGGAATACTCCAATAGCACCTACACTCATCACACACATCACTCTCAAAAACCCCAAAAGGTCCAGAACTAGGTCACTCCTCTGCTGTTTGGCCTGAAACTACATAATCAAATTACGGCAGCACTGAAGTCTCTCCACTACCTCCCAATAAAAAAAAAAGAAGAAATAAAAAAAACACCCAATGTCCCACAAAGACTACTGAAGGAGAAATGACTTTCACATTCAAGAAAGCCCAAGACATTTTCTCTTCAACCCACCATGCAGGTAGTCCAGTCCCCTATGGTAGGCAAATACTCGCCGCCTGTAACTGTATCCTTCCGTCCTGTGTGTGGACACAAGGCTGGCTCTCCCTTGACTTCCCAGGATTATGACACCTCTTCTCAATGGACTTGTCCCAAACCTCAACCTAAATGACGTGTGCCATAACCAACAGTAAAGATTGTACTCCACCACTTCCATGTTTCGGTATCCCAAAGAGCTCCGAGGCTACAGAAAGGTGGTAGATACTGCTTCAATGAAGCCTAAATAAATCAAGTTGCAAATGAGCACCTATGTTGAACAGCTTACAACAGAGTGCGTTTATATGCCTTTTCAGACTTAAAATGGCACATTTGATGTGAGCTGGAATATGAAATGTAGCCAATAATTATACAATCCATACTGAATGTAGCAAAGATCAAGAACCAAGCGGTAAATTTGGGTATTTCAGAATCAATGTTGCCACCGGCTAAACAATGGTGATAAAAGAGTGATAAAACTGATGAAAAGCAGCAATAAGTACAACAAGCATTTGCAATGCAATAGGTCTCGCAGTTACGCGAGTTTAAGCTATTGGCATTGTACCTACCAATGCCTTTTATTTATGTTTTTAAAAACAAAACAAAAATAAAAGGCATTGTTATTTGCAATGTCAATAGCTCAAACTCGCGTCAATGCGAGACCTATTGCACTGCAAATGCTTGTTAATTACTACTGGTCCTGGGCACTGGAGGAACCCGCCCCACATAAAGCAGTGTAAAGCTAGAAAAGCAAATCATCCAGACATGGCTAATTTAAAATGCAAAGGAAGGAGCCATGAACTAATCACCAACTCAATGACAGTGTTTTAGGAGTATCCAGTTGTAATTCTGTCTCCCATTTGCTGCTTGATCATATTGTGCGATCCTGGGCAAATCAGTTTAACAATTTACTACATAATCCCCTTTATCTAGTAACAATAAAATTGATAACAGTGGCCCCAGGAGTAGCGCGCTCTAACCTTGTCTAGCTTTCCGTTACTAACCATATTGTGTGATCCTCAGAAATTTCAAATTACTTTATCAACCTATATGTCCTAGACATCTGGTGCCTTACACTTTGGCAGACTAGACAAAACTGGCAGGCTCTGTATATGCACAAAACTGGATTTATGCTTTTAGACAGCGGAGGTGAGGGAGGAGAAAATGGCAAAACATGTTGAGAAAATCATACCAAAACAACGCATTTCAAAATGCATTTGGACAAGCACGTCGCAGTTGTTTTTTTAAGAAGCACAGAGTTTCTGTCCATCCCAGATTATCAATCCGCAGTAAGCATGATGATGTCACGTTAACAAGTGATTCAACCGGTCTGGGTCTGCTCTTAAGGGAGACGGTGACTCTTTGGTTATTAGTGCAGCGGGGACACACTATCTGTGATTTAAGTCCATTGTGAAGAGAAGGTTCACAGGAAGAGCAGGGGGTGGAGTCCGCGCCGGGACTGGCCCGATGTCAGGGCCGCTCCCGGATCCCAGGCGCGGAGGGCTGTCCTGGGCAGTCTGTGCGTAGACTCCCTCCCGAGCTCGTGTGCACGCACACTCCTCTCGCGGCCCTGATACGGCCCCTTAGCGTGCGCGAGCACCCAGCCTAGGAGAGACCACGCAGAGGAATTACACGGGGAGGACTCAAGAACTCCCTGCTGTAGAACAGGAGGAGAGGGCGCGCCCAGCTTCACACCACCAGGCAAGTGAACAATGTATGCCCGTGTCTGAGCACCTTAAGTTATAACGCATGTTACATGCCCTCATAAATGGGATAAAGTAAATCAGTGTTTTAATTCCTCTGAGGTGCCCTTTATTAATGTTATCAATATTCTAGGATCTCAACCACAATGTACCTTTTGCGCCCATATCTCAAATATCTAACAACTCTCGTGTAGCTGTTTTTTTTATTTACGCGACTCCCTACCTTGTTAACACCACAGGTTTATATAAAGCGTCTTATCTTATAAAGTCTCTTTAATACATAATGCCCACGTACATTTTCTTCGGATAGTGAGAACAGCTTTCAAAGCCTGCTGATCTCAACTGTAATATTTATTTTTGCACGACTCAGAATCGGTAGTTCCATGGCGGGGGGCTGAGCGAATTGGGGAGTGTGTGAAGACTGCTTCGTTGTGTAGCGCACGAGCATTGGCCTGTATGACGGGACCCCAGGAGCGAGCGAAGTCTAGGGGTAAAATTATACTCGCCTCGTGTAGGTGTAAGAACGTCGTCGCCGTGTGGCGCGTGACAGTCCGTGTATGCCGGTGCCTTCTTCCGCAGCCCTTCACTCCCGGTACTATAAAATATTCAGCCCACAGAGCCGTCACGAGTGCAGCGGGGGCATTGTCGCAATGAGTGTTTGAAACTGAAAGCGCGGTGGGAGCGTACGAGACGCCGTGAGCGTGCACATTGGCTGTCCGGGCTCAAGCTCAGGATCGCCAGAGAAGACATGCCGTGAGCGTGCACATCGCCTGTCTGCCGTACGCATGCACATGTCCTGTCCCCCTTCCGAACTCAAGTCGACGACAATAAGTCTCGCTAGCGACAGCGCTTCGCGCTGCGTCGCTAGGCGAGACCTAAAAATCACTTGTGGTAGTTATGCTATTTTTGTACAGTGAAGTATTTGACAATATCTTGGTCTCTTAGCGAGTTAAGTTCTCAGGGCAGACTGATGTCCATTGACTACCCAGGGGGTCACTCTGGGATTGGGAGTGTGGTGGGGGCGAACATTCAACTTCCCCCAACCAAGGTATTGCCTCTCTCTCTATGATGTTATTTCAAGAGGTTCTTGAACAGCGCAGGGTGAACGACAGATCTAGCTACTCATAAGAGCAAGGGTGGATTCATAGGTTATATGCCTGTAGTCTTGCGGTGCTCTGCAGAAGAGGTTCTGGGCTGCCCCATGCCAGCCAACCAGTGTTGTCTTGTCAACTGCCACTATACAAAGGTCAGCGTTTCCTTCCTGTCTGGGATACACTGTTGCTGATCTAATAGATAGAGACAATGTCGCCCGGATTTCTAGATTCGTTGGTTCCCTGTAGTTGGAACATTCTACACTTGGCCAAATTCGGTGGTTCTCAATCTGATTGCCCCACTTTCCCTCACATGGTATTTCCTGACCCGATATCAGTCTGGTATGGATCTCCCACTTCACATGCCCCATGTAGCAGTTCTCCCCTAGCGTTGTCAAACCTGGTGTCCCACTCCACACACATCACGTTAGGTGAAATGGCGTCCAGCTCTTCCCCGGCAGCAGCCCATGCCTCCATCACAGTGGGTGGTGAGGAGCATATTTTACCTTCCTTTTAAGACCCCGCCTCATCGGCAGTCCCATCTAGGGCCACCCCAACTTCGGATAGCGATCGACTAGCGCTGTGGATTTTGAGACCTGAACTCCACCTAGTTGATTCTACACTGCGAGTGAGTACTGAGCTCTGTGAAGACCACCACCATGGCTGAAAGAGGAACTTTCTGTGCCTTGTGCCACAGCACCTAAAGGACATGCCCATGAGCAATGACAAGTGTCCTCGGATGAAGAGACTGAAGAAGAGTGAGCTGCAGTCGCAGAAGACTTGGCTTTTTAGCCAAAGCTAGTATCTTGGTAATCCCCCTCTCCTGCTTGCCCGCTACAGCGCCGGGACACCTCTGTTTGAGGTAGCGGACGCGCTCTATAAATGCTGATATAATAAGAGTGAGCTGCAGTCGTCCACATTAGTGTAGCAAAGTATATGCTGTAGAAGCAACGGTTCAGAAGGTGAAGACACTAGAAGGCCTTGGTGATTGCATGCCAGCAACAGAAAGGAGGACAGAAGTCCGAGAGCAGAGTGCACACCCTGAGGACTAAGAACAGTGACACAGGTGGAGGTGAAAGAGCGGACACTGGGGATGTGCTGAAGCAGAATGTGAAAACAGAGGTAGGATAACTTGAGGGGAGCCAATGATTAGGTGTTGAGAGTGACATCCAAGAGCTCGAATAAAGCCACAGACACGGATGGAAGAAGGGCTTTGCCAGAAGGGGCGCGCACAGGTGGTCTGAAAGACGTGCAGACTGGCACTCAGGTGCCATAGAAATGCACAGTGAGGGCCGTGGTTTCAAATCTGGGGAGATCGAATTCCAAGCGCAGCAATACAAAATAAAAAGTGCGGATGGTTGGCGGCGGGAACACGCTATTGTTTTATCCTGAACTTGCTGCCAGAACTTTGAGGAATAAGATAGCTTTGATGGAAAGACATGGTGGCACGTGGGCCACGGTTTTGGGGGGGCCTCCTAATTTGATTGAGGGTGCGACACCAAGCTCGCACAGAAGGGACTCAGCCAGGGCCTTTTTAAAAAAATAAATAAAAAAAAACCTGCACTCGGATTTTGATCACAAGTAGAACAATCACTCTATTTTCAATGCTCTCGATTTGAGTGATAGTGGGATGGAATCAACATCTGGAAAGAGTATTTTCTGAGGCAACAGTGGTGTTGAGAATCGTCGAGTCCGGCCCTTGAGGCAACGGTTACTGCTTATTTTCTTGGCTTTGCCTTTCCTTCCCTTAATCTCCCTATGGAGTAGCTGTGTTGTCTGATTATTGTAGCATTAGTTACAGCGAAAAGATCATTTGAAACAGGTCACATCTACATTTCCACTCGCTGCATTTATTGTAGTTGTAGATTAAACAAGGTTGCCACTGCGGATTTGACGTTACCTCCTACTGGGTTGAAATAAAAGGACGTACACCTAAAACCAACTTCAAAAGCAATCCACTGGCTGGGGGCAAGAATCAGGTTCAAAGCCCTTTGCACTACAGGTCAGTTCTGTTGAGATAAAGCCATGAAATACATGCAAAAAGGTGGTAGCCTTCTGTGCCATAACAGAAATCTGAGCTCAGCCGTTGCACACTTGACGGCCCTATGAGCCTTCAAACTCGTGAAGGACGGAGGGAGGACCCCAGGGGTCCAGGGCCCCAGGCTGTGGACTATGTTCCCTTCAGGAAAGACCTTAAAATTGGACTGTTTCAGCTATCCTAAACCTGCACTTCTTGCCACAAATAAGCCTGGTTGTCAGCAGATGAGGCAAAAACCAAAGAGCTTATGAAACAACTGTGTACACAGCTGAACTTTTTTTATGCAGTTGTGGGTTTATTTTGGCAATTCTTCTCAACATGCCAGTCTGCCTCTAATGTCACTCACAGTGGAGCCTCAGGCAGTTTACACCAGTATCCTGGCTCCCTGCTCCTGGCTGTAAGCCCTCAAACAAAGCTTCAGCGGTTTCACAATCTGGAAATAAAGGCTTAGTACATTTTGGCCGGAAGGCAGCTAATAACTCCCCTTTCACTTGGTCCCTCAAACCTCTATGGCCGCCTTGTACGCATACTCTCAGCGCCTCTTACTCTCAGACTCGTGTCACACCCACCACCTTCGCCCCTTTATCTCGCACAGTCTAGTGCGCCCCTCACATCCACGCCTATCATTACCCCTAATGTGCCTCCTACTTTCACACCGGTGTCACACACAGAGCCTCAAAGCGATCGCTTGCATACGTGTCACTTCCACACCCCCGCACTTCCACACACCCCACTTACACATGTCTCAGACACAAATCACGTCAGAGCACCTTGTAAACAAACCCTCAGTTCCACACCTGTGGAACACAGACTACGCACCCTTCAGACCCCTTGCTTCCTAACCGGTCACACACACACCACCCCAGTGGATCACTCAATTTCACACCCATCAAATGGTTCATTTCCATCCCCACAGCAGCTACACCCCTCACCTTAGAGCACACTACAGTTGCACACCCATCTCACACCCCCACTTCAGTGTGCCACTCTTTTCTAAGAGTGTGCCAGACACACCCACTACTACACTATTTCACACCAACGTGTTCCGCCGCCTCACCTTAGTACACCCTACACTTCCACACTCACTTCTACGGCTGTCCTAAACCTCACACCCCCTTAGCCTGCAGACATGTCACATCCCCTCACTTGCACCTTCACACCTGTCACACACACACCCTCACGTCCACCTGTCACACACACTCACGCCACACACACCCTCACTTCCATCTTCACCCTGTCCCACAAATACTCACTTCCACACCTGTCACACACCCCCACTTCCAACTTCTACTACTCACTTGCACCTTCACACACCCTCAATTTCACCCTCCAGTCTGAGCCCCCCGTTACAGCGCCCACCTCCCTCCAGCGGACCCCTTCCACCCCGCAGGCCCCCTGGCTCCTCACCGGTGCGGGTGTCTGCGGCTCGCAGCGCCCGGCAGGCGGCCTTCTTCACTCCCAGGGCGGTGCGCGGATCTCCGGGCCGGTAGAGAGCGGTGTGAAGCGGGGACTCCCCGGGAGGGGGCGCGGGGCCCCCGGGGAGAAAGACGGAGGAGAGCAGGGCGAGCAGGAGGGGCTCCGGGGCTCCCAGGGGGGCTGAGGCCGCGGGGTCCTCCGGGACTCCCAGGAAGGCTGAGGCCGCGGGGCCCTCCGGGGCTCCCAGGGAGGCTGAGGCCGCGGGGCCCTCCGGGGCTCCCAGGGGGGCTGAGGCCGCGGGGCCCTCCGGGGCACCCAGCCCCTTCTGTACACCGGGGGAAGCAGGGGGCTCCGGGGGCAGCACCACCACCCCCACCACGGCCGGCACCGAGCCCCGGCTGCGCTTCCGCACGTCCCGCAGCACCTCCCGCAGCCGCCGCCGCTCCGCGGGGCTCTGCACCGAGCTGAGGCGGAAGAGCACGAAGATGAGCCGGGAGCGCAGGCGTCGGTCCGGGGGCTCCCGCGGGGAGAGATTGGGGGGCTCCCCCGGGGTGGGTCCGGGGGGCTCCTCAGGGCTCCCCTCCTCGGCCGGCCGGGCGCTCACCCCGAAGACGTCCCTCGCGAAGCTCCGCAGCAGCTCCCGGCTCGGGCAGCGCTCCCACAGCTCCCCGACCAGCAGCGCCCGCTGGGGGCCGCCGATGCCGGACAGAGCCACCGCGAAGAGACGCTCTGCGGCCGCGGGGTCCCGCTCCAGGTCCGGGGCCATGAGGAATGTGCGTCCGGGAGACGAGGGACTAGAGACGGGAGGTAGAGGCGCCGGTAGACCGCCACAGGAGCATGCCAGCAGCCAAGGCCGGGCCTCCACGGGCCCACCCACCGGGAGACCGCCCCCGGAGGATGCCCACTGCCAGCAGCCAAGGCCGGGCTCGCCTCCCCGGGAGCCGCCTCCCCGGGAGCCGCCTCCTCCGACCCCAGCACCGCCCGTTCTGTCCCTGTCTCCACCCCGGAGCCGACACAGGCCGCGCTGCGGCTACTCGCCGGGCCCTGCCCACGGGAGCAGACTGAACTGGGAGGCCTCTTCCCCGCCCAGGCGAGGCCCCTCCCTCCCTTGGACCGCCCTAGGCCTCTCCCCCGCCGATTTTAGGCATCTAGTCTGAGGCATCTAAGCCACATACCCGGCAACGGGCCCAAGGCCCCCCTGGCCTGCTCGAGGCCTCACCCCGGACCAGCACTAGGCCTCACCCCGAACCAGCACTAGGCCTCACCCCGAACCAGCACTAGGCCTCACCCCGAACCAGCACTAGGCCTCACCCCGAACCAGCACTTAGGTCTCACCCCGAACCAGCACTAGGTCTCACCCCGGACCAGGACCACTGGCCAGCACTAGGCCTCACCACTGGCCAGCACTAGGCCTCACCACTGGCCAGCACTAGGCCTCACCCCGGGCCAGCACTAGGCCTCAGCACTAGCCCTCACCCCGGACTAGCCCTCACCCCGGACCAGCACTAGGCCTCACCACTGGCCAGCAGTGGGCCTCACCCCTGACCAGCACTAGGCCTCACCTCTGGCCAGCGCTAGCTTTTCTCATAGTCCTATCCCCTATAGCCACAGGCCTATTCCCCTCCAAGCACTGAGCATCTCCACTCAGCTGGCTCCAGGCCTCTCCCCTAGCCCCTTCTAGGCCTCACCCACATTTAGCCTCTTCGTTGGCCAGCACAAGGCCTCTCTCATAGTTAGGCATAGGTCTATCCCCTGCCAAAACTAGGTATCTTTACACAGCCAGCACTAGCCTTCGCCCCAGTCAGAAGCTAGCCCTCGCCCACAGACAGCACTAGGCTTCTCCACAAACAGCACTAGGCCTCACAGTCAGCACTAGGGCTGTCCCCCAACAAGATCTACGCATTGCCAACAGCTAGCAGTAGGTCTATCCTCTGGCCAGCACTAGGGCTTGCCTCTGGCCCGCAGTAGTTATCTCCCATGGCCAGCCAGTACTAGACTTCGCCCACAGTCAGCACTGGGTTTCTCACATCACCAGCTCCAGGACTTGCCCACAGCTCTCATTAGGCCTCGCAACAGCTTGGTCTCTACCCTCATCAGCACTAGCCTCTTTACACCAGGCCAAGGCCTTGCCCACAGCCAGCAATAGGCCTCTCTCATATACGTTCGTACACTGGGAGTAAGACATAACTTCATTTATTCTTAAGTGTAAGGGTTCATCTACCTATGACAGTATGCGTCTAACCCACCCCTTCCCAAACTACCCCCACCCCGCTGTCCTCAACAGTCCATCAGGTGCATGCTTCATAAACAAGGGAAGGGAAAGTGAGGAAAAAAAGAGACGAAAATGTGAGGTTTCCATTATTCACAGAGCATAATATCTTCTCTCACATTTGGCGAATTAGTCCATCACACAATGTTGAATTTTGTTGGTAAACTTGAATTGCTGGACTTATGGCCTTCAAGTCTGCCACGGTCAACACTGCAATCAGAATCAAATATTTCGCAATCTATTGATGGTCTGGACAAATCATTTTTGTTACGTTCCCATCCACAGCTGTTTTTTTCTTGTCAGTCAGCAGTGTAGGTTGGGTGAGGTTCCTCAACACGAATATCAACCCGTGTTGGAGTGGTATCAGCGTCTTTACAACAGGCTTACCAACTTTAAATGCACACGAGCCCTTCAATATTTGCTTAGAACAGAATGCTAACACCTACCTTAGTTCCATTTTAATCACAACACTAGTACATTAAATTTATATTTACATTACCAGTTTATAATCGTATCCGAGTTGATCTTTTTGTATGTCTTCAGTCAGTGACCGAGAATGAAAGCAAGCACGTGTTTTGACCCTTGATGGTCCACAGGCCTGGGATTTGGCAAGGCTGTTAAAAAGAGCTAAAAAGCACTAAATCACTGAAATTCCCCAGGTATGGTAATCTCAGTCTATCTGTGCTGTCTGTAATGCAGGAAAAGACGGCATATTTCTGTGTAAGCATCTCACTGCGAGCTGTGAAGGCGTTATCGACTATTTTTAAGTCTTGCGAAAGCACCAGCCCTGTGGTCCACTAGGGGACGAAACACGTCTTGGTTATCATCCCCTGTCATTGACTGTAGACATAGAACTCAAAGAAAATAAAGCGTCATTACACAACTCATCAAGTCAGACTTGCGTATGTTTGTATGCTCTGAGGGCTTCATTTACAAATTTTTGGCGTAGGGCAGTGCCGCAAGCCTTCCTGCTGTGCTACCCTACATCAAAAGAAAAGAGCAGGAATGCGCCGTATCTATGAGATACGACGCATTCCTGTCCTCTTTCACAGCGGTGGCACACAAATGGCTGCCATGCGCCAACACCGACACCCTTGCACCATGGTGTAAAGGTGTCTGCGTTGAAATCAGGTTGTTTTTGTGGGAGAAGGGACACCTTCCTTCACAAAAACAGCCCTTACGCCACCCCTGGGGAGGCGTAGGCTTTTGAAGCATTCCCAGGTTTACAGCATGTTAAAAATCTGGGAATGTGTCAAATGCCATGGGTGTTACATGAGAACACCCACTGTAACGCCCATGGCATGCCTCCCCATTGCAGTGTGAGGCAACGCAGCGACTTGCGCTGCGTTGCCTCACACCATATCTACGAGGCCATGAAAAGCCACGCAGGATGGCTTTACATGTCCTCATAGATATGGGTAAGCCCAGTGCGCCGCTGGAAAATCATTAAAAGTGACGTTCTGGAGGCGCCCTGGGCTTGTGAATAAGCCCCTGAATGTGTATATAATTTGAATGCACTAGTATTGGTTCTAGGATGGAACTTGGGTGTTAGTATTCCACTCTAAGCATGTTTACTGGTTTATGGGATAGGGGCCCTACTCATGGTCTAAGAAGCGCTCCTATACGTCACCATAATTGTTACTCTCACTGATATGTTGGCATTAAAGTGAGTGATCTAGGCTTTGAGGTCTCAGACCATATATGAGTCTGCTCCAATAATGGCTATTCTCCAAGCGTATGGCAGAACCTTTTTTTTTCTACCACACTATGTGGTTCACTGAACTCCCACCCATTATTAACCTAGGTATCTGATCCTAACACTTGCCCATTGTAATTGTTAGGTCTCGGATAGACAGTGCATGCTCTGTCTCTTTGAGACATGTTGTTTACACCCTGTGGGCTTACAGCCCGCCCACAGCTTTTCATTGGTTTGCTGCAGCATTGCTCTCATTTCCTTCATTCAGGTTTGTGTAGGCATGCCTACGTCATATCCTCTCCTTGTGCTTGGTCATGCCCTGGAGCATGGACCAAGTAATTGTGTCCATCCGCTACTCCCATTTTTGGAGTTACTTTTCTTTTTGTGTTCCAGCACTCCACATGAGTGCCTTTGTTTTTCCCTTGGCGCTGTCCGTTTCTTCTCCAACCCCACCTGCCCACTCCCTGTTTCATAAACTTCTCCACCCACCCCCTGTTAAACCCCATCCCCCACACACCCCACCTGCCCTCATTCGTGTTGTGCCTGGGAAACAAAGCAGTTTCTAGTGGATGAGCAATGTGTTCCTTCAACCCTCTTGCCATGAGCTGTTTGATGCCATTGTGCTTTAGGATTTTCGTTTAATTTTTTTTTTTTTCAGGCTTCTTTGTTGTGTTTTGCAAGCGTCCCCTCTCAGACAGGGAGAAGAGTGAGGGGAGTGCTAATCACGGGGTGGCTCCTTTGTGTACAGCAGTGAGGAGCAGCTCCTGAATTGCTTTCGATTTTGTGTGTTTATTGCTCCATTACTGCTGGGTTTCCACCCCGAAGTTGGTCTCTGCTTCAGCTGTGAATGAAAAATCATGGTCCCGGAGGTCTCTTGTTATTTTAGGAACTGTCCTTTGGGCACTCTTGCCTTTTTCACGGCACATAGTTTTTGTTCCACAGAATCACGGAAATCATCTCTCTTTTCCAAACAGTTTGTCACATTCCACTTTTACAACAACTTTAAACAACGTGAGCACAGTTCTGTGGTGGCCAGTCTCCCCCCTAAATAACCAAAATGGATTATTGATTGTGGTGTTGTGAGGTGTGGTACGATACACCACCAACAGCCTCATACAGCTTCTATGGACTGACACTCCTCCGATTTGTGCAAGTTGGCTGATTTCCATAATCAATCTTCTTGGCATTGATTTATGGATGATACAAGGAGGTTGTACTATGCTCAATGTCATTTTCCTTGATGAAGTTGGTAATTTCTGTTGATAAAAATTGTACACCGTATTGCTGACCAATTATATAGTAAATCCCTTCCTGGAGAAAAAATCAGTCATCAGTTCCTTATGGTTTATAGATGACGGCAACTTAACAGTAGTGGAAACTTGTGATGATTTTGGGCGAATCCCACCCGACCCAACAGTATGCCCAGGTATTGAACTGTTCACTGCGTAAATTCACATTTTTCAGTTTTGAGTGTTACTCCACACTGTTTGATTTTGCATAATCCATTGCACAGCACTTCGAAGTGCTCTTCAAGAGTTGTATTATTTAACAGCACATCGTCCCGGAGGGTGTGGATTCTTTTCATGCCTTTAAATATTTTAATCATATTGCACTGGAAAGCAACTGATGCAGAGCACAAAGGATCTGACAAAATTGATATGACATGATAAGATGAAAGCAGTTAGCTGCTTTTAGTCCTTCACACAGTTGAATCTGATGATAGGCTAATGGAAAATCAAGAAAGTTGGAAGCAGCAGCCTTACCCTGGGTTATTACCATTTCTTGGATTAGTGGCATTGGTTGACAGTCCATGACAATTTCGTTAGCGCAAGTCAATGCAAAGCCTCAAGTCTTCACCTGGCTTTTTTGCAATTGTCACTTCAAATAACCATTGTGAGGCATTTATGGGCCTCAGATTTGCACCACTGGTTCAACATATTCTTGATCTCCTTTCTTCGAGAGAACAGTGTTTTTCATACTTTTTCTATAATTGCTATAGTGACTTTTAATTCTATGATAAAAGCAGTTTAATAATTATGGATCTTTGTTCTGTATTCTTAAAACATTGTTTCTAATTCATCATCCATAAAACAATACATAGGGCTTCCTCCATTGGCAATTCTCATTTACAACTTCCTCTGTTAAGCCCAACCAAGATTGATTACCCTCTTGTCAAATAAAAGTCATGTCTGTGCGATTTTAGCTGTCATACGTAGCTTGGGGTTCCCAGACGTATTTATCTGCGCATTTTTCATGGCACAAGAGACATGAACTCCTGCTACTACGACTTGGCGTGTTTGCATCGAATGACCACTCGCCCCCTTGGAAACAGCACTGAACAACTCCAGAATGTCGGCTCTGTGGCCAAACAAACAAATCTTTGCTCCATTTGCTGCGTGTTTGCCCAGCCTTGCTAGTACAGAGACGAAGACTCCTACGACCTACATTAAGAACTGTGCAAATTTGGTCATGTTGACCTGCTGGTATTACATTACTGAGGGGAACCCCGTGCAGCTGGCATGCAAAACAGTAACATTTCTGAACCTAACAGCTAAGGAGTTGGCAAGAGCAGTATCTAACTTTTAATCTGTGTCTCTATCGGAGATTGGAACATTGGTGATTTGTTCCATGTTTTATAAGTTTTTATAATATAGTATACATTGAAATTGCACGCCCTTCAACAATTGAAGCCCCTTTAGATTAGGAGAACAGTATTTTAGCACGTTTATAGTAAAACAGATGCACTTTATGGCAAATGTATTGCACAGAACGTATGCACCTTACTATCAGTAAGAAAAAAGGGTTTCCTATGAAGTAGACATCGGTCTTTTTCACCTTACTGGATATAGCATGTTAGCTGAATATGATATTGTGCATTGACTGATTGAATGTTTTTAACCATAATGCTTGAGTGGCTATTTCGTATTATCTGGCTTATATGTTAGAATTTGCTTTTATGTGCATGCAATGGTTTTATTTATCAAACTAAATGCACTTTATGGCAAAGTTTTTTCACTGCACATACGCACTTTATAAATACTAGAAAAAAGGGTTCCCTGAGAGGTTGGCCTTGGTTTTGTTTTTGTACATTGAGTGTAGTATTTTTATTGATGACCTGTGCAAAGCGAAATGAGATATTCTGTATTGATTCATTGTCTTTTTATCTTTTTGAACCGTTTACACCTGTGGCTGCGTTGTAATATCATGATAATAATTGTTATACTTTTATGTAAATGTAATGGTTTTAATTAACTATGCATGAATAAACGTACTTACTTACTTACCCTCTTGTCAACTACGAAAATGTTAGATATTTTGCCAATTGAAACATTACATAGAACACACTTCTTCAAGACTGATTTTGTGCATTCTATGGCCCAGGGGAGTAATTCTGCTTCCTCTTTGGTCTTTCGTTGTTCATTTCCTTTGATATAATTTCCTTGATGCGGTGTCACAAGGATTTCTTCATCTCTATACTTTTACTGAACCAGATGACCGCATGGAGACGGGCGTTACATTCGCCGATACATTTTATCAATTCCTGAGTTACTGAACTGATATAACTCATATGCTTGAACACACATAATTTTCAAATCTATTGGGTTTCACACACTGGCAACAACTAAATGAACTAGTACCTTTTACATTTTAAGCCCTGAAGAAGTCTGATTGAGGACGAAACGCGTTGGTGGTTTCGAATTTTAAAGGATATGAATAAAGAATGACTTTTAACAACGCAAGATCTTATCGACTTTTTTCTCTTGGGAAAACAACTGTTCTCTGTAAATTTTTCTCATTGTGAATATGGTCTAATAATGACATGTACATGCATTCAACCTTTGGAAGTGTGCAGGGCTATTTTGCTTATGTTGTTTTAGAGCGACTAGAAATCCTTTTCCTGTTTCTCTATTTGGGACCTAGGGGATTGTGTCATAAGCCCATTGCACCTTATCTTGCTTGATATAATTACCAAGGATGTTAGGACTGGTGCAGGTACTAATGCTTTGATCCCCATTTTTGTGTGCCATATACTTTTACAGTGCACCTTGGTTGATCTTTATAATTGTTTTTTCCTAGGAGACATTGATAGAACTAGGTCTTCCAAGTTTCTTTCAAGACAGGTCTGTAGTTTTCTTCTACTGATCAGGCTGTTTAGATTCGCCTGCTTTGCAAATGGGTAAGAAATGCCCTTTCCCCAGATTTCCAGCTTACTTTCCTTGTTTTTAGACAATGTTTGAATGTTGCAATGCCGAGTTGGACCCATATCCGTACCAGATATCCCATATCTGAAACACATATTTCCTTAGTTTGCTGTCCTTGTTTCTTGATGTATTTATTATTTTGTTTTTAGTGTATTCAGAGTTTTCCTTTAGTAAGTTCACTTCTGTGTTCAAAGATTTTTAATCAATTCAAAGACTTTTAACACTCTAATTCCCTTAGCACCCCTTCTTGTGACTCAATGTAAGTTGTCGCATCGCAATTTGATCTCGAATGATTTCATCTGTATCTTTGAAATTGCACATAGTTGGAAACATCCTGAGTGAAGTGGTATAAACATCTACACTACAGACTCTCCTACTGCTTGATAATGATAATAACAGGAACGCCTTTCTATAATTATGCTTATTGTAGTGTTAGTCATGCTGACGGCAGCAGAGTCAAAGGCGGAACTGCAACCGCCCACGGAGCAATAATGAAAAATAAATTAGGTCTCTCCCACAACAAGTCGTGGCCTCTTCCCAAGCCAACTCTAGGCCTTTCCCACAGTCCCATGCCTCTGTCACTGCGAACTCTAGGCCTGTCCCGCTGTCTCATGCCCCTGTCACATCTAACCCCAGGCCTTTCCTACTGTCTCATGCCTCTCCCACAGCTAACCCTATGCCTGTCCTGCAGTCTCATGCCTCTGTCACAGCCAACCCTAGGCCTTTTCCGCAGTCCCATGCCTCTGTCATAGCCAGCCCTAGGCCTTTTCCACACTCCCATGCCTCTGTCACTGCCAACCCTAGGCCTTTTCCACACTCCCATGCCTCTGTCATAGCCAACCCTAGGCCTTCTCCACAGTCCCATGCTGCTGTCACAGCGAACCCTAGGCCTTTTCCACAGTCCGTTGGCCTCTGTCACATCTAACCCTATGCCTGTCCCGCAGTCTCAAGCCATTGTCAGAGCCAACCCTAGGCCTTTTCCGCAGTCCCATGCCTCTGTCACATCTAACCCTATGCCTGTCCCGCAGTCTCATGTCATTGTCACAACCAACCCTAGACATTTTCCACAGTCCCATGCCTCTGTCACAGCCAACCCTAGGCCTGTCTCGCAGTCCCATGCCTCTGCCACATCCAACCCTAGACGTTTTCCGCAGTCCCATGCCTCTGTCACAGCCAACCCTAGGCCTTCCCCACAGTCCCATGCCACTGTCACAGCCAACCCTAGGCCTTTTCCACAGTCCGTTGGCCTCTGAGACATCTAACCCTATGCCTTCTCCCCAGTGGCGGTGCGTCCATAGGGGCGCTGGGGCGTTGCCCCACTAATGCCACATGGCTCCATTCACGCGCGCCTAAATCCGTGCAACTTCTTCCAGTGGCAGTTAATAATAACTCTGAGTCTCGCGCAGCGGTCGCGCGGAAATGCATGCACTGGACACGCCCGAGGCAGCGAGGCAATCGGACGGTGATGAAGGCTGAAGGGGGCGAGTGGGTGGGGCTGCGGCAGCACTTGAGTGACTGACAGACACAGACTCACTGTAACTAACAGCGCGGCAGTGGTGCGCATGTTCGGTTTTGGGCAAGTCATTTTTACGACCAGCTCCGAACATGCGCACTGCCCACTACTACTACTCTTCGAGTCTTCCCATTAGGAGAGCGAGGGACCCGAGGGTTGCTTCATGCAGCAGCCCCCGGTCTCCTAATGGGCGGGGAGTATCCCTGCTCTAGCCAATCCTGGCGCTGCTAATGCAGCGTCTGGATTGGCTGAGAGGGGTTGCCATCCACTTCGAAGATGTTGAAGGCAGGCGCCAACGCGGGAGTCGGGACCCCGGCCCAGGAGCAGCAGAGGCGGCGTGGACCCGGTAAGTTTTCTTTTATTAATATACTTATACTTTATTTTTAAACCGTCCCCCTCTCCCCCCGCGAGACCCCCGCGAGTATTGCGACTCCGAGCCGCGACTGGTAGCTCACTGATTTCTACCATGCCTCCATATACAACATGCACACACAGCGTGTGTGTATGTTGTAAATGGACGCATGGTAGAAAAGAAACGCAGTGCATTTCATGATTTCACTTACTAAGTAAATGAAATCATGAAATGCGAGGTATTTTGTTTCTAAGATGCCTCCATAGAAATAACTCAGATTTCGTGCATCACTGTCAGCTGTGCACCTGTTGACTAGAGTTTACTATGCACGTTAGATAGCGCGTCCTGTGTCACACAGCCAGTAACAACAACAGTGAGGCATAAGGTCACGTTCTGCAAACCACTCAATTTTCGCAGGAGAAGATTTGCAAAGCCCTGGTTTTTTTTCCAGCCAGAAAATGAGTTTACAAATAAAAAGTAAAACGAAAGCGTAGCTATGGGAATGTATTTATTGTAGTTTTGTTCGGGACGAACCCGCGTCAATGGCGCGTCAGAGTGCTGTACAGACATTAAGAGAGCAGAATAAAAAGAACATAGAAGTTTGTGTGCCTATTAACGCAGCTATTCAACGACGCCCTCTAAAAATCTACCGCTCGTTTCCTTGTTTGGTAGTCAGTTATCAAGTATGTAAAATGTGAGGCCATGAGTATGGGAGGTGCCAGTGCCCGGGTATGGTCCAGTGTAAAAGGGGTGCCTGTGTGCGAAAGGCATGCAGCACACCCGCCGTGAGGAGTGCCGGAATGCGGCTGTGAAGGGCGGGCTAAATACTGCTTTAAACTCCTCAGACTACGAGATGAAAGTGTTTCTATTTTCCACCCTCCTGCTCTGCGAAGATGTAATGCGCAATGTAACATCTTTTGGAGCAGATTGGCTCTCGGTTCCTTTAGCGTGTAATAACACTGCCCTCTGTCGAATTTTATAGAATGAACATTGTGAAAATACTGCTTTTTGTTGAGATAAGTAGCACATGGTGTGGTAGATGTGCGATGTTGGAAATGGCCCTTTTTGCAGGGTCACCCCAAAACTTTTTGCCTACCTCCTGTATTTTTGCTGACCTGTTTTTGTTGGTTTTATGACTCTGGGCACTTTACCACTGCTGTTCAGTGCTAAAGTGCATATGCTCTCCCTTTGTAAATATGACTATGTGAATTGGTACATCCATGATTGGCTTATTTGGTTTATCTGTTAGTCTGTTAGGCCACTCTACTAGGGGAGTGGCCTGTGTGTGCCCAGGGCTGGTAACCCAAATGCTGCTGGTGGGCATGCAGCGCTGGTTTGCGCCACCCACAGAAGCAGCTTGTAAAGTGTGTCTCAGACCTGCCACTGCAGAGTCTGTGTGCAGTCCAGAACTGCCCTCTTGGCTGTGAAGTGCACCCACTTCCCAGCCCCTGAACCTTCCCTTGGCATCATGTAAGTCACCCCTATGATAGGGTGCATTGTATGTGTAAGGTAGGACATGCCTTGGTGTGTGTAGCATGTCCTGGTAGTGAATTACACCCAATTTCGTTTTTCACTACTGTAAGGCTACCTGTTCCTCATAGGCCAGAATGGGCAGTTTGACTATTACATGCTATAGTCCTAACTGACTCCAGGAACATGGTAGAAAAACGAATTTAGTATGCCTGAGCTCAGAATATTAAAATACATCTTTTAGTGAAGTTTATTTTTATATCCTGTGTTTGAAAATACCACTTTTAGAAAGTAGGTATTTTCTTGCCTAAGCCTTCCAGTGTGCTCTGCTGTTATGTGTATTGGCTGTCTGGTTTTGGAGGGACAGGGCAGGCTGAGTCAGACCTGGGTTGAATAGAGAGATCTGCATTTAGAGTATGGGGAGGGGTGGTTCCTTGACCTGAATAGGGCTGTGCCTGGCAAGGTGAATGCTGGCTCCACCTCCTACTGTGTGTCTGATAGCAGACCCCCTCTTTCTGAAAGGAAGGATGCAGCCTGGTAAACAAAGTGCTCCAGGACTGACCAGAACTGGTTCTGGCTAGGCTCAGTGACTTGTAGCTTGTGAGAACAAAGACTTTTGGGGTATAAATATCTGTGCTCAAACCCCTACAATTTGTATTGCTTTTGGATCTGGAGAGGAAACTCTGTCCGTGCCACTGGAGGAATCTGCAGGATGTGACTGTCCCTGTGCTTGTGTGTTGTTTCTTGCACTGGCCTGCAGCAGTGACCACTGGACCTTAAAGAAGAGAGAAAAGGACTTTTGATAGAACTTTTATTTTTGTGACAGCAATTACCCAAGGGCTAGGAAAAGAGCTAGCCTCCTGCTGGAGTCTCAGGCACATCAGACTCCACCACCAACCTTCTGCTTCCTCCCTGCGAGGATTGCTATCTGCTGATGAGGCTCCTGTGAGTTTCAGGGCCTCTAGTTTGCTTCAGAGAAAAGAGTGCTGGAAATCGTCGCTAACGCACGTTTGCGAGCCGCTGCAGCCGAGAGCGCTGGAAAAATCATCGCGCTGCTGCCGCTGGGTGCTCGCAACACAAAACCATCGCTAACGCCCCTTTGCGAACCGCTGCAGCTGAGACGCGCTGGAAAAATCATCGCGCTGCTGTCGCCGAGCGCTCGCAACCCCCAAAGAAATCATCGCTTCAAGACATCGCTTTGCGGACGCCGTGCGTCCGCCATTTTGATCGCATCGCACCGGATTTCGTCGCTCCCTCACGGAGCGCCATTTCTTCGCATCGCAACACAATCGCACACGCAACAGGATCGTCGCATCGTCTTCGCCCTCGCGGCAAGGCCTCAGCGCATCGGCGGCCTAGCGTGAAGAAGTTTGTCGCATCGTCTCCGCACGCATCAGCAGATCGGCGCATCATCCTCCCTTGCGGCAAGGATTTTAACGCATCGCCGGCCTCGCGTGAGGAAATTCATCGCTAACACTTCTTTGCGACATTTTTGTTGGTTTTGCTACTAAATCCAGGTACTTTGTGGGAGAAAGGGTCGCAGAGACCACTGCTTTGAATTTGAACCTTATTTCTGTAACCATGGAACTATTTTTGACAGTCCTGCAACAGTAATCCTATTTTTGACAGTATTGTGGCTTTTTACAGTTATTGGTCTTGTGATAAATCTGCCTTTATATAAAGATACTTATTTTTTATAACTACTTGTGTGGTGTCCCTTTGTAGTGTTCCTCACTGTGTTACTGTGTATGGTCATAAATGCTTCACACACGGCCTCTGAGATAAGCCTACCTGCTCGTGCTACGTTACCACAGGGTTGAGCGGGGGTATCAAGGAGAGTAGCCCTCTCACTCTGACTTAGGAAGAAGGGTCCCTACTTGGACAGTGGCCAGCCATTGCCAACTAGAGACCCCCATTTCTTTCATGCGACCAGTCCATGAAAACATCCAGGACAAATAGCTCTATTATATATCATCTTGAAGGTGGATAAACGATAATTGTATGTCTCTTTACCAGATATATTAAATGTTTCAAGTAATCGAACACAATCCCTGTAGACCAGTCAAAGATGGATTCTCATAGATCCAGTTCGTAGTATTTGTTATTTAATGGCATTTAATGAATTTCTATAGATACATTTCCATCTGAATACAGTTGCATCATGACAGCGTGCAATGGTGTCTAATGGTCTGCTTCACTTGGTATTTTTAGCCAATAGATATGGTATTCTTTAGAAGTGGAGCTGCGGCATTTGCTCCCTTGTGAAATGGATCCAAATATCCGAGTCAGGCCCAAAGCGAGAGATATGTACTTACTGTGTAACATGTGCACTGCTTACAGTGGCCAGTCCTCTGATGTATGGCATTAAAACTGGCCCTGTGTACATGCCCCTAAGTTAACACTGATGCCAAAAACATGGATTGACTTACAAACAATGAATGTTAAAAACGTCGAGGGAATGCATTTTAGCGATTTAGTTCCTCTCTTATTTTACATGTTTACTTAATCTTGCATTCCCCGCGAGTTAGCTATTTTATAATGTTGTTGTTTATCTGTATTTTTTTCTGTGCATACTTTGAGGCTTGAGCCATGCCAGGTGTTTATGAGGGGCTTTGATTGAGCACGCAGGTGCTAAGGCTAAAGCCAAACAAAGTGCCTGTCAGTGGGTTGGCCTCTCTGCAGAGCACACAGAACAATGTTTGTGTATTCCATTTGCAACTGAAATTCTGTGGAAATGTGTGTGAAGGGGGTACACTGATGTCAAAATATTTGCAAGGCAAAAGTAAGAGAAATTAAGGTGCTTATATTTGAGGGAGTGCACTGCATGTTGGGGGCGGGGAAGTGACAGAGATGTGAGGAAGGGCATTCGGGGAAGAGTGAAAAGAGGATGCTGAAGAGGAAAGAGAGGGGGTTGAAGATGTGCAGATGGACAAGATATGCAGAGAAAAAGAGGATACATATCTAACATAAAGTACACATAATTGAAGGCCAAAACTCCTTCCACAGGCCTCAATGCTAATTAATTCACAGACTCACTATTTCAGAAGTTCAGAATTTAAACATTTTCAATGTTAATTATTTATAAGAAATCATTGTTGTTACTCATTTATCTTAAACAGCTAACACCCAGTGACAAAGCCAATCATACTGACAGGCTTTAGGCGTATGTCAGTTGCTGTGCCATTTATCTGGATAAAATTACATCGCAGAGAGAAACCAAAATACCGGTCTGATGGCACACTATGGGAATCACAGAAATGTATTTGGCATGTTCCTTTATAGGATAGGGAGCACTCACTTTTTTCATCTCACTTAAAGACCTGTCTGCACATATTTCTATATGACTGGTTACAGCCAGCAGCTGTGGGTGCTTCCCGAAGTCTGGTTAGAGCATATTTTTCCAACGTTAATGCTGCATGCAGTGCAAGACACTGGGCAAGCATACATTTTAAAGGGCTAAAGTTGTCATGCAGAACAATTTACATATTACAGTAACTGTTGAACAGATTAATGCAAGAAGATACGGGGCAGTTTTTAATGTGTTTAATATTTCAAGACTATACGTTCCCACTGCTTAATAAGCCTTGCTTTATCGCTGCATTCATTTGCTTTAAAATGCACCATTTGCCAATCTTTTTTAAATTTCTTTCTCTGGAGAGGGACTCTCCCTAGACCCCAGGTTTGTCCATTGAACTTGTTCACATCACTAACTAGTGTTTTCTATTGGAAAGGGTAGAGCCAAAGCAGTCTTGCTTAGTACCCTAGCCCTCTTCAGAAGTCAGACTTGCTTGGCAACCCAGAAATTCTCTGAAATAATGTATGAGTTTTCTTTTATGAATGCCTAGAAGAACTGAATTTTTAGTCCATTTATCACAGAAATAGTGCTGAAAATTGGACCAAAAAGATGCCAATTTTTTAAAAATTTGTTCACGGGGGGAGAACCCCCCCAAACCCCCCTTATTGCCGTCGGGCTCGCTCGCTGCGCTCGCTCGCATACGTTGATTTGTTCTGCATACGCTGCACCACTTTCAAATTCCACCAGCCGCCACTGCTTCTCCCGCAGTCCCATGCCTCTGTCACATCCAACCCTAGGCCTTTTCCGCAGTCCCATGCCTCTGTCACAGCGAACCCTAGGCCTTCTCCCAAGTCCCATGCCACTGTCACAGCAAACCCTAGGCATTTCCACAACCAACCCTAAGTATCTTCTACAACCAGCCTTACGTCGCAGACCAGGCCTTGCCCACAGACACTAGTCCTCGTCCAGAGCCAGCACTAGGCCTCAACCACAATCTAGAATAATAAAAGTAGGTGTCACGACTAATTAAAATAGTGGCAGAAAGAAAATGAACAATAAAGAGGAGGAGAGCAGACAAAGTGGAAACGTAGTACAGAAGCTAAACCATGCGAGAGAGTGTGCGGTGACCCAGGATAAGTAGGACAGGGCCAAGTCTGTATCACAAACCCCATGTGACACTAATGCAGACTGGGCTCATGCCCCATGCCCGCAGATGTGTAGCCACAGATACTGTCGGTGAAGTGTGTAGCTGATGGTGTCCTAGTGGGACTTGTGCCAGTTCTGATATAGAATCAATAAAACTGCCAACGTTAGCGTGTTTTCATAGCTGAGAAATGTTCCAAAACGGCTCCTCATGACATTGCTTGTCTCTTGTTTTTCAGATATTGTCAAATCCCCAGTATTTGCTTGCCTTGCTGTTAAAAACAGGCCTCGGCTGGTGATAAGCAGTTAGAATCCTCAAAGTTGCAGTAAGGAACGGTGCACATTGATACATGCTGTCAAACCCTGGTATCAATACAACTGCTGCTGCGCCCCATAGGAGATGGCTGTGACATTTACATGTTTAACCACAATCATGTTCTCACGAGCATTGCTAGAAAACAAAATGTGGCACAGCAAAACGAGCGTAGCTTCAGGGGGGTGTAGTAAATAGTTGGGTACTAGAACTTTAAGTTGGGTATGGTGAGGTGTTTGTCGGATTTCACTTGGGACTTTTACATACACATGCAGACAAAAACACATACACTCTTGTCTGTTTGAAAGGACTTGAAATGTTTATTTGACAAAATATTGAGTTTTAAGCACCCCTCACAATCTCCTCTCCCTTCCTACTGCTCTGTAAGCCCCCCTCTCGCCCTGCTTCTCATATAATGTATTTTAACCAGAGTGATTGTTGGGAAATATGAAGCTCCCCCAACCCCCAGTCTTACTGACCAAGCTACTACCCCTGCAGCAAAGCGGTGCAGAAGCTCAGATATTACCATCTGATGTACTGAACATTTTTCAGCATCTTTAGAGCTGGCTTGTTGGTAAACTCTTGACACATGTATTATCGCACCTTCTCGAGGTGACAACAGACCTGAAGCAGGGCATTTCGGTGAAAATAGCACCAAACCACAAGGAAGCCCCTGAGCACGAAGCCTTGCACAGAAGCAGGAGCACCAAGAAAGGATTTTAACTCTTCAGATAGGATTTATTGGCTACTCCTGTGTTTGCCTGCTCTTTATATCCTGTAATAAACACAACCTATCCCTTGTGACATCACCCTCATGGCACTGATAAAAATCAAGGTTTATGAAGTAAATTTTTTTACCAACATAAACTGAGGTCTTCTTTTCAGCTTGCTGTAAATTCTATGTGAGCAAAATACCAGAGGGATATGCGCAGTCAGGCACAGCGTAGGGCTCAGTTATACACCGACTCATTCAGCACAGTATATTAACACCCTGGGTGGAACGTTAGAACCTACTCAGCCATTTTGAATGCTTCCTTTGGCATAGCTGCCAAGGTTTCAGATTGCTTATCTGTAACATTATCATGGTTTCAATGTACTTATGAGACATTTAATGACAAAATGTGTGACACTTAGAGCAACACTTTCTTGCGAGCAAAATCAAGCAATGAAGTCCATGGAAAAAGATACATATCAGAAAATACACCCATTTGAGCAACGAGAAACTCTACAAAGATCTTGAAACTGGTGCAAAGCACCTGATCTTTGCTGCAGGCATTTTAACCCTCTACTCTACTTTATGGTGAGTCGAAACTGCTACTAGACAAAACTCCGAACTTTCTCCAGCAGGAACATTCATCATCAGTTTACTTTGATGTTTTTATTTTCGCCTGAAAACTGCTGGACACACACAAGTAACTCTCCAGCAGGAGCTTTTACACCCATAAGTTATGTCTAAGCACAGCACCCCCTTCCTGAGCTCAGCCGCAGGTGCGGCTGAGACACAAGTAACAAAAGGCTCTTTGTGGCAAAAGCAGTAACCCACTGAGCTATCTACAAAAATACAGTTCTGTGATATCATGGTACACTTTCTTTGCAGCAGGCATATTAACACTCTGCGCTACTTTATGGTGAGACAACTCAAAACTGACACTAGACAAAACTTCAATCTCTCTCCAGCAGGTCTTTGACTTACTAACTCAGAGTCACTGTCAGTGCTGGGAAAATGCCTGCTGCCTCGGGCTGGGGCCAGTCTGTGGAGTCACACTCACAGCAGACAACTGCTCTGCTGCTCAGATAGTGTAACTGGGATGTGTTAGAGACAGGAGTGAGTGGGGAAGAAATCTCCTACCAGCACGGAGAAGAGGCAGAGATGGTGGTGACAGGGAGCCTTGCCTGAAATGAAACAACAAAAGGCAAGGTGGCGCTGGATTCACCCACGTGTGGCTGCACTGCATGGACGTCATTTAGGGGTCACTAGGGATCGTAGTTGCAACCTCTGGCTTGCCCCTTGTGACCCCTGACCTCAGAGATGGCAAAATCAGTGTCAAAAAGACAGGGGCAACTCGTCCATGTGGACTTTGGTTGGTGCTCCATTTTCCTTGTTCTCTGGCAATTTTCTATTACACTAATAGTAAATAATATTATATTACATTATTCACTATTAGTGTAATAACCAACGGAGTACAGTTACCTGGAATATGACTCTCCTTGGCAGCTGAAGTAAGTAAAAAATGCTTTTAAATGTATGTTGTGTGTGTGAGTGTGCATGTTTGTGTAAGCGTGTGTGTGTGTGTGTGTGTAAGAAAAGGTCAAATGGCGTGTGATGTTGCTTTTGCTACCCCTGGCATTTTGGTGAATTGACGTTCATGCTGCACTGTCTTCCTTATCCAGACGGCTGTAGTTACTCATTGCTTCAGCACCACGTGAGATCAGGGAGAATGAGGCAGGCCAGGCTTGATTGGAAGTGAAAGCCTGGCTTTTTAATTCTTACTATATCAAAGAACACACACAGCAGAGCTCTCACGTCCCCTCCCTGCCCAGTTCACAGTGTGCCAATAGGACAATTGATTTGCTCTTTGAAGGTTGTGCCAGTACTGCAGGCGCTGCCAGAAAGCCATATTTAGGCTCTCTAGCTGCTTTAGTTATGCAGCCTTGTTAGCGCCTCATACGGGGTCCCGGAGCTATAATGCGTGACTAATGCTTCTTAGGGCGGTGATGCGGCCACCAGCTCTAAAATGCGTTAGTCTGACCCCTAATGCATGGTACTTGGCTAGGATGCTTTGAAGGCAATAACTACCAGTAATACAAGGCGTAGATGGAAGCACTGCGAGGCGGCCAGATGCCTGTCCCTGCGGCAGTGTTGTCGCTCCGTTACTCCTCACCATATCCCAGTGGGCAGATAAGGCTCTCTCTTTAATTGTGTTTTTGTGCTATTGGGCTAATTGCCATAAAAGATACCATGGCTAACATTATCTAGACATCTTTACTGCCACTCAACCATGACGGAATCTGAGCAGCTACACCCACATCTTGCTTCTGGGCTAGCAGGTAAGTACTTATGTTCCAGCTTCTTCTCTCTACAGCTATGTTTACTAACCCTTTTCATTTCCTCATCAACCTTTGTTTTCCTTTGTCCTCCCCCCACCCGGCCTATTTTCCATGGGTGGGCCCAGCTACGCTCCCCTTCGGTCACCCACAGACAAATACTGTAGGTTGGGTTCGTCCGCTGCTCATCTCTTCTGTGGTTCTCAGTACAAGAGCACAATGATCTCTAGCACAAATAGGGCATCTTGTTGCTCAGGGATGGTTTTAGGTTTCTTGACAATGAGCACTAGCGATCGCTAGGAACTTTTCTCTGATTTGGGACCAACTAGCTTCGATAGGTACCCTTGCTTAAGACAGCCATCTAGACACCTGTGACTACATTTATTGTGTTCGAATATTGTTTTTGCCTCTTTTGTGTGTGCAAGATAGGGATTAGTACTTTGTTTACTTATACCTATATTTTTTATGATGTTAAGAAATATTGAGTTTACAATCACCACCACCCTTCAAGCGGCCCAGAGAACCACCCCTGGAGTGGGAAGTTAGGCATGGCATGTTTTTGGCATATGGGGAGGCATTGGAGAGAGTCAACTGCCAGGCACAGCGGATACTTTCATTAATAAACCATGGATTAAGTTGTAAAGCGTTTAGAGAATATAACATTTATTAGAGTTAGTTGGTTGGTTTGTGTTGTGTCGTCACCAAAGAAGCACGCAGAGACAGGTAAGTCGTTAATGATATTTTATTGCTCTTCTTCGTTGCGCTGCCTACACACACGTCTGTCCCCGTGCCCTCGTTCTCTAGAATGCCCTCCCCACTCCCTGACCGGAAGTGGTGTCCGGTTTCTGTCCCCTCCTTACATTCGGGTGCAGGGTCCTAGTGCCCTCTGCCCCAGGTCACTACATCTCCCCCTTTGTGGAAAGAAAAACGACGGCACATATATATATATAGAGAGAGAGAAAACGATAGTGTTCCTGATCCCCATCATTACAATTCCTCAATCAGTCTCTTTGGTCTTTCGCACACTCTTCTTGGACATGATCCTTCCGTTTCCTTGTGTGGTACCTCTTCTTGTCTCTCACTGTTGTGTGCCTTTCTTCCCTTGCTGTCCATAACTTCCTCTTTTCCATGTGTTTCGTTGTTCTTTGATGCTGTATCTCCTCCGTCCTCATCCTGTGTCTTTAAGTCCCTTGAAGTGAGAACTATTTCTGGTGATCCGGTAGGTGCCCGATGCAGCTGTTATCATTGGCCCCTTGACATTTATTATTGTCAGCGGTTCATCTGAGAATGGACTGTCTGATTTTCTTGATTGCCGTTGGCGCACCAACACTGAGTCCCCTTGCTTCAGGTGCGATGAAGTGGCATGTCTCCTGGCGTCCGCATATACTTTCATCTTGTTTTTCACTTCCTGATCTCTTGCTGCAATGCTGTTGTGATCCGGTGGCGCTTTTGCTTCTAGTTGGGGCAATCTTGTCCTGCTTGTCCTTCCTAGCACCAGTTCTGCTGGACATCGTCCCGTGGAGGTGTGTTTCGGTAGTCTCTTAGTATTTGACAGAGTGCCTGTTCTATGGAGATCTGCGCTAGTTTTGCTCTTTGGACTGCATTCTTTATGTTCCCCATGAACCTTTCCACCATGCCGTTTTCCTTGTGGCCACAGGGGCTTTATTTTCCGGTGGTGAATGCCTATGTAGTCCATGAACTTGCGAAACTCCTCTCCTGAGAAAGGAGGACCATTGTCTGTCTTTACTGTTTGTGGGGAGCCCCTGGCTGCAAATATGTCATCAAGTATCGGCAACGTTGCAGTCGCTGATGTTGACGAGACGTGTCGTACTATGGGAAATCTGGAGTACTCATCAATGACCACTAGCAAGTAGTTGCCCGTTTCCAATGGCCCATAGAAGTCCCACCTTCGTCGCCAGTTGTCGTGTCGTCACCAAGGGAGCACGCGGAGACAGGTAAGTCGGTAATGATATTTTATTGCTCTTCTTCGTTGCTGTGCCCACACACACGTCTGTCCCCGTACCCTCGTTCTCTAGAACCGGAAGTGGTGTCCGGTTTCTGTCCCCTCCTTACATTCGGGTGCAGGGTCCTAGTGCCCTCTGCCCCAGGTCACTACAGTTTGGAAGGGTATCTTTTCAAACATCATAAAACAGAAGGAGGAGATATATGATAAAAAGATAAAGAGTTCTAGAAAGGTATACATTTTATTGAAGAAGTCAAGAGGAAGGAAGACAGTATACCAATATGCGGCTGTAGGCACAACAATGGCAGCCAAGTGTGATAAAATAGGTTTTGATCAGGGATCACTTCTTAAAGAAAACCGAAAGTAAAAAAAGTACAAGAAATACTATGGTTTGCATTGGGAGAGAGGTTGTCTGCCCTGCTCCTGTCTTTATCTCTACATAAGGAGTCACCCCACCAACACATTTTAAAGCTGACATCTTTCTCTGTAGACCTGCCTACATATTTTCCCTGACCGAGTCTCTCCACACAAACCTCCCCGGTCCACACACCACTGCCCTCTCCTACTGTAGATTGTCCAACCACCCCCACACACAACCGTTCCTTCTTTGTACTTAAAACTGATGCCAAAAAACCATTCCTGGGAGCTGGGTGGGCAGGGAGAGGAGGCTTGGAAGTGGACGTCATGGTGGATTCTTGGGCCTGGTACACCAATGTAGGTATAGAGGGTTTTAGGAAACTACAGCCTAAAGGAAGGTTACCTCCCAAAATATAAGACCTGGACATACAGGTCACAAAACATCAGTGGTGGGATATTTTTGAAGATGAATTGATCCTGAAGGAAGGAAGATAAAGGATAAACATACATGGCAGAGACCGCAGATGACATGTTAAACCCAAGATGGGGATTCACTTGGATCCTCAAACTAATCCACACCTGTGTAGCCTTGGACAGAATGCTGAAGATTGTGTGAAGTAGGATTAATTGAATAGTTGAATGGGAACAGAGTGTCAAGACAAACTGAAGGAGAACTATACAGATGTTTTCAGTGAGATTTTATTAAATTTAGACGATTCATATAACAATGTTTTATTTTTTTTCGTTTTTTTTTTAAAAGGGTGCCACTACAGTGAGGCAGAAAGTCAGGAATGTTCCATTTTCATACAGGGGAAACTGAAGGAGATGTTCAAGGATGTATGTAAAAAGCAAACAATTGAACCATTTTAATCATTAAATTGAAGGACACCTGTAGTAATTTTCTTAAGCAGTTGGGAAAACTAAGTCTACATATTGATCTTCGTATTTATATTATGCCACCTGGTTGGATGGCCATCCACTCCACAGTATACACGATAGGTCCTCACTTTCCGCAGTAATGGTGCTCTGGACCTTCCAAGCATGTATCATCATATAGAACTTGATGAACAATCCAAGCATCATGTTTGTGAGTCTAAAGGGGTCATTTCTGTAGAAAAGAATACCCTTTGGACAGGCAAGTGTGGCTGTGTTGTTCCAAAAACCAATATGAGACATTTTGGAAGGATAAAGTGACGGCTTTCCAAGATGACATTTTAATTTTCAGGAAGAAAAAAAATAAACATGATTGTAACTTAGAGGATGTTTTAGTGATGTTAGAAAAATGATTTGGCATTTAAGTCCAATATATAAGTCTGAGCACAAGGAAGAGCACTCCATTTAGAAGACGACAGTGGCCTAAATTCTAGAAATGTTCAAGCCATCCTTGAATCTCCTAGCCCCTATCCCTGAAAAGGGCCAGTTAGATTTATTACTTGGGTTAACATAGTTCTACTTAAAAATTGTGAAAAACTATGAAAGTCAAATGTAACACGGTCTTCTCAGGCAGTGGAGTGAAGTTAGTAGTTTTATTGTAGTGACACAATCCTGCGATGACCACACAGACCAAGCAGCTATTCTGGAGTTCTAACACAAAGCAAAGCACAGTACATGGAATATAGGGACATTTTAGATAACAAAAAGGCACACACAGGTTTTACCTTTAACACTTTGGAAAGAATTAAATATAAAGAACTCGTTCCAGTCAAGTGAACGAAGGATGGCAAAATACACCAACTCACAAAGTTAAGATTTAAAAACACCCAATGAGGTGATGGTTAGGACCACTGCACACGTAATCGACTAACCAACCAGATGGTTGTCTTGGTCTCTGATGGCCCAACTCACTTACTGGAACAATGACTACTACAGGTTTCAGATGCATAGAGATATTATCTTCACTGCCATGCACTGGTGAGCCCCCATCATTACTTCTCAAGCCAGAATTGTTGATTTCTGTATCTTGTCTCTGCATGCCACACAATTCTGCATCCAACATGAAAACAAGCATTTGCAATGCAATAGGTCTCGCATTTACGCAAGTTTAAGCTATTGGCATTGTAAATGACAATGCGTTTTATTTATGTTTTAAAAACATAAATAAAAGGCATTGTCGTTTACAATGCCAATAGCTTAAACTCGCGTAAATGCGAGACCTATTGCATTGCAAATGGTAGGCATCACGGACAACGGGAGGGAGGTTGGGCGGGAGGTGTTTAAAAAGGCATGGACAACAGGAGGGAGGGCGGTGAGGGGTCTTAAAGAAGGCACGGACACAGGAGGGAGGGCAGGGGGGTTTAAGAAAGCAAGGAGGGCGGGGGAGTGGTGGTACAGAAGGCAAGGAGGGTGGGAGGGCGGGGTTATAAAGAAGGTACCAAGGATGGAATGTAAGCAAGGCACCTCGTGCCTGCAAAAAGAGAAACACAAGAAAATAGTGCTTAAAGACTAAATAACAGGTACTGTGTAACAACCGAAGTAAAAAGGCCAGTCCCCATGGGAGGCGACAAATGAAGAAGAGGCGGTACTAAGGAGGGACTAACAAGCCTATTTATGAATCAGAAGCCAGCATTTAGGAAGGACAATGACACAAGCCAATGGCAAATATGGGCGGAGAGTGGGTGGGGCTTCTATTACCTACTCCTCTGCAACAAGTCTCCCAGAGCAGCGCATGTGGGCTGACTCTAGGCTCGACCTAAACAGCCCACTGGACCGTTCCTCCGTCTCAGCCACTTCTCGTTATTTCCCAACCTTTGGATTCAGGGCTACTGTAGTGTGGGTCATCACCCACACTACAGTAGCCCTGTAAAATAAAAAGCTGTTGCTAGTTTATTTTCTTCAGATTTATTTCTGTAGTAGACAAGCCCACAAAGAAAATGAACAGCAGCAATCCTTAACACCTCCTTCCCCACACTGACTGTTTCTCCCTAAGCCGCACTAGAATCCCAGAACATTCCAATCACATCAGCACATTCTTATCTAAGACAAGTAACATACCCTATCCTTATATAAGCATACAAAATATACTGTAAAAGGTACAACACCTACTTACCTCAAGATCCATCTTTGTCTGTTACCCAACAGTTGGTCAAAAACTTGATCTTGAACAGACCCTAAAAGTTTGAAAAACCATCAGCCACTCTGTCGAGCTTCACCATCACCCAATCACCCATGGTCAGTCTGTTCCCTTCAGGCCCTTGATCCAAAGCCATCTTGTGATTGTGGTGGCAAGAGTGTGTTTTGATAACTCTTTTGTGAATTTGTTTTGCAAGCAAATATGATGGTTGGCAGGGAGATTCCAGAACTGTACAGCATGAGGAGGAGTGGAGTTGAGAGTGCTGACAGCTATATTGTTCTGCCACTTTTATTTATTTTTTGGTGCAGCGAGCCACTGCGGGCTATTGCTGGTACATGTGCTAATAGCTTTCTTGCCTTTAGCTTTGGGCAATAGCGACGTTTCATTACTAGCTCCCTCGTTATTGGCCTTTATTTTCCAAACCATGTAATTCACATGCCAACGCTGCAGGCAGTAACACTTGAGTATGTCAGACAGTGTCATAAAAATAATAAAATGTGTTGCAGTAAAGAGATTGAATCTCTTCTTACTGCTGCAAGTGTAAATGCAATAACACTGCAGATAGTGCTTCTTACTGCTAGAGGGCATCAAGCCACTTTAAACTAGGAGTTTCTTTTAAGGAATTATCACTCGGTTGCCTGTTAACCTGTGGGCAATAAACCTTTTTACCCTTTCAAGCACTTCCTGTATCCAAGTTCCACTTGATATGGATTTGTGTTATGGTATACAGATGAGTCTGGAGCCGCTCAGGTAGGACACAAGTTATTTATTCCTTGTTTGACCTTTATATTACGGTCGCTGCTCCATAGCGCCCGACTATCATATTTGCTCGCAAATCTTCTATACCCATGACTTGTCAGAGGGTGTAACAAACACCAAAGACCTCGTCTACCAAAGTAATCTGTGAGATTCCGTGTAACAAAAAACTACTTGTAGGCTTTAAATCAGAGTAATAACCCACTCTAGAATGCCTATTGACTTTAACATATATTTTTCACAATCAATATGCCAGGCTTATTGCTTTTATTATAAATTTTCATAATAAACAATCAGGCCTATTGCCTTTATCATTGGCTCCTCACCATAACCAACTCAGTCCTGCTGTATTGAGTATAAACTTTGCCATAAGCCAAAAAGTCCAATACAGGCAGTCGTTTTAGAGGAAGCACACAAATTCAGCCCACTCATATCCTGTACGCAGGGAAAACAACATGTGGGTGGAGCCTAAGTTCCCTTCACAGTAGTACTCTTTTTGTTGATCACAAAAGTTCAAGCAACAGTTGCACTGTTTATCCAGACCCAAAACTCCATGTAGATTAGTGTAGCCATGGGCAACCCATACTGCTCTCAAACAAAAAACTGCACTCTGATATCTACATTTTTTTGTAATCTTTGTTTTTGCATTTTTAGTCATTAGACAATAGACAATGACAACGCACAACATCAGACTGAAACAACCACATTAGCCCGTCAGAACCAAAAACAATTCCATTGGCATTTTATACGCAGTGCTATTAATCGGTTTAGCATTTGGACACTACTCTAATTGTGTTCTCGAAGTGCTGGTGCTAAGATCTCTTCTGGAATTACTATATGCCCACTTCCACACACCCATGGTGCCCCACCTGGCAAGCATCCTCCTGTATTGTTCCCTGGGATTCCCTTCCCAACTCTGAGCTACCTCCCCCAGCACTGGCCTTACTCTCTCCCACGTATGCTCCCCCCATCAGTCATGCCTGCCCCACTCGTACGGGTGGTCTTCGACCATGCGCTTCGGTCTCCGAGTTATACACCCGCCACTCCCGATGCAGAGAATTCCTGTAGCATCCCAGCCCAGTCCAGGCAGTCCTCCTCGACTATACCATCACTTCTGACTGCCCTCATGCATCTCTCCCTTCCGCCAATGCCCATTCAGCCATGTCTTTAGCCTAAGTCTGTATGGTCGGACGCACCTGTGCCATCCATCTGATGACCAGCCGCCGCTTCGCCAGTACTAACCACAAGATTACAAATTTGTTTCGCACACTGCCACTAGTTAGGCGCGGGACGACACCCAGAAGACAGAGCATTATGGAGACCTCCACCCTAAACCAATTGCCTTCTTCAGATGCTGCACCATGGATTTCCAATACGGCACCAAGCTAGTGCACCCCATGTCATATGTAGGAAGTCGGCTCCCGCAGTGTCACATCTTGAGCACTCATCTATTTTGGCCGGGTGGATTCTGCTCAGGCGTGTCGGAAGCAGGTAGGTATGATTCAGGACATAGAGTGGCTTAATTTAATCCGGGGATTGCTAGACTGCTCCAGAACCTGTGTGCATGCCTGGGACCAGCCCCCATCCTACATGGGATCCAGCATATCCTTCTCCCATTTGGCTCTGGTCGACACGTGGGGCTTACGCCTGTCCACCTTCAGAGTCACATAGAGCCTGGAGACCAGCCTGCGAGGTGCCCCCACATCCAGGAGAACCAAGAGAGTGGCCGTCTCCTGCGGGGCATCTGGAAAGTCCGTCCATATTTTCCACAGAGTCATAGTGAGCTTGGCAAATTGGAGAAACTGCCCAGGCCCTACCCCGAATCTCTCTAGTGCCTCATGTAATACTCTGGCTGCCCTTGTACAGCTCTCCCAGCGCCTCACACCTGCCCACCTGGCCATAAACATGTGAGCACTGATTCACAGAAAGGGCTGCAGCCACCATAGCAGGAGTTGATGCAAAAAGGGAGGTCTGTGGAACATGACCTTTACCCTAGTCTCCCATGCCTGAGCCACTCGGCACATGATATATGGACATTTCGTTGACTGTCGAGCCCCGCCATAAGGCCCACTGGTGAATCATCCACTCCTTGGACCCCCCTCAGCAATTGTCTCTCCCAATTTTCTTCTGCAGCACACCATCTAGCTGCGTGCTGGAGCAGCGCCCCCAAATAATACAGCTCCAGGTCTGGGAACCCAAGCCCCCTCTCCACCACATCCAATTTTAAAATCCGCAAGCTGACTCGGCTTCTCTTTCCTGCCCACACTAGGGAGACCAATAAACTATCTAATTTCTTAGTAGCTCAGGGCGTGGGGCACTGTGCATTCTGCTGCACATATAAGCATTGCGTTAGGACTACCATTTTTGCTATTGCAGCTCTTCCTGCCACTGATAGCGGGAGTTTGTTCCAAAAGAGTATGGAAGCATGCAGGCCCCCAGATAGCAAAACCTCTCGAGCTCCCACCTCAACCCAACAGCAGAGAGCTATTCTCATAGTCTGCTCTTCAACCCAACTAGTGGGAACACAAGTGACATCCCCAGGTTAATATATAGTCCCACCTCTGTCTTAAATAACCGCAGCTCCTCTAGTAAACACGGCACTGATACCTCTGGCTGCCGTAGGTACAACAGAGCATCATCTGCATACAGTGAGATGACATGCTCCACGTCTCCCACGCGGATACCCCACTGCCCTAGCTCCCTTTGTAGGCGGATGGCCAGTGGCTCCATCGCAGGACAAATAGGAGCGGAGAGAGAAGGCAGCCCTGCCTGGTACCACGCTCAATATTCCAAAATGTATCCCTCGGATCAAACCTGGGCCACTGGGCTCAAGTATAATGAGGAGACTCACCCTCTAAACTTGGGGCCAAACCCAGTCTTCAAGAGCACTGCCCGCATATATTCTCAGCTTTACAGTATCAAATGCCTTTTCGGTATCCCAGGCAACCAGTACTACCTCCAAGTCTGAACCCTGCATCGAGTGCATGATGTGTGTGAGTCTTCGGATGTTCATAGTGGTTCTCCTAGTGGGTATAAAGCCACACTGAACCTCATGTGTTAGTGCTCTGACCACTCACCGCAACCTATTGGCAAGCACTTTAGTCAGCACTTTACTATCCACGTTCATCATGGACAGTGGGCGATAAGAGCCAACCAGGGTAGGGTCCCTGTCTGGCTTATGGGGCATCACAACCACTGCCTCCGGCATTGACTGCAGCAGTGTGCACCGGCCATTTGCCTTTTGAAAGACCTCCATCAACTGATCCGCAAGCAGATCTCCATTCATTTGTTGGAACTCCGGTGGGAGCCCATCCGTTCCCAGAGACTGATTGCTAGGCATGTCTTTAATGGGCATTTTAACTCCTCTCTGGTCAGTTCCGCCTCTAATGCCTCCACTTGATCTGCTTGCAATGGAGGAAGAGCCAGAGCCTCCAAAAACGCCAGACATCTCTCACCCCAAGTCTTGGCAGCTGCTTGTAGAGCTCCGTTAGCTCTTCTCACAGTGTGGCATTAATCGCAGCCTGAAATGCCCCTGTGTCACCCTCTATGTTTCAATGCCAAAATCAGGGGAACTGGGGTCTCACATCTCAGCAGCCATGCCAGCAACCGGCCAGGTCTATCCCCCTCCCTATGGAGATGCTGCCTGTACACCTGGAGGGTAAGCTTGTCTAGACTGTCCCAGGTTTCCCCCATGGACCACCGCACCTCTAGCATGTCGACCTCTCCTCAGGGGTGTGCCCTGCCCTGACCTCTGTAGACGCACCATCTTATCTCCCTGATTACGCAAATCTCTTTGCAGCTGTCACTTTATTCTGTGAATTTTACAGAGGCACGCCCCTCCGGATGACCACTTTCATTTCATCCCATTTGGTAGCACTCAACTCGGTCGACCCCCAATTGTCCTCCAGGTAGCCCTCAATCATGTCCTTCAGATCTGCCCTAAACACCATCTGTCAGAGCCTCCGGGCCGAGCCGTCCGATGGGAATAGGAGGGCTGCGCTGAGCCCAGTTGTACACAAGTAGAACCAGTGCAAGATTAGAAAGAAACCTAGCCAGATGAGACACCGATGAAACCCCTGCAGCCAGGAAGTTCATGACCAGAATCCTGTCCTGTCTACTGTACATGTGGTGGACCGGTGAATGAAACGTGAATTCCTTCAGAGAGGAGCGCTTTGCACCTCTTGATATCCACACAATCCCCCGTTCCATCACTTCAACTAGTGTTTCCGTCATCCCTGCCTTTGGGCGGAGGTGATCTGTCCATAATTCCCATCCACCACGCAACTTAAGTCCCCAGCCCATATCAATGGCATCCCCAGGTATTGCATCAGTACATCGAGCATGGACACTAATATCTAAAGGTAATGATGGGAGAGTGCTGGGACTGCAATACATCACTTGTGACGGCCCTCCTCCCATCTGTGCTTCTGCTAGAGATAAACAAACACCATAAATTATCTAGTTATCTAAGACCCTTTAACAGCATTACAATGTTATGTGCATGTCCCTGAAAGTTTAGGCCCAGACAGCCATACTGCTGCTGGCTCGGGCAGTTGGATAAATAACAAAATAAATACAGCGGCATAGAAGGGGGAAGTACTGCTTTCTGTGGAAGCACACAACTTCTGCCCAATCAAAACATGTTATCCTGGCTACCAAAAAGTTAGTGAAGTCACAGCCCCTCTCTGTAGTACTTGTCAAAGCTCTTTTCTAGGTTGAGCACATTACACCTAGCTACAGTTGCGTTGTCAAGCAGACCTAAAAAGGACACATTTTCTGTCTAAATGAATCATCCCTGGTGTTGGGATGTGCTGTTCAGAAAGTTACTTTATTTTTGGGTGAGTTAGGTAATTTAGTCAGCGGGCACACTTTTCTGTGAGGAAGTGGTATCATGTCTTGAGCTTTGGGTCTAATATAGTGCCACAATGGTTACTTTAAACATTCTTAAATGCATGCCTTCTTGGCTGTGTGGAGTTCACTGGGGACACTGGGTCCTTTTATGAGGATTCTGCTTACCCTGCCCGTACTCTTTGTCTCTGGTGCGTGCTTCCGCTGACAGCCTACCCGGGGCAGTCTGCTTCCACCAGGGCTGTGTGAAGGGTGATTAGTGTGTCTTTCATGCTAGTTTTTCCCGGTATCCCCAATGCTGATTTGACATTGTGGAATGGTATATTCATTTATCTGGAGAGATAGATGGTTTCGGTGTTTGTTTTATGGTGTGATATGTAGGGTGCTTGTGCCATTCATGGCAAACATATTCTCTGCTTACGTTAAGCAGCTTTGGTTCTTTTGCTTGGGATCCTGACCATTGTCCATTGGCCAGAGACATTGTCAATCTCTTCTTGGATCAACCCTCAAGAGAATGGAGGTGTCACTGGTTTTATTATTATTGTTCATTTATTAAGCGCGACGATAACCTGGCAAGCATCTAGGCGCTTGTTTGTACTGGTTTTATGGGTGTTTCCTCCTGACTCTACTGGAATGCATGAAAGATTATTTTACATTAGAAATAAGTCTGTGAGCGGCAAGATGGCCGCTGAGAGGCTGTAGCAGGCAGCAGCGGCCTTGAGCTCTCTTCCCTGCAGAGATCAGATGGACAGATAATGCGGATGGCATTGTCACATTGCACATACCTTTGGCAGATAATTGTTTGCCGAGCGGATTGTCGGTTGCTGGGTGGCTACTATCAGCAGCAGGGTCAGCTACGCGATCTGAAGCCGGTGCTGGGAAGGGCGCTGACACACGGGATCGTTTACATCAGCCGCATCAGTCGTGGCAACTATCTTCCCGGGCTCAGATCTCGCTCGTCAGCCTTAGCGAGCAGGATGGCCCCCCGGACAAATAAACATCAGAAAGATTCTAAAGACACCGTCAAGGAGCCGCTGAAATCACAAGTATCTGCGGCGGGACGTGGTCTCGGGCAGCAGCAGCGGCGTGCACTACAGAAGAAAGTTGGTGCATCCAGCACCGGTGTAATACAGCGGGACAGTGGGGATCCTGCCGCCGCCTATAATGCTCGACTCAGTACATTGAGGCAACCAACGCTGGCAGAGCATTTTCCACTCACCGCCAGCCTCACCTCAGACATCGCTCCTGCTCCGGTCGGAATACAGGCTCAGATAATTACACACGCCGAGGATGCTTTGTTAGATCTGTCGGCTCCTCGCTCGCCGGAGAGGGATACAATGTTGTGCTCACCTTCTGGATCGGCCTGCAGGCAAGAAAAGCCGAGTGAAGAGGTGACGATTCCATCAGACAATAGCACATTGTCAGACCTACAGGTAACTATTAAAAAAGTAATGAACAACGAAAATATGTTAACTGAAACCCCCTCCACCCCAGAACCTGTTATAACCCATCAAAGTGAACTAACTGACCAAATTTTGCAACACACAGGCAGTATAATGGTAGCTCTGGCCCCAACTAACGTCACGGAACAGCCACGAGCCGTCCATCTCAGGGGGTGGGGGGGTGCGAAAAACACTGCTGGTTCTCCAGAAGGCGAGTGTTTCTTCTCTTTGAATGATGACTCTGACATTTCACTTACCAGTGAAAACAACCTCTCAGATGACTCTGACTCTGCAGAGACTTCCTCAGTGCAGAAGGCACCAAGGGTAACAGCGTCGAGGATCAGATCAAGGTCCAAAACAAAGAGCAAAGGGAGTCCGGCGGTCCTTGCAGGTGCAGCAGCCCATAGACTTACCTGGGACTATTCAGCCTCTACCCAACTGTATCCGGAAGATGGAGTAATGTCTGACCCTAATGGGGACGCCACCCCTAACGCAGCCGCCACAGCTTCTGCCTCTGCTCTGCCCCAGCTTCCTCAATGGAATTGATATATGCCACACTGAAGCAAATGCAGGGTGAGGCCAGGTCAGAGAGCCGCAGGGCATAGTTGGCAACCAAGAGGCTACAAGGCTCTCTGCGGAAGATAAAAAGCTCTATGAAGGTCTGGAGAGTAGGGTTACACAGGTGGAGGATCGGACCGGCAGACTTGAGGACGAAGTCAACGAATGGCAGACCTTCAAAGATACGCAGGAAAAGATTACTGGAGACCTTCAGTGGAAGATCGAGGACTTTGAGAACAGGCAGAGAAGAAACAATGTTAGACTTTTGGGCCTGGCTGAAAATGTTGAGGGGAGGGATGCAAGGGCATATGTGGTGGCCCTCTTGAAGGGTGCTTTTCCGGACCTTGCAGAGTGGAATTGGGATGTTGAGGTACAGCGGGCACACCGGTTCCCCTTGACCCAAAAGAAAAGAGGGGCAGATGGTCAAGGGGTATACCCCAGGGCTACGCTAGTATATATTGGTAACTACCTCCTCAGACAGGCTATTATGGATAAAGCAAAGCCAGAGGCCAAACGCACATTCGACGGTAATACATTTTTTGCCCGCCCTGATTTTTGCCACGCCACGGTTGAGCGGAGGTGGCGACTCAGGCAATTGATAAAATCATTTCAGGAGGCAAGAAGTGAGGCCTATCTTTTGTACCCTGCCCGCCTAAAGGTTATAACTAATGGCCAAGTCCGCATGTTCTTTTCCGAAATTAAAGCACAATCTTTTTTGGCTGATCTTCTGAGTAAGAAGGGGGCAGTTAGTGCTACCTGACTCTTTGTCCAACTGTAGGAGGTGTTTGGCGGTGCGATTGGTCGGGGGGAACCTGTAAGGCATTTTGGTTCATGTACTGTATGTAGTGGGATGTGTATGTACAACTCTGTACACCTTTGGCGGGGGGGTTTATGGTCTTTTTTTTCTTTCTACGGGGATGCTAAATATAGGAAACAGTGAGACCAGGATGGTTCTGGAATCTACACTTGATTTATGATTAAGTTTACTGAATAAATCGTGCATTGTGACATTTTAAGAAGCAGGGGGGGGGGGTGGCCGAGCTGCAGGCTGTGGGTCTCAGTTGCCACACATAGGTCATGCTTGACCTATTTGCCTGTGAGGGGGCGGAGGGCGGGGGGAAGGGTTGGGGCAGGAGGGGGGGCAGGGATAGTCTGGGAGGGGGGTTAACACGGCACAGCAGTAAGGAAGGGATGAGTGTTGAACAGCGAATTGGTAATAAGATGGCGGAAGCAGAGAAAAGGGGAGCTAAGAATTGGCATGTTATGATAAAGTTGAGAGAGTATGGGATGGGATTCGATCTCAAATTGGATAAATGGAGTTAAGAATTGCCTCTATTAACGTGAGTGGGTTGAATGATCCGGGGAAAAGACAGCGGGTGGCAGTAATGTTGCGATCAATGCGGCTAGATCTCTTATGTGTGCAAGAAACGCACATAGAGGGTACAAAAGGCATGCTCTTGGAACAGCTCGGTTTCCATCTTTTGGCGCACACCAGGCAAGGGACCAAAACCAGAGGGGTTGCTATTCTGTCTAGAAGAAAAGATATAGTAGTAAGGCGGAGGCTTGAGGATAAATGGGGTAGATGGGTATTAATAGAGTGTGTGATGCCGGCTGGCTGAGACCTTTACTATATGCTCGGTGTATGGCTCAACTGAGGACGACCCCGATATTTTTGAATTTCTGGATTCAGAGCTGCCCTCTTGGTCCCCCTTAGTTATCATGTGCGGGGACTTTAATATTAATGGCTTGGGAGGGCTCTGGGACGGTGGAGTTGACAGGTACCAGGGCCGGAAAAGAAAGGTATTTAGAGCAGTATCTAGCCTAGCACAGAATAATGCACTGGTTGATCTTTGGGATACGTTGAAACCGGATGATCCTGGTAGTACATATTATTCGGCGCCACATAAGCTGGTTGTCAGGTTGGATTACTTCTTCGTTTCTAATTCTTTGGTCTCCCGGTGTCAGATAGAAAAACTCCCCCGGTTAGTTTCAGATCATAACCCAATAGTCTTAACACTAGATATGGCTGGGTTGGAAAGACCGGTGAGAGCTTGGACATTTGAGAGAGGGCTTTTGAAGGACACAGCATATATAAACTATATGAAAGAATGGATGGCTGGATTTTGGGATATTAACAGAGGTACTGCTAGTAAGGGGGTAGTCTGGGATACGTTCAAAGCGGGAGTGAGAGGGGAAACTTTGAGCTACAGTCTGCATAGACAGAAACAAGATCGGCTGCTAGACACGTTAAAATGTAATAAAGTTAGAGATGTAGAGGAGGAGCTTTGTCAGGCAATTACCTTTAGGGTAGCTCTAGATAATATCCTGCTTAGACTGGCCCTCGCCAAAGCAGAAGTACAAGATCGATTCACGGCCAAGGCTGCCGCGACCTTTCTGGTTAAAAGAGAGCAATGCTATGAACTTAGTGAAAGGGTTGGGCACACCCTGGCAATGCACATAAGGCAAAAGGAGGCAGTTGGTGAAGTTAGGGCGATCTTGGATGAAAATGGGGATTTGGTTAAGGATACAGTGGGGATCCGAGAAGCCTTCAGGTGCTTCTATAGCAAGTTATATTATGAAGATCAGGACAAGGATCCTTTGGAAGTACAAAATTACCTAGATAGAATCATCGTAGATCCCATAGATATAATAGATAGAGAGGCATTAGACGCCCCATTCACAACGGAAGAGATCCTTGATGCCTTGACCAGTCTACCGTCGGGCAAAGCGGCAGGACCTGATCAAATCCCCCTAGAATTTTATAAAGTGTTCATAGAAGACATAGGTTCTGACCTTCTTGGGATGATTAGGCAGGTTCGGGATGAGGGCGCAGCACCAAGCTCTTGGGCAGGGGCGGATATAGTGGTTTTTCTTAAAAAGGGGAAACCCCCTAGGGAGACAGGGTCTTATAGACCAATTACACTTATGAATGGCGACGCAAAGATTTTTCTAAGGCTTTGGCCTCTAGGTTAGGGAAGATAATTAGCAGGATGGTTAGCCCAACCCAACACGGCTTTATCCCGGGTAGAGGCACGACGCAACACATTCGCCAGGTCATAACTCTCTTTGATGCGGCGGAAGTTTCAGGAGACCCCATGGCGGTCTTGTTCATGGATGCCGAAAAGGCTTTCGATCGGGTCTCCTGGGGCTACCTCTGGGCTGTCATGAGACGATATGGCATTGGGGATGGGTTTATAAGAGCAATTCAGGCTTTGTATGATTCTCCAATAGCCCGACTCAAAGTCAACGGGGGATTTACGGCGCCTCTAGAAATTAAGCGCGGTACTCGGCAGGGCTGTCCTTGTTCGCCACTACTTTTTGCGATATATATCGACCCTCTTATTCGGAAGATGGAGGCAAACGAAGACATCCTCCCTATGAGATTTCACGCACTTGAATGTAAGACCTTGGCGTATGCGGATGACATCGCGCTGGTCACTCCTAACCCCGTCACTGCATTGAGTCTGATGGAAATAGAAGCGCAGGACTTTGGCCGGGTGTCAGGGTACGCCTTGAATAAACAAAAAACTCAAATAGTTAAGAACAAGGTGGCAGTCTGCGATGACACTCGAGTTACGGACTCCGCCGTTTACCTAGGGATAGAAGTTACAGCAGATCTGGGGAATATTGTGGAAAAAAATATGACACCAATAACCAGTAAAGCAAAAAAGGATTTTGATAGGATACATAATCTTCACTTATCATTAGTAGGACGCTGTAATGTTGTGAAAATGGTTTTTTTCCCAAAAATCCTCTACTTATTTAGGGCCATTCCTCTAGAGTTTGAGAAAAAGTGGTTTAGTACTTTAGAGTATCTAGTGAACAAATGTATCTGGGCCCACGGGAAAACAAGAAGGGCAGTAAGATTTATGTCCTTACCAAGGGAAAGAGGTGGGTGGGCCATCCCGGATTTTAAAATATATTATTGGGCTACGGCCTTTCAGTATATGCGGGGGCTACTGGGTGGAGAGGCCGTATTGGAAGGGTCCAGGGGCAGCTCAACGGATTCTTATGCATTTCTCATTGGAGAAAATGCCCAGAGCTGTTTACTGAAATTTACCGACCCAAATTATTACAAGAGAACCCGATTTAAGACGTTGCAGGCCGCATATAAAATTTGGGGAGCATTTCGTAAGAAAATTGGTCTCGGTCGTTTAAATGCCTATACCCGATTATTTAAAAACCCGACTTTACCAGGGGAAATTTTTGCAGACTTAACGATGGCAGAGTGAGAAAGATCTGGGATACAGAGGCTGGGGGATATAATGGGGTCTAGTGGTATGCTACAGTTCTCAGAGCTACAGAAGAGTTATGGTATCGGTAACAGAAACTTTTTCAAGTATCTTCAAATCCGCAGCTTTTTCAGTGGCAAGAAAGGGGGGCGGGTTGAATTCAGGGATAACAAAATTATTGACACTATTAGGAAAGGGGAAGGTTGTACCATTCGGAGGCTATATGCGGAGCTTTCTTCCCTGAAACCTGATGATCTTGGGAAATATGGGGAAAAATGGGCGGATAAACTCGACATTGAACAAGCTACTGTAAAGGATTCCCTAGAAATGGGTCAAACCCTATTGTGTTCAGCCGCTCTACAAGCTCAGCACTATAAGACACTATTCTCCTTATATTATACACCGGCACGGATTGCACAATGGGGGGGACAGGCAGGAATTAGATGTCCTCGGTGCGACAGTACGGAAGCAGAAATAGTATATATGTTTGCTTCCTGTCCCCACCTGCAAAAATTAAGGAATAGTATTGAGGAGTTCCTGGACAAATCGATGGGTATTAAAGTTTCCCTGCCATCATCTTTAATACTGCTGGGAATTAATAATGAAGATAGGCATAATATGAACAAGAGCTTTCTTTTTGTTGCAATGTCGGTAATGAGAATCTGTATAGCTACAGCTTGGCTGGATAGAGACCCTCCATTGTTTCAACATTGGCTCAACAGACTGCTATCTACCTTTAATTTGGAAAAAAATATCTATGAAAGAAAGGGGAAAAAGGGCAGGCTGTGCGGCAAACGTATTTGGGGCCCTATATATAGATGGAAGGATAACCTCTTGTAAAGGTATTTTTGTTAAACATTCCTATGCCCATATGTTTTATTATAATTTTTATTTAAAAAAAAAAAAAAAAATTGCATTGACGCTGATCTATGACTATAATATTGTAAAGTATGTTTTGAATTATGTAATATCTGTTTTGTATAACAATTTTAGTTAAATTGCTGTGCTGTGGGGGGGAATTTAAAAAAAAAAAAGAAGAAAAAAAAAAAGAAAAAGAAATAAGTCTGTGAGCAGTCCACTAATACCAGCCAGCGAGCGTTGACAAAAGCATCTGAAAAATTGATGCTAAAGAATAAAACAAGTTCTTGTAGAATATACTTTTTTCAGATGATTTTCATTGGCGCTTGCTCGGCATCATCGCGCACCCAGTGTCACCTTGCCAGATTGTTATGAACATGGCAGCCAGCTTGGAACAGTATTCAATATGCTTTATTTTACCGTTTAAAGTTGCAGCAACCCTTTTTTTCTTGTAGCACCTAGAATACTTGTTTCACTTGAATGCAGGTTATGCTGTGGCCTTTTCAAGGTGTAAAGAAGACCAATGGTTAACAGTGAGTTAGGTAAGTAATAGTTCAAACTCGTCAAATGCAGTCTCTGTGTGGAAAGTCCAATGTGGTCTCTGCATCTCTCAAAGCAGCGCTATACGTGTAGTGGCTGCCATAGCGACTGGTATAGGCGAGAGGCATCTTGGCTAATGTTTCCATCATAATGGATAATATGTTTTTTTTTAAAATGTAAAGCTATAATAATTTAAAAGTACAGAGGGTACAAGCTCTAAGAGTATTCATGACCATTACAAATTATATTTTGTCACAAAATGACTATTGGTGTTGCTTGCATGGTATTATGCATTTTTCAAATTATTCCTATGGACTATGGTGCATCTGAGAACAGGTACAGGGAATATTTCCAGGAGCTCAACTCCGTACTGTCTTCATAAAAATGTAACTTTTTAAACTTTGGTTCTACGGAGCCATGCTATATTCGTTGCTGTAATATCTCAGTATATATATATATGTGAGTGTGTGTGTGTGTATATGTATGTATATATATATATGCACCCAGTAATCTCAAGTAACTATAACTCATGCCCTAAAATAACTAGAACTTGTGCACACGCCATGCACTTCCTATGACCTCACATATTACTTCATTCATGACATGTTGCAGTGATGTTATCAATGATGTCACCGGACATCTGAAATGAGATCATTGATGACAACACTGTGCATGGCAGAGGTGCAAGTAATAGTTACTTTAGAGCTCGAGTTATGGTTTCTTGTGATAACGATAACTGGTGAATTTCAGTGATTTTGTTAATTTAAAACAGTAGGTTTTAAATTACATTTTTACCTAACTATAACGTCACTTTAGCCTTTCCTTTTTTTCAGTGAAGAAAAAAAATAGAGGGCCTTGGGGTCTGCTCTGCCGTTGGTCTGAGTGTCATTTACACTCTGCCTCAGTCCATGACAGTGAACAGCATGGGGTAAAGGTTCAGTCCACATCAGTCATCAGCTCTCTTGCCCTGTGACTGATGGCATTTTCTGATCAGATGTGCACATCCACCTGAATATGAGTGCATATCAGTATCAGGGCTGGTTGACCAGTCCTTAAGTTTTCAATTTTCTCCTTTTATAGCTCTCGTTTCATTAACTTCTCTTTGTATTTTAATGCTTCTTAAGAGGATACTACAGCTCTCCAGGCAGTGGTAACAGGTCACCTGCTTGCCGCACCTTTCATTTGAAGTGTATCACATCCCACGTGCCCATTCCTCTAAACCAGGAGAACATTATTGGAATGCTGTTGTCCATAGTGCATCGTTGTTTTACCATTCACAATGACCAACACGCTGGTTCTAAATGTGGCAGACATGCTGGAACTTTAAAACTATGATAGGCTATTTACAATACCTCTGCGAGACAAACACCCGCTGCTGTGTTCAGTTCCATTATTCCAAACACAGGTACACCATGGTTAGAAAGCAGTACGTTTTCTTTTTTTCTGCTTGTATTCTTTTCATTTATCTAGCTTATGTTGTTGAGTTTGTGTGTGCTTTATTGCAGTTGAGTAGTTGATGAATGAATTTATGAATGCAAAGATGAACGACCGAGTCCATGTATGATGACTTACTGAGTGCCTAAACCCATCAATGACGTAACAGGGACTTTCATTCATAATGCAGACCTATTGGAATTGCCAATGCTTGGCTTTTATCGGACAACAGACAACGTTAGGTGTTTAGAAGACATCATGCTATTAATTCTCTAAAAAGTATACTCAGAAAAAGTACAGGTCGAGCAGGCTTTGGGTCAGCAACCCTAAACCATTGGCTTTCACCTGTTTTTCATGCTTTCCCATTTCCTTGGATGCTCTGTCGTCAAGCCTATGGCATTTTGATGATGGTAACATTGTCCCAGTTTGTGTGCCCATTAGTTTCTTTTGAGAAGGATCAAGTAGTCCTTTTGTTAAACTGGAGACGCAGCATGACACGTAGGCTCTGATTGAGAGGCAGTTCATGTTCTTTAAAGTAGTTAATTTGCTGACGGTTTAGGTGCGTATTTGTCTTTTTTGTTAAGGAGTCACTTTCAGTTGTATGCCTTAGCCTGTCAAAGTCACTGCATTTAATAATCACCCTTAAGCATTCATTTGTTTTACTTTGCTGTTACAATAACATGTTGTTCGATTTACAACTTCCTTTATGCATAATGTAAAGACGTGCAGTTATAAGCTTTCTTGAAGATGTAAACAAAAAAAAATACTGTTCCTTTGCTAAAAGTATCTAATTTTTTTCTACTTAAGTTTACCATTTAAAAGGAAAATAACATCTTATGACACCTTTTTAATTAAATTCAGCTCAGCTAGCACAGTCTTTTCAACTCCCTGCTTCCATCTTGTTGTAGGCCAAGAAGTTACTTCTTTGTGCGGTGTTCTTTCTAGAACAGCTGGGAGCAACAAAGTCAATCGACCATTATAAAACACTTTCTCGAACAAAAAAATAGATCTATTGCCTTTGCCAGTGTTTGTTTCATCAACATGCATATCTTGTACACAAAGTTACATTTCTTCTACAGTCTCTCTCTTAGACATGATCTCAGAAGGACGATGCTGCCCTCTTCTGGTAACAAAATGAAGCATACTAGACTCTCACAAGGTTACGAACAAACAGAGGAGCAGCAGCTCCAACACGTCAGTCATACACATCCATGGTGATACCTTCTTGTTACATCGCCAGGCATCAGACTTACCCCATGCTCTTCTCCCTGGCTGACCTCTCTCCAGCCCATCTTTCACAACTGGTGTCCTTGTGCCATATGGCTGTGCTGAACCCTAGTCGCCTTTCACTGTGTGCTATTTTTCCTCTCCCCCAGCGCTAGCACTCCAGCTCCTTTGTTATTTTCTTCCAACAAGCGCACTACTCTCTAGTTACACCTGCTTTACAGCTGGTCTTATAGTGGGGTCTGTACACCAGGGTCCGGTCATTGAAACAGCTTCCTACCTTAGCTCCTCTGTGGGTACCACAGTACAGTCCCTCCCCATGGACATTGTATGTCTGTCCTACTGGACGGGATAGTCTCTACTTGTGCTTTTCTCTGCAGGCCCTCTTCCTTCAAGGACACACAGCAGCCTGTGCAATCTTCTGCAAGGCTGCCAACAAGCAGTAACGGTCTTCTGCCAGGGAGCCGACGAGCAGGTAACGGTCTTCTGCCAGGGAGTTGACGAGCAGGTAACGGTCTTCTGCCAGGGAGCCGACGAGCAGGTAACGGTCTTCTGCCAGGGAGCCGACGAGCAGGTAACGGTCTTCTGCCAGGGAGCCGACGAGCAGGTAACGGTCTGTTGTAGGGATTCTGCACATACACAGAGCTATGCACAGGATAATAGGACCTCGGAATATAGTGGTGAGCCAACCATACACCTTAGTACCTAACACCCCAATCAGACTAGCTTTAGCGTCTCATTAGCAGCAATGCTACCAATGATTAGACCACCCAGAACACGGTATCTCTCTCTCAGGACTCGCAGGAGCAAGAACACCCTTTCATAACTCACTCATACCTGTCCACAACGTGCGTAAGAAGAGACACTGTATAGTTAAAAATGTTTATTTCAACTACCGTGCTCTAAGATACAGTACACGTGCCAGTACTATCAGCATAATGCATAAGGATAATATAAGCAGCATAGTTACTACTCCATAGAATACAAACGGGGAAAGCATTTCATAAAGCAGTGGATATATGGCGAAATTACAATATCACCCTCCCCGTGCTAGTTGCTAGTTTATTATAAAAACAGAAGACCTCTAGGCTTTGTCAGGTGAACCCCCATACCTCAATATCTAGATGCAATGTTTACATCATCAGACAAGCACAGCTCTTCTCTCTGGAAAGGTTTGTCTCCAAGTGTCTCTAACAGTGAAAATCACAATATTAAAAGCACACAAATTTCTCCAGGGCAGCTGTACATAGTGTTATGTCCAAGTGCGAGGGGCTGGCCAGATCAGGAACAAGGGACGTTGTTTTTCGACCTTGTACATGGTGTGCAGACGTAGCCCAAAAGGGAACAGGAGAAAAGGTGAAAGATAGAAATGCAGACAGTGCTAAAATAGCCAGGCAGAAGCGGGGCTGGAAAAACAACAGCACAGAGTAACGTGCGCAAAAAGGCCTCATGGCAGCCAAGCCTAAGTCAACGTAGCAAGGCAGATCAGGAGGCCACAAACCACACGACACCCTCCCCTGGGCAGTCCATCGGCCAAGTCAAAGGATGAGGACATAGTTCAAATAGACGGAGCAGAACAGAAATGTCTGTCGTGGAACAGTCTCCATGAAGGACAACAGACGGGAAATGGAAAAATAAGTGCCGAGGCAAAAAACAAATCCAGCGAGGGAGGCCGAAGAAAGCGAAGGCCCTGTCAATCCAGCAGTGTGTGAGTGCAGAAATATGCCACACCCTCCAAGAGGACATCATTGGAATCGTCCGAAAAAAGCGACGCCATCCAGTCCAGTAAATCAAAACTGCAGTCATGTTCCTCACAAGAGGGAGCAGTGAACAGCATTGCGGGACAACTTGCGTGGTATTCAATATAGCTTCGTTGTAGGAGATTCTGAGCAGCCGCCCAGATATCCCATTGTGCCAAAATCCCCAGTGCAGCCGCACGCGCCATGTAGCCTGCGCCGGAACAGTCCCGCTCATGGGCCTCTAAGGCACCCACCAGCAGGACAAAATCCGGTCGAGACAGAGACGTATTGGAGAGGCAATAATCCAAGGACCACGAGAAAGGACATCGGATGCAAGACATCACAGGTTGCACGCAAGTGAAATACGCAAAGCGAAAAGAAAGTCTATAGGACACACTGAGCGTCGCCAACGGCAGGATGCCGAAACCAGCGAGAATGCGCTCACGGAGCATCTGGAGACGACCTGGGTCGAGAAGGGCCCAAGGCGGTGCAGCCATTGCGTAGCAAACAGACCAAAAGCAGTATACCAGCCGCGAAGGCGAGGATCAATGGAAAGCCACCAAAGACGCTGGGAAAAATGGAATGAATAAAAGCTGGGATTACACCAAAAATAGTCTGAAAAGAGGTCACAAGGCCAGAGCCCACAACTTTAAAAAAGTGCACCAGACCTTCAGTGCGCGATGCATTAAAAACACGGTGAATCAGTTCACCGAAATGTTGTGGGAGGTTAGTGTTCAAAAGGGCCTGTATTTCACTGTGGGTACTCGCCACCTGGAGAATGAATGACTCCCGGGCAGACGTGAGCATAACCTCCTGGTTCAATAATAGGGCCTTTATTCTGCTCAATTTATTGAAATCCGCCCTCAGAGTAGGAATGGAAGGCCAAACGGAACTATCTAGGATGTCGTGCGGGGGAGGAAAAGCACATTTTTGCAGCAGACAACCCTGTGTGAAACTGTAACAATATAGGGTATGCCGGCCAGCATGCCACTGCAGTCTTGGTTATTCAAAAGTAGATAACTACCATTTGCAAGCACAGTGAAAGTAGGAGAAATAGCAGGAATGCCCTTCAACACACAAGCAAGATTCGGAGCTGAAACATTACAAGCCCCGTGCAACTGAATGTGTTTGCAAACAAGGGAATGACCCACAGTTGAATCTCATGACTCCCGCGTGAGAAAACCTTCCCTTCCTTCTCTAAGGCATTTAAACATGAAAGGCACTGCCCAAAGGCTGGAAACGACCTACAGGATAATGTTTCATGCACGAACTAAATTCAAATAATGAAAAAGGTAGAGCGATAACCCCATGTACTAGCCCAACAGCAGAATTCAATTCTGCGACAGAGAACGGTATGGGCTCTATTTTTTCGATATGTAACAGAGTGTATGTTGCATCTTTCATGGACATGAACCGCTGCTTTTCAGTTAAATTAAAAGGTAAGAACAAGGCAGAGGTGTTCAAAAATTGACAAGGAACTTTCCCCATTTTAAGTGTTTGCAAAGTCCACGCAAACTGCATCACTGAACGCAATTGATTTTGACCATGATATAACACAGAAACATCATCTTGTACAATATCAATAACAGAGGAAATAATATTCTCTGTGTAAATGCGGGAAGACAGGGTATTAATACTATTGTCAACAACAGCAAGCACTTTTTCTAAATTTGCTTGATCTATTTCCCGAAGACGGGAAGCAGCTTCAATTTGCGAAAGCTTCCAGAGTTCATTGTAAGTTTCATAAATGAATCTCTTCGGTCGAGGACCACGAGGCCCTAGAACAAAGTCGGACAGATCAATATTGCCTGATAGGAGCGATAAATGGTGTTTAACAGAATCTAAGGACGAGTGCTGCAACCACTGTTTACACAATTTACCAACAGAATAGGTTGTAACAGTACGAGAGTCAGAAAACCTTGTATCTGGCCTATCCTGTTTGTAGCCAGGATCCGTGTCATGAAAACGCAGTTGGCAGGCATTAGATGCAATGGGCCAAGCCAACCCAGGGTGAGTGAACAAACGTAGAGACACTAACCGAATTGTTCTGAAACAAAACCTGCAATTCAGTAAGGGACATATTAAAGTACAAACTTTCGTTGGGATTGGAAGACAAGACAGGAAAGGATGGGGCATTCAATTGTTTGGAAGTAGCCAAACCCCAACATGTCGTTTGATATATGGTCTGATTTAAAAACAGAATTTGGGTCGGGATGAGGCAAGCACGGTGCAAGGCTTCTGTGCCCTGCACCTGCCATGCTTTGGAGCCCCAAATAGATTTCAAATCAATGGTGTCACGCCAATGCTCATACCCACCCACAGCTAAGGCGCTTAAAAAGGAACCGGAATATAGCAATTTGGTGTGGGTCAACATGATTTTCTGAGTGGAGGAAGTGTTTAATTTAAAGAAATAGGACCCAGGGTTTGATCTATTAAAATCTGTAAAATAAGTAAACTTATTAAGAGTTTGGGAGCTACCTGGCAAAGGGGTCGGACAATGTTCCCATTGGGTGTAATTAAAAAGACCCCGAAGGGTACTAGGTTTATGGAGAAAGTGGTTGCCCCAATGCTGGTAACAATACAATTCAGCATAACTTGCAGAATTCATGTACAGATCTTCAGCATGAAAAGCAGCATAATATTTCAAATCAGTAAATAATGCTTCAACTGCATGCACATCCCAATCGTCAGAATGAATATTACTTTTTACGACATCACCCATCGAAACGCGAAGGACATTTGGTACATTAATAATTTCGGTCGGTCCATGAATTTGGAAGTTTACCGCATCCCATACGATGCCATCAGAGACTGGAACAGCTGAAATGTTCACAAATGCGTAGTCTCGCTTCATGATGTGAGAGGAGGAATGTGGAGCCAAAGTTCCAGCAACAGAGTTCACTGCAGAGCGTTCTGGCAAATAGTGTCCATTGATGAGCAGAAAAAACACTGTGACAAAGCCAATGGACATGAACAAAAAAAATCAGGAAAAGAACCAACCAGATGTATGTCCATGGAGGGATCAAAAAATTGTCTCTGAACCAGGACACAAAAACACTGAATTTGGATGGGACAAGTGATGAAGTGGAATCAGAGTCAAAAGAATAACGTGTTGGGCTCAGTGGCGTCGTTGGTAAAAGAGCCACGGACTCGGTGGCGGGGTAGGTATACTCGGTCTCCTCATTGCAGGGGGAATCCGGGTAGTCTTGCAGGTGATCAGGCAAATTCACCATCTCGAGAGCAACATCAGTGACCGTTCGGGCAAGAGGACCACGAACATTTGTCCGGTAAATGACAGGGCAAGAGACCGCTGGTGTAACACTATTCAGGATCGGCCAGATGTTGTAGCTTGACATTTTCCACTGAGATGTATCTGTTCTCTTTGCGACCAGGAAGCGGTGGTAAGATGACTGTACGAGTTCCCTTCAAGCCAAGGACTGGAACCGGTGCACGATAAGAGGGGCCGAATTCTTTTTTGTTCTCCACCTTCTCTCGAACCAGATCTCCAATCTTCGGAAGCCAGCCGGCAACCGGAATCTGCAGTGCAGCCTCTGTGGCTGAAGGTAAATGTGCGATTGCAAGTTTGTCTCGGGCTTCTTGTAAGTCCTGTAACATAGTAGAATGATTATCTACATCAAAGATGGCGGATTGCACCGCCATGTCTAGACCATCAAGGTCAGGCACAAACATTCTTATGCCAAAGAGCATTTCGTAAGGGGTCCTCCCACCCAGAGGTCTTCTAGGGAGATTATTAAGTGCACGTTGTACCGTATACAAGTGGGCCAGCCAGTTCCTGCCAGTACCTAAGACTCTAGCTGTCAAGGATTGCTTTAAGTCACGGTTCATTCGTTCAACAATCGAATTGCCCTCAGGCCGATATGGAGACGAAAATTTCACCCGCACCCCCAGTGAACCCATTGCGTCCTTGTAAGCCTTAGAGGCGAACGCCGGACCTTGGTCAGAATGGAAGGTGCCACAGGCGAAAATTCCCACAAAGACACGCAAATCCCTTATGACATTTCGAGCATCAGCACTTCGTTGTGGCCAAACCCAGATGAAACGTGTGCACGAATCCACTGCAACTAAGATATATTTATATGCAGTGTCTGATGAGAATGGACCGCAGTGATCCAGGTAAACACAACCAAAAGGTCTGTTAGAAATGCAGAGCGGGGTCTGTGGTGGCCGTGTAACCGTGGAAGGCTTAATCTGCTGACAAACGTCACAAGAAAGCACATAGGTACGGGTTTGTTTGTATAAACCACGCCACCAGTAACGCTGCTGCAAGATGGAAACCGTCGCAGACACGCCAGCATGAGCCGAAGCCATGCCTTCGTGTGCGGCAGTTATCAAGGAAAGTCTGCGGTCCGTGTTGGGAATCAGCCGATCACCAACATCTGGAATTCATACGTAAGGAGCCTGTTCGGGACCTATTTGATAAGAGTATTTGGAAGGGAAACCCCTAGGGTAATTAGCACCTTCCTTTGTCGCAGTAATAGCTGCTAGTATATCAGTTTCTATTTTAGACATGGATCTGGTAACTGCTGCGACTGAGCACGTGGCTACTGCTGATTTGGCAGCTTCGTCTGCCAAACCGTTACCTACAGCGTGTGCGCTCACACGCTGGTGGCCAAGAGTGTGTACCACCTGTGTGAGAGGCAGACGTTGTTGTAGATCTGCCACTCGAACCCAAAGCATTTTATGCTTGATTGTGCTGCCTTTTGCATCTCTATAGTCATTTTGTGACCAAAAGAATAGATTGTCATTGTAAGACTGGACACAGTAGTAGGAATCGCATACAATAAGAGTGGTCACATCTGGATTAGCGAACTCAAGTGCTAGCACTAACGCTCGGAGCTCGGCCAATTGTGCAGTACTGTCTCCCAGTGCCTGAGTATGCACTACAGTTGATTTGAACTTTCCGTTCACAAAGGAACCTGCAACAATAGTACATGCTGCTGAATAAGCATGCTTGGAATCCGTGGCCGGCTGTGCCGAACCATCGGTATAGATAATACATTCGTATTCCTCAAGCGGTAGCAAAGACAGAGGAGGAGGATGAACGAATTCATACAGCAAAAACTCCTGAGTCTGGAGAGAAGAATCAAAGATAAAAGTGACATCCGGAGACGTCAAAGATGTGGCCCATTGTATCCAACGGGGGTGCAAAGCTTTAGAGTTCGGAACACTTGCTTTCGTCACTGCCTCGAGGGCAGGATAGGGTGTTACCACCAAAATGCATTTTCCCTGTGCCAGTGCGCGTTCCTTTAGAATCGCCATCTGCACTGCAGTCAAAACTTTCTCCACAGAGGAAAAACGCATTTCTGCAGAAGTGTAAAGATGTGACTTGTATGCAATCGGTACTGTGTCACCTTCGTTAAAGGTCAAGTACGTGAAACCCTCTGCCCCTGGAATGATTCTAATCACCAGGTTTGTGTGGTTGTCACGAGTCAACAAGAATTTGGATTCAAGTAGGTCTGTCTGCAAAGACTGCAGAATGGAGGAATGCTCCGGAAGCCAGCATGACTTCGAAAAGTTAGGTTGCATCAAGGAATACAGCGGCTTGATACGCTGGGCATATTCGGGAATGTAAGTACGCCCGAAATTCAGAAAACCAAGTAAAGACTGAAGTTTCTTCAGAGTGGTCGGAGGGCACAAAAGTGCACATTTCTCCAGAAAATGGGGGGATAAGCCCTTACCTTCATTGTTGAGCTCATAGCCCAAAAACAACACGGTAAATTCAGCAATGTGAGATTTGGCAAAGTTAAACTAGTAACCTAAAACCGCAAATTCTAGAATAATGCGGTCCACTCGGGAAAGATGCGGAAATAATTCGTCTGTCAGATAGATATCATCGACGTACGAACATGCATCTGAGTCTATGCCGTCTAATAAAGAGACAACACGGGCAGCGAATACGCCTGGACTGTTCTTGTAGCCCATAGGCAAACGCCTGAATTTGAATAATTTGCCACCGGAGGTAAAAGCGCTCCATTGGCTACTCTCCTGGGCCAAGTTGTGCGTGTAGAATCCATTGGATAGGTCAAGTGTAGTTTTATATTTTTTACGAACAAGACTGTCTACTAGCGCAGAACTGTGTGTGTTTTGCACCGCAAAGGTCCGACAATGTGAGTTAAAATGTCAGTAATCCAAAACTAAGCGGTACGATCCATCAGGTTTAGAAACCGCGAAAAGGGGATTATTCATTGGTGATACGCATGTTTCAATTACTCCCTGATATTCCAATTGAGTCAGAATTTCGGAAACGGGGCCTTTTGCTTCCCGTTTGATGGGATATTGGGGTTGTGGCTGTGGCAGCGACCGCAAAGGAATTTCATGGGGTGGTGATTCTTCATCCCAGCCCACGTGGTTGCGGTATAACGCTGGAGCCAGGGACACAGCCCATTCAGCTGCAAGAGCCTCCGCTTTGTCCTTGGGGACATGGCGAGAAAAGCTCGGAAGGATTACCTCCTCCCCTTTACGCGCAGCAAGTACGAATGGGGGCGGCCAATCCGCCTCCGCTAACAAAATGTCGTACGAAGCGGTCAGATTTTCCCAAAAAATCCCTTTAATAACACGCTGTATATCACCTTCAATTTGAATGACAATATTATATAGTCTGTCAGGGGGTGCCACTCTGGTATCTGCTGTCTCGACAGTAATGAATGTTTCAGTTGCCGTCGCCTCCACATGAGGACGTAGCGCCTCCCGCACTATGGTAACTTCCGCGGCGCTGTCTAGGAGTGTCACTGCCCATGTCCAATTCAGGAGTCTCGTTCTCACCGTCTGTGGCATATTTCGCTGTTACAGCGGCAACCTTTTTCTTCTGAAACTGTGGGCGAGAACGTTGAAAGTCTTCTGTTTTCCCTCTGACCTGTTGTCGAGGTTGGTCTCGTCCCTGTGGAGCCTCTCGACCCCTTCCTCTATCCTGGCGATCTCCTCCACCAGCCTGCGTAGGTGTTGGTGCCTGTGAAGAACGAGGAGAACGCGAATCAGGGACTTGAAATCTCTCTGGAGATTTAATTCTCGCCCTATCACGCAAATCATATGTGCGTTCAGAAGAGATGGAAACCGGGGATGCGCCTCGCGACCCCGGCTTCTTCTGTTGCTGACCCTGTTTTTTCAACCTCCAGCTCTTTTTAGTAAAAACTGGTTTCTCATCTTTCTCGGACTGAGTTTTTGGCGGTTGTTGCGATTGTGTTTGCGATTTAGAAAAAGGCTCAACTCCCAGGCTATTGCGGCCAATTGTTTTGTAAGCCTGTGCAATAATTTTCGGTAATTCACGCGGCTTGTCCAAATCTGGGACCAAAGCATTAGCTACTTGAAAGTTGACTGCATCACCCTTGACATTCGCAAGGATCAATTCAGCTACTACGTCAAACACTCCCACCAGTCTCATCCCTAATTCCACAGCCGCTTCAGGGCCATGTTCATCCTGCACTCGTTTAATCACAGAGGGGAGAACTATCATGGAAGGAGTGCCGAAACACTTTGCATATACTGCAGCGAATACCCTACCCCAGTTGTTGCATTCTGCCAACTCGGGTACTAAGTCTTTTGGCAAACTAATCGTCAAAATCCTGTGTTTTTCCACGGGAGATGTATTTGGAAAAACTGCCTCCAGCTGGTCGAATTTTTCTGCAAGCCAATAAGGAAAATCATCCTTATTTTGTGGGTGTTTGCCCATCACCGAATTAACCATAACAGGACTTATGGTTATACCGCCTGCTCCAGCTGGATGGGCTGCAACTCCAGGCGGGACTCCCTGGATGTTGCCTGTAACATACTGTACTAAAGCTCTATGCACTCGTATCAAAGACGAATGCAAATTACGCAGTTCACCGACTGCCAGCGTCATATAACGCGGATGTGGGGTATAACCGGCCAAGGAAGGCCAAGTGGCCCCATCAATTAATAAGGGGCCTAAACGAACCGCGGTAACCGGTTGGGGGAGGGCGCCATCAAACCAAACACAGTGTTGCCATGCCGTGAGCGGTACTTCAATATTCCTATACGGTCTATAGTGATTAGGAGCAACGGTGGCCGTATATTCATGGAACAAATTATCAGTCCCATCCACCGCCGGAAAGGTGATCCAAGAGTAAAACACCTCAAAGTGGTAAGCTGGATCTGATTGTACCACAAAAATCAGATCGACACCCGCCTCAGGCACTCCATACACTGTCAAGTGAGCTCGGAGCGCTGCGCGGCTATGTGCCACAATTTGAACAGCCATTTTAGGCTAGAAGTTTTTGACAACCTAATATGTTGCAGCACAATATAGGGTATTATTTAAGAAACCTTTTAACAACTTCAAGCTTGAAAGAACCTATAAAAACGTCAATATAGGAGGTATCACCGTCACACACGCTTCCGGAAGCGCCTGTGAAGGGGGTTGTGGACAAGCACAAGAACTACTCAAGCGTCTCGCAGATAAGCAGCCCACTCGTTGGTTGCGCCATGTTGTAGGGATTCTGCACATACACAGAGCTATGCACAGGATAATAGGACCTCGGAATATAGTGGTGAGCCAACCATACACCTTAGTACCCAACAACCCAATCAGACTAGCTTTAGCGTCTCATTAGCAGCAATGCTACCAATGATTAGACAACCCAGAACACAGTATCTCTCAGGACTCGCAGGAGCAAGAACACCCTTTCATAACTCACTCATACCTGTCCACAACGTGCGTAAGAAGAGACACTGTATAGTTTAAAATGTTTATTTCAACTACCGTGCTCTAAGATACAGTACACATGCCAGTACTATCAGCATAAGGATAATATAAGCAGCATAGTTACTACTCCATAGAATACAAACGGGGAAAGCATTTCATAAAGCAGTGGATATATGGCGAATTGACAATATCACCCTCCCCGTGCTAGTTTATTATAAAAACAGAAGACCTCTAGGCTTTGTCAGGCGAACCCCCATACCTCAATATCTAGATGCAATGTTTACATCATCAGACAAGCACAGCTCTTCTCTCTGGAAAGGTTTGTCTCCAAGTGTCTCTAACAGTGAAAATCACAATATTAAAAGCACACGAATTTCTCCAGGGCAGCTGTACATAGTATTATGTCTAAGTGCGAGGGGCTGGCCAGATCAGGAACAAGGGACGTTGTTTTTCGACCTTGTACATGGTGTGCAGACGTAGCCCAAAAGGGAACAGGAGAAAAGGTGAAAGATAGAAATGCAGACAGTGCTAAAATAGCCAGGCAGAAGCGGGGCTGGAAAAACAACAGCACAGAGTAACGTGCGCAAAAAGGCCTCATGGCAGCCAAGCCTAAGTCAACGTAGCAAGGCAGATCAGGAGGCCACAAACCACACGACAGGTCTTCTGCCAGGGAGCCGACGAGCAGGTAACGGTCTTCTGCCAGAGAGCAGACGGTCTTCTGCAAGGCTGCCGACGAGCAGGTAACGGTCTTCTGCAAGGCTGCCGACGAGCAGGTAACAGTCTTCTGCAAGGCTGCCGACAAGCAGGCAACGGTCTTCTGCAAGGCTGCCGACGAGCAGGTAACTGTCTTCTGCAAAGCTGCCGACGAGCAGGTAACGGGCTTCTGCAAGGCTGCCGACAGCTGCTAAACAAACAAGGGTAAACTTTTCCTTGTTCACCTCAGTCAGTTCTATGAGCTACGCTTTACAGTTGTCTTTCTGGAGACTGTTACAGGAGGGAAGAGGTCTTCAAGCATAACACAAGTCATCTGATTTGTAGTCATGCAGTGTGTACATATATATCTTTCAATCCTTTGATAATGCAACAAAAAAAAAAAAAAGCAGAGCTACTGATGTTCAAGGGACACCAGAGGAAGGCAACACCTACACAACATCTTGGTATACAGAGGATACTACTTCCACCAACCCAGACTACACTGGTAGCGAGTGACACACCAAAAACACGCAACAGCATGACGACACTTGGTAGTTAGAGAATTTCAAGGCATGTTTGCGAGAACAACAGACTGTGCTCCTAGCAGGACTGGATGCAGACACACTGATGGGAAAAGGTCCAAGATCTCCACCATGCTCCCTCTAGCCGCCCTACTCTAAAACCCACAGACAACAGCTTACATGGTAATACCCAGGATGAGTCACAAGAGCCACAATGCAAGCCCCAATGGTTCACTATACGTGAAAATCTGCAATCGCGACACAGGCCTTGGTCACTGGGCGATCCCAGGCCCAACAGCTAGATTACTGTGATGTCCAAATGTCAGTATAGGAGGCGTAGAGGAGGGCACATCGTACTCATGAGCTGTACAGTGTTCACTGCGGTTCTCTTCTCTCCCTTATTGCACTTGCCTTTGACCTACATATCCCCATGCTCTTTCCAGTTGTCTCCACAGCTCTCCTCAGATTGCTGTCTTCTCCAGGTTACGTGTGCCTCTCTCTCGGCTGCCTTTCTCTGTAGCTCTTCTCTTATAACCTGCTCACACTCCTATCAGGCTCCTGTGCTCTCCCCTCACCTATATGCACCCCACTTCATATCAGCAGATCACCTCTTTGCCATGTGTGGCATGGTTGATCACATCTCATTGCTATCCTCCTAGGTGTTCTCCAGCAACTGGAACTGCACCCATGGATGACATTTAAGGGCCACAGACCCCCTGGCCTCACTGGTGGGAAAGGCAAAGCCAAGAACAGAAGGTAAACAGGACCGTGATGTGCACTGTTTACTTTCTGCATCTCACACTAGACCAGAGGCATTAAACTCTTTATTAAGCAACAAATAACTAATGCAATGTATACTCTCCTAAATAAAATTAAACAAATACTTGTAAAACAAAATGTTGCCCTATTTTTGGGAACACGTGTTCCAATAAAAATAACAGCTCGTCTTTGAATAAGTGATTATAGATGCAAAGGATGAATGCAAGTCAATAACATAGTTCACTTTCAGTATATGAAGTAATACAGGTGGATAAAACCACTATTTTTAATCTTTTTAAGAGACTGAGCAATTTACCAGTACACTTTGTTTGGGGTATACACTAGATCAAACAATAAATCATGACAGTATTATAATTTGGCTTCTCGGTGCAGTTGTGTTTTTCGGTTTCTGCATTCTCCTCTTCCAACACAATAAAAAAAATTAAAAAAATATGCAATCTTCCGATCACGTCAGCACCCTATTTAAAATGTAGGTGGTGTATTAAATGAACACTGATCTAGGTTAGAAACTGATGTTAGTATATAGTTACACGCTTAAGAGCTTCTTGACCTCAGCCATGTTTGTTTCTTTTGTTCCATCGGCATTAAGATCATGTGACATTACTCTATTGGGGGTTTCTGTGTCCAAGATCATACGTCGTCACTGCCTAGGAGGACATTGGGTCAAAGTGTTGGTTGTGTGATGTCACTTCCAATATCCAAGGCATTTTGTTGCATCGACACCCATGAATGAACCTCACCATCCCATCACTACAGTTCTCTGCGCCAGTCTTAACTCCACATCTCGCTCAAGCTGCACTGGTCAACACTAATCCTACAAGCTCCTTGTGTAACCATTAAGGGCACAGGAGATTGAAGGCAACAAAAAGGCAACTTTGTATTAATAAAAAAAAAATGCACTTGTTACCTTAATTTGGGCATGTGAATCGGGTCAGGCTTAATGTAACAAGTTGTTTGATACCTTGGAGCATCAACTCTGGTTGCACTGTTGAGGGGTCAGTGTTTAACCCCATACTTGACAATAGGGAGACCAAGTCCTTCCACAGTTCAAACAGTTTTGTGTTTATACCGCCAAAATATGTAAAATACATGTTCTGCCCAAGAAATATGATGCACCCTCACTTAGGGCTCGGTAGACTGCTATAGCGGTGACTTAAACATTACAGAGGGTGGGTTGGCTTTGCCATTGGTTTAAATGACAAAGCCAGGCTAGTAGTTTAAAACTGCTCTTCCAGTCAGCAACGCTGGACTGGGAGACTCATTGCATGTGTTACACCCAAGGTGGCACAACCAGTGCTGCAAACCCTGGAGTGACTCTCTAACTTACATGCCCTGGGTACCCTAGGTACCATATTCTAGCAACTCGCGGGCAAGTTCGCCTATGCCCATTGGGCATAGCCAGGGTCACTGGAATTATGCAGCAGGGTTGAGTAAATTAAGCTGCAACAAAAAGGCAAATTAAGCAGCGTAATGAGGCAAATTTTGCGATAGCATTATTTTGTAATTTTTATAATTAAAACTTAGGGCATTGGCTGCACCCCATTGGTACCAGTTTAACACCAAAATATAGCAATAAGCAACCGAAAGATGACCAGTCAACCTTTGCAAAGGGCCTTCCAATTCACAGCAACATGTCACTGCATTTTGAGTAACTTTTGAACCGATTGAGATAAAATGCTTCTTTCTGGTAAAAAAACTGCAGATTATGTGGCAAATCGATAATCATGCACTTCGGCATACATAGGAAATGTAACACACTTTGGGGTCAGGGAATTGCCACTAGGGTCTGGTGAACAGGCCTCAGTGCACTCAGCCAAAAAACAGCAGCACCAGTTCAAAAACTTGGGGGTGACCATACAAAAAGGCATACACTTACACAGGCCATATTACACTAAATACCATACGACAGGCCACACCACAGTATACAATGGCATACCACACCATACAACTCCCGCAACTCTAAGGAACTCTTCAGCATCATACAAGAATTCACCAAACTCCCAGCGAAACCTCCCAGGATCTCTGCAACAAACTCGGCTCCTACTTCCATCACAAGATAAGGACTCTACAACAGCTTCGATGAACAAAACCAAGGCACCGACACTACACCTACCACCGGCAAGGCCACCAAGCCTACCATCACCGCCTGGACCCGTCACCACAGAAGACACCGCAAAGACCATGAAGAGCATACACTCAGGAGCCCCCCCCCCACAAACCCCTGCCCGCCACACATCTTCCACAGAGATGCCTCCGCCATAGCACCCGAACTACGGCGTACAATCAACTGCACCCTCAAAACAGGCATGTTCCCCAATGACTGGAAACGCGCAGAAGTCAATCCCCTCCTCAAGAAGCCCTCTGCAGACGCGACAGACCTCAAGAACTACAGACCCATCTCTCTCCTCCCCTTCGCAGCCAGTCACCGAGAAGACCGTCAACAACCAGCTCACGAACTTCATAGAATCCAACTCGATCCTCAACACTTCGCAATCCGGATCCCGCAGCAACCACAGCACCGAGACCGCCCTCCTAGCGGCCACGGACAACATCCGCACTCTGCAAGGCCACACAGCAGCCCTCATTCTACTAGACCTCTCAGCGGCCTTCAACAGTCTCCCACCGCACACTAGCCGCCAGACTCCTCCACAACGCCGCCATACAGGGAACTGCCCTAGACTGGATCCGCTCCTTCCTCATCGGCCGAACTCAAAGAATCAGACTCCCGCCCTTCCTCTCCAAAACCCAGAGATCAGCTGAGTACCCCAAGGATTCTCACTCAGCCCCACGCTCTTCAACATTGCCCCCCCCCTCGCTACCATCACCAGAAAACACAGACTCAGCATAGTATCCTACACCGACGATACCCAGCTCATCCTCTCCCTCACCAAGGAACCCGACATCACCAGACAGTTTCCAGGAAGCAATAAAGGACATCGCATCCTGGATGAGCAGCAGCTGCCTGAAGCTCAACTTGGAGAAAACGGAAGTCCTCGTCCTCGGATCCACCCCCTCTGAGTGGGACAACAACTGGTGGCCCACCACCCTCTGCCACCCTCCCACACCTTCGGCATCATACTCGACTCCTCCCTCACCGTGAACCGACAGAACACCGTATCTTCCACGTGCTTCAATACCCTCTGCATGACCTTCAAATGGATCCCCCCGAATCCAGAAAGTCTTTCATAACCAGCAGACTGGACTACGGGAACACCTACACCGGAATCAACAAATCTCTACTCCTAAAAGTTCAGACCATCCAGAACGCCGCAGCCAGACTCGCCCTCGTCATCCCACGATAAGACCACATCACCCAGCACCTATGAGACCTCCACTGGCTCCCCGTCAAAAAGAGTGACTTTCAAGCTGCTCACTCACGCCTACAAATCCCTCCACAACACCGGACCCCAATACCTCAACAAACGAATCTCCTTCTAAGCACCCAAGAGAAACCTCCACTCTGCCAACCTTGCTCTGGTTGAAATCCCTCACATCTGCAGAGCCAGAACGGGAGGAAGAGCCTTCTACATCGTGGCCAAGACCTGGAACAAACCCCCCCCCCCCCCACCCTCAGCATCAGACGAAACCCCACACTGCAATCATTCAGGAAGATCCTCAAGACCTGGCTCTTCGGATAAGACAGAGCTGCTCGAAACCGTCCCTCACCCCAGCGCCTTGAGACCCTCACAGGTGAGTAGTGCACTTCACAAATCTCCGATTGATTGATACCGTACCATACAATGAGGCCATACCATTCTATACAATGACAGACCATAGCATACCATACAATGACTAGCCAGAACATACCATACTATAAAACAAAAAAACTGACAAAAATCAACAGATCTTGCATGAGACCTACTGGCTTTGCCAATGCTTTTTCAAGACTGTGGCTATCCTCAAACACACTTGTTCGCAGACGAAAAAAAAGTTATGACAAGATGGTTTCCAGATTTTACCAACCAGGGTTGAAGAGGAATGCCCTTTTGATAAATTGGTCAAAGATTATACACATTACCCCTAATACCCTTCATTCCTTCACCTATCCAAACATCAACAAGACATTGCTGTGCTGACAGGATCTCCTGTACATGTTCAAGGGCCTGGTCTTGCACCCCAGTCTTCCAACATTGAACTTCGCAGCCTAGCTCCTGAATTCTTGCAATATGGACATCAAAGTCCACCACAACACAGTAGGGACATTCTATGGGAAGCCAAACGACCTTCCACTAAAAAATCAACTGACAAAGTGTTCGAGGTTTTGCATCTGGTGATACAAAAGGAATATGGTTATTTCACCTGTGCAGAAAGTGTGGTAATTCCTTACTTCACTGAAGATCTGGTCTTCAATTTTCCTTGATTAAAGTACACCTTGCAGCTATAACCGCCTGCAGGAAATCTTCACACACCTTCTTTAGAATGTGTGTGGTAGAGGATTTCTTAGATGGTATTAAGAGTGTATTCCCTGCTTTTAAGACTTCTTCACCACATTGGGAATTTAACAGTGACAATCTAATTTAATGCCCGAACCCATTAACAAAGCTTCCTTACAACACCTTTCTTGGAAAGCTGCCTTCTTAGTTGGTATATTTTCACACAGATAGTCAAATCAAATTTAAGCCTTATGAGCTACTGAACCACACACGCTATTCCATAGTAAGAGTGATAATGACAACCAACCCAAGTTTCCTCCACAAGGTGGTTTCAGGCTTTCACATTAACCAATCTCCTTGCCTACATTCTTTCTACACCCATCAACTCTTGCTGAAAGGTCTCTACGTTAACTAGATGTAACAAGTTTTAAAATTGTATTTAGACAAAAGATCAAACAATCTGATAATCTTTCATAAATTACGGTACAGTAAGGACAGGTTTACTTTTAAACAAAACAGTCCATTTCATACTTCACTAGACAGTGTCTCAACTCCAGAGCAGATACTCAAGTATGGCACGCTTTTCTGAGGAATCTTTTCAGTGATTATTAGAGCTTTTCCATTTCTTGTACGCTTTGTGAGATTGGCTTGCTATTCTATTAAATGCTTAGGATTATTGTCGATGTTCCTCCAGGAGAGAGGTAAAAGATATCTGCAATCCTAGTACTCTTCCAAGCCAATCCTCTTCATAGTCATAAGCAACCTTCCTGCCTCAATGGACAAGAAATATTACAGTATTTGCCATAAAAGGCTTCACAGTTGACAGGTGTGGTCATTTTTATGGTAGTGCCAGTTCTGTTCTGCAGCCCATTAGCAAGCACTGTCTCACATTCCCTTTGAAGCGATTGTAGATGAATTATAAAAAAATATATAATAAAAACAAATATATTAGCTTAAAATACTGCAACACTTGAAAACGAGTTTAATACAACTGAAGCCTAGATATATTACCTTACTTAAACATACCTTCCATGTTCTTATGCATCTTTATAATACTTTACTCCTAATTCAGCGTCTCCAGTGCACTACCCTACCTCAACTAACTGATCCCAAACCTCTATATACTACCCTCTCCAATGCACTACCCTATTTCTCACACGATACCTCTCAGTATATTCTCTACCTCTACTCTATGATCCTCAAAATAACCTTGTAGACTCTTCCCTACGATCCCCAAAATAACCTTTTTACACTCTTCCCTCCTCTGCTCCTCCCTGCATCATCTCAAACCACTTTTACTATTCAGATCTCCCAAACAAGCCTTTCTAAACTCTTCCCTCTGACCCCTCCACCCCACTCATTCCAAACCTGCTCCTGTGATCTCCACATAAACACTTTATAGACCTTTCCCTCCACTATCCTTTTCAACCCAAATGACAGACTTGCATGTCCACCACTCAAATTAATTTCATATTTCCTGTTTTTCCTGTTTGGGTTCCAGAGTAGCGTGCTACTCGGCGAAAAGCGCTTTGACACCTCATCAGGGGTAGTAGGGGCTATATAAATGGAATTACAATTACTTTGCTTAAAAAATAGGTTTGTGAAAGACTTTCCATTTGGCACGTTTTTTAATCAGTGGCTAATTTTTATAGAATTATCTTTTTTAAAACTAACATTAAGATTTGGTAAATTTTAGCCTTTTTGTAGGCTACAAATATTTGCAATGAACTATAGTACAAAGTTATGTATACATGTACATATGTCTTTAAAAGTGCTCTAAGATTCCTGTGTATGGGCAGGACTATTCAGTGTTTAGGACTATGGGGATTCCCCTGGAAGAGAACTAGGATTACAGAGGAGTCATTTTTCCTTCCTCAACCCTTCCTTCATTCTGGTAGTTGTCATGGCAGAGAGGACTCCCACGTACGTCATTATGCACCATTTAGAGGCAATATATTGTATTTTGTCTGATTTCAGTGTTAAGATACCTGTGGGTTTTAAGTGCTGCAGTCCTTAAAATTTTTGTTTGGCTAAAATCGCAATGTACAACAAGCACTCAAGTCCAAGGATGGCACAAACTTTGCAGGTCTTCAAAGGTTTGTGTTTAAACTGCAAACTGTTCGTCATACTTTGTTTAACAAGAGATCAGGGGGCCTCGCTGTTTTCAAGTATTACCCTCGACCCACTGCAGAGTTTAACAAGGCTGCTTAGGTTTGTGTGTTGGACGAGCAGTTTGCTAGTGGTTGGGTGATTTTAATTGATATGTAAAGGGTGTTTTGATTTGTTTATTTACCACTCGGTGCATGCCTGCCTGCGACTCCCTAAGAGAAAGAGATGTAAAGTAATAGTCTTAATAAGTCAACACTACCTTTGTACTTCTGAGGTCAATAAAGTGATTAACTAGCTAGCTGAGTAAAATACATATCATTTATGTTAACCAATAGGCAAGATGATCCGGTTCTTTTCCACATACCACACACTCAATTATGCCCAACATTCAAAATAGGCTATTTATTAAATCCACCCCATAGGAAAAAAAAATTGCACCAGAAATGTGTAGCCCTTCCCACTGAATGTCCCGCTTGAAAGTGGGCCTTCTGCAGGTTTGTTTAAAAAAAAAAAAAAAAAAAAAAACTTCTGCATTCGCACGCCGGTTCTTCAGTACAGCATCAGGGGGAGCCACATATTAGGGTACAAGGTCAGCTCTGATCCTGGCAGCAGTCCCTTCCACCTTGCGTCAACCTCACTGGTTTAAATATTTCTGCCACCTCAGAGCAGAGTCACTTACCAATCCTCCTCCAGGCTGCCTAAACCCCCTTATACTACCCCAAACATGCCATGCCAGAAGGATGTCTGGTTCATCTCACATCTTGCATGCAGTTAGCATCAATCTTCATTTAGCATCTCAATCAGATACCACGTTACCCCAATGCTTCCAAAAAAGCCACACATTTCCTTTATACTGCAAGTACACCCACCACAGACAATCCACATTCTCAGCCAGCCTGCTCCTGCTGGGGAACAGCTGGCTTCCCCAGGTTAACGCACTGGCAAGCCGGGTTCAGTGGGTGGCACTCAATGGCCACAGTATGGAACACCAGCCCAGACCTACTCTTACCTGGTTAGGCCAGTAGATGATGCTGGAAACCCACAAACTACCCAAGTTGATCATGTCACTTTAGGCATGATCTGCACCAGAATCTAAACCAATTTTCAAATAAAAAACGCCTATCTGCTGGAAGTTCTCATGCTGAGTGACTAATGCACAATAAGATGGGTTCATTAAAAAAAAAAAAAAAAACTTTACAAGAGACCAGTGCTATAAAATAAAAACCAATACAAGAATATGGAATTTTAGCACGATTTATTGTGATCAGCAATTCAGATCCTTGAAGGATACAGCATCTGCACAAAAACAAAAAAAGGCAGGTTAGAACACAATTATAAACTATTGAAATACAAATATACTAAATAGTCAAAACATTATGAAAGCGAGGGCTCCAGGAAAGTCTGTTTTACTAGATTTGGGACTAACATGTGAAGAACAACATTCAACAAACCTGATAAAAATTAATGGTAACGATAAAACTGTTCCGCTGATCTCAAAGTACCAACTGGATAAACTAAATAGTATACCAACATCTCAGAAAACAGATTGTAGCACATCTGCAGCAGAGGGACAGCAAAGGTTCAGATCCCAGTGCGCATTTACCTAGATTCCTGCACAAAAATCGCAGTCCTAATGAGACCCCCACCATCCTTCAGTAGTCCCAATATCTGCAAGGATCATTATCATTATACAGGACACAAAGGGCAAACAAATGGACTGTGCAGGAGTCGCTCTTCTCACTACACTACATCAGTATTACGTAAGGTCCTCTAGGTAGCTGCGATTAGACACTTTAAAAATAAGCACCAACTCAAACACAATTACTTATTCTCTCATTTCTTTGCACTTAACAGTTGGGAGGTCTACTGCTCATTGATAGTAAGTAAAGCAACAGGGCAAAAGAAATAGGGCAACATTGTTTGATTTATGAAAAGTGCTGCAGTCAATTTTGTTTTTAAATCCTAATCATTTGCAAACTCAAAAGGGGTGCTCTTGAAGTCTGAATTAATCCTATAACAGGCTCACTGTGTTATCACTAAATGTTTTCAAATTTTTAGGTCTTGCCCTATAAAGAAGTGCAAGCTGTCTGGTGTCAAAACACCTATGGTGGGCTTCATGAAGTTCCATTGGGCTTACAGCCGATTCACTGCTTGCCACTGATAGGCTTTTTGTCACTCATTTGCCTGCTTATTCAATTGTCTTCCCTGTCCCATTTTGTGTTTGTCCCTCCCATAGAGCATATCCTCCTTATCCTTTTAATTGGCTGGCTCGCATTTTTAACCTGCTCACCATTTTTTGGGGATAATCACTTTAAATTTTTTGGCTAAGCGCTCCATGATAGTGCATGTCTTTTTTTTAAAAAAAAATCTCGCTTGTGTACTTTTCCTCCTTTCAAATCCTTGCAACCCCTCCATGAGCACTTTTTATCCACTTTGTGCTTTCTGTCTCAAACCCATACCCCACCACATGCATTCTGCTGCTCCCGCCTCCCCCCTTAGAATGTCCATTGCTTCCTTCTCCTTGACATGTAATTCTTCCAGCTGCCCTTTTGCTTTTCTCCTACTTAGTTGCTACCTCACTCACCGCAGTTATTACAAGTTTTTTTTTTAAATGGGGAGGACACAGCTGCCGCCTGCGGTTAGGCTGCTATTCTTTTATTAAAGTGCTTTGCACAAGTGACAATGGACTAATTTACTACTGCAAGTGGCGTCCGCCATCTTCGATGGCGAAATACAAAACATTTAAAGTCATTTACTCCCTGGCTGTCGGATGTGTGAAAAGCACCTTCATGCCTGCTTAAATATTTTTGTGTCTCACCCATACAGCGCAAGCGCTCTTCTGCGAGACGTATTGTTTACAATTAAATGGGCTTACAACCCACCCATGGCATTCCATTAATTGTTTTCGTTGTCATTCATTTGCAATCTTTCTATTGCTCATCTTCCATAGGCTTACTTTCCTTTTTTGTTAGCTCCTCCAGGTAGAATGGACCAAGTACAGGTGTTCTGCCTCATCTTTTTGCATTGTATTTTTTATTTTACGTCTATTTCGGTATTATCCCTGGATGTGCAGTGTATTTTCCTACCTTTTACACAGGCACAGGGCTTATTTATGTTGCGTTCAACCTACCTGCCATCTATTGACCATTTAGATACTTACACCTACAACTGTACTACGCCACTAACTTCTAGCTATGCTGAACAGCATTTATGCTGCTGCACAACATGGCTAAAAACATTGGCAAAGCCAATAGCTCACAGGTTCAAGACCTACTGGCTTTGCCAATGCTATCTTTATTTACTGCTCCAGGTGGCGTTCATCTTGGAACAGTAATAAAAAAAATTGAAAAAATCATTTGAAAATGGCAGCTACATGATGTCATATGCACATGCAAGGCTGATGACATATGTAGGAGTCATCACGTTAGACCGCCATAGCATTATGGCGCATTCAACAAAGGCTGTACTGTTGGATGCGGTATAAAAGGACATCGCAGCAGTTTTGGGTGGGCAAAAAGAGATGGAAGTTGGATATGATGAAGAGTATTACTCAACATATACATTTGTCATTTGTACAGAATTACAGTGACAGCTTACTGTCTATAGTACCAGGCAGATCGGTAAAGATTAAGTACTCCTTGGGAGTAGTTTTATCCAATGTGAGCAGACTGAGAATTTTAGTCTTAGTGTGGTGGTTCCAGTAACAGAAAGGAACAAAACTTACATACAGCACATTGAGGTTTGGTTTAGTTAGGTTTATGTTGGCTGAGCACATGTTGCCAGGTTGGTAGGCTCCGATTACAGAAAGGTAGATTTGGAGGAGCCTGTTTTGGCTTTGAAGACTGATTCAGTGGCCTGTAGAGATCAGTTTTTAGCTGAGAAGGGTACTGTGCTGCAAGGCTGGTGTGTATTGCGAGAGCTTCAGTTAGCGAAATTTAGAACTTTGTCTTGAATATAGGGGTGAGGGGGTGGACCTACTAGCGGAGTTAAGTTTGATAAGGAGAACTGGGGAGGGGATGGTCTTAGCGGTCTGGAAGGATATAGCAGAGTAAATGTACTAGGGCATCGAAATGTTGCTGCATTGTTATGAATGTTTTCATGTTGGTTGAAAGGATAAAATTTACAGCTACGTTTCTGGAGGAGGATGCCATGGTGCTTGGGTGGGAGAAGAATGGATTATAGGGAAGTCGAGTGACTCACACGCTAAAGCAGTGGTAAAAGAAAGGACTTAGTTTTCGATTCATGTAATATCAAATATTGAACCGCCATGCAGTAAGAGGTGCCCGTGAAGCATTTGGAATGAGGAGTAAAAAGGGGAAACTATAGAAAGATTTGGGTGTCATCTGTGTAGAGAGGATAAAAGCTGAACAAGTACTTCCTAATTTTGAGCAGTGGAAGGCAACAAGTCAGCCAATCAAAAGAACGGCAAAGAGGCGATTCTAAATGAGAAGGGCAAACACATGGAGGAAGGTAAACCACTGAATAATAGGCATGCAAGAGTAACAAAACCAACCAATGGTAGCACTGGGCGGGCTGTAAGCCCACTAAGTTTTGCATACAGTCCACAATAGGCTTTCGTCCACAGACACCTAAAAGCTGTCTAGTAGGCAAGACATGAAAAAGAAAACCTTGGCTAAAAGCCCTGGCAAAGCCAATAGGTCTTGCCAATTTGACCCTGTGCCAGTGCTATTTGGGAGTGGGGTGCACATGAAGGAAGAGCGCAACACAGAGCGCTGGGTGTCTACAACACAATGGAGAGTTTAGCATATACCACAAGGGCATTTTAGGGGTAGAAGCACACAAAAGGGAGAACACTGAGCACCAGAAGCAACGAGATACGAGCACAGGTTTATTTTGAAAGGGAGAAGAGCACGACAGAGCAACCAGGAGTACTCACGCTTGTAGGGGGAAAGTAAACAAGAGTGTAGCACACATGGTTGGGAATCATACGGGGATAGCAACACAGGGCGTTTTCAGTAGGGGACAAGTACACTAGAGATAGAACATGGGAGAGTTGCAGGGGGAAGCACACGAGTAAGAGCAACACTTATCTTCGGGAAAGTACACAAGGGAGAGTAACGGAGGGTGTTTTTCAGAAGAGAAGCCCACAAAGTAGACGAACACAGAGCAGTGATGTTTTCTGGGGAAGGAACACAGCAAGGCGAAACCACACGAGAGGTCAACACTGAGCAGGGGCAAGCACACAGGGGAGAGCAACATGGCATGATGGTGGTAGGTGGTTTTGGGAGAGAAGCACATGACAGAAGAACATGGGCCACAGAGCTTGCAGGGAGAAGCACAGAGGTAGCGCACAACACAGAGTGGGGGCTGGGAGAGGATAGCACAAAAGGGAGAAAACTGGAACACACATGCACTCTCTTGGAGTGCTTAACCAAAAAGAATATGTTACATATCAGTGAGCAGGGAAAGAAAAGTCTGTCAAGCAAAATGATGGGTAAGAATCTATGCTCCAGGGAGGGCCAAAACACAAGCTGGGACAAGTAAACCTACTGAATAAGAAACAAAGCATGAAAGAGTAAAAATAAAGGCAACCAATGGTAAGCCCACTGACAGTTTCAGTTAAGCCCATAGTGGGTCTTTCGCAACCTTTTAGCTTACACTATGCAAGAGCCAAGACCTAAAAATGATTGCCTCCAACAGATTGCCGGAGCAGTCCCTGGCCCTAAATAGAACTACTTTTTGGATGGCTCCTTGTGAAAGAGCAGAATACAATCATGCACATTGAAGTTAACCAATGGCTGAAATGGGCAGACCCATTGCCTTAAACTGTGTGCTGTAACTGGCAGAAGAAAAGTGAAGGACACAATAAAAGACCACAGGATGAAGAGGGCAGTCTGAAAGCCCCGAAAATATATTATATATATATATATATATATATATATATATATATACACATACACACACACACACTTTAGGAAAATCAAAAAGGTCCTGGCCAACGCCGGACCTAAAATGTGGGTGCCAAAATGTAAGCAATAGAAGGATTCAAGTCATCCCCCAATCAAAGAAGTCGTAAAGAAACTATGCTCGAGTGATGTGAAACATAAGAGGAAGGAAAGCCATTGAACAAGAAGCAAACAAATGAGACTGATGAGAAGTCCAATGAATGGAGCCCAATAGGCTGACCCAAAACCCCCTGCAAGTATTATTGGTATAGTTCACCTATAGACCAAGGACGGGAGAGGGCTGATTCCAGTCTGTCACACTTCCACATCAATGCTCATTCACAAAAATAGTGTGGGGCACCGATTGTCCTGCCGGCAAGATGGTAGAATACATCCCTGGACCACTGACTATTGCAGGTCCAAAAAGTATTTTTTAGGATGCAATGACCCTTACCCACTAAGGTGGCACGCTTCTTCACTGGGTCATGCTCCATTTTGGGTGGGTTGTGCGATACACAACAGGCCCCGAACTGAGCCTTTTTTTTTTTTTTTTAAAGATCTTTATGATCCAGAAACACCAGATTTTTTTTATTTTTAACGATTGGACACTATTTGATAGCAATGTAAAATTACACGTGGTAAGGATATTCATTATTCTTTAATTATTTTCTTGTCCCTTTGCCACAGTAAGATTAAACTAAAGGTGAGACTGGATAGAAGCTAATCATACGATAAGTCAATCATAAATTAGCAGTGGTAGACATGTTTCTGGCCCTTCCGTCTCTATGGGTTTACCGCATTCAGGTCTGTTTTATAAACCCCCGTCTATTTATCGGACCTCTGAACTACTGTGTCTAAAACACATGGCTGCGGGACCTATTATTAACAATATTCACATGATTATGATAAGGGTCACACTGACCCGTTTATTGCTTTGACCCGAAAAACATCGAGACCAATACATTCATTGTATGTCTCAGGTCTGCATGCTTGAGACTAATTGGGGATTTACCATCACCCATAAACATGTTGGCACTAGACGGCACAGCACACATGATAGACACAAAAGCACAAAATGCAAAAATCATCTTCCATGCTCATACGCTTAGGTTCTGCAATAATTGGCGGCCCAGTGCTATAACCTACCCCCTTGCGGCCACAACAATTGGAATGTTGCACTATTTTAGTGAATTGGATTATCCCCAACAAGACTTCAACAATAGACAGCTAAAACATGACTGTAGGGGAGACCTAAAAAGGAAAATGTTCAGTGGCTATAGAGTCCTGACTCAGTGAAAAGCCTGGATGCACATCATACAACACAAAAAACAAATTTGAGGTGCAGCAGGAATAGAAATCAAAAGTCAAATGATCAAAAAAACTTTGATATTCTGTATGTGCACATTGAACGCTTCGGGTCTGCGACGCTGGTTACTTATTAAGGTACCCCGTGGACGCATGATTTATAATGAGGCACTTTTCCTCATGTTGATTATATGTGAAGTAATGGAGTGAGGCATGTTCCGCTTTTGACCTTATGGATGCTGTGCTGGATTTTATCTTTTATTATAAGATCACAAAGAATTGTTGCTACGCCCTGATGAAGTTCCCATGTACGGGAACGAAACGCGTTGGTTGAGTTATCCTATTCTCACTGAGGAATTATTTGAAGAATATCAATTACGTTTTTTTTTTATACTGCCCTACGATCATTTGACTTTTATTCCTACTGCACCTCAAATTTGTTTTTTGGATTGAGGATCTGTACTACGGGGGCATCACACAACGGCAGATGCCAGAGGGTGCGGAGACAACATTACAAACTTTGAAACTGGCGTGAGGTGCAGATTGAACAGTTCGTCGTTGGATTAAGCTTGGTTATCATACAACACAATATTCATTGATTGTATTCCAAGAGAGTACTGGTTGTATGACGACACACCCTCTGGCCAACCAAATTGTATTCAATATTACATCGGCATTCCTGTATGGACTACTTAAGCAGCACATACATGAGCCTCGCCAAGAATGTTAGACATAACAGAAAGCAGCATGTCACATTAGATCTCAAAAGGACATCACTTAACATACTATGTCTGAAGTGTCATCAAGGCCCTACAAGCCAAGTGAACCGACACCACTAGAGCCCAAACAAACTAGATTTCACAACACTCATTCAGCAGAAAACCAGAATTTGAGGGTCTCATAGGATCCAAGTCAACAAAATAATTAATTCACCTCAGCCTGGCACACAAGCCCTTGAGAGACAATAAAAAGAGGATGCTGTTGTGGTTTGAACACATACAAAAACAAGAGTGAAATACACTCACCACTCTGATCCGGTGCCCCATGGCCTTGGCGGGAAGGTTGCTGCGGAACTTGGCACGGACCATGCCGCTGTTACCATGGGCGCGAGTTACCTTCCCCCAGATCACACGAGTTTTGTTGGGTTTGCCACCAGGAGTTACGGTGTTGCTGAAAAAGTAACGTACAAAAAATTAGACCTAGTTTCATCCAAGTACCAAGACATGGGTAATAAACCAAAAAGCTCCAAAAGGTTGATTCTCGGCTGATAAAACACTATGGATATAAAGCAACATAATAGCATAACCAGATAATACAAGTCTCTTTAACCGACAAGGGTAATGGAGATCCCAAAAAAGAAAACACTCTACTGCAACATGTATACTTCAGTCTGACGATGGGAGGTTTGAAGTGCCCATTTCTTTATTCCGATATTACTTACTATAGGACGGACTCTTGTGCTGTTTTTTTTCTCTTCAATGGGTGAGCCTGTGGGGTATTAACCTCTTTAACTGATGCCAATTTCTTACACCTGTGTCAAACCCTTACAAATAGCACTTGATTAAAGCTGTACCATTGCAACTACAATACATACGCAATCAACTGCGAGGATCTGGGTGTAATAAGATATGGCTATGGGGCCTTATCGTGGAGCACACTTGCAGATACTATCTTGGGTCCAGTCAGTATCATTTGCTCAACCCAGAGTAGCTGTGGCTGCGTTAAGGCTTGACAAAGGAACTTGGTGTGAAACATTTAACAGCATCAAACAAAATAAAAATCACACCAATAAAGACATCAACAATTTATAAAAATAAAGCGTATAATGAATTTTTGGAGACCTTGATTACTAAAATCTACTGGAGGGTTCCGGAGATAGATTTTAGAACGTAATCAATTTTAAAAATGCAACTGCAAACAAGCTTTAGTCAAGAAAAAGTTTGTAAACTTTTCAAAACTTCGGAAAAGTTAGTGCTGGTACTAAGGCCCAAGCTGAGCAACCAAATTCAACAGGGACGAGGTCTAGGGGGCCAATATGGATGTTTTGGAATGTTACCTGGCCACCAGTGTTTTAGAGCAAGTTTCAAACTCTACAGCACCACTGCCATATAAGTCAATGGAGTGTTCCTGATGCTGAGGGATGCAGGTAAAGATGATTCAGTTGTGGTGTGGTCGAGGGGGGCGATTGCTCAGAACAAGGGTATCGTGGGGCAACTTTGGCCACAGAGGTCGGGGTCCCTAGAAGTTCTCTACGTTGCAGTAGTCGGGCAGCCAATGCTGCACAACTGGTCTTGCAGTCCCACAGTTAGATGCAGATTCTTGGGTGGGGAATGGTGTCCTGTAAGTGCAACGAATTCAGACTTTGATAGCACTCCCAGGACCAGCAGAAGCGGGTGCAAGATTTGGCTGTCTCTGTATCGTGGCCGGCGGCTGGTAGCGGAAAAACTTCTGTGGTGGCTACTGACTTGCCAGTTTGGGCTCCCTGAGCTCTTGTCCTGGAGCTGGTTTCAGGAGATCAGCAGACTGATTCTCCGAGTCACTGCTGTTGGTGAAGGCAGGAAATCGACTTTTCCTCGTGTGAGGAGCCTTAGGCACAGTCCAGTCTCACTAGTCCAAAGGTGCAGCAGGTGTAGTCTTAATGACTGTGCAGCCTCTCTTTGTACAGGTAAAAGGCAACCCTCCTTTGGTCCTCTCCTCCAGTGTGAACTGAGGGGCAGGGTGCCAGGGGTGCCCTACTTATCCCAGTAAAGTGCTGCGAGGGGAACCACGCGGTCACTAGCCAATGGGCTACTCGGTCCCCTCCTCTCTAGTGACGAAGTTCCTGTGATGTGTGGCATCTGGCTATCCCAGAGTGTCCCATTTTCAGGATGGCACGACCCTTCTTCAGTCATCAGGAACCGGGTAGCATCACTAATGGTGTGGCCACCAGTGGGCTATGCGCCCAAGGGAAACCCAGTTTGGACACAGACTTCCCTTCCTTGGCTCACTCTCCTAATTGTCGCCAGGAACCCTGCTCAGGGGTGTTGTCACAAGTGGCCCTTCAAAGGCGGCTTCACCTTTGAGGCCTGCCTTTTGGGCTAACACACTGAGTGATCATCCTGGGAGAGGTGACACCTTGCTCTGCGGCAATTGCCTTTGCTCCCGGCCTGGGAGTCATTCAAACATCTCTACAGGCGGTCAGAAACCAGTCTGTGTGTCAGTGCCTTTGAGAGGCCACTGGACTAGATGGAGTGCAGAGTGGAACCTTTTTAAAAGTTGGTTAACTATAATAGTGAATTTGAATCTGGACTGGGCATCAGGCCAGATTTAATGTCACAATTAATTTGATACTTTGCTTGACCTTGTTGGGTAGACCAATTTAGAAGTTAGCCGGGCTGGAGTGCCAGTTGGTAACCCTGTGTTAGCCAGTGGGGCTACTAACATTTCCATAGCAAAAAGACAACTTAGAAGTGTTGCTACCAAGCAATATCGAAGATCATAAGTCTCACTTAATATACAGCTCCCTGCCATAGGGCTCCATAGGCATTCCTTAGAGGAGACTTAAATATATCCTTAAGTGAAGTGGTGGCTTTGCCGTTGGGTGTATTGGAAAAGTTAAACTAGCAGTGTAAAACACTGCCCAGTCAGTCTGCAGTAGCAGACTGGGGTCCATTTTGTCTCCGTCACATGCAGGGTGGCACAAACAGAGCTGCAGCCCTGTGTGAACTCTGCCTTACATGCCCTTGGTACCTTACACTAGGGACTTATAAGTAAACCAGTACTTGTCAATTGGGTGTATCCAATTTAACAGTTTTTGTATAGGGTTGGAACACTGGCACGGAGGTCTGGTTAGCAGGCCTCAGTGCACTCAAGAGTCCAAAAACCAGCAGCATCAGCCAAATATGTGTGGGTGAACACGCAAAAAGAGCCATTTCCTTACATGAACAACCTGTGCCCTGCTTGACAACTAAAGAAATTCTATCAAATAAGATGCTGCTAACTAGATACCTGAATAAGTCCCGATACAAAAAGTTGCAAGACAGACAGGGCTGACCAGGGTACAACCAATCTACTTATTCATGCCCAGGAGTAAGTACGTAAACAATGCCACTTCACATAAGAACCATGAAGAGTATCTTCTTCATATTTGAGTCACAAATGATTCCATTTTACGTCCCATCAATAGGAGGATTAAGTGATAGCAGACAGGTCAACCACTAGCTCATTTTCTCTGTACTTAATCTACAGAAGAATATGCTCCCAAAAATTAAGACATGGGTATGGAACCAACTTTACAACCCACCACTGGAGAGGTTTAATAAAAAAAATGCACATTAGTATCATTTGTATTTTCTCACAGCCAATCAATTCACACTCAGAATTAAATTGCATCCTCTCTCAAAACCAATGTACAGACAAACACAGCTATATGCACAGCATGTTTGTTAACTCCACCTAGCAGAGGAAGCATTAATCAAGTGCATAAGCAGCCATAAACGAACTAAAATGTGATAAAGCTAGCTAGCACACGGCAAAGCACAACTATAAGCAACACTCACTTCTTGGCTTTGTACACGTATGCGCATCGCTTGCCCAAGTAGAAGTCTGTCTCATCTCGTGCATAAACCCCCTCGATTTTCAGAAGAGCGGTGTGCTCCCTCTGGTTTCGGAGACCACGTTTGTAGCCAGCAAAAATGGCCTTGCTCCACAATCTGAAATGTGAGGCAAATAAGTATTAAGACAACAAAATTAAAACCATTTTTGAGCTGATACCTCATTCATCATCCACACAAGATGCAAAAATGAATCATAGCACCTTGATGCAAAGCTTAAGCTGGAAAACTAGATGAATGATGAGCATTGAGATGAGATCCAACGAATGTCAGAGCCATATTAGTAAAAGAATCCCACTGCTGCAATCGGTTGCACACTTTCATCCAATACACACAGCAACAGCCTTTTTATCTTTCGTTCCACGAGTGCCTCGAAGCACTTCGACATGGTTCAAGAGACGAAAAGCAAATGCACAACCACTTTATTTGGATGACAAAGTTGGTGCTGTCCTACCTTCCAGACATTCTGTAACTTTATAGTCCGGCTGTTGACAGCCCTGTAGAAAAAGGAGATAAGAAAAAAAACGCACACATTAGGAGAGAACAAGAGAAGTACAGCTCCTCAGGACACAACACTCAACTACGAGACAAGACAGTTCAAATACTGTAGTAAACAGATTACGAGAACAGGAATACTAATACCTGAGATTTTTAGGATCTGAGCACCTATCTTTAAATCATTCAAATTATGATAAGATGTAATAAGAAAGGCAGTTAATCGAATGCAGAATTCTTAAATGGTCTCTATGTACTGCTGTAACACAGAGTGCAAGAAAAAAGCGATCAAACACAGGAAGAGCACAGCAAAATGCCTACCCTTGAAATGGATCAATGAAATGAGCAACAGCACGCAAACAGGTCATATATACCTATTCACGATTACATGTAAAGCACACCACTCTCCCAAAAGAGGATCTTGAAAAACACTGCTACTGAAACATACACGACATTAAATACAGAACTGGGAACAGCATTACGAATTCCACACGGATCTGCTCTTCTTGATCTACAAGAGGAATACGGCATTCAGCCACTAAAGGACTAGAAGCGGGGAGCCAAAACTGAATCAAACTCTGACCACAAGTCACACCATTGATGCAGCAAGCAGTGCTAGAATGCACTGAGAAATACTTTCATTTTCAGCGTCAAAGATCGTCTAGATTTTGTGGTGTTGTATCAATTTTTGGATGAAGGGACTGCAGGGCTGTGAGACATAAGGTTTTGGAGTAATGTACAATGCTCCAGGTCCGAATGTTCGGATCAGGTGGTTGTCAAGGCCTTGTAGACACCAAGGAACATGGTCATATTTTGATAGCAGATCAGCCATGGGTTCGGAAACTGCATGGATGGAACCCGTTAAGTAAGGACTAATTTAGACAAACAAGAGGTGGGAAGCTATTGTTACATAGGACATGAGGTTAAGTGAAGAAGGGTCTAGTACAGACCATACGTCCGTGTGGCAAGTCAGGGAGGATGAAGTCACAACAGTGGGTGTGTTGTCAATGATGCAGACAGACATGGTAAAGTTGAAAGTGTCAGTCAGGACAGTGGTGAGAAAGAACAGTTAGTAACAGAGGCATTGTAAAATGGGGGTGGTGGGGGGGTCGAGGGTGTCAGGAGGCTGCAGGTGGTTTTGTTAAGACAGAAATGGTAGATGATAAATACTCCTTGGATGAAGGTATAAAAGATGTAGATTCACGGTCTGAAACCGTAAAACTGGTTTAGGATGTTTCTCCTTTCAAGTATAATTCTCGGACAGGTCCCCAAACACAACATTTGTGCTTCGGTAGAGGTACAGAGACTCTCTCCCCCCCCACCCAAAAAATATGTTAAGTGAGTCCAGCCTTCTCTCTCCAGATACAAAAATGCGAACAATACACTTCTACTGCCTGGGAGCAAAGTCCAGACCCCCAGTAAGTGGATGCCACCATCCTTACTACTATAGAGCTTCCTCACACACCATGCATGTACCACAAAGTCTACACACACCAGCACACTTACGCACTGTAGTTGTTAGAGCGAAGGAATGAGCAAGCACATAGAAGCGGAACTTTACACATATGGGTTAGTGTGCCGCTGTTCCAGTGACTTGGATAAAAAGGTCTGGTCATTCTAATAATTCTTAATACCCAGTATACTGCCACAGCTCTGTGTACTAAACCTACAACTGAAACAGAAATCCGCTGTCACCAAATCAGGACACACTCGGTACACTTCTCTAGATCACAGGACAAGTCCAGGACCTACTCATTAAGGGGGAAAAGCCAGGATAGGGTGGGGTGTAGTTGAGGGATCAACAAACAGAAGAGCAGGTGAGACCGGAGTAACAGAGGTAACAAGAACATGCATTGTGATGGAGTGTTGAAAGAAAAAGAAAGTATTTCCCTGGGCGTAAGTAGAAGGATATTACAGGTCGTCCGATCAAAGGGGTGAGCAAAGAAAATATGTTCCATGGGTGGAAGAAACACAGTAAGAGCAAATAAAGTCATCTAGAATTTGGCAAGAAAGTTGGAGGAACATATATATCCAATGGTAAGGAGGGGGCGGGCTCAAAGTCCACTGTTTTTGTATAGTCCATAAGCGGTCTTGCACGAACAGTTTAAAAGCGTCTGAGAAGAGACATTTCGGTCTACTAAATGACGTCGCTGTCATAGGGCAACCACTTCAGGAATTAACTTCGGGGCACAAGTCATAACAGACTGCCAGCACCAAAGGCTCGATAACAGACGCTACCAGCACATGCAACGACTTGCAGAAGGTCCCTCGCGTGGCAATGCTATCCACACCTCTGCAAACATAACATAGAAGTCTTTGCAGATCCTCGGCAGGGTCCCACTTCTCATCCACCCAGTATCCCCGCCATCCTGCGCTCCCCGAACCCGGCTGCAGAATTTCCGGATCCCTGGGGAACCCACTAAATCACAACACTCAAAAAGTCCAACCAAAACCGGCCTGACCTGGAAAAACAAAGGTATTAATGCCCACCAATGCTCACACTCACCGCAACCGGTTTCCAAGATGGAGGGAAAAGAAGGAAGAGAGCGGAGCATGCTGGGAGATGAGAGCGACAGCTTCTGTCATAGACAGAGGCGAAGGACTAAAACAAGACTATATCGCGTGGCCGCCATGTTGGACTAATGAGCTTCCTAAAGATAACATGTTAATTTGTAAAAGAAAAAAGTAAAAATAATAATAAGGCAAAAAGTACATTATTCAAAAAAGCAGTTACGCTTGAATTAAATACGTTTTATAAAATACCTGTATACTTGAGTGGAAAGTAGGTGTTTGGCTAGTATGTTGCTGTTTCGAACGCAGAATATCGATGTTCTCAAAGTTGGACGATGCCTCCTCAGGGATCACCGAGAAATAGCAGTAAAATACCATTATGAATAACTTGTAAGTGAAATAGTATTAAAAGTTGTGCTCATTTATTTTCACAAAACTGGCAAAACATTGTTTAAAAACACTCTGTTTTATCCGAACTGCAATAAAAGTAAACATTTACAAATACAAAAGTTGTTTCCAAACGGTTCCAAATTTACTTACCTTTAATTAGAGTCGAGACAAGAATTCAGTGCGATGGTATGTCTTTTATGTCTACTAACTTTGGGTCTTCTTGCAATACTTGCACACCCAAGCCAAGATGGCATCCTTGCCGGGGCTTAAAACTGTTTAATAGTCCTCTTTCTATGTCCATTGCCAGCTCACTAAGCGTGTCTAATAATAACTGGATCAGCCGGTAAAATAAATCGTTATTGGAGTTAAAAGCCACTCTTTAGTATTTGTGTGTTGCATTCCTAGTTACAGTCTGCATAGAAGCCCTCGTGTGCCTGAGCAGGCACTCTCTAGGCAGCCCATACCAAAGATCCCGGAGGTCTTCCCGTTGCTATGGCTACAAGACGCGCATGGAGGGTTCTGACGAGAGGAGGGAAGCTTCGGTGAGTATATGGTGTACTACTGTATATTTATTTATATAACTAGTGGTGAATGCCCCAAACACATATTGTCCAAACCGACAATTTGCATGCTGACACAAAAAATTACAGACATATGGAATGCTCCCATGCCATTGCTCATGCTTGCATAGTCTTTGTGGGTGTCACTGGACACGGAGGTCTAGTCACTCATGTAAACACAGGCACGCAGAAGGGCACATTTGAGAAGGCCTATGCTTCTATGCATTATTTTACAAAGACAGATCCACTGGAATGTAATTTGAACATTGTTTCAGATAGAAACAAAAGCTGTGTTACATTGAAGCCCCCACTTACCTGCGTTATAGCCCTGTTTTTCCATTCCATTTCAACAAACTTTATTTCGGTCGTTAAGACCATAAAAAGTGAACAAGAAACAATAATACATAAGATACATTGAGAATGAGGAGTACATAAAAATAAAATGAGAACAGAGCTCAGTTAAAATTTCGATAGAATGCATCAAAGTGAAGAAAAATCAATGTTAATATAACACTGCTAGACAGCGGCCAGCATTTACCCCAAATCAAGTTGGTATCTTTATATTTCCAATATTCAATATAATTGATTTTGAAATGTGGCAGGTTAAAAGATCATAAAAGATAAATTAAATGGTTAAAAAAAACTATAATAGATAAAAGATAACAGAAAGGGGACTAAGGAAAAGTTTAGACTTGCAGGACTGGTTTTAGCAATGACCTCCGGTTGTGCCACATAGAGTTCAAGAAGCGGGAAACTGAAAAAACTATGTGTGGATGGGAGTCTGTTCGCAATAATCTGTATGCCTCCACATACTGCCTACACCCCAGGTTCCTGCAGAGTGGAATTAACCAGCGTCTTCTAGCCGATTTGTACCCAGGACAAAAAAAGAGAACGTGAATGTCAGTCTCGTCGGGGCAGTTACATGCAGGACACCCCAGGGGGGAGGCTTTTGACCATTTATTGGTAAAGGCACAAAGAGGGAGGATCCCTATTCTAAACTGAAAGTAAAGTTTCCTTGCCAAAAAAGGTTGAATGACATCCATAAAATGCTCAAAGTGGTACTCATCTTTGATGTTTAAAAAGTCGACTGTTAAATGTCCTAATAAAGTATTCCCCTGTATGTCAGCTAATTTAAGCGATCTATATGCTCTGACTAGTGAGAGACGTGAAATGGCCTGGGATGCTACTTCCGGGTTACTCCATAGATTTGTCAATCCTAACTTGTAGCATGTATCCCTGATGTATGAGAACCATGGCAAGTTACCTGAGCCCGGATAGCCCAGAATCTCCTTTAGTTCTAATCGGTATCCTGCAAGTTCCGGGGTCACCCACAATCTGCGCCAGAATGTTAATGGGCGAAGGCCTAACTCCTCCGCTATGGGTCTAATGCCAAGATCCATGCGTAAAGGAATAAGTGGAGTGCTGGGTGGAAGACCCAGCAGCTGTCTCATAAAATTATGCTCAGTTTTGGTCAGGCCACCGGGGGGACAGTGCCCCCAAAGCTCAGCCCCATGCATTACAGCACTCCTTATTTGCACTTTGTAATTCTCGGCCACCATGGCGGCCGGTTTACAAGAGGAGCTCCTGTAGGTTTTTAATACTCCCCTTACCGTCTGGGTAAGTTTGAGGCTAGCTTTAGCTATTTGAGAGCCCCAGCCCCAGTCAAACTTTTCAGACAGTGTGACACCAAGATAGTCAAAAACTGTCACCCTCTCTAGTAAGGTACCATTTAAAGAGGGATTGGGACGGGAGGATTTGGCTGGATTAAAAACCATGAATTTGGTTTTTAGCGTGTTAATCTCCAGCCCTCTAGCAGTACAGAAAGTTGCAAAACTGTCGAGAACCCTTTGGATGCCCATAGGTGACTTTGAAAGAAGTAAGGTGTCGTCCGCAAACATCATTGCTGGCACCTTGCTGTGCGCCAACTTGGGGGCATCGTTGTCCAATACCTCATTTAAATGGGTAACTAGGGCATTAATGAAGAGGCAAAAGAGGGATGGGGCAAGCACACACCCCTGCCTTACCCCTTTATTAACTTGAAAACAAGGGGTTAATTCCCCGAATTTCCCGTACCTCACTTGGGCATAATTGCCCGCATGTAATCTCATGATCAATGTCAAGAGATAGGGAGGGACTCCCAGGTGTTTAAGAGCATCCCATAGTTTATCTCTGGGAACCAAATCAAAGGCCGTTTTCAGGTCAACGAATATCAAATAGAGGCTGCCACCCTCCATTGATACCGTCTTCCAGTATAATTCCTGAAGCCTTAGAATTTGGTCTATGGTTGAGATGTTTTTCCTGAAACCTGCCTGGTAGGGACTCAAAATTTCACACTCCTCCATCCACGCCTGAAGGCGGTCGAGGAGAATCCTAGCAAACAGTTTCTGGGTGACATCGATCAGACTGATCGGTCTATAGTTGGTCGGTAAGAGAGGTGAGCCCTTTTTGAAAACAGGATAGATTTCAGCCCCCAGCCAGGTGTCCGGAATCGCCATACCTTGCAGGATGGCATTGAAGACAGCCCAGAGGTAGGGTCCCCAAATTTCTGGTTCGGCCCTAAATAGATCTCCAGGGATCTTATCTAGGCCCGGAGCTTTCCCAGAAGGGAGCTTCCTAATAGCTTTAAGGACCTCAGCTAGGGAGATCTCGTGACCCTCTTCTGAGCATGTCCCAAGGGTTGCTGAGGGGCTGCTAGCATCTATATCATTGGCTTCATCCATATAGTAGAGGGCTTGGAAGTGAGACTTCCACGTGGCAGCGGCAATATTTGGCTCTATGGCAGACTGGCCTAGGTTGCCTTCTGTGCGCACTAATGTCCAAAATGACTTCATGTCTCTATTGGATAGGGCTGAGCTGATGGCATCCCATCTATCAGTCTCCCAGTCCTTCTTTGCTAGATTGATAGATTCACGATAACAGCACCTCTTTTGCTTGATGAGGGGTCTATCATTGTTTTTAATAGCATCTAAGAGGGCTCTCTTAGCCTTGCGGCATGTGTCGTTGTACCAGGTTAATTGGGAGCCCTGTTTTGTTTTGGGACGTGATGGGGGGTTAAATATGTTGGTCAGTCTAGTTGTTAGATCTGAATGCAGCACCTGTATAATATCGATCGACTGCTGAATTTTCATTGCCATGGCAATGTCCCCCATTGCCTGAATGGGCTGAATAGTCAGAGAGAACAAAGCAGCCATCTTGTCAGGTGACTGCTTCACTGCCCCCCATCTGATTCTCCTTCTGTTCCTGGTGACAATTAGATTGCTATCTACAGGGGTGCTACTGTCCATAGGGTTGTTAAGGTTAGGGAGCCACAGCACCAAATTCAGGGCATTATGGTCGCTGTCATGCCGTGGTAGGACGGAGAAATCATCAACCCACTTCCATGAGCTTACTTCAACTAGGATGTAATCCAGCAAAGAAAATGGACCAGATCTATTAAAGGTTGGCTTTGCTGGTCTATCTGATTTGGTGCGGCCGTTGCAAGCTCTCAGGGAGTCGGTTAATGTAACTGCACTAATCTGTAGTGCAGCAGAGACCAGGCCTTAATTGTGTGAGTTTGGGTGTCGGGAATTAACCATGTCTGGTCCTCAACACTAGTTAAAGCATCAAAAGAGGCAACAAGGGGCTCATATTGGCAGTTAAAGTCACCCCCTATAACCAGTCTTAAATTCGGGGGGAGAGTGCCAATGAAGGTGTTCAATTCTTCAAAGGTCTGGGATTCCTGGCAAATACTTACGGGGCGAGAATAAATATTGATAAAGGAGATTTTAAAGCTAGGTGGAAATGTAAGTATGGTGCACTGTAAATCGTTAGAAAGGGTGTTCAGGTGGTCCACTGTACAGTTCAGATGTGTTGCAATCATGGTACAAAGGCCCCCAGATGGCCTCCCTTGCCCCCCCTTCATAGCTAATATGTTAAAGGTTGCATACCCCGGCCTCAGAACATCTTCCCTTGCCCACGTTTCTTGAAGCATACATACATCGTAGCTGTCTACAAAAAGCCCCCAATCTGGGGAGTCCAACTTGTTTTTGATTCCAGCGATGTTCCAGGAAAGAACCCTCAGCTTGGAATCAAGATTGGGGTTTTCACCAGGGGGAGGATGGTTGTCAGAAACTGGGCTCGGGGAGTCCTCTTGCTGGACCAAACGGAGGGCTTCCGTTCCTGCCCTAAGGGTACTCCTGCTAGTTGTACCAGGAGATGGAGGGTCACACTCAACCAACAATGGGAATCCCTGCTGATGTTCGTTTTGCGAAGCCCCTAAAACATCCCCAACACCACACGAGATAGCCTGCGTCGTCTGCCCCCTTGAAGAGCCCTTTAATTCCACGCCCGAGCACCTGAGCCCGCTGGTCGTGTCAGGTCCACCAAACCGCACAAGTCAGTCCACATCCTCTAGAACCCCAAACCTGTTTGCTAGTGGGATGTTAAAGAAAAGAGGTCTTGGGTACGGGGCCACCTTGGGGTGGTCTAGAGGCCAAATTCCTGGAGCACAAGTATTAAGGGGCCTACAGTGGTTGCCGCTGTGAGAATAAAAATAGTCCAGAGTAAAGGCCCTGACCCCTGTGGATGAGATTTGGGGGCTGAGGAACGGGCCAGCCAGGAAGTGAGCTGCCTGAGGGTTGCTAAAGTTAATAACAGTGCAGTCCCCTTGTATTGTCTTATGTCTCGGGCCCACCCAACCAACCCTACGGACCAATAAGATCTCTCCTGCACGGTCGTAAGAGAACTGGGCATACCTATCAAGCCAGAATAAACACTTATTCCTTAGATCCAACTGTGATTCCTTCTGGCAGATTTTAAGCTCGGGAACTCCAGTCAATATGAGAACATATGGTAAAGAAGCTGGAGGTAGGTTAATAGTAGGGAGCAACACAGCTTCAGGGCCTTTATCAATAGCCACCCGGAAGACCCCAGTTGACCAGTCCACCCCTGGCACTGGTTTGGTTGGTTCAGTAACGTTTGGGTCCGCCATATGAGGGGCGGAGTTATGGGACCCTTGAGATGTAGTTTGTCCCCTGGGGACAATGGGAGGCCTCCAAACTTGGTTCTGCTGGTTATCTAACCTTGCTGGCTGCGAAGCAGTAATTTCTGCTAACTCGGTGTAACAGGTCTCTTTACTACTAGCTGCCCTGGGTACATTATGTGAGGCTTCCCTCTGGGGTCTATGGTCACCTGGAGGTATAGATGGTACTTCTAGGCCTAGCTCCTCCCCAGTTTCAGAAACAGTCTGCAGTATCTCCTTACGGGCAATCATTTTAGTCAATTTAGTCATTGCGGCGTCCAATCGATCTAAATGCCCCCGTAGTGAAGCAAAATTATTGTCTACTAATTCTTTAAGTCATGCAAAGACAATATCTAATACATTCTCCCCAGCGATGTCCAGAGCACCACCCCCAGGAACACTACATGCAGAAACAGGAAGAACAGCATCAGTTTGTGTACTAATAGTACAGGTTTGTTTAATCTCAGAATTGTCATGCCGAGTCCCTTTCTGTTGTTTGGGCCCACACCCCTCCTTCGCTTCACGGGTGGCTCTTTAGTCTTGACCTCTTTGTGGGGTTTAGATGTTCGAGTCCGTGCCCTTGTGACAATACTTTGCCTAGTGCTAAGGTCCGAAAAAGATGAATCCAGAACTGGTGCTGGGGATGACTGGTGCTGGCCTTGTAAACTAGAAGACAGACGAAGCTGCGAGGCAACTCCCGGGGAGGTAGAGTCTAGGGAGGAACGACTCTGCAAGGGAAAAGATCCTAGAGAGAGTCGCCTCTCGGTCATTTCTATTTCATGGCTAAGCATAGATTCTGCCTTTACGATGAAAGCATCCAAAGTCCCCGCGACTCCCTTGCGTTTACTCATTGTGGAAGCAAAAGAAGACAGTCACACAAACACCACTATAGATAAAAAAGTATTAGAGTCAACGTAAACTTGCCACAATACCTGGAAGCAGTTCAGTCAAACTTGTTATCCCGTCCCACAGTTGTTAAGGGAGTGGCCCAGCCCAGCCTCCTCCGGGCTCAGACGGGCGCAGATGGGCCCGCCCTTGACCCGGGCTTTGCCCGGGCGCGGCCCGGGCACGCCCGCACGTGACCCGCGCTGCAAGAGCCCGCGCTGGGTTTTGTAGCGCCTCCAGGCGCTTTCAGGGGACGAACGCAGCTCCTGCCGCAAATACCGCTGGGCCTTGTGGTGCGATGTGCGTGGGCTGCAGGCTGGACACTGGTGAAAGCTGGAAGTGAGTCCCGCGCTGCGGGAGTCCGCGCTGGGTTTTGTAGCGCCTCCAGGCGCTTTCAGGTGACGAACGCGGCTCCTGCCGCAAATACCGCTGGGCCTTGTGGTGCGATGTGCGTGGGCTGCAGGCTGGACACTGGTGAAAGCTGGAAGTGGGTCCCCTGTTTTTCAATCAATGTGAAATGAGGATCAAGGGAGTCTTCATACATCGGGGGTAACAAATGGCAAGTAAGAAAACACAGTAGTGAGTGAAGGCTTATTTTGTAAAGACAAATTAACAAAAGAAAAAGATACTTAGCTTCTCTAAAGCCTTATCTGATAGAGACTCTACCTAGCCACAGATTCCTTACCCAAGAATATTCCTAAGGTGTCAGACTGGACCTGTACGTTTTCGAGCAGCAACCCTGCGTGACGGTAGGTGGCGTAGTTTGGTTGCACGTTGGCGTCATCTGCGCCAGAAATGATGTGAGCAGTGTCTATATAAACACCAGGCCGGCACGCTGACGTCAGTTAGTTTTTGAGACTTTTCACTCCAAAAGTGTAGAGCCTCGATGAAGACTGACAATTGGTGTAAATTATAAGGCCCTTAGAAGGGTGACTCTCACACTGTAATCAGTTTGGGGTGGGGAGGATGGGAGGAATCTGCGGCTAGATAGAGTCTCTACCAGATAAGGGCTTACCAAAGGTAAGTAACTTGTTTATCTGATAGAGACTTCAAGCCGCAGATTCCTCACTTTAGAAAAGATACCCAAGCAATGCCTTCCCGGAGGTGGGTCTGCGAAACCGATTTAAGCTAGAAAGTCCTGCAGGACTGAATGGGCAAAGTGCCCATCACAGCAGACCTGACTGTCCAGGCAGCAGTAGCGGCTGGTGTCAGGGAAAAGTGGTGAGGCAGCGCTGGGGGCAGTAACAAAACAAACAAAAAAAATAACTTACCTGCCGCTCGCCGCTCTTATGGGCACAGACTGAGGCCCCAAGACTCCCCTACGGCCAATCCAGATGCTGCTCTCATGGTGGTAATAACCATGAGTAATTAAAAAAAACCTAGGCAAGTAACAGTATACAATCATATGCAGGTATAATCTAAACAGAGTAAACAAGTTACTACTCGTATATCAAATAGCATGTCTGACAACTTATGTTGTTAATATCAAATTACTTTTAATTATTATAAATGGTCACATTAAAAATAATAAACAATTTTCTATATACAAAACACAATGGTTTACATCAGTGTCCTATTTTATTTTTTTAAAATATATTTTATTAATTTTCCCAAACAAAGCATCCAAGCATACACAGGATAAAAAGGCTAGCGTTAATTCCCTGGACGACAATAGTCCCTGCTCGCACCCACATTTAAGTTACATAGTCACAAATAATAGATGTATGCAGCAAATCCCCAGGGAAGAGCATTATGTGATACTCGAATAAAGGAGAAATAAACTTTGCAATAATAATCAATGAGCTATAAGAGGCATAAGGACATTTCCGGAGCCATCCAGCAGAAGGAAACCAAACATAACATAACTAACCTCCCCCACCCACTTATCCCACCCACACAAAGTAAATATTGCAAAAGCATCAGTATAGCGCACAACACTTCACAGAACCAATATCATGAGATGTATATCAAGGAGCCCCACTCCCCCAACGATTACATCAGTGTCCTATATTACAATAAATACCAGGAATAGTACACAATTCATTATACATTTATGAACATTTTTTCTTATTTTACTTTGTATTTAGGTGTGCATTCCATTAGCTACTCAAATCGGAACACAGTAATAAGAAAATTCAAGGTGTGAATATCTAATATAGTAACGGAGGCTGGCGGTATGTTGTCACACTACGTGCGTTTCGGCTGGATCGCCTTCATCAGGAGGCCGTCACATCCTTTACTAACATTTGGGTTCATGAAGCGATGTCCAAGGTGAAAGAACTATCTCTAATATTGATGGTTGCAAGTAGGGTCCGTTTGTGTAGCTCTAGGTCCCACAGAGATATGTGGGGGCAGCCTAATGCACTGATGCCTCTTAGTTCATGGATGATGTCCACAGTAAAATTGACCAGTATGCGCAATAAGATATAAATAATTTTCCTGTGAAAGGATGAATTTTTGAGTACTAGGATAATCACAGCTGAAGGGTGTTGCAGGGTGATCTTTTCACCCTATAAATGTGCTATCTATAATAATAAGACACACGTGTGAAATGCAGGAACTGAGTCAGAGTGGCCTTTATTCGAAGAACAAGTTTAAACAATAAATGTCAAAAACACATTCTCAATCAACAAATAACTTAGTGCAATCTTTAGTAGATAATAAGTGTCAAAGAGACACATCTCAGATAATAAGCTGAACCATGCAATATTATAAGTTTTAAGATTACGTCAATGCAAGGAAAAGGAGGGGATGAGGGAGAAAATTTAAAAATACAATAAGCAATATAGCCTCAGCCAAAGATGCTAGAGAAGATGGCTGAGGGGGCTCACACACCCGTCATGACCCAAGGGTTCATTTGTGCGAGGTAGTCCATCGAATGGACTGAGGGCAGCTCTTTTATACTCTTTTAATGAAGAACTATTGACCACAAAATCACGACATTAGCAGGTGCTTTGACCGCAGAACATGACGCACTTTGGTTACTTCTCGGAAATATTAGGAAAACAGAAGTGACACTACATTACAAAAGTTTACCAAAAGGTCACTTGATGTTTGACCGTAAATCATAATGAAATTGAACATTTATCGAAAATGATTTGCGTCACTTCTCGGAAACTCTTTAAGAAAGCAGAAGAATACAAAAGGTTTGAGGTCACTTGTAATTTCTAAAGCTGTGGAAAGTCCCAGTTGGCCCCCACTCCTTACTCTTGGCCAATTGTGTTCTTCTAAATGACAGACACATCCTGTTATTGCTACATCTTGATGTTCAGAAAGATGTACATCTGAGTATACAGGAGGGCAAGGGGCCTACTGCCTCCTAGACGCTCAATGCAGTGTGGACAATTTTAACACAACCCTGTCTGTGGGCTGGCAGGGACAATTGAGACTCTTATGCTTCAGATGTGGTCAGAATGGGCCTGGGGCACTATATGGTAAAAACTAGACCCTGTTTCAGTCCCTCCTCTTGTTCATTCTTGAACAAAATTCATACAGTATACCTTGCAGGCCCTCCTTCTAGTTGGTGTATCCCAGGGGTGTCATTCACATTGGAACATTGGCACATTTGGAACATTGGCTCTCCTGCGTCTTCCTTAACTCTATATACTCTCCTTCAGGTATGTCAATGAGGGATGTATATGGTGTAGGTGATGGTGGATCTATATTCAAATCCTATCTCAGTTGGTATCTACTAGTGAGTTGGGTGCTATTGACCTGGCACTGGGTAATGGTAGCAGGCTGCATTGAATGTAGTCCTATTGTTGTGACTTCTGCTACTTCTATAAGTGCTAAGTTATCCCCATTCCCTGTTCTATCCTTTTTCCTATATATAGGTTTTATGAATGTTCCCTATTCCTACATAAAATTCATACCTACTAATTTACTATCAGTATTTTTAGCAAAATGACAAAATAACTGCACGGTACAACATAGGAGCAACAGCACACCGAAAACCGGTAACAAAACATTTTTAGAATGGCAGACAGCCATGAAGGCATCCAGTCAAAGTTCAACCAATCAGTGGCTGTGTCTGCTATGGCACCTCCTCCAGCAATCATTTTCTTTTCTATGTTGTTACCTTGATGGCCTTGGTGATGGAGCCATTTTTTTCATCGTTGGCAATGTGCAGCACATACTCCCTATCCAAAGGCATACCCTCCTCTTGGTGTTTCGAAGCCAGCGTGCATTCGCCTTCATCTGGAACATATGTCTTTGGAGGCTGTCCACCCAAAGTACTCAGCATGCCGCCGATGTCGGTGGAGCAAGGTAACAGAGCAGAGATGGGCATGGATGTGGGAGATATTGGCTGCTGGAACGATCAGGGAGACTTAATGCATTGTTCTAGTGAGCACAGGCTGCTCCATCGAGGAGGCTGTTGGAGATAGAGACGTTCTGTGCAGGCCCAGTAGAAGTCCATTAGGCTGGAGGTGCCATATTGCATGTCCAAATTATATATGGTGCTGTTGCATCCAGAGTTGCGCCCAACAGGTACCATGCCATTTCCTAGAAAACAGAGAAGAGGTGACTTTAATTTGTAATCTTTTTATAATTTTGGACATTTTCTCCCCACCCCAAGAAGGCTTCCAGTCTATCCCATCTTCATAATCTTAGTCTACCCTATGTGGCCCTAAGGACGCTGCTCTATACCTCAAGTAACCTGGGGCACTCCATTTGTCATGGACGTAAGTTTAAGCAAATAAGCAAAAGCCGTTCTTTTTTTGCATGGGCAATGTAGGGTGTGGGGCAAAGAACCATTACAGTCCGATAGTGATCCTGTTATCATAAACCCATTGTTACTACCAAAAGCTATACTAAAGTCGACATCAGGAACTCCTATCTAAAATATCTTTGTTACCTTCCCTTCTATTCTGGAATTGTCAGTGATAACCTCATGCATCATTGGGGTGTGGTCCCATACTGTTCTATTTACCAACACTTCAGAGAAGTTGGCTTCAATAGTCTGAACTTGCCCCTGTATTCTGTAGAGGAACAGGTGTAGGAGATATTCTACAGTGTGTGGTAATACTTCCCTAGGAAAATCAGTCTTATCTGCGCCTACTGCGTGGGGAATGTATGAGCCACATAACAGTATTCCTTAGTCTTCTGTCTACCTACTATTGTCATCTGCCTTTACCACATGTTGTCGTGAAGGGAGTCATGAGCAGCATGCTGTCTAACTGCTGGGGCAGTATTTACATTATTACATTATTACTTCCAACAGGGGAAGGGGTTGAGGACACAGGGTGCACATACGTATTTGGGGTGCTGATGGTACTGGCAGAGGATGTTGAACCTTTTGCATTACTACGGGGACCATTTCCAGTACATGTGCTAGCAGGTAAATTGGGAGGTGACATGGGGTGCACAGTGGTATTGGCAACTTCAACATTTTGAGGAATACAAGCCTTGTTATCAATACAATGAGAAATAACAGCGAACCAATTAAACAGTCCTAGTGCCACTCCGACAATAATGTAAAATATTATAATACAAATAAATAACTTCGCATAGGACACTTCTGTGTGGCGGCGGCTGAGTCCATAGACCACCAAACAATCATCGTCTTCTTCTTCTGTGACAGTCAATGGGAACAAGTTACCCTCCTCTAGTTCGTCGTTCAGTGTTGAGGGGGTGCAGGGTCGACCCTGAAGCCTGTTCCGTTAATCCTTTCCTCTTGGCAATGCGGATAGCTGTTGGTGAAGAGTCTACGACTTTAAAATGTCCTTCAAATTTTGGATCACCGTCTGACATTTTTCTGGACAAAAACTGTGTTCCAGGACGGATATGTGAGAGCTCAGGATCGATGGGGCCCTTCTCCTTCCACTTGGATATCTAGGTAGAAAGGAACTTCGCAGCACTTGTTAATTCACACAGACACTCAAACATTTCATCTTTCACAATTTCAGAAGAGCTTCCAGTATGAATTTTAAGTCTAGTTGCTGGTACTGATACATTAATTAATTGTTCAGTGACAAGCATATGGGGCGTTAGGTGATGGTCAGAACTTTGAATATATCTTAGTGAAAACAGGGTAATTTGTAGGCAATTTTGCTCAATTGTGGCACTTATCTTGCTTATGTTATTTTTAAGCAGTCCTTAAGTGGCTGCGTTGTCTAAATAGTGTCTTCCATATCTTGCTTCTCGTTCGCCTAAACGGTAATCAGCTGACTACTCTTGCTTATAAGGTAATAACCATGAGAGCAGAGTCTGGATTGGGCGGACCGGGCTGGTTTTGCGCTCCATCGGGGCTGAGAACCTCTGCCTGATGTTGTTCTCCACCCAGCAACGCAGCTGGGTCGGAGAGATGTCAGTGTGCATGTCGGTTTGTCCGTACTAAGATGGCTGGCAAAACAGACATGCACATTGACAGCAGTGCCCACCACTCCTCCACCATTCCCAGTAGGGCCCCATTTTATTTTTCGTTTTCCTCTGTGGGCATGGGGAGACACTCCTCTGCCATAGAGGAGGAGCTGCCACTGCCAGGCAGCAGTGCTTGGTAAACATGTGCAAAGAGCCCCACGTTGCCACCTGACAGATGTCCAGGACAGGGACTCCACAAGCTAACGCAGTGGTCGCTGGCTTGGCTCTGGTGAAGTGAGCACACAAGCCCACAGGGGGTTGCTTCTTGGCCAATGCTTAGCAGATCTTTATGCAGAGTACTATCCATCTTGAGATGGTCCTTTTCTACACACCCTTCCTTTTCTCGGCCCGATGTACCTTACAAAGAGTTGATCATCCACTGAACTCTTTTGTGCTGTCAAGGTAGAATGACAATGCTCTTTTTTGGGTTCAGACGATGGAATCTCTCCTCCTCCTTAGAAGAATGAGGTGGAGCAAAGAAAGTAGGCAAGGTGATGTTCATGGAAAGATGTCACAAACTTCGGGAGGAAGGATGCACATGTCTGGAGTACCAGCTTGTCCAGCTAGAAGGTGGCATAAGGAGGGTGCACAGAGAGTGCCTGCAATTCGCTGACCATCCTGGCAACTATAATGACCACTAGAAATGCATGCGTTCTAAAGGTTGTTTCCCCTAGAAAAGCAGTCTTGATCGTTAATAACCTGAGAGGGCAGTTGTGCAGTGGCACAAAGGGTGCGCACATCAAAAATGTCAGGACCAGATTTAAGTCTTAGTAGTCCCTCCTTAGTACCTCCTTTTCTCTTGTTGTAACCTCCCATGAGGACTGCCCCTGTCACATGTGTTGTTACTCTACATTTTTTAATTACAGTCTATGAGCACTATTTTCTTAAATCACTTTCTCCTGCCTGCTGTTGCAGGCAGGACACGCTCTCCACCAGTGCTTTTTTTTTTTTAACCAGCGAGGCACGCCTCAACTGCAATAATGGCGGACGCGCCTTTCTTTTCTGTTGTTGCAAGCAGGACACGTTCTCCCGCAACGCTTTTTTGTTTTTTAACCAGTGCGGCACGCCTCAGCTGCAATAATGGTGGCCACACCTTTCTTTTCTTATTTGCAGCTTGCGGAACATGCCTTTTTTTTCTATTTCCTTACTTTTGTTACATTGGCGCCACGCCGCGCTTTAGCTTTAAACATCTTAAGCTAAAGTGCAGGTGCCGCGATTGCTTCAAAAGTAAATAAAAAGGAGGGAAAAAATGCGGGCGCGTGCCTTTTCTTTTCTATTTCTTTACTTTTGTTACAATCGCAGCATGCCATGCTTTTGCTTTAAAAATCTTAAGCTAAAGCACGGGTCACCCCAATTGCTTGAAAAGTAAGTAAATAAAAAAAACATGCAGCTGCATGCCTTTTTTTCTATTTCTCTACTTTTGTTACAATCGCGGCACCCGCGCTTTAGCTTTAAACATTTTAAGCTAAAGCGCGGGTGCCGCAATTGCTTCAAAAGTCAATAAATAGAAAAAAGCATTTGTAATGCAATAGGTCTCACATTACTGAAAGTTTGAGCTATTGGCGTTGCATTATTATTAGCAATGTCAATAGCTCAAACCTTCAGTAATGCGAGACCTGTTGCATTGCAAATGAGTGTATTTATTAGATGTTTTCCCATAGCGCTGCTGCGCCTAGAAGACATTGGTGCGTTTTGCACAGTACACTAGAGAGGATGCAACTTAGGGTTGCAGGTGGCCTTCGAGGAATGGAGACGGCAGACCTGAGTCCGCTCATACTGCTGAACGCACCTTGCTTTTTGCCTTTCCTTTTGAGTGGCCGTTTATTGAGCATGTTCAGCCCTGCAGCCAGCACCATGGAGAGTGCAGTAACTATCTGCTGCTGCAGCTCCAGTTTAGGGTTGTTCTCTTTCAAGGGTCCCTCCTAGGTTGCCCCACCCACTGTCTATGTTTAAAGCAATGCTTCTCACTGGAATGAGCGCTGGGGATGACTCCAAACTTTAGCACCCACAACGTGGGCACAATGAATTATGAATTGCCTGTATCTCCACTATCCAACCAAAGGAATGAAGGAAATATATTTCCTTTGTATAGGAAGGCTCTCATCTCGCCCATCTTGTGCCATGCTAAACCAGGGGGGTCTCAATAGGTCCACTTTGCTTTTGTAATCAATAATCTGAGAAACTTTGAGGGTGACCAGCGGAAGATATCTGCTCCTGCATTTGCAGAATCACCTTTAAAATGTTTGCTTTATTTACCCTGAATAATCTCTCACATTGCTATGATCACAAGTTTACTCATTCCTTCGAGCACTGCCCAAATCTCTTGGTATCCAGCCATAACATTACGCTTCCAGCTCGAGCTGTTTAGCTGTCCTGGCTTAGGCAGTGCTCTAGTTGTAGTTGATCAGTTAACACATTGTTCATTAGAATCCAGTGCCTATCAGAGTACCTAATAGAGTATAATAATATCATAACAAAACCCTTTCAGGCATAGAGTGACGCATAAATTATGCAAAAAAAAAAGAAGTAGAGAATTCTGGGTAGTTCTCAAGTTTAGGTGGAAAGCAGCTCCAGTATAGAGCACTCTCAACACCAGCGACACTCTAAATTTGCTCACCTCAAATGTCTGCTTTTCTATCAAAGTCTTTAAGCATAGAATTAGCACAGTGCCACCCACGCCGATATAGAAAGGGACAAAGTCTTTTGCCATTTCCACAGCAAAGTCTTTAAGCATAGGAATAGCACAGTGCTATCCATGCCGAGCTGTAAAATGGCCAAAGCCTTTTACAACTCCAGGCACAGTATTACAGCTTTGGATTGGTAAAATACCATCCAAGCCAACCTGAAATGAATAAAAGCATAGCGTAAAGACTTTGCTGTAGGAATGGCAAAAGACTTTGTCCCTTTCTTAAATTTGGGCGCAATCAGGAGTAAAGTGTTTGAACTTCAAAAAGGCCTATTTCGGCTAGCTTTTGATAACTTTTGAAAACTTGTTTGTGTTAGATAGGTTTTTCCTTGTAGAGAGCTTTGTGGTTAATGCATGCCATTTTGAATATACGTCTTGCTTCGACTACAATCGATGAAATTAGTTACTGTTTGAAAATACAATTCCAAATGACATATTACATGTCACCAGGTTGATTACTGGATTCATTGTTCAACATTTTTTTTAAACTCCTTTATTTTTCAGTTTGACTAAACAACAGACAGTAGTATGGGCAACAGCATACACGATACACAGCAGGTCATGATGAAGGTTCATCGTTCAAATAACAGATGCCTGGGTGGCCTTTCTCCATCTCTCTACGTTGCCAGGCAACACACCAAACAGGCAGCACAAACACCCTGGCATTGCTGCAGTCAAACCTCCCCCACCAGTATCATCACAAACCTCCCCTCCCAGTATCATCACCCACACTTTCACTCGTGTCGCTGCTATCAGCAAACTCTATATCTTCGCGCTGGTCTAGAAAGGTGTCGCACACATCCCTCCATAAATTCATTGTACAACATTGAGAGCTCAGGTAAATAATTATGAAGTACCAGCGTCTGCTTAGAGCCAATAAGAATTTAGCTCTAGAAGAAACAGAAGCATATACACATCAACTCTGCATTTGAGGAATGTGCTTGCAATAAGTCATTTAGAGCCTCATAAAGATATGTGAGAATCATGGCTAACTCCTGCCCTAACAGGCTTTTATGGATGTGAAATTGGTAGAAGGGTTCGATCTATTTTCACCTGTCAAATGGAACTGAACAATGAGGGCAAATTAAAACCATATTTTTACATCATAGATGTTCTCAATTGCTTAGAAACCTTTACAGTATGGTCACGTGCTTGTATAAAGAGATGTAATCTGGGAGCATTCTAAGCGCATCAACACTTTGTATAATGGAACATATGCAACCAACTAAAGAAAACCTGAAATATGCAATACCTTTATATTTTTATTAACACATGAACGAAAAACAGACAGTTTTTTTTTGCATTGGATTCCACACAAAATAAAATTGAATTTTGAACTGAATTTCAGGCAATTTGAAGCATATCAGATTTACAAACGTGACTGAGACAAAAACAGAGGAGTACTTGTCAGAACAATCTGTTTTTCTGTGAAAAAGAATTTTTGAAAGAGGTACATGTAATATAACTAGCATATTAATGAACCCAGTGATGACAGTTTCGCGAATGGATGGCATTTTTATAGTCTTGAAAATGGATCAGGACTTGACCACTAAAGAAACGTGGCTCTTTTGATCTGTAAAAGTGGGAGATTTGACATCAGAGTGTGGCTTTTGGAGCCGCCTGTTGTGTTTCAAGAAGTCTGAACCATTTCAGAATGATAATTCCCCGCACTCTCCAGGTAATGTACCAAGACTGCGTAATTGGGCTACTTGATGTTGTGACATCACTTTGGGGGATTGCATTTTTCACTTGTTATGTATGCTTTAAGGTAGTTATTAATCGTATAGCCGTAACAACAGAGCATACACTTCAATATGCAAAAACGGCTAAAATAAAGCAAACGGGTGCCAGTTAGAGAAGAAAACAAGAGCGAGGGAAGGGTCAGCCTGCCCAGTTCAATTCAGTCAGACCCCTAGAAGCAACAACATTTTGCAGCACCAGGAAAGAACAAAATCACAGAGTACAGGATTATGACAGAAGCAGTAAAGGGGTGATGGCTATGAAACATAACAGAGGAACCAATGAGAAGGGACCGCAGTAGGAGAATAGGCCCCCCCATTTGGTCAAAGACCGACATTGGGTCTTGTAGTCTATATATGAGCTCTCTTCATAGTGCACACGGAAACTGTTAAAGGACAGGACCAGTTCCACAGACCACCATTCCAGTGAGAGGGTTACTTTCTGACTAGATTAGTGTGTTCCACCTAACACCTGTACTGCTTGCCACAGATTTAATAAACATTTGAACTTGGTCTTTATCATCCAATGTTTTTCGTTCCAGTGACTGCTGTGGACCTGTATTCTCCCGGAGATCAGCTTAAACAGACGCGACCCGTGATGGAGGCCCTGCCACCTCTGGATGTTTTACGCATCGCTACCATCCTGGAGGACACCCTGGACCAGCTCGCCATCCTGGGATACATTATGCCCGTGTCCTACCAGGGCAGAACAGACGCAGGAATTGTAGGTTCCCCCATCTGTCAATAATAGCACATTCAGGATTTTCTTTAGAAAGAGACACCCTTAGGAGACATGTCCCATGTGCTAAACAAGAGCCACTTCTCAAAGAAGAGGCTTTCCTCTCTTTGTCATCGCACATCTTAGGTTTCTTTCTGTCTCAACTGCAGTGTTTTGTTAATCCAACTGAAGATTGCCTTTCGGTATTCCTCAAACATTGCAAATCATTCAGCTGTAATTCACCCACTACCTAAACTGAAAGGGAATACATGGCCACACCCATATGGGTCTAGTTAAAATATGTTGGTGATCAGCAAACAGACCTGCAGGTCATTACACATAGTTGTAGACTTTTGGTGGCGATTACACCCATGATTAAAATGAGTCTCCCTTTGACCTTTATTTTTTGCTGCAGATTGTTGGAAATGAAATCAGCAAAATTCTCAAAACCCAGAAGCTGCTAGAGTGCAAGTATGAGCAGCTGATGTCCTCCCGGGCGGAGTTTCGCCAAACCATGCGTCCTGAGTCCAAGACACTTGCGGACCTCGGTGAACAGGTCCAGGAGGTTGGTGGGGAGCTGAAAATGACCAATAACCTCTTCATCAAGAATATGAAGCAGAGCCCGCTGACCTCAGACAACCTCAAGAAAGTCCAAGCTGACCGGTAAGATCACACAATCCATGTAAAGATGCCAGACAGCCTCTATATAAGTCACAATTATTCTGCCTTTTCCGACTAATCTCCTTATACTTGTTCCACGTTTTTAGTGACCACCTGTCAGTTCCTTTTGGTGTCTCACAGCCAGTTTACCATACTCTGGGCCTTATTTAGATCTCGCGGATGGATACTCAGTCACAAACATGATAGATAACCCGTTCGCCATATTACGATCTCCATAGGCTATAATGGAATCGTAATCTGGCAGAAGTGATATCCGTCACGTTTGTGACGGAGTGTTCCCCTCCGCCAAGATCTAAATCAGGCCCTTTGTCTTACTTGCGTCTCTTTATGCCTTTGTTGACCATACTTCCTTCACCAGTTTAACCCACCGCTTTGTAATCTTTCTAGGCTTGTATTACTATGGGACTATCTGCAGTTTTTCGTTTCCTGCCCACTTTTCTTACTCATACTGATCTCCCCTTTGTTTAGCTATCCCTGTTTATCCTACCTCTTTGCTGGTCTCTGCTCTCTTCTTGTTCATCTCTTCTACCCTATGTCAGTTCCCTTTCCTCCCACTCTTACCATTCTACTCCTGGCCCACTCTCAAGATGTCAGTCCTTTATTTGCACTTTGCATTGGATGGGAACGACACATAGAGCGAAGGAAAACATTCTGAGCATGGGTGTTAAAGGCAAGGTCTGCCTGTTGGACCTTCAATAATGTTCACGCTGGCTTGTTTGACCCACAGCGCACTCGGAGTAAACAGAAGATGACACAGTGGTTTACAAAACTCTATATCAAACAAGGGAAATAAGTGAATATTATTAGTTGTTGTTCGGTTTATTGAAGCTGATTAGCCTTCCAATGGTTGGATTTTTCACTGTGGTGCGAGACCTCAAGCCATACACTTTGGTGAATTCAGATGCAACTAAGCGCCCAAACTATTTAACATTAATGTAACCTCTCTTTAAGTTTTGATGTCGTATTTGGTTATCCTGTCATTTGTACGCTGACGATACCAAACCAAATGGACCGGAGTAATAGGGCAGTACACCATCAGCATTAGGGATGCCATATTCACTCCGAGAAGATTATTCCATGTGGTCTGAGCGATAGTCTCTTGTAAGGGTGCCCTTACCAAAATTCATCAGGACATTTACAGGTGACTGGAGCTAATCCTGATGGCTATCCCACTCACTTATCTGCCCCAACACCCCTGCCTCCCACCCTAGAAATCTGACCACATCCTGGATGGTTCACAGTCATGGAGCAGGGGGGACAAAGTGGAAGGAAGAAAGAAGCAAGCAATAGTCCACTCAGATTCAGGAGGTCTGTTCCAGGCACTGCCTTGTGCACAACTGAGCCCTGATGCTTTCCCTTAAAGGAAGAGTGAGACCAACACATAAAACTGCAAAGCACCAAATTCCCTTCTTACCAGCACACAATGAAAGTATAATGGTGGGGACTTCCTTCAAGGGTAGCGTTGGAATACCGTAACTAGGCACAGGGAACAACTGGAATTCTAACCAAGTACCAGTTACCTGCGGCTTCAAAATCCACAGTCATTTTTTTTTTTTTTAAACAAACTTTATTGGGTTTTGTCATAGCAATTGTGCGTTAGCAATGCAATCACGATCAATCAAATAAACCTGCAGTGGTCAAACCCCATTAAATGGTACTAGCATAACCCCAGCATTACATCCGCAAAGTGGTAAAACATCTGCTCCATATGGGGGCAGAACAGAACGACGCAGGTGGGCTGCTATCCCAACACCCTACAGCACAGTTCTGCAGTTACTTGATGAGCGGTCTCATAGTGATTCACTCTCCCAGTTACCCCCTATCAAAACCCCTCAAAATAACAAAAACTCCCCACCCCCCTTCCAAACCCCCCCACCCCCCCCACCCAGGCATGTCGCTTGAGTATCCCCGTCCATGTGTAAGAATTCTGGGCAGTGCTACACGGTGCTCGACTTGCTGACCCCAATGGGAAAAATGCCATTGCTGAGTTACCCATCACCCTCATGTTCCTCTGGGTCGGCATGGGTCCCTGGGACTGGGCCGGGCCAGGTCACAGGGCAGATTCTCACTCCCCAGTCCCCTGGTCCGCGCTGGCGGGGGGTGCATCATCATCATCTCTTGGTTGCTTCAGTATATCTACAAGTGCCACCCAGGCCCTCGCCCAGTCCAAGGTTTTGTTGCTCCCACTGCGATTGGCCATTGCCAGGCATAGTGTCCCTTCGCAGTCCGCCCACCTTATAAACTCCCTCAGCCATATGGTCACTGTGGGTGCATTCTTCGCTTTCCAATTTTTTGTGATTTCTCTTTTAGCCAGTACCAACCCCAGGTCTATGAACTTGCTGGTAAACTTATTTCGGGAAGTGTGGGGGAACCAATGTAGTAGACAGCACCCCGGTGTCCTCGCTACTTCCCGCTCCGTCACCTCTGTTAGGCTGGAGGTCACCTCCCGCCAATAGCCCCCTAATGTCGGGCAGTCCCAGAACATATGCAGGAACCCTGCAGCCTCCAGGCCACACCTCGGGCAAGTAGACCGGGTCCCGAAGTATTCAGTAATCTTGCCTGGGGTCAGATACGCTCTATGAAGGACGAAGAACTGGATCAGCTGAAAGCGCGCGTTTCTGGTGCACTTCCAAGCGCTGCTCAACCAGCTCCTCCCATGGCTTCTCTGCTATGTCCTCCCCCAGGTCAGCCTCCCATTTCAGGCGCAAGGCCGTCAGGGGCTCCGTGTCTCCCGCGTGATGCGCCTATAGAGGCAAGTGACCGCCTTAAACGTCCCCGCAGCCATTACTATGTATTGCCCCGGCAGGGAAGTCGTCGGCTCCGCCAAGCCCTCCCGCCAATGTTTCCGGATGGCCGCCGTCAAAGCCGCGTGGAGGAGAAAATCCCCCCTCGGAAGGTCAAAGCGCTCTATCAAGTCATTAAAAGGGAGCAGGGTATTGTCCTCAAATAGGTTTCCAATAGTGGATATCCCCACCTCTTCCCAATCCCTCAGCCACTGCCAGTCCCATCCGTGGGGGAGGGACTCGCAGACTAACAGCGGGATCTCTGGTGCATACGGGGAGCGTAGCCGTGCCCGTCCCAGGGACCTGTTCCAACAGCGGCGCATCACCCGCAGGTCTAAAGGGATCGCTCCCTCTCTCAAGGGGAGATGCAAGAACACCCTGGAAAGGTGCTGCAAGCTCGGGTCCGAGCCTCCGGGGAGTTCCGGATGCCGAAGGCGACCCGCCATCCACTTCGTGAACCACTGCAATTGTGCCGCATGGTAGTAGGCCTCGAAATCCGGGACCGCCAGCCCCCCTTCTGCCCTAGGGCGCATCATAGTGGACAGCGCCACTCTCCTCCGACCAGAGCCCCATAGGAATCCCGTGATCAGGGTATTAAAATAGGCGAAAAGCCTACGCGGGATCCATATTGGGAGGGAACCAAAATAATAAAGCAATCGAGGCAGCGTGACCATTTTTAATAAGGCCACCCTACCTGCCAGTGACAATGGGAGGGAGCCCCAGAATTCAAAGTTGCCTTTGGCACTCCGCATTGCTCTCCCCACATTACCCTCCAGTAAGTCATTAGGGTCATGGTAGATTTTTACCCCTAGATATGTCAGACACCTGTCCTCCCATCGCACCTCCTCCGTCGTCAGCGGTCCAGCTCTTTCCGCCACGGCCGGGAAAAGGCACGACTTAGCCCAATTAACCTTTAGGCCCGAAACTCTGCACAATCTACCCAGTAATGCCTTAGCTCCCCTCAAAGCATCTCCAGCGTTAGTCAGGAACATCAAGAGGTCGTCCGCATACAGGGCGATGTATTGGGGCTGCCCCAGCGCTTCTAGTCCCTGATATGAACCTCCTAATCTAGCGTGGACTGCCAAAGGCTCCACCGCCAGTGCAAACAAGAGGGGAGACAACAGGCACCCCTGTCTCGTCCCCCTGCCCACTAGGCATGCATCCGAAATTATGCCTCCCGTCTTGACCCTAGCAGTGGAATTCTTATATAATAGTGCCGTCCAAGCTACGAACCCCTCGTCCAAACCAAACGCTCTCAGGACTCTAAAGAGATACGGCCACTCAAGACTGTCAAAGGCCTTCTCTAGGTCGATGGACAGTATACATGCTTCCTCCTTGTTGTAGGTAGTCGCATTCAAAACACGGATGAGCCTGCGTATGTTCATTGCCGTGTTCAAAATCCACAGCCATGTAGTGACATTCGCAACCTGCGGCTCACAGTGGTTAAAAACAATGCAACCACACAGAAAAGAGAATGAAAAGAAGCCCTATCAGTGGTACTGGGGGGAAGGGTAAAAAGTAACGGGAAGAGATAGTGTGAACTAATGTTGCAGGAAGCTGATCTCCTGACTGTGAGGATACTTACACTAGCTCAGTCAGTTTGGCTCTGGAACTCCTCTCCTAGTCGGCTGCAGTTGCAACGTTCCTGACCTGAAAGTAGATGTCTAACGAAGCTAGTGTTTTGCCTGCTCTGCTCCCCAATTTTGGTTCTGTAGCTTCCACAGTCCTACCTTCTACCTATCTATCTCTGGACCAGCGCGCAATGCTGATCCTTCAGCTGACAATATTGCGCAGTAAGGCTCCAAGACGCCATAAGAGGTGGGGTCCTGGGTTTGCTCCAGACTTTGCACCGACTACCTCTGGTAGTTAACGAGTAAGGTATGATCCTTGGCAGTCAGTGAGCCAGCTTTCTAAGGTGACCTGTTTGAATTATAGAGTTCTAATAGGAAATACACTCATGGACCTCCAGAGCCTAAAATAATATGTGACAGGTCCCACCACACTCTAAAGAACAAGGGATCTTGATAGGTCTCCTAGTCCAAATAATTAAGACTGGCAAGAGAAGACTGCAGGGTGCCTATATCTCTGGCATGGAACTCCCTACTCTGAGAGTGAAGAAATATTTGGTGTTCAATGGAGGAATAAAAACCTTTCTATTTGCCTGACCTGATGTGCCTTTATGTATAGTGTGCTTATTTAGACTTAAGATGAATTGCTTCACAACACCTAAGAGATGGCCGTCACCTGAATAGTGCGCTATGTAAATTCACTCATTCATTTATCCTGCTTTCCGCTTGCATGATCCATGCGTCGTCCTCGCTGTCATTCTTTTTCTCCCTATTTTAACCTGACAAGTATGTTCCGTTTCTACCCATCCATCCTCCGATGACTGCCCCTCTCAATCACGTTTCATTTTGCTGATTTCTGCCCACTGCTTGCATTCTTCTACTTGTCCTTATGCCCAACCACTTAGCAAGTTTCCATGTTTCTTTTAATATTCATTTGCCTGACTTTCTATTTAGATCTGGATTGATAGCACAACTGTCTGGTTCACCTACTGTTACCAGTACTTTAAAATTCACATGGTAGGCTTTAGCTTCACCCAGAGGAATATTTCATCCTCAACTGGTCCTGTTGCAGTTTGCTGCATCATTCCACCTTCCATGAAGTGCTTTGATTGAAATGCATGAGAAACTGTTTTACATCTGGGAAGTACACTCAGTCACACAACGTTTGTCACATTCAATTCTCTACCCCCCTACATGCATTCTGTAAAAACGCTTCACTTTTTGCAACATTTTCAACAGGACTGCCAACACCAGTAGTGCTGCCTTTAATGTAATAAACAGCATTTGTGAATATAATACATGTAAACGCAATTATGAATGTCTGTGTTTTCCTGTGTTGGTACATTAAAGTCCGATATGATTGGCTTTGCCAATGCTTATTATCTTTTATGGCCCTCTCCTCTTTACCTTTTCAACTCTCCTTCCCAATCCTCCCCTTCTTGCTTGTATCGTCCCCAATTGACCTTGACCTTTCTCTTGTTTGCTTGTATTTCTAGTGTTTTAGATTTCATGATCTCAAACTATTTTCACACGTTGTCCCTTTCGACAGACAGTTTGTGGCTGATGTGTTAAACGAGGCACATGTTGAACTAAAGACTCAGGGGACCTTCAATAGCCTTCTGCTTGCTGTAGGAAGAGAAAAGAAGAAGAAAGCTGATTTCCTGAATACTGTGGCAAGGTGAGCCTCCTCTAAACAAATTCATCACAAGCTACTTTTGTACAAACATCAGCCCGTGAGCACCTGTTTGTGAGTCTATCCCTGTAAGGAAAAGAGGGCTAGGATGATGTTGTAGAAGCGATGAGTGCCTGAGACGGTCACGGGGAAGGATCCTGTAAAGCCTTCAGAAGGATAAGACCAATCAGTCAGCAGGGTGTTTGGATAAGTGAGTTATAGAGAGGATCATCTCTCCCACTGCTGTTTGAAGGTCTGCTTTGGGAGGGTCATTTCATGCTTCTCAAGAGAGTGAATTTGTTTTAGGCCCATCTCACAGCTATAAATGTGTAGGTCTAGGCAAAGTTTGCTGTCTAGTAGGCTTTCCAGAAATGCATTGTTAGAGACCTGGTTGGATATACCCATCAATTTCCAGGGACAACATTCAATGTTGGATTGAGTGTTGCACTGAAGAGGGGGACTGGAGTAGAGTGAAGTTTTTTCCAGGTTAATTTTAGGTACTGAAACATGATGAAGTCCTTAGTTGAATACTGAAGTATAATTGTTTCAGACATAGTAGTACTCATGTTTTATTATCACCCTATTCCCCTCACCCCCACCCCTCCCACTCTGCCAGGTCTCCATACATAATTCAAAGAATTTTAACGAAAGAACAGATTCATTAGGAACTCCAACGGCTATTAACACAGTGTGGATATAGATTCTTCTTTTCTGATGAGTTTTTCCATGAAGTTCAGAAAAGGCTGGCCAAGGAAACATCTGTTTCCCGAATGCTTCAACTCTTTTCGACTCTTGCGGGGAGTCACAGAGAATGAATTGGGGTTCTCTCTGCTGGTGGAAGCCTGAACCACCAGATTTTCTGACGCACGGTGGTGTGTCAGGAGGTTGGGGCTGCCTGGCGACGACGGCCTGTGGAGCTTGGTAATCTGCCTGTTCATCTGTGGACAGGTACAAAGCTTAGGCCAGGTGCCCATTAGGGTGTCTGCCAGGTATTCGCTGAATGTTAATGGAGGCTCAGAGGCTGTCTGTCCAGGTTGCAAAAACTCAGTTAACACTTTAGTTTTGACTTCCACAGCTGGCAGCTGTAATTCTACTACCTCCACTGCCCGTCTCATCCCCACAGCAATGAAGGCACTGTCTTCCATCGATGACCCAGGAGGAGAACACAACCCAGTGTCCGGGGAAGTGACTAATCCACTGGCCTCGTCCAGGTTATCATCATAGTCTTGGAGAAATAATCCCCATAATCTCCATCATCATATCCAAAGGCTGGTTGACTCTCATCAGAGTCACAAACACAAAGTTTCTAGACCGCTGAGGTGCGCCTCCAAGGCAAAGGCATGGTTCTGGCTGAGTCAGATTGAACTGAGGCTGGGTGCGTCAGTACAGCTTCTGGACACCTGGGGCCAAGATGAATTCGGCTCAGATTTGGATAGGACTGTAGGAAAGGGGTCTTCCTCTGGTGCCCTGGGGGAACCCGACGTGGGTTCAGGGTGAGCAGCAGCACAGAAGGCAGACCCGCTGCTGGTAACCCGATTGGAGGCCCCCATGAATCCCTAGGGCCCAAAAGCACGCCAGAGGGAGCTGGAAGAGGGAGAAAGATTGACAACATGGCTTCTCTAAAGGCCTCAAGCTGTTGTAACGTCGCTGATAGACCTGGAAACTGGGGGTGCATCGGAATCAGTTGGAGCATCTGCTCCTCGGCGGGGGACTGGGAGCGAGACCGAAAGGCACGCTCATGTCCTCCGCATTCCCCGGCTGAGATTGGCTGGACTGGGATGAATCCCAGTTGGCCTTCTTGTGCTTCCACTTCAACTTACCAGAAGATCTGAACCGCAATGAGGCCCTGTCACAGGAATGGGTCTTGCTAATAACATTGACAGGGAACAGTACTTCCGAGACTTCATTCAGTGTTCATCGATTTACAGCTTCACTCCGCCCTCCAGATTGCCTTTGGATTCATAAGGGCACACTGCTTGCAGGACTTGGAGTCCTGCCCTGAACCCTAACACCAGAGGCACACCTCATGGGGATCTGTTAGAGACATTTGTTTGTGAGAGTACCTACAAGGATTAAACCCTGTAGTTTTAGCAGGGGACACAGTTCTCTTGCACACTGGAACAAAGCAGAATTTGTCAACTGACAAGGAAAAGGTTGGTGGTGTCGACGTACAGGGGTGGCACTTATATGTGGCTGTATTGTCACTTAGGGGGCATAACAAAGTCAACGTGGAGTTGCACGGCACCACCTACTGGCACACAGGAGCAATGCTGTTTAAATCTTCCAGAAACAGCCTGGCACTTGGGGATATTCTAAAGGTGTGGTATCTGCAATTAGAAGTATCTATTAGAAATATTTTTTCAAGATCGCAATATTTAAGGATTTCTTAGAAATCAACAAAACACATTTCCTTCCTGTTAGGGAAGCTACTCTACAATGGGAGCTCAATATAGCTCTTTCAAGAAGTCTTGACTGCCCTTTCGAGCCTCCTTTTAACACCTTTTTTGAATGCAGCATTCTTATCACTTCAGCCTGCAGGGTCAGTGAGATTTAGGCCTCTGCTCCCATGAACCCTGTACAGTAATGCATAAAAACAAAGAGGTTATGTGGGACTCCCCTCCATTTCTTACCCAAGACTGTTTCTAATTTTCATTTAAATCACTCTATATCGTTATCTTCTTTAAAAATCTATTCTCTCCAGCAGAGAGATTTTTAAATCATACGATGTAAGGAGGATTTTTGACAGAACCAAAGACCTTAGAAAACGGACACAGCTTTTTGTAAACTATGTGTCAGGGTCAACCTTCTATTGTGCCTCGCTCCTGCTTCCCACTCTTCCAGCTCCCCAGCAGTCCAGAACTTATGTCAGTCCCTGTTGGTCGTGGGCCCTTGGCTCCCTGGTTTGCAAAGGACCCCCCATGGCCCTCCCTGCTTTTTGCCAAGAGAACTTGATCCCTTGATACAGTCTTTGCCTTTCCTGCTTACGTCCCCCCCCGCATTGCATTCCATATATTCATTTATTTTTCTGCGCATTTATAATTTGTAAATTTGTGTTGCATTTAGTATTGCTTGCACATGTATACCATTTGTTTTATAATAGATTGATAGTGCATCAGATATTCATATATATGTATTAATATGTTTTATAATGCTTTATAAAAAATAAGTGAAGGTGCAACTGGATCAATACACTCATTCTTGCATTTGACGTTATTCATTGCAAAGCATGCCTTTTTCAAAATAAACAAAAAGGTGTATTTAAGCTAGGTACAGATAAGTATTAGACAGAGAGGAAACATCTTCAGCTTCCTGGGATTCTGGATTTCATACAAGCAGAGCTGTAAACATAATTTGTGAAGTCCACAGGCAGGCTTCCAAGAGCCAGTTTGCCCTTATCCATCTTTTGGGGACTGATCAACTCTCTGAGTGCAGCAAAAGAGAACGACCTTCTCAATATGGAACTGCAAGGGTGTTGTTCAAGCTGTGGTATGTGGTAAGAGGCCACCTTAGAAACTGAGACAGCTCAGCTATGGGCAAGAAACGAAGCGTTGGAGAACCTAAACAGGTTCCATCTTTTTAATGCAAGAAAATTCTGAAACACCATTCCTGTTACAAAGTTGCAATTTATTTTAATATTTTGTTTATCCATCGCTTTCATTGGCATTATTTTTTTAAAATTTTTATAGTTACACATTATTTGTACGAGGATAGGACATTGCTTTTAATAAAATCATAAAAATATATTGTGTATGTCTGTTCATGGTGAAAAAAGATTTGTAACCCACCAATACTCGAGAGTCACAGGATGGATAGTTACCCAGAACGCACCATCCTCGTCTAATGTACAGGGGGGTTGTAGGCTACAGTCCATCAGGCTTCTTGTCGAAAGTTAGTAATTTGGCAGAAAGTCTGCACTTTTACCACAGGATCCAGAAAACCGACTAGCGTGCCGTATTTTGCATCGAATAATAATCCACCTCCTTCACAGACCTGGAAGGAAGTCTCACAGAACCATCATCTCGCACACAACCTGCCAGATGTTTACCATTTATGAATGGGTGCATGAAATGTCAAGATCGCGCAGGATTAGGCCATCTCGGATGTGGTTCTATATAAATCACTTCAGTCAGCAAGACTCTATGAGCTGTTGCTCCCAAACTAGAGGGAGGGTGTAGTCTGTGAGGGCGTCAGAAAGAGAAGATGGGAATGGAAGTTTACCTGTGGAAACACAAATATAAAAGCTGTTATTCACAGGTCACAGATGAGCTGGTCTAATATGAGAATTACTAAAGCCATGCCTTGCTGCTGTTTTAACTAAGACTTTGATAGCAAAGCAGGGTTAGTCTCCTTTCACAACATTTTCTATTTTTTTACCCTTAAAACTCATTCCCTGCTTAAAAAGTAAGATTGTGTAGGAGGAAAATCTAGAATGCTGGAGGATTCCTCATAAAGTAAACTAGGAGGAGCCAGGGACTCTGGGATCTAGGAGCTGGAAGGAGGAGAGAGGATAGAAGGATAATACAGGATGGATTAGTTTGCCCCAAGCTGTCAGGGCAGCAACCTACCAAGCGTTTCTTCACTCACCCCCACATCTGCAGGGTGCCAGTCTGGTTAGGGTCTGAGCCATGACCCCGACTAGCCTTTGGGAGCCTTCGGGTACAAGAGCTTGCGGCACGAACTGCTGCTCAAAGTTTGGCCTTCTTTGGCCTAGGTCCAGTACGTAGAATCTTTGCCTTATAAAGGTTGTGTCATTTCTGCTTAGGTTCCTAGCCGTGATTTCTCTTCCACTTCGCTCGAGATGTCTTGGTACACCAGTAGGCAGTATCAATGCCTTTAGTAAGGTACAGGGCAACTGCTCATACCACAACCTCCCACTCTTGTCCTTGTGGCATCATTTTAGCCATTTCACAGCATCTGTCTTGCACATGTTGCCATATGGACTACTGGCCCTTCTCTGATTACCCTCCTATTTTAGGTGTACAATACAGACCACCCGCTGCCAATCTGGCTAGGTTGGTGCTGTGTAGCTGCCTACGTGTTTTAGTCGTCCCAGGTAGATTCTTGCCTTTTTCATAATAGAAATCAGGAAACATAACTCAGGAATGGCAGAGTGCAATATAAGCCGGCAGTTAATTACCATTATGTTATGTATGGCAGTCATAGAGAGCCTATATCATTTATTTCAGTTTCTAAACCTCATAACTCATAGTTTTGATGTAGCAATAGTGTATAACAAAACTCGTAACCCACTGTTGCTAGGTCATGAAGGGCTTCCAGGCCAAGATAACAGGGCTCTTTCAGAGCCTGTCAGCACAGCCTTGCTTGTCTGTTTTCACTAAAAGGGGCAGGAGGAAAGGTAGGGAAGGTGGTAGGGGGCTGGTCAAGAATGGCAGATATTGTTTTTGTTTAACCTTTGGGACATGGATACTGTTAAGGAAATTAATCCGCACAGCATTTTCATTAAGTCTTTCTTTATTGCATCCACCCGAAAAGCACAGCCAGTCGTCATCTCATCCTTCAGCCAGCTGTCACCACTGTTCCATGACACATCGTGGTTCTATGTGATGTCAGTAAATCTAAGGATTATCTCTGTGGAAGAGACTCAGGAAAAAAATTGCAAAGATTATAACACATCTTCCCCCCAAACAAAATGTTACATACATTTATACTTCTTAAGCACTATTCTAAATGTCTAAAAATACATATAGTCTAAAACACAATGCATAATAAAAATTAACATTATATAATCAAACTACTAGAAATATAAAACAAAAACAAAAAATACCAGAGGCTAGAATGCACTAAATGCAAACAACAATATACATATATTTTTAACATTTATCAAGAGCATTATTATAACCCATTTTCCTGGAAAGGCAACTCACCTAGACTCTTCCTACAACATAATCTTTAACATAAGTCGGGTTTCTTCTAGCACGAGCTTCCCCACAACTCCTTTTCCCAGGACATGGTGAACCTCTCAATAATTCATGTCTGCTATTCACATTTGGCTCTTTCACAAATGATCCATCTTTAACTCCACCATTGGAGACTTCCCCCTTCCACCTGTGAGGATTTTTTCGCCAGACGTGACATACTCCACACTTCACCATTTTCAAGCATCACAACATTTTTCTTGACTTCAGTCACCCAGAAAGGCCCCATAAACTTGGATTTCCCTTTAGAAACCCACCTTGGCCGTCTCACATATACATGTTTTCCCACCTTCCAATTCCTAAACAACGCTCCATACTTGGCTTCATAAAGTTCCCTATATTTCTTTTGATAGTCAACCACTTTCTTAGCATTGAACCTTACTTTTTATTTTTCTTACTCCAACCACAAAGGATTTAATTTAGGTCCAGCCACACAACCCATCAAACATTGGAATGGTGACGTTTCTATAATACTGTTTGGAGTGGTGCAATATGCCCAGAGTTTGTCTCTCAGAATCTTCCTGAGAGAACCCTTCTTTTCCACAGCTAACTTAGCACAATCTCTTACTAGACCGTTCATTTTTTCCACAAGGCATTGGCTTCCGGTGAATACAGTGCAGTTTGATGATGTTCAATAGATAACACCTTGAGGAAATCTTTCATTTCATCAGATACAAATTTCACCCCATTGTCAGCAATGATTACTGTGGGAATACCCTCACAAGCAAATACATCTCTCAAGAATTCAAGTACACTCCCAGTTGTTAAGGAGCTGGTACAACAAGATGTCACCCTTTAGACGTATAGTCCACCAAAACGAAAAGATACCCCTCGCTAGAGGCTAACAGATTAAAGGGTTCCACAATATCTAGACCTAGCTGCACCGAGGTTCTTCAGGTACTTCCACTGGAGACAATGCAGCCTTCCTTACTACTTTGCACTTATCACCACTAGCACAAATCTAACGATCTCTTGCACAGTGATGTAATCCTTAGAGCCTTACTGACATCACGTAGAGCCATGATGTGTCATGGATCAGTGATGACAGTTGGGCCATGATGTGTTATGGAACAGTGGCAACAGTTGGGCTCTAAGGATTGCATCGTTGTGGAAGAGGCTCAGGATTTTGTTTTATAACAGATACATAACAGAGGCCATGCTCCTCTGCCACTGCGCATCAGTTGAAAGCTGGGGCAGATGATTTTGGGGCCATACATAACATGAAATTATAGATGGGTAAAAAGTGAATTACGGGGATGTTTTTCACCTCAGGGTTCTGGGTGACATCTTAGACAACTCGAGCTTCGCTCTCGTTGTCTATTTGATGTCACTCAGAACCCCTCGGTGAAAAACCTCTCTGGAATTCACTGTTAACCATCTGTACATTTATATACTTTGTGAGCCTATTTATCACACCACCTTCTCCATCACACTGTTAGGGCCTGCGCTGCACGACAAGATGAGAGAACCTCCCATCACTCATTCAGGACACCAAAATGCTTCCTTTATAGGATCACCAAAAATACAACACTGTTAAAATGCACTTTGGAACCACACAATGGGGTTGAAGCCCTACATAAATACTACAGTATAATGCAATGCAGGTACACTATGTACCTCAGCTGCAGTCCAAAAGCTCTATACATCTGTGCTATTGAAACACTAATTTAATAATATTGTCTAAATAACTCCGATAATCCTTTACATTGGACTCTCCTGTGGTCAGCCTCTTAAGATACATATGTATTTCTTGGGAGTGAGTGGGTTCAGAACCTTGCCGGTGGTTGGATAAAAGTTGGTACATTAGAAATAGAGGTGTAGGACCATGTAGTGACTCCCTGATCAAGACACAGGAACTCCCGCCTGCCCTGCTAATGATGACTGTGGTCTTCCGTAGCAAATTAAAGTGAACTATTCCTCAATAGGTTTTTAAAGGAAGAATACTGAACTTTAACATCTCCTTAAACTGTAGATTATCCAGACACATCTCTGTCCATCGACCTGTCCTCCCTCTGCCCAACGTCTAACTCCATGGATGGCGGCATTTCTTCTCACAGCACAAGTGGTTGATCAATACATTTCTGTAGCCTCTGGAAAAGCAACTGTGGTACTGCAGAGTAAACTTTCTGGCAAATGATTATAATCCGGGCCTGTCTCTCACTCATTCTTGCAACTGTACCGTGGTAAGCGCTGTGACCCAAGACATAAGAGCATCAATCTGGTCACTCACACAAAACCACCAAAACTCTTCCCACAGAGGCCCTCAGCAAGTACAACACGCTTCCATCTAATCACTTGCCTGCAGTGTAGCTTGCAACCTTTTGGATAATGTGCTTCAGTGTCCTATACTGCGACATGACTCGAGATATAAACAAATCTATAATAAAATACAATCCAGCCGGGCTGAGAAAAAGGCCACTGTCTGGCACAGTGTCTGCACAAATGCATCCAGAGGCTACCTCCTTTCTCACCACCAGTGGCGGTGCTGAGCGATACGTGGAGATAGTGTCAGTCTCCTTCATAGGAAATATTAAGTTTGTTTCAAAAGATCTTGGAAGTAAGACTCAAGATCCTACACGGAAATAGCCCCAATCGTGGTAGCCACAGAGTAAAAAAGTGAGTAATGAGACTGCTCATGATCTGAATAGAGAAATGAAACATTCTCCAAGGCTGGCACAGGGCACTACAGTGGAGCTTCTAAACAATCCAAAGATTGAAGATTTACTGTACATTGAAACTCTCTTGTAACATGTACTTTGCACAATGTCGCGGCTCACTCCTCTTCATACTTAATGAGTAGATGCCTAGGACGCACCAAAGCCAGTGAATTATGTACTATCATTGATGCAGTACGCTTGGCCAGATAGCTCTTGGGTTTGGTCAATTCTCTCATTAGTCCATTGTGAATGTGATTAAGGGATGCTCCATCATTGAGAAGTAGAGTGTGTTTTACCTACCAAGGGCTTTGCTGAAATTGCCAATTCTCTCTTTAGCTAATAATGTAATTGAGGCTCGCAAGGCGCATGTATAAAAAGAGCCGCTTAATGTACATTCTCTCGTACAGAAGCCCACATTAGGGATATAGAAAAGGCGTACACAAAATCACCCCAGAATAAAACATAATGGATGCACAAACAAAAGAAACAGAGAACACACTCTCAACCACCACACAGAAGCAATTAGAGGCTAGAAGTTTTTTTCTAGAGTATCAGGTGGGTTTTTGCACTAACAACTGGGTTATGACTTTGGTGGTTAGCAATGGGAAATCACAAGAGAAAAGGGGTTTTGCACCGGTTTTCCATACTGTTACCCCTTGCATGGGCATTTACCATCAATTAAAAGCTGCTGGTAAGTGCCTGTGCAAAACCCAGAGAAAGGGCAATTTGTCCTCAGCTCCATAATTGAACTAATTTTAGCATTATTAACCTTTGTTCACAGTGACTCAGAGGTCATGTGCCGATTTACGCCAAAACGCCATTTACTTGGAGGATGTACAAAAAAGGAAGAAATATGGGGGCTGTGCAGTTTGGATCATCTCTGGATCTGGCCTCTGCACAGAAACTGACACTTGTGATCTGTCGTGCAATTGGAGGCCAAAGAACATCCATACTCTCTCGGACTGCGGTTTTCACATTTTTGGGTCAGAAATGCATTGACTCCTAAGGAACCTAGTAACGTAATGGGGCAGTTCAATGCACACTACACCAAGGTAAAGAACACAACTTTATCCTGCGAGTGACTCTGATGGGCGTGGCCAAGGGAGTCCATGGGGCCAACTGGCAGTGCCTAGCTCTCCTCTTTAGTCACCTTGTGGAAAGAGAATTAAGGGCCGCTCTGCAGAGAATGTCAACTAAGGTACAGCGCCAGAGTTTCACTGGGCCATTCGCAGGGGATTCAAGCTTTATTTTATTAATTGGGGAACCAAATATTTAGGGACAGTTGTGAGGGCAGTTAGCTAGAGTCCCATTTATTTTTGGGTGAATCAGAGACACAGCACTGAGGCTTCTGGGAAGGCTCGCCCCATCTGCCCTTCCATGGAGAATTCCCGTGGGAAGGACCTGGCAGGAACCAAATCATCCTTCTATTTCCAGAAGGTGCCTTTGACCTAATACTGAAGGATTCAGAACAATGTCTGGAGGGAAAATCCTAAGGTGCAGTGGGAAGGGTAAAGGTCTTTCTGTCCTACATAGCTCCAATATGGAAGATACAAATCATGGCTACATCTTTCTGAATTGCATTATTAACTTTGACTGAACGTATGCATGCTCTTGATACTGGAACCTTCGGCGAAACAACATGTTAACAGTCAGTTTGCTCAAGTGCATTATAAAAGGGAAGAGGGGGGTGGGGTGGGGTGGGGTGGGGTGGGGTGGGGTGGGGTGGGGTGGGGTGGGGTGCGGTGCGTGCGTGCGTGTGTGTGTGTGTGTGTGTTTTTTTTTTATTTTCCCCCGACCGACCCTTTGGTGGTGGTGGACTTCTGTCAACTACGTTTTCCCATAACCCAGGCTTCTGAGATAGAGCCAAGCCCAACAAAAAGTATTAGAAAGAACATTTGGCTGAAATAATATACCACTGTAGTTATGTGCTTGCAGAGCAGGTGATTGCACAAATCATGCTCCTCAAACAAAATAAATATGGATCCCTCTAAGAAAACCTTTCTCTCTAGCTGCGAGCGGCCCTCCTTCCTGATCAAGACACTACTTGTCGAGGATTGGGTCGTTCAACCACTAGACACTACTTGTCGAGGATTGGGTCGTTCGACCACTAGACACCTGCGCCAATTAGGCACGCTATCATATTCTGTACCCAGGAGAATATAAATAAGGCAACATACTCAACTATCACACTTGGATCATACACTTGTGCTGTTACAAGTGCCAACCTAATGTATTACATTTGTATATACAAATGGGTATCTGTGACTGCTCTATGATGGATATGTTGATTATGTTATTTTTCTGTTATGTTGAAAGGCAAAACATATAAGAAAGGATGTTGACCTCTTGAGGATGATTTATTTGTTTGATAAGTTATTTCTGTGAATCTGGTTAAGACACTCACTGACGGCGGTATGTTTTTCCATTAGGGAGGAGCAAGGAAGAAAGCGAATCAAAGATCTCCATAAAGAGCTGCAGGAGATGCAGAAAGAGAAGGAAGAGGAAATTCAGGTTAGTGAAAGGGAAGAACCACCGTTGCTCTTTAATAGACATGAGATGTGCACATCTATCAGGTTTGCCCCATTGTCTTACGAATCTTTTATCGATTCCAACAAGCGAATAATATCCATGTCCCCCCAAGCCATAGAAAAGCTATACATTGAGAAGGTTTTACACTTAATTTGTGGCAATGGATCTCTGAAACATGTTTTTCCTATGGATCCCAACCATTGGAATTGTTTCCATTCTCATGCCATGTCTGTCACTTGTCTCTGCAGTAAGCGCATTCATCAGTGACACACGGGCCTTCAATGTTCCTCCAACTTGAATGGTGGGTTCTAACGGATCAAGAGAAACCAATGCACAAATCTTTCTGTGCAAAAAGGATTTCATGGTCACAAGCCAAGATCTGTAGTAAAGGGTCAGGGTGCACTGGTTCAACAACACTTCAGTTCTCTTCCCCCGTGAAGAAGTTTTGTGGCACAAAAATTAACAACACTGCCACCAGTGTGTGAAAGCTTACTGGGAAGGGAAGCAGCAGGTGACCTGCAATATGAGCACTGCTTGACTGGGGAATTATTTATTAAAGGGGGGTGTAGACTTGATGACTTCCTTTGAGAGGATATAGAGAAGAGATGATCTAGGGAGATGTTGTTCGCATTGAGTACATAGGAGTGGCTGAGCCATAACAGACATTTGCTGCATTTTGGCGTGCACGTAACAGAGAGAGGCTTTTGTCAAACTGGAGGCAGCAATAATGTGTGAGTCACAGTTACTTGAAATACATTTACATTTGTCATTTAGATTTAAATTTGTAAAAAGAGACTTTCATTCTAATAACATTATTCATTATTTATATAACACATACTGGTACACTGAATTTTCTCTCCCTGCTTCATTAACCTATCCTGAAAGTCACAGCCCACTGTTCATTGGTGAACAGACAATACTAGATATTGTACGTAACTTGATAGCAGGAAGAGAATTTACCTCATCTGAACAGGGCCCGAGATGGTAAGGGTAATGGGGTCAGGACTCTCTCATTGATAATGGAGATGTGCTTTGAAGAGATGCTGTTTCCATTCATTTCGTAATTTTAGAGTTGAATACATAAGCTGGTTATGTGGAGCGATATTGTATCATATTTTACGGACTTAGATTGAGAAGGCCTGTATTTCTTTATTTTTGGTGCGGTTATGACTCCTTGTGTTGCGTTGGGCCCTGGACAGTTTTTATGCCAGGTAGGAAGGTGTAAATGTACTGCTTTTTATGTTGGGTAGCATGTCTTAAAGACTATGAGGTCTCAGAGAGGCAATCAATGTAGGTGTATAAGGGTGCAAGAGATTGATTTATATTCTCCAGTTATTTGAGTTGATGGCTTGAAGGACGCTCTTCAGTGGAGTTAAGGTTGAGTAACGGCTAGTCAGTTCTTACCTTTACTCAGTGAGAGGACCAGGGTCAACACAGTGAGTATGAAGTCTGCTTTAGGAAGGTGAACATTTCCATTCTGTACAAGTAGGAGTTAAGTCACTGGTTTTTACGTTTTCTTGACAATGCAGGAGTATAAAAAAAAAAGATGTTGCAGTCAATGGTAAAGCTGAGTGATTTTGGGTTTGTGGTTAGTGATTGCGAGCATCCGTCCACGCTGACATAGGGCCATAAAGCCGACTTCAGCTTTTGCTGAGTTCAGTTTAGAGGAGGTGCTCATAATCCATGGTGGGAAGATTGGAAAGGCAGTCAGTTATTGACAGTGGAGACTTTTAGGTACAGTTGTGCGACTTAAGCAGATGGGTGAATCCATGACTCCACGGCAAGATCAATTCTTAGTGATTCCGTATATAGATCACTGTGGAACGGATGGATCTTTGGGATATACTCATGTACCACTAGCTCTTAAGATCTTGTAAGTATCCATTAGTATTTATGTAGCACAAGCCTAGGTAGGAAGCCACAGAGTGCTGCATATTTGAATGATAATATAGTGTAGCCCAGCTTGGGTGGATTTTGGATTGGCATGCCCCAGATGCGCTTTGGTAAAAGCAAAGTTCTGTCACTTGCTGTGGGAGTGATGCAGCTTATTGGCAGTAATTTATACACACACTCACAGTGAAAACAGACTGGGCACTTCAGGTGCACCCTCAGATCTGCTTACTGGGACAGCTCCCACTTCCCTCAAACAAAAGGCGAACAGCAGGTTTACAGATCTAACACTGCAGTTGGCTAGGTGACCGATCACAATGACCTGGAAGCCATCTGGGAGGCAGATTGTTAACAAAATGGTTCTACAAATGGAGGTTCAGATAGGGCAGAGGACACCAGACATGGAATGAGCATTGGGCACGTTTTGCAAAAAGTAGCACTCCAGGGCATAGGTCCACCCTCTGGTGAGGTGAGGAGGGAGTTGAGCAGGGAACAGAATGGAATTAGGCAATGGGTACAGACGAATGGGAGACTTGCAGGGTGGTGGGCCCTTCTGCAACCCCAGTGTGTTACCATCCTATTGGTACAAGGCCACATCTGTGGGGGAAGACATATCCTGGTATGACATGTACTTCAACCAGATACACCGGACTGAGGGCCGTATCGGTTGATTGTGGGTGCTGTTTCTTGATTTGATTAGTGGGCAGTACAATAAAATAAACAGTTGGCCTGTCTTGGTCCCTCCAACGGTCATCCAGTTTCCAGTAACTTAACCCAGAGTTATTATCTGTATGTTTGTCGACTTTGCAACTGCACATATTGCCAGTTGTTTTAATGTCATTAAAAGGACGAAATGCTTAGTTGCCACGCCAGGATTCACACCTATGAGCTATGTGTTATGCATAGCTGTTTTCCGCCTAGGTTTTCTGGAAGCCAGATTTGTTAAGGCGTTTACTTCGTGTACTATCTCTCTCAAGCTGTAGGGATTGCTTTTATGCATATCGGCAAGGTTTAAGTGAAGGCTCCACTTCTTAGGGAATTATGGTGATTTAAACATTGGGGAAGCAAATTGCTTGCCATGAGGCGTTCCTGGTGTGGGGTAAAGATTCCAACCAACTCTGTGAGCAGCACCGCTGTAGAAGTGACCTGTTGGCATTTATGTATTTACCAGAATCGAAACGAGATGATTGCCCACTTGAAGGACCAGCTTCAAGAAATGAAGGCGAAAACCACCATGGAGGGGAAGTACGTGAAGAAGGACGCAGAGCTGCAGGTCCTCCAAATCCAGAAAAAAGGAAGCAATGAAGAGGCCGAACTGAAGGAGGAGTTGCAGGTAAGCAAAGTCACTGGCAGGAAGCAGCATGAGCCGGGTTGTACACTTTCCCTGCTTCCAAAAAATCCACATCCACTCGTAGCTCCTTTTCCTGTAATAGTCTAATACCAAAAGGGTTGCTTCACGTTTTGGAGTCTAACAATGGTTTGATATTTTACTGCATCTTCAACTACATCGCAGCCAGCTCCACCAGGTTCAAGTTTCTTGTACGCCCATATGACCCTGGATTTCCGCATTCTGCCCCTTGCAGGAGTATGGAGCTGTGTGTACACACAGCCTACAAGGTGTGTCTACCAGGAGAAGGCTGCTGTTTGGATACAAGTGCTATCAACACTGCCATGCGTCTGGAGCACTGTAACAGCTTCACTAAGTGCACACGCAAAGTGTGAGCCCATTGAGTTCTTTAATACTTTTTGTAGGAGGCTGCTTGACTTTGTACCTTTGTAGGAGGCTGCTTGACTTTGTACCTTTGAAGAAGGTTGCTTGACTTTGTACCGTGTGCTTTCTCTTCTGAGGCTTTTCTGGTATGTTTATAGTGCTTTCCATGTTACCCTGGAAAGTGTTCTGGCATGACTGGGGATTACAAGCTGTCCTGATGTGCTCTTAACGTCACAGCGCTTTAAGAACTCCTTTGTGCTACGGCGCCCTCGATCGGTAGAAACGCTAGCATGGATGGCACAGCTGATGTGGCTTCAAACAGAGATGATGTTGAAAACTACTTTCAATGAAGGTCAGACAGGCACAAGGTGTGGATTGGAGAGAAAAGCTGGAGGTCAGGTTGAAGCTCTGTCACCTGTCCTTATCTGCCACCAGTTCTTCACTTCTGTGCACCAGCAAAAACTATCTGTCCTCTGCAAAGGCACATGAGCTTAATAGATCAAAGCCAATGAGAGCAAGCGTTTGGTAACTATCCACTCTCCATCAAGCGCATGAAACTGAATAGCTTGTGGTGGAACACTCATCGGATTAAAAGCTTTCAGAAATAAAGTCAACAGAAAAAAGGATTGTTGACTCTTGAGGTCTTATCTCTCTCTTAACCCAACTAACACCTTTGCAGATATTTTGTTAGAGTCATATGCCCGCCACTTCCCTTGTTTTATTTGGTGTGGAAACCAACAGAGAAGCAGACTGGCAAACGCTCCCACTGAGCATGCTTGTGCTACTATTCCCATTTACAGTCTCCCTCACTATTTAATGAACAAATAACCCAAATGCTATCGGGTTCCAACAATGCGGATATGTGACTGCATCATCTGATTACGCCATCTTGAAGAAGGCAATGCTCAAGTGTTGCAGCATCAGGAAAGAAAGCGGCAAAAGCTTGGGTACATTGGAGGAGTTATGTCTAAAACCCCTCTTAGCTTTCCTACTACTGGTAGCCCTGAGCTCTTAGTCTGCCACGCCGTGAGAAACCAGACTGAGCAAGAACTTGTCCTAGGCAGAAGGAGGAGGAGGTCCTTGGGTGCAGATATCTTGCTTAAATAGGATACATTGGAGTCCTTATTGATGTACTTGGATTGTGGCTTGACAAATCAGGATGACCAATAGGAAAATTCTGTCCATAATTATTTGTCATGCGACTATGTCTGCCGTTAGTGAGGTAAAGGATCCAAGAACAACCGGCCACAACTTAGAAAGGGCAGGGATAGACCGTGTGATTTCCAACTCTATACAGAAAGCATTGGTACCAGTGACCTGGAAACAAAAATAATCATGACTAACATATCGGAGGAGGGGCTGTTGTCACCAAGTGAACGAAAGTGATGAAGATGGCCACGTGAAGAGGTCAGCGTCAGTGAAGTGGCTTTTGTGGAAGCGGTTTGTAGTTGGGTTCTGAAAACATTAGAAGTTTGATACTTTGCAAGCGTGTTAAAACCAAGCACTCTGTGGACTTTTCAGAGAAATAAAAGGATGCACCTTGCAATAGATGATGGGGTGGTTAGGCTTGGAGACTCTTTCCTGAATCTGTGGGACCTAACCATTTCAGCTCTCATCCAAAGGGGTCTAGACAATCGGGTAGAAGCAATGAGGTAAAAATACAAGGTAGGCGAGTGACTAAATAGTAGGGTAGGCGAGTGAGTGAATAGTAGGGTTTGAAGATTCATGAAGTGTAGGGGCCAGGGGAAAGATTGACTGATTGAAAAGAAAGAGTGGTAATTTGCTGAGGTGGAAAGTAAGGTCAATTGTGAGCAATGGAGTGAGATGGGATAGAAAAAAGAGGAAGGGTGGAGAGGAATGTGCCGATGACTTACTACTTCTGATTTCTAACACCCATGTTTTATCATAGAAATTAAGTGAGAAATCTGATGAAGAGATGCGAGTTCACATGGAGATTGAAAACTTCCTCCGGCAACTCCAGAGCGTGAGTGTTCCAAACATTTTCTTTTCAGAGACATAGGATGTGTGTGAACAGCGGGCACTGATCTTTGCATGTACATTATGTATACAACAGCCATATACTCGACCTCATAACATTACAGAAGTTACTTGTCTTGAACATGAAAACACAACCTTCATTTCTGAAACTCCAATCATTCCATTTCCGGTTCCACCTTAGTTTCTGGGTATAAAAGGTAACAACTCGTCACAGAAGTAAATTTATTTTCTGGTGAGCAAGGGTCATCTTTTACTTAAAGATGCCCTACATCTTGTCATCCCCCAATTAAAACAGTTGGACCAGAAACAAACAGACGATTTTCTAACCTGTGTCCACACTGAACTACTGCAGAAATATTTCTGCTCCAGATCCCAGGTGGCGTATCACTTGTGATGTTAGTTCAGAGTCATAAACCACCCCGCATCGCACAGCTGCATGTATTGATATATTGCATCACTGACCATATGTTATACTGAGAACATGAAATCCGAAAAATTCTCTCTCCCAGGAAATAGCCAGGAACTGTAAGACTGATTAATGGTACCTAATCTAGGATATAGAAGTGTCTACACAAACAAGGCCATGGCCTTCAAAAAATATATTTGAGATACTCTTTTATACCGTCCCCACCCCATAAACAAGAATTTCACTTTTGGCATGTTCTAATATTCTAGAAGTGTCATATTTACCCAGCTTCAGTGAATACCTTTCTTTTGATCTCTGATGGAAATAAATGTGCCTTTCAAACCTCTTTGCCATTTCCGACCTGTCTATATTTTAGTTCCTGGATCCATTAAAGGCGTTATAGTACAAACACAGCACAATGTTGGCCGCGCTGAGCTCTCCTCTAGACTGTCTTGAATCTGTTTTAGGTTCCTGAATCTGGCTTCCAAGAGGGTTCATCAATAATTTCTACTGTACACAAATTTCTTGTTTTTTCTGATTAAGCCTCTCCCACTGCTTTGCTCCTCTCTGAGCGGCTCCGCCTGTCGACACAGCTCCGCCCTTTGTAGGTCGTTACAGATGGCAGACAAGATCTGTGCCCCGTTTCACAGCATTCAGTGACTTTTCCCCCATGGTGCACCACTCTTCTGGGCATCTGCACCCAGAAAGCTTGACATTTCTGAAAGGAATATTAGTAGTAACTAGAGACCACACTTCAATTTTATTAAATCTTGGCTTGTGTGTTACAGCGTCACTTGTCTTTGCAAGTCTCAGTAGATCACTGGAAACAGACCTGCCTTCCTCTCCCAAATCCATGTCCAAAGTCTTGATAAGTGCTTGTAGAGTGCAGGCCCTAGCGGATATCCCTTTAGTCCCCACTAATCACACTTTGTACAACAACCCAGGAGCACTATTTGCTGCTTGCTGTGCAGCCATTTTACTTTTGTTTGCCTCCCAGCTCCATTCCCTAGAATTATTAGCATGACTAGAAGTTTTCTCCGTAGAACAGCATGAAAGGGTTTACTAAAAATCAAGCACTCCACATCAAAATGCTTTCTTTTTCCTAATCCCTTCTCTGTAGTCAAACACTTTTGTGACCAACAAAACCACTGTTGTGGCTGTTCGGGTCTACCGCTTTCTCATTGAAGAACTAACGTTGTGGTGTTGCAGGCAGCTCCTCTAAACTCTCTCTAGATTGTGGACTATTTCTAATTTAGTTTTTATATGATAGATGTTTCAGTTTGATCTTATTAAAAAAATTAAGTGATATACAGTGACCAACCCCCTCCCAAAACATACACACCACCCTCCCTCCCTTCACCCACTGGTGTGGTATATCACAAGTGCACCCTGATTAAACTTTCAATATATTCTTCTCTCAGGAGCTGGAAGAAAAGCTGGAGTACTGGATGGAGAAGTACGACAAGGACACAGAGGCCAAACAGCAGGAACTGAATGCCCTTAAATCTGCCAAGGCGAGCAATCTGGCTGCGCTGCAGGAACTAGCTAAGCAGGTGAGATAAATACTGAGAAGGCCTGCCTGTCTCTCAGAGCAGAGATATGACTTAAGAGAGCGGAGAGGCTAGGAAAGCAACCTGGCTGCGCTGCAGGAACTAGCTAAGCAGGTGAGATCCATACTGAAAAGGCCTGCCTGTCTCTCAGAGCAGAGGTATGACTTAAGAGAGCGGAGAGGCAAGGCAAGCAATCTGGCTGCGCTGCAGGAACTAGCTAAGCAGGTGAGATCCATACTGAGAAGGCCTGCCTGTCTCTCAGAGCAGAGGTATGACTCAAGAGAGCGGAGAGGTTAGCAATCTGACTGCGCTGCAGGAACTAGCTAAGCAGGTGAGATAATTACTGAGAATGCCTGCCTGTCTCTCAGAGCAGAGGTATGACTTAAGAGAGTGGAGAGGCAAGGCAAGCAACCTGGCTGCACGGCAGGAACTAGCTAAGCAGGTGAGATAAACTCTGAGAAGGCCTGCCTGCCTGTCTCTCAGAGCAGAGGTATGACTCAAGAGAGCGGAGAGGTGAGCAATCTGGCTGCGCTGCAGGAACTAGCTAAGCAGGTGAGATAAACTCTGAGAAGGCCGGCCTGCCTGTCTCTCAGAGCAGAGGTATGACTCAAGAGAGCGGAGAGGTGAGCAATCTCGCTGCGCTGCAGGAACTAGCTAAGCAGGTGAGATAAATACTGAGAAGGCCTGCCTGTCTCTCAGAGCAGAGGTATGACTCAAGAGAGCGGAGAGGTGAGCAATCTGGCTGCGCTGCAGGAACTAGCTAAGCAGGTGAGATAAATACTGAGAAGGCCTGCCTGTCTCTCAGAGCAGAGGTATGACTTAAGAGAGTAGAGAGGCAAGGCAAGCAACCTGGCTGCTCTGCAGGAACTAGCTAAGCAGGTAATGCGATGAGGACCACCGGAAGAAGGAAGAGTGATCTGTAGCACATTCTACAACTTCCAGCTATGAACAGACCTAATGGAAGGTCATGGTATCTCACAGACATTTCACGGTCATCTCACAGACATTTCACGGTCATCTCACAGGCATTTCACGATCATCTCACAGGCATTTCACGATCATCTCACAGGCATTTCACGATCATCTCACAGGCATTTCACGGTCATCTCACAGGCATTTCACGGTCATCTCACAGGCATTTCACAGTCATCTCACAGACATCTCACAGTCATCTCACAGTCATCTCACAGTCATCTCACAGTCATCTCACAGACATTTCACGGTCCTCTCACAGGCATTCACCTTCTGGCAGGTATTGGATGTGGAAAAGAGGCACAAAACATATTGTTTTCAGCACACCACAGTGGCCTGAAGACACAGTAATGTGATAAATACTGGGAAGGCCTGCCTGTCTCTTAGAGCAGAGGGATGACTTAAGTGAGTGGAGAGCTTCGTAGTGGAAGCGCAGCACAATATCTCTGTCCTCCAGGTGGACAATCCAAGCGCAGAGCAGTACCATGGCACAGGCTTCCTGAATAGGAATCTAGTCTTCTATATATTAAATATTAAGATATTTTAACCCATTATTCCGCTGTAAACAGTATCATTGCACATATGCAAATGTTCACTTAGGGAAACCTCCATAGGCTTTTGCTCTACAAGGTATAGGCTAGGCTAAATGGTTACATTACACCTCTCTTTCGCTAGCTTGCAGAGTCAACACTATCCTGGAGCATGCTGCCGGCTCTTCTGTTGACCGTGCTCCTTCTGCCTGTAGCCCATAGAAGAGAATCAGTGATTGGTAATATCAACCAAGTATGAGGAAAATAATCAAATGAGTTATATGAGAAATTCGAGGGACGAAATAGTAGAAGGGCAGTTTTGGACAATGGCAGACACAGAGACACATTAGATACGCCACACGATAAGAGCCACACCTCGAAACCTCTACGTTTAATGTTTTACTTCCCAGTTTTTCCACCACTATTTTCATTCATCTATTCAGTTCAGGTTTGTCCTGAATATTATTGTTCGAAAGAGATAAAAATGTATTTATTAATTTCCGTTTTTTATTTAACACATGGTAGGCCGTAGAGCGTCAGAAGTCTGTACAAATAAACTTCCAAGAGAACATAAAATCAATCAAACCAAAGACAAAGCAGGTGCTCAACAAGCAAGAGAGAAACATTAGGAAATACAGTGTAGAGCAAATGGCTTGGTATATTACAACTAGTTAATATCAAAGATTGAATGGTCTGTAAATATCTGGTGAGATTTAACTCTCCAGTGAAGATACTTTCCCCACTTTATTTCTTCATGGCATTCTGACCTCCTTTGCATTCTTGCCAAGCAAGGCAGGAATCTGAATTCAGCAGCGACAATACTGGCTTCCTTTTATGGGATACTTTAGTTGAGCTACTAGGCAAAACTTTCTTTTCTTTTAGAGTAGTCTAGCCTTTGTTTTTACCTTTCTCTTTTTTGGAAAAAAACATTTTCAGGATTTATTTGAGTGAGTGTTAGTCTTTATGGCATTCCTTTTGCTATCAAATGCCCAAAAATGGAATTGTAATTCCTAGCATTAGCCTCGCTGGAGGGGATCATCACAACCTGTGGTGGTTCTTAGCACCCCCTTTTCTCACACACTACTGGTTGGTATAAAGACCTATGAAGGAATTAGGAAATCTGTGAGTTTGTCAATCATTATTCACCAAGTCCAAAATGCTTTCATGAACATTCTTGAGGATGTGAATTGCAAAAGGGAGAGGAAGGCCTTGTTCATACGCGAGAAGAACTCTAGTTCTTCAATATTGTCTCTGAAGCTCACTCACAAGTGGACCCCTTTTCCTCTACAAATATGAGTTACAGATGTTGCTGCAGTCCTGATCACTGTTCCCTTCCTTACACTTATCTGAGCTCTTCCACTTCAGTTGGAGGGATTAGCATGCTATGCGGTTCAGTTGTTCATGACCAATAATGAAAATCCCATTAAGTAGCAGCAAATTCCCATGTGATATACACCCTGTAGGTGGAGATCTGTGGGAGTGCAAGAGAGATGGGATGGAGGACTTGCTTTTATTTAAAGGAATTATTTAAAATGCACTAAAATGTTTGCAAAATGCACCCCATCCTAGAAACATTGATAGTGAAATTTCAAGCTCCTTGTAGGTCCTCGTGGGTTATTTAATGGAACTATAGGCCTCCTAATGGTGGTCTTGAATCCACGGACCTTCTATAATCTGCATTCTTAGAACTAGACATCAACGCATCTAAGGTTGTCGTGTTTGAGAATTCTAACAAGCATTTTCATATTCTGACATCCTTTTTCTATCAACTTTAATGATTTGATACTTTTAAGCTTGCTATGAGCCCCTCGCCGTGCATCACACGTTAAGGGCCATGCTCTTGATGTACTGAGCTCCAACTCGGCATCTTTTTCATCATTTACTCCCCTTCCCGTTGTGTGGTCAGACTATTCTCTTATTGCCTTCACATGTGGGCTCCAAAAAACACAAAAGGTCTCCATCTACCACCTCCAGTTAAATAGGATGAGGAATTGGTAACCAGTGTTGGCACAAGCAATCACCTTTCATGTATCTGAGGAAGCTGTTGGTGTTACAGGTGACCCCCAAGCAGTTGAGCAAGTACTACAATCAGCTTGAATCTATTTTTGATCAGATCGCTCCCATCTCAAACCAGTGGAGGAAAACTCCTTGCAGATCACGTAAACAGTACACAAAGGAATTAGCGGCTCTTTGTCATGAGTTGCGAAGGACGTAGCACCACTAGTGACTTAGCTACGACTCTGCTATCAAAGTAGCTGACAAAAAATTCAACTACATTTATAAGCAAACAATTCACAAAACCAAAGAAGGATTCTCTTCCACATGAATGTTTTCGGACCTAAACATGGCAGTGACTATATTCTCTTCTATTAGAGATCTCAGTCACCCTCCACCTACTCCTTCTGCTGAAATGCCGGACCCAAAAACAGCCTAACAGCCGACTACTTTGTCAGCAAGATCCGTAACATCTCGGACAATATGCCAAAATGTCTCCCCTATCAGAGTTCACAGTTTCCTAGCTCAATAATGGAAAATAGTTGCCACCTGCACAAACATCTGTCCAGCTAGCCGGTGAAGACTTCCTTAAATTTGAACAGGAGAGCAACCTTTCTGTTTCAACTAAAGGTGCTATACCTGCCACAATTATTTAAGTATTGTTACATTTCGATTCTAATCTTCCAAGAGCCATTGTTAATGCCGCTCTTTTAGCTAGAGGGCTTCCCAATTGCCTTAAAGTCGCCTCTGTAATAGCTTTGCTGAAGAAGCCTCTCAAGACCCCAACGATCTGGCTAGCTGTCGCTCCATGTCACGTTGCCGTATTAGGCAAAGTTGTTGGAAAGAGCTGTTTTCCAGCAGGCATCAGCTTTTGTAGAATGAGGTTTAATTTCAGAGAAAGGTTCAAGGGTTCTCCTTCTGGAGTAATTGCCTTAGGTCCTGTGTTTGGAGGAAGCTATTCTCGAGGTATTGAACCTTTTGTACCTTAGTTAATAACCAGTTAGAGGTATGTGAGTGCCTCCTCCTCCATTTCTCAGTGCTCTTGGATAAAAGAATATAATTCACGATTCCAGGTGGCGATTTTAAATATATTTATTTGTTTTGCTGTCCGGTATTCATCGCAAAGTAAGGTTCAATTAAAGATCCTCAACAGCCGACACGTGTTTCGCCCTTACATGGTCAATCGGACCAGGGCTTCTCAAGGCTTTCATAAGAATAACTTCAGTTATTTCAGTTCCAGCTCAGGGTAACATTACTCGTGAACCGCACCAAGACGGACGCTGCAGCACAGACCGCAAACTAATTATCAATGCTGAACGATCTTTGTGCCACAATAATCATTAACACTGAGGTGGAACCCCAGATGTACTATTCCCACTCCAGTCTAAGCAACAATAGAGAAAGTGTTGGACTTCAGATGGGTTAAATTTACTATTCACACTCAAGTCTAAGTGCTTGACTTTGTAGGGGTTAGATTTACTGTCTCCATCCAGTCTAAGCAACAGTAGCAAAAGTGTTCAACTTCAAAAGCATTAGATCCCTGGCGGCTTAGCTTACAAAAAAAGGGTAGGGGGCTCTGCACAACCATCATTCCCTCCCTTCCTCCCCCCCTCCCCCCGAGTCTCTTTAGGCCCCGGGTACCCCATCCCCCAGACCTTATTATTAAAGGTGGTGGTGGGGAGGGGTGGCTGTTCAATTTTTGCCAAATATTTTTTATTTTAGGCCCCAGGGCATGGGGTGGGTGGGTCCCTGTTGTGCCTAAGGGGGTCAGGGTTTCCCAACCCTGCCCCTTTATATTACATGTACAGGACAGGGGACTAAGTCCTTGAGACTTGTAATGGCTGTCAACAACATTTTTCTTATGTTGTTGGCAGCCAATCAGAACGCTCACTCCAGCGGGATTCTGACTCCTGCGGGAGAGCGAGATGGCCCAAGGGAAATAAAGCTCCCTGGGCCAATAAGAACATTCTATTTTTAAATTGACGCTCCCGCGACAGTCTCTTGAGACTCACGCGGACCCAAACATTCAGATATATATATTTTTTTAACACTTACTTTCTTAAAAACCACTGAATGGATTCACACCAAATCAGAAAAAGCACAATCTGCGTACTAAGATCTAGCTTCCTGCCAAATTTTGTGTAATTCCGTACAGCAGTTTTTGCTGTAGCCCTGTCTAAAGAAGTCTATGGAAAATGCATGGGGATTTTGCATTTTGGGGCTCCCTTTGTTTCTAGGCCCCTGCTTGACAGATCACCCTGAAACCTTCAATGCACAAACTAGTAAAACAGTTGCATCTCTGTGGGAAGTTTAATGGAGATTCGTAAAATGGGGCCAAAATTATAAGCAACACAATAAACACTTTCCCTATGGAACAGCTGACCGAACCATGACTACCCAATGGCGACCGCCACTGAGTAGTATTGTATTGTATTGTAATTGCATTTGTATAGCGCTTACTACCCCTGACGAGGCGTCAAAGCGCTTTTTCGGCGAGTAGCACGCTACTCCGGGACCCATAGAGGATTAGTGTTGAATTAGTATAGTGAAACATGCAAGTAAATTTTAAGTGGTGGATATGTTAGTCAGTTATTTGGATTCGGAAGGATAGCAGAAGGATCAATCAATCATGTCACTTATAAAGCGCACTACATACCTGCGAGGGTCTCAAGGCGCTGGGGGAAGAGGGGGGTGGTGCTGCTACTGATCGAAGAGCCAGGTCTTGAGGAGTCTTCTGAAGGCCAGTAGGTCTTGGGTCTGTCGGAGGTTGGTGGGGAGGGTGTTCCAGGTCTTGGCGGCGAGGTGGGAGAAGGATCTGCCGCCGGCGGTCGTTTTCCGGATGCGGGGGACTGTGGCGAGGGCGAGGCTGGTCGAGCGGAGCTGGCGGGTGGGGGTGTAGAAGCTGAGTCGTCTGTTGAGGTAGGCTGGTCCGGAGTTGTGGAGTGCTTTGTGTGCGTGGGTGAGGAGCTTGAAGGTTATCCTCTTGTTGACAGGGAGCCAGTGCAGGTCTCTCAGGTGGGGTGTGATGTGGCTGCGTCGGGGGATGTCGAGGATAAGACGTGCAGAGGCGTTCTGGATGCGTTGCAGCCGTCTCAGGAGCTTAGCCGTCGTTCCTGCGTAGAGGGCGTTTCCGTAGTCCAGCCTGCTGGTGACGAGGGCCTGGGTGACTGTTTTTCTTGTTTCGGTGGGGATCCACTTGAAGATCCTTCGGAGCATTCGGAGGATGTTGAATCAGGATGAGGAAACGGCGTTGACCTGCTTAGTCATGGAGAGGGTGGGGTCGAGGATGACCCCTAGGTTGCGTACGTGGTCGGTGGGTGGCGGGGCTGTTCCCAGTGATGTTGGCCACCAGGAGTCGTCCCAGGCTGAAGGGTTGGAACCAAGGATGAGGACCTCCGTCTTGTCCGAGTTCAGCTTCAGGCGGCTGGTCCTCATCCATTCGGCGACGGCCTTCATTCCTTCGTGGAGGTGGGCTTTGGCGGTGTGAGGGTCTTTGGTGAGGGAGAGGATCAGCTGGGTGTCGTCGGCGTAGGAGATGATGTTGAGGTTGTGCAGCCGGGCGACGTGGGCGAGGGGTGCCATGTAGATGTTGAACAGCGTTGGGCTGAGGGAGGAGCCTTGGGGTACGCCGCAGATGATCTTGGTGGCCTTGGATCGGAAGGGGGCGAGGCGGACGCTTTGTGTTCTGCCGGAAAGGAAGGATGTGGTCCAGTCCAGGGCCTTCTCTTGGATCCCGGCGTCGTGAAGGCGTGTTCGTAGTGTGTGGTGGCAGACCGTGTCGAAGGCGGCTGATAGGTCCAGGAGGATGAGGGCTGCTGTTTCTCCGTTGTCTAGCAGGGTCCTGATGTCATCGGTGGCGGCGATGAGGGCGGTTTCGGTGCTGTGGTTGCTGCGGAAGCCGGACTGGGAAGGGTCCAGGATGTTGTTCTCCTCGAGGTAGCGGGTCAGTTGTTTGTTGACGATTTTCTCGGTGACCTTCGCGGGGAACGGGAGCAGAGAGATGGGTCGGAAGTTCTTGAGGTCCTTGGGGTCTGCCTTGGGTTTCTTGAGTAAGGCGGTGATCTTGGTGTGCTTCCAGCTTTCCGGGAAGGTTGCTGTCTCGAAGGAGATGTTGATTATTTTCCGGAGATGGGGCGCGATGGCTGTACTGGCTTTGTTGAAGATGTGGTGAGGGCACGGGTCTAGCGGTGAACCGGAGTGGATGGTGTTCATGATCTCGCTGGTGTCCTCGTCGTTGATGTTGGTCCAGGAGAGCAGGCGGTTGGTGGTTGTGGGGGCAGTGGTCTCGGTGGTTGCCGGGGCGGTCGTGGTGTTGAAGCGGTCGTGGATGTCGGCGATTTTGCGGTGGAAGAAGGTGGCCAGTGAGTCGCACAGGTCTCGCGACGGCTGGATGTCGTTGGTGTTGGAGCTGGGGTTGGAGAGTTCTTTCACGATGTTGAAGAGCTCTTTGCTGTTGTGTGCGTTGTTGTCTAGGCGGTCTTTGAGTGAGGCCCTTTTGGCGGATCTGATGAGGTGATGGTGACTGCGGGTGGCGCTCTTGTGGGCGGCGTAGCGGTCCGCTGTCCATTCGTGGAGCCAGATCTTCTCCAGTTTTCGGCATGTTCGTTTGGAGGCCTGGAGGTCTTCGGTGAACCAGGTGGCTTTCTTGCTGGTGTGGCTGTTGGGCGGATTCTTGAGCGGGGCGAGGGTGTTGGCGCAGTCGTCGATCCACTGTCTGAGGTTTCGGGCGGCGGTGTCGGGGTCGGAGGGTTCGGCGGGTGGGCTCAGGGCGAGGGTTGTGGTTAGCTGGTCTTCCGTGACTCTGCTCCAGCAGCGGCGAGGCATTTGTTCAGTGCGGTGGTGCGTGGTGGGCTTCCTGTAGGTGAAGTGGATGCAGTGGTGGTCAGTCCAGTGGGGTTCGGAGGTGTGGTTGAAGGAGACGTGTGGGCTTGCGGAAAAGATGGAGTCGAGCGTGTGGCCGGCGGCGTGGGTGGGTGTAGTCATGAGCTGTCTGAGTCCGAGGGTGGCGAGGTTGTCGATCAGGGTGGTGGAGTTGGTGTCCTTGTTGTTCTCGAGGTGGAAGTTCAGGTCCCCGAGGAGGATGTAGTCCGTGGAGGCGATGGCGTGTGTGCTGACGAAGTCAGCGATGGAATCGCTGAACTGTGGTCGGGGTCCGGGGGTCTGTAGATGAGGGTTCCTCTGAGGGTGGTGTTGGGATCGGTGTGGATCTGGAAGTGCATGTGTTCGGCGGTGCTGAGGGTGTCGTTGGTGTTGGTTGAGACTCTGAGGGTGTTCCTGTGGACGATGGCGATGCCTCCTCCGACTCCGTTGGTGCGGTCCCTGCGGGTGATCTTGTATCCGTCCGGGATGGCAATGGCGATGTCGGGGGCTGAAGCGGGATTCAGCCAGGTCTCCGTCAGGAATGCGACGTCTGGGGAGGTTGAGTCGAGAAGGTCCCAGAGTTCGATGGCGTGTTTGCGGGCGGAGCGGGTGTTGAGGAGGATGCATCTGAGGTAGTTGGGTTCTTTCCTGGGCGGTGGTTTGGCGGGGCGGGTGCTGGCGAAGCTGCAGTTCCGGCAGGTGAAGGGCCCTTGGGTGCGCTTCGGGGTGGCCTGGTAGCAGGCGTGATCTTTTCCGGGGTTGAGTGCGTGGAGGGTGCTGGCGTCGTATCGGCGTCTGTTGATGTGGCGGGCGCAGGGGATGCCCGGACCAGGGGTCTGGCGCTGGGCGCGGTCACGGCGCGGACGGGCGCAGACGGGCTTGCTAGGCGCGCCTTCGGCGCGCCAGCGGCGCGGCCGCACAGCGGCCGCCATAAATGGGGAGGTGGGAGGGAGGAGCAGGGAATGGGGCAGCGAATGGGCAGTGAGGGGGCGGGGCCGCAGGGGCGCAGCGGCGGGAATCAGGCACAGAAGTGAAAACGAGCACAATCAGGGCATCAAGGGGGCACAGAAAGGACAAAAAAAAACGAGCACAATCAGGGGCAGCAAGGGGGCACAGAAAGGAAAAAACTAGCACAATGAGGGGCAGCAAGGGGGCACAGAAAGGAAAAACTAGCACAATGAGGGGCAGCAAGGGGGCACAGAAAGGAAAAACGAGCACAATCAGGGGCAGCAAGGGGTGCACAGAAAGGAAAAAACGAGCACAATCAGGGGCAGCAAGGGGGCACAGAAAGGAAAAACGAGCACAATCAGGGGCAGCAAGGGGGCACAGAAAGGAAAAAACGAGCACAATCAGGGGCACAGAAAGGAAAAAAACGAGCACAATCAGGGGCAGCAAGGGGGCACAGAAAGGAAAAACACTAGCACAATGAGGGGCAGCAAGGGGGCACAGAAAGGAAAAAACTAGCACAATGAGGGGCAGCAAGGGGGCACAGAAAGGAAAAACGAGCACAATCAGGGGCAGCAAGGGGGGCACAGAGAGGAAAAACGAGCACAATCAGGGGCAGCAAGGGGGGCACAGAAAGGAAAAAACGAGCACAATCAGGGGCAGCAAGGGGGCACAGAAAGGAAAAACGAGCACAATCAGGGGCAGCAAGGGGGGCACAGAAAGGAAAAAACGAGCACAATCAGGGGCAGTAAGGGGGCACAGAAAGGAAAAAAAAACGAGCACAATCAGGGGCAGCAAGGGGGGCACAGAAAGGAAAAACGAGCACAATCAGGGGCAGCAAGGGGGCACAGAAAGGAAAAAACGAGCACAATCAGGGGCAGCAAGGGGGCACAGAAAGGAAAAACGAGCACAATCAGGGGCAGCAAGGGGGCACAGAAAGGAAAAAACGAGCACAATCAGGGGCAGTAAGGGGGCACAGAAAGGAAAAAAACGAGCACAATCAGGGGCAGCAAGGGGGGCACAGAAAGGAAAAACGAGCACAATCAGGGGCAGCAAGGGGGGCACAGAAAGGAAAAACGAGCACAATCAGGGGCAGCAAGGGGGCACAGAAAGGAAAAACGAGCACAATCAGGGGCAGCAAGGGGGGCACAGAAAGGAAAAAACGAGCACAATCAGGGGCAGTAAGGGGGCACAGAAAGGGAAAAAAAAACGAGCACAATCAGGGGCAGCAAGGGGGCACAGAAAGGAAAAAACTAGCACAATGAGGGGCAGCAAGGGGGCACAGAAAGGAAAAACGAGCACAATCAGGGGCAGCAAGGGGGGCACAGAAAGGAAAAAACGAGCACAATCAGGGGCAGCAAGGGGGCACAGAAAGGAAAAACGAGCACAATCAGGGGCAGCAAGGGGGCACAGAAAGGAAAAACGAGCACAATCAGGGGCAGCAGCAGGGCACACAGACGGAGCTGTGTGGTGGGGGAGCGACCTACCACGAAGAGGAAAGAAAGGTTTGTATTTATATAGCGCTTCTAACCCCTGATAGGGTGTTGAATCGCTTTTTTTTGGCGAGTAGCACGCTACTCCGGAAACCCATAAAGGATTAGTGGTGTATTAGTATGCTGAAATATGAAAGTAATTTGAGTGGTGGATATTAGTCAGTTATTTGGAATGAGAAGGATAGCGGAGGGATAGAAGGGAAAGAAAGGTTTGCATTCATATAGCGCCTGTTACCCCTGATGGGGTGTTGAAGCGTTTTCTGGCGAGTAGCACGCTACTCTGGAACCCATAAAGGATTAGTGGTGTATTAGTATGCTGAAATATGAAAGTAATTTGAGTGGTGGATATTAGTCAGTTATTTGGAATGAGAAGGATAGCGGAGGGATAGAAGGGAAAGAAAGGTTTGCATTCATATAGCGCCTGTTACCCCTGATGGGGTGTTGAAGCGCTTTTCTGGCGAGTAGCACGCTACTCTGGAACCCATAAAGGATTAGTGGTGTATTAGTATGCTGAAATATGAAAGTAATTTGAGTGGTGGATATTAGTCAGTTATTTGGAATGAGAAGGATAGCGGAGGGATAGAAGGGAAAGAAAGGTTTGCATTCATATAGCGCCTGTTACCCCTGATGGGGTGTTGAAGCGCTTTCTGGCGAGTAGCACGCTACTCTGGAACCCATAAAGGATTAGTGGTGTATTAGTATGCTGAAATATGAAAGTAATTTGAGTGGTGGATATTAGTCAGTTATTTGGAATGAGAAGGATAGCGGAGGGATAGAAGGGAAAGAAAGGTTTGCATTCATATAGCGCCTGTTACCCCTGATGGGGTGTTGAAGCGCTTTTCTGGCGAGTAGCACGCTACTCCGGAACCCATAAAGGATTAGTGTTGAAAATTAGTATAGTGAAATATGAAGTAATTTGAGTGGTGGATATGCTAGTCAGTTATTTGGATTGAGAAGGGTTAGGGATGGGTAAAAAAGGAAAAAAGGTTTGCATTTATATAGCGCTTGTAACCTTGATGAGGTGTTGAAACGCTTTGTTGGCGAGTAGCACGCTACTCTGGAACCCATAAAGGATTAGTGGTGAATTAGTATAGTGGAATATGGAATTAGAGAAGTGAACATGCTAGTCTGTTATTTTGATTGAAAAGGATAGTGGAGGGATAGAAGAGTGAAGGATTTCTTTTTTTTAGGTCATAGCAGTAGGAGGAGGCTTTTGGATGAGTAAAAAGGGTTTTTGGAGTGGAAGAGTCAGAGGGAAGAGTTTAGAAAGGTTTGTTTTGGGGGATCGGTACAGTAAAGGAGGTGTCAGAAGATGCAAGGAGGGGTAGAGTAGGAGAGAGTCAAGAAAGGGTTATTTTGGGGAACATAGTAGTGGTATGGCGTGTGGGATAAATGAGAGAGTGGGTGTAGAGGATATAATGATAGATGTATAGGGTGAGATAGGGTAGTGAATTGGAAAGTAGTAGAAAGAAGATTGAGATGAGTCAGAAAGTTGGGCTAGAAGATATATTGAGGGAAGTATAGGCTGAGAAATAGGGTAGTGCATTGGAAATGCTAAATTAGAAGAAAGTGATAAATATATAGATCCATAAGTACATTGAAAGTATATAGAGGCATAAAGGAGGTAAGTATATGCAGATTAAAGATATTGATAGAGGTAGCAGATGAGAAATAGGGTAGTGCATTGGATATGTTTTTTCAGGAGAAAAGTAACAGACACACAGATCCAAGTACATGGAGGTACATAGATGCCCAATGGAAGCAAGTACATGTAGACCAAAGAAGATTTTTTTTTTCTTTTTTTTTTTTTATAACATAATTATTGTACATGTTTATACAAAGCAATATACGAAGATAGGCACATATCTATAGTGAAAATCAATGCTTATGTACAGAGGGACAAATACATAGGGTGGGTATTAATGAATGGGAAAATGGGCAGCATTTCTGGCCCTGGTCCCGACCAGTTTCGAACAGGCTCAAACAGGCACTCACCCTTGTCCTCTCCACCCTTAACAGGCTCAAACAGGCACTCACCCTTGTCCTCTCCACCCTTAACAGGCTCAAACAGGCACTCACCCTTGTCCTCTCCACCCTTAGCTGAAACGCCTGGGCTGAGACGCCCTAAGCCTTGGCCGTTTATAGCCCTAGTAGTCAGGTGACCCCTTCAGCCAATGGGAACCCTAGCCCTAACAATATCCAATCACAGCACTAGCCCTAAAATCTAGAACCAATAGGAGACGAGGACCTTACAGCCAATCTTAGCCCTAGTCCAAGCACCCAATCAGTTTAAAAAACCCTTGACCTCTACGTCCAATAGAGGCCCTAGCCCTACCAGTAGTCTCAACCCTAGTCCAAGCAACCAATGGCACAGGAAGGCCTAGTCCCTACTTCCAATAGAAAGCCTAACCCTACTCTTAGTCCCACACCTAGTCCAGCAACCAATAACACCAGAAGCCCTCATCGCTACTTCCAATTAAAGGCCTAACCCTAGCCCTAGTCCCACCCTAGTCCCAACAACCAATAACACAGGAAGCCCTAGTCCCTACTTCCAATAGAAATACTAACCCTAGCCCCAACCCTACATTGATTGAATCACAGACCCAGAAACCAATCAGAACCCTCAAATACCCAACCAATGAGGACACTAACCCTAATCCAATAGAAACATCAGATACAACCACCAATCAGTGTACACATGTACCAAACAATATCAGACTATATAAGGTCCCAGCTACCTCAGACAAGGTTTGCTGGCCAGGGAGTTGGAAGCTGCTTCTCTATTCAGAAATCTCCTAGGAGACAGACCGGCTCAATCCACACTTTGGACTTCTGCAGGTAAGGCCCCAACAAACTTGTCCTCTAACACTATTTGTATAAAACTTTACTCCCTCTCCTGGCCAAAAAACGAAGTGCACAGTCCCTATTAAACACAGTTTAAATAGCTTACAGCACATTACTGCTGTCTCAGGAGGGAAGGGGGGGCTGGTTTCACTGACTTGTTAACACAAAATGGTCGCTGGGGGTGCACTGCTTAACATACAGATCTTAGCACAGAGCAAAGGAGACATTTGGAGGGAAAAACTGATAGTCACAGGGAATGAGAGGGAAAAATTACAGAGTTTGGACTGCAAATCCCACAATTCAACAGGTTAAATGGAAGCAGTCACAGGCAGGAAAAACACAAGTTTAAACACAAAAACATGGGATAAATTATGCAATCACTGGCAGGTTAAAACTACAATTTTAAACTGTAACAACCACAGGCAAAGACAGTTAAAGAAATTTAAAAAGAAAAAATAAGATGCAATCACAGGTAGGGAAAATCGTTTTTTAAACTTTTTTAGGAAAGAGACAGCACTAGTCTGCCTCCTTACCACTTCCTGGACTCTGCTCACTGCAATCTGGGGCACAGGTAGGCTGCAACTCACAAGATGGATAACTCTGAATAAAGCATTCCAGGGGTAGCACTGGCAGCGTTGGGGGTGGTTGCAGCGGTTATTGGTCTGCTGTCAACAGCACCCTCCAGTCCTATTACTGCTGCTGATATATCTTTTTGCAGGTTATACCACTCCTAGGAACATCAAGGGTACTATTCAGTTGGAAAATACCAGAGGCACAACCTCCTCAAGGCAAGTTAACCTGGGCACTCTCAACTTCCCTTGTATCATCCTCTGTGGCCATGGTAACCCCCATTAGGCAGAGGTCATTATAACGCAGTGCAGTTGCATAGTAATCAGTAAGCCATTTTTTGCTTTTCTCTTGCGTTGTGCTGCTAGTTTCACCGGGAGTACCTACTGCCCGTTTCGCAAGATTAAAGCCCACAGGATTTAGCCTGTATTGTACAGGGTGGTATCTTCTTTGCTCCGACCGTTACTGGTGGTAATAAGCAAGCACCCATCACTATTTAAAATACTCAAAAGTGTGGAGCTTGTGGCCCCTTCTTTTATTTATTATGCAGGAAGTCTTTGACAGGAGTGCCAGCAATTTATTGTATATTCGTAGAGATCTCCTGGGGATCAAAGTGCATTCACAATGCTTTGTAACAGTCATAGCAGCAATGGTGACAGTACTAGAAGGCACAGCCTAGCTCACCGCCAACAAGGGTGATTTAACCGACTCCACCAGTTGTAGGAAGATGTTGGGAGGCCAGGGAGCACAAGCCATACCAACGCCAAGGCTGGCCGCCTCCACGCTACACAGGACTCAAGCCTCCGTCCACGGCATCTATCCGCCGGGACTCGCCACACATCTCCTCTTGCACCCAGACTCTCGCCTCCTACCAACAGGGCACATCTGGTGGAAGGTAAAAAGCAAACAACTACAAACTGAAACTGCAGCAGGGGCCGAAGTCGGGGCTGCCAGCCAAACAGTCTGAAGAGAGAGACCTCCCTTGCCCCCCACTCACCAGATACGTATGCCCATAATGGCCAAAACACCTGCCTTGTTCACGTAAGACCCAAACACACCAAGGCCTTCACACTTGGTGTCAACATCAACAATGAGGCAGCAGTGGGAAAGTGCGATCCAGGGGCTAAGGCCAGAGCAGGAAGGGAGCACCCAGGAGCCAGTGGCCTGGAGCTATGAACAGGGCACGAGGACTCAGACTCAAATTCAGAACTGCCTGCTACACAAGCACCCCTATCCCTACCAGCCAGTTGACTTCGGCTTTGTCGGGTTATCCAGTCCTGCCCAGCTCCACGAGCCCAAACACAGCCCTCCAGCTCCAACACCGTCGAGGAGCAGCAACAGAAACAGGAAGTCGAATCATCACAACATCAGGTGTTGGAAATTCCAAGATCCTAATCTTCCTCTATTTGGCATAGTTTACCAGCATTTAAACTTCAACCTTCAGGTTAACTATTGACTTGAAGGCATATTTTGCAAAGTACGAATAGCTCTGGTTTCGTTCACCGTGCTCCACTAACAGTTTCTCCATTGTGGACATCCGCTGGTCTGAAGTTCTCACATCTTCTTCCGTCACCAAGATGCGGACATTAATGTTCTCCATCGTGGTTTTCGGCGAGGCTAGTCTCTGGTCTACATGGCGTATTTGGCCTTGCAAGACTTTAATCTAGGCTTCATCTGTTGTAAGTATAGACCTTGAACAAAGTGGCAGGTCAGGTACTTCATCCCTCGCTATCCTGTGAGCCCTGAGTCTTCAGTGGGTGTAGCAGCGCGTGGTTTATTGGCTTTGAAGGGCATAGTGCAGCGGTGTAGTCACAACTGTGCGCTTCTGAGGGAGCCCCAACCGTGCAACAATGATCAGGGCAGAAACTTACCTGTGACCACGAGCACTACCCCACCACCTTTCAGTGGCCTTATCTCCCCACATCTCGTTGCCACTCTGCACTTCCCATAATCAAGGCTTCCGCAGTTGTACATAGTCTCTGAACTGAGATTCATTATTATGTACATCCTGTGGGTCCAGAGTCTTCAGCAGTGCTTGAAATGGAAATATAGAAGTGCTGGTACTCCTTCTCCCAGAGTACCTGTTTGCTAATGAGAAGTGCTGGTACCCGCCCATTCAAAGCATTGGATGAGTGCTGAGAAGTGCCGGTTCTCTCCCATTCAAAGCATTGGAGGAGTGCTGAGAAGTGCGGGTACCCTCCCTTTCAAATTGAAAAAGTGCAGGTACTGAGTACCTGATGGTACCTTGCCATTTAAAGCTCTGGTCTTCAGAGTAAAACAAGATCTTCTTTGGGTGTGGCAGCACATTGTTTCTTGGGGGGGGGTGAGAGGGGATGCTGAGAGAGGATGCTGAGAGGGGATGCTGCAGCTGTATCATTGTAACTGTGCACTTCTGATGGGGCTGGGGTTACCACCTTACCAGTTTTCTCCCGGCACCACCGATATTTTAATGTCTCGGCCAGTACAAAAATAAGAAAAATCACTTAAAGCCAGGATTTTTAGCCCTTATCAGTACATACTCCAAACAGAAAATAGAAATAGAAAGCACTTTTAAATGTGTTCTAGAGCTGTGTTATGATCCATGACGATTAATTAAGGTTAAAAAAAAAAAAAAAAGGCAGAAAAGTCATGCTACAAATTAATACATGCAATTTTGTTTAAACTCCTTTTTCGTATCATGTCTGGGCCTTTGCAGACTCTTAAAACAACAAATGGCTGGTATTTTTGTCTCGGAAAATTGGCAACCCTGGATGGAAACACCCAAAGCATGGGTATTCTCTGCCTCCTCCCAGGCGGCCTCTCCTCCCCATACCTCATTGCTACTCTGTAGTTGGAACACAGGCCCTCGGAATCCGGCTCTTCCGGGAGAGCACAGGCACCTCCGCAGGAACTCTGGATACCAACCAGGGCTGAATTTGTAAAAATAAATAAGTGTCAGGGCCCTTGTCAGGAAGCCACTGCATCTTGCACCACCCACTTCCTATGTCAGCACTGCCAATGACAGTCCCAACACAACTACTAACCATCACACTCCTACAAGTGTGACAATTCAGACTATTACAGGCCCCCAAAGCTATAAGAATGGCTTGGGTGGCAGGTAATATTTATTTCCAATGTACACTGAATTGATAATCAACTGATGTTGTGGTCATCTCTAAATAAGCCAGACAGCGCCACCTTCAGACAGTGTGTCACAAGTGCCGGTGTTGACAATTAAGTGCTGGTGCCGAGCACCAGAAACCACCGGCTCAAATTAAGCACTGGCAGTGTCTGTCAGTACTGTGGCAGACCCTAGAATCGATCCAATCCCACTATCTTGCCTCCGCAGCATTTCCTACTGGTGTGTTGTTTGGGCTCCCAGCGGACCTCTCAGATCCACTCTCCAGTTCAGATATCGTGGCCACACGCCAGATCTACGCTGACTAGTTCCGCAGCTCTGAAGTTGAAGGTATTGCAGAGGAGAGATGCCATCTTGGAGTCCACCCTCTCCCACACACGCATGGTTCTTACTCCCTTCAATAGAGTCAAAACACACTGAGGACTCAGCTTCCACTGTGATGCATCCAGGGATTGTCTGCTTTAAAGAGACAGGCTTGTATAACATGATGTACCTAGGGGAACATTTTCCTTTTTCTGTTAAAAGAGAGCAAATAAGGAAGGCGGCGGAAACAGTAATATACCTACCTTATATTTATGCCGATTTTGGGTTTTCTGGCGTTTTATTACTTTAATGTTTTCATTTTGTAAAGAGATAAAATAGAAAGAAAACGTTGCTTTTACAAGTGTGTTGTTTAATGGCTTAAGAGATTTATTTCTCACTGCTGAAAATATGTTCGTGCGTAGAGATATTCTATACGTTTATGAGCTGAATGGCAATGCTCACGATGAAGAAGCAGTAAGTTACAGTTCCTGGTTGGCTGGCTGGTAGCTGGTGCTTCTCCAGGGGTGGCACAGTGTTGAATCAGTAAAAGGCTCCATCTGAGCCTTTGGAGAGGTCTGGTGAACCTGCTGCCGAAAGTCCACCATTGGAAGAATTGTAAAATAACCAACATAGAAAGAAACATTGAAAGGTTGAAAAACAAGAGTGTAAAACTGCAATAGCCATTACAAAGGATAAAGACAGTGAAAGCTAGATGGAGAACCGGATAGCAACATGCAGTACACGTCTAAATCAATGCGCTACAAAATCAGATGACATAACAAGAGCTAGGGTGCAAGGATGATACAATATACTTGAAGAGAATGGAAGAAAAACCTTTGGTTTTCACAAGGAAAATATGAGGACAAAAATTGGAGCACAATCTGTGATGCATGGAAATTTGTCCAGTTAAACTCTGCTCTTCGACACCTTGTGTTCTCGGCCTCAAACGTCAGTGTGTTTACTTCTTTTATCCACAATATTGTTTGTATTATTTTTAGTACAGGGAATTTGAACAAGTGGTGATTGAAGACCGTCTGGAAAAGGCGAAGGCACAGAGGGATCGAGATCAAGAAAAACTGGAACTGAAGAGTGTTCTGAAGGTAAATGTTTATGTCAACATCAAATCCCCAACCTGCCCTGATCCAGCATTGGAACCCTTAAGGCATGGGTACTCACAAACTTTCTCTCGGGGGCCAAATTTACAGTGTGGTTTGTGCCCGAGGGCCGCACCCGTGGGGGCGGGGTCAGGGGGAGGGGGCGGGGCTAGAGCAAAAAAATAACTATGACCATGAGGTTGAACACAGGCCCCTGCAGCGGACGCCTTCGTCCACTGAGCCACCAGACCCGGCATACACACATCTCTCTGTCTCCCTCTGTCTCCCTCCCTCTCTCTATCTCTCCGTCTCCCTCCCTCTCTCTATCTCTCTCTCTCCCCCTCTCTCTCTCTCTCCCTCCCTCCGTCTCCCTCCCTCTCTCTATCTCTCTCTCTCTCTCTCCCCCTCTCTCTCTCTCTCTCCCTCCCTCTGTCTCCCTCCCTCCCTCTGTCTCCCTCCCTCTCTCTGTCTCCCTCCCTCTGTCTCCCTCTGTCTGTCTCCCTCCCTCTGTCTGTCTCCCTCTCCCTCCCTCTGTCTCCCCCCGACTCCCTCCCTCTGTCTCCCTCTGTCTCCCTCCCTCTCTCTGTCTCCCTCCCTCTGTCTCCCTCTGTCTCTCTCCCTCTGTCTCTCTCTCTCTGTCTCCCTCTCTCTGTCTCCCTCCCTCTGTCTCCCTCTCCCTCCCTCTGTCTCCCCCCGACTCCCTCCCTCTGTCTCCCTCTCCCTCTGTCTCCCTCTCCCTCTGTCTCCCTCCCTCTCTCTGTCTCCCTCCCTCTTTCTGTCTCCCTCCCTCTCTCTGTCACCCTCTGTCTCCCCCTCTCTGTCTCCCTCCCTCTGTCTGTCTCCCTCGCTCTGTCACCCTCTGTCACCTCACCCCGCGTATGTGTCAGCCCGGGCTGAGACAGCTTCCGGTCACACACACAGCCGCACCCGAGTACTTCACAGGTCTTTAAAAGACCATTCACTTATTAATGAGGCTTTGTTGTATTTCACCGGTGAAATACAACAAAGCCTCATTAACAAGTACATTGTTTTTTAAAGATCGCCCGGCCCCCATAGAGCGCTGCTGCAACCGGCGGTGTTTGTTGCTGACACTTAAAAAAAAAAAAAAAAAACACAGGTAGGATATCTGCAAGGTCCGCGGGCCGCCAAGGAAGGCTTGCCGGGCCGCTGGCGGCCCGTACTATGAGTACTCGTGCCTTAAGGATTCACATTCTTTCAATATTCCTCGTCTGCCGTGGGATTCTTGGTAAAATGTTTCATGCTCTTCAATATGAAATGAGTAACATTTGATGCAAAGGCACCTATAGCCTATCAGCCTCGTTGTAGAGCTGCGCACTTTTATACGTATTTAAAGATAAAACACCTACAACTTCCACCCATCGCTTCTGTCACAGGTAAGATGCGTTTACCTTACTTTCCCGGGGAGTTTCCGCACACAGGTTTTCCTGCGTTCTCTCGAGCTGGCACAGGGGAAGGTTTTGTTACATCTGCATTTAAGAATATTCCGATAGTTTTAGCATGGCAGTGCCCTGTGCTAAGACCAAGAGGTCGTCCTTAATGACTTGTAACAAGTGTGGCATTAAAAAGATCTTTGCAGACGACCCACACTAGCAATGCATCTTTTGCTTGCGTCCCTATGGTGCAAGCAATCTCAAACCCTCTCATTCTCAAGTTTATGGAGAAAATGTTTTCTAGTTTTTGTCCTACACCCAGCTCATCAGAGTATGACATTTTTACCAGTAGTTCTAATCTAAAATGATTTTTTAAATATAAATTTAAATACTTGAATTCTGCGAACTTCCTTTCACATTTGTAGCAGTCCTAACGTGTGAATGGTGTATTCAAGACTTTCCCCCATGCCACTCTAAGAGATGCGCAGCGCTGCAGCACACCATGTGTGTACACATCATTGAGAACATTGTAAACACATGTACTGGAATGGCAACGGAAAGCCAGGTCTTTGCTGATTGGCTGGTTAAGCATGTGCGGCGATTCCTGGGGCCTACAATCCTGCATGCTTGGAACACGTGGCCCACACAGACTGCCGAGGGGGCGGTCGTCCCTGAATGTCCTTTATGGGTGATGTGCTGACACCACACAGTGCCGGCTCGAATTGTGGAAGACGCTGATGTCTACAAATTATGTCGAAAGGTCTGCTAATCTGCTCTGCAGTGGAGGTAATGTGTTTTCTTTTGTTTGGTCTTTATTAAGGTTTTTTGTATGTGAACTTTACAATATCAGGACACAATACATAACAGCATAAGCATAATCCAAAGAGGAAATGGAATTGGGCTGTGCGATAATACAGTGCGACAATAATTAGGGCATGTCCCTCAGGGGCCTGAAGTTACCAGGCTAAAGCAGTTCCAGACAGGGGTCCTATGGTTAAATTACAATCATACATCCAATTAGCTCGTGTCATACATGGTGATCCTGACTGCAACACTGTCTGGTAATGACATCAAACTCATTCATCACGTATCAACCTTCAATGACCATCAACAGGACATAGAAAAAGAAAGGAATGCGCCGCACCACCAAACAGTCCCAGTCCGCCCGACTATCCTCAATCACTACAAAAATGGCAATCACCTCAGTATACAGCTTGCAGTATATCACATGACATTGCTGATCACAGCATCAAGTGGTGTCGGGTCACCTCTGCAGGTGAAAGCAGTGGGTCAGCAGTCTCGTGTGTCTCCACATCAGTCTGTAAGGAGCCTGGAGAGCTGTCAGAATGGCGTTCCAATTAGAGAACAAGCATTTGCAATGCAATAGGTCTCGCATTATTAAAGTTTGAGCTATTGGCATTGCAAATAATAATGTTTGTTAGATTTATTTTTTGTCAAAAAGTATCCCATCAGTAACATAAGCAATAAAAAAAAAATACACAAAGCGAAGAAAGGGTGCAGTACCACAGGCTGTTACTAAGTGTCCCTGTGAAGTTATAAATGGATCTCTATTAGCCACAAAAGGTACTGCATCCTTAATGCAGTTATAAAACGAACCATTGCGGCTGAGCATATGTTTCCATTTTTTAAATTACTTATGCTACTGCTGGGATATTGTTTGATAAAAATAAAATCTAACAAACATTATCATTTGCAACACCAATAGCTCAAACTTTCACTAATGCGAGACCTGTTGCATTGCAAATGCTTGTCCTTTTGGCTCGTATATATTGTTTTATGATTTTATCAGTAATGCTTTTGAGGTCTCATCAAGTAAGATTGCTGTAGTCAGTCTGCTTTATGATCACATGTGGTCTATGTAAATCAAGAGGAATCCCTGCTGTATAAGCTTGTAAGATTTGTCTAGCGCTTTTGTCTAGTGCTGCTGTCTGTGTCTGGTGACAGTGGTATTTGTATAAGTTTTGATTTTTCCACCATGCTCCTTCCAAGCAGATAATTAGGAATCTACCTGGAAGAAGCAGGAAGATAAAACTGAAGAATTTTTATTTGAAAATTGGAGACAATTCTACATACATTCTGAAAACAAATATAACTCTGTGAAACTGCATGTCCAGTATTTTTTAACTGCTAGTTGGATATTCATATAAGCTCTCTGGGGAGGGTGAGCTCTCGACACCCTTATGAAGCATAGCACTTGGCTGACACACCATCAAAGTACTGGAATACTTTATTAGTGCATCTTTGGTACCGCTGGATTTTAGTCATCTTATGTCCAATTTGAAAGGCAATCTGCACCAATTAGACCTTAAAAAAAAAAACACTGGCGTAGGCCTCCCCGACCTAACTCCGCAAGAGGAACTATCATACAGGAAGTTTGAGTTATTTGCTGCACCCATTACAACAGAAGGTATTTATGCTAAAGTCTTTCAAAACCTACCAGTCTACCATGAAGAACATCAAATAACGCAAGGGTTCAGTGGTAGGGGAAAAAACTGAATTGAACTAAGCACGCAGGAGTGCAGTTTATTCTGGAGTCAAATCGATGCCTGGATTAGTATGCAAGAAAAGTGTGTTTTTTCCATTAAATTTCCAAACACCGAAACATGTACAAAACAAACATGATGTGTTAATAGTTGAACAGGCAGTTACCTCTTCTGATTCATTGAAGCTATCTGCGACCACACATTCTTGCAAGGATTGTAGCAATGGGCTGCAGAGATCTCTTGGCTGGTAATCCTAAAGCCTCCAACTATGAAGAGGTAATTGTCCATGACAGCTGAGCCGTATCCTCTCACATGCACCATGCTGGGTGGCAGGTTGCTAGCCATGGGCAGCCATCTCTGGGCAGCCTCATAAAACCTCATCATAGACCAGGGTCCCTCCTGTTGGAGACCGGTCAACGTGGAGCCAAAGAAGTCCCCCAGGGCTACGAGGGTGGCGTCCCCTTTCATCCTCAGCTCCCTAACCTGCTGCCGAAAAGCAGGAGGGAAGAGATGAAACTCTGGCCTTTGGAGCAGCTGGTGGTAGTTGCAGGCCATGAACTCCAAGCAGGCGTCCCTAAGGTCATGCGTGCCATAGACTTCCGCCAGATTGCAGAGCTCCACGCAGTTGTCCAGCTGGATCCGGGTCAGCAGGAGCTCCAGCATGGGGGTGACCTGCAGATAGCAGGCGCTCTCCACCAGATCCTCGAGCGTCTTCTGCTCAAGGGTCACCTGGGAGGTGTTGATGAACTCAATGACCAGCTCCAGCCCTGGGATGCTCTGCCCCTGCAGCTGCACCGACTGCCCCGGCTGGGACTCCCTCATGTCCGAGCTGTACAGCACTCGGAAGTAGTCGCTCCGCTCGATCAGCTTTCTCTTGCACACCTCGTAGGACTTATCCCCCAGCAGGATCTTGATGTTCTCCTCGGAGGACATGGTAGCGGGTGGCTGGGCTTCTCCGGGCTCCGCTCTGCAGCGCAGCGGAGCTCCACGCACAGCATCTTGCTCCATTCACGCCAAAAAAGGCAATGTTTAGCATCCCATGCCTTTTCCCAATTAGCAACAAACGCTCCGGCACATACATGCCCCTAGCGTACAGTGGGGCCGGATGGGTAGAGACTCTCCCCCGACTTGCACTTACAGAGCTCGGGAGAGCCCTCCGCACATCCTCACTATTTTAATTAGCCTTTAACGCTACTTCCTCCCTTACAAGGTCGGTGCCTTGTTGTTTTCGGGGTGCACGCAGAAAAGGCAAGTTCCTGGAGTAGATATGGCCGGGACGTAGCGTCACTTCTTCTTCCTGCTTTTTAAACCAATCCCTGCAGGCTGGCCGCGGGCTGTCTCCTCCTATGCCGGAAAAGAAAAGTAAACATCGCGGAGAGTGCACCTGCTTACGGCGCGAATCCATTGTGGGACCGATGTTCTTTGAGGTATGCCCTGCCTCTCTGACGGGATGTGTGCTGAAGGGCAGTGCAACTCTGAAACATCGCTTTCGGTTAGTCCTGGCTATTTTTAGCTCCTCGGAAAAATAAGGTTTTCGGATCCATACTTACTGTGGTAATCGTGAAACTGCCATTCCCAGTATGTTTCGTTATGTTGACTGAAAAAAAACAAGGCATCTGGAAAAAAGAATTACAACGGGAAAGGAGGCAACGGAGGGTTGCGGGAAGAAAAGTAGAAATTGAGAGAAAAGGGGAATGAGTAAGACAAAGGGCAGATAGTAATGAGAAGGGATGGGTCTGAAAGAGAGTAGAGGTAGAGAGAGAGAGAGAGACAGGGAATGGCATGAGGAGAGCTGGATCAACCAGTGGTGCGCGCGCACCACAGAGGAGCGGGGGGAGGGAGCGCGGCAGCAAAAGCGAGACGAACGCGCGCTGCTGCGCTTTCTGGCCACCGTCGGGAATGGGCGCGGCAAAGGCAGGACATGCGCCCGCCTTTGACCAATCGCGTGCCGTCTCCGTAAAAAAAACGTACGCTCCAGCCAATGTGGGCTTCCGAAAACAAAACCACACGCACGAGCGTGTGGGTCGTTTTCAGAAGCCCTTTCTAAAGGTCTCGCGCTGCGCACTGCAACGCTAGGCGCGAGACCTAAAAAGGGGTATTTGCAGAGGCCTAGGTTATCTTCCCAACGTACGGACGAGCCCTCTGCCCTGGCCCAGATGATGCCGGAACGCGACCAAGCCTCTACTGACAGCGGCTAGTGGGACTTCCAACGCCGGGTGATCAGTCGCTTGGCCACTAATAAGCCTAGGTCAAGAAACCGTGTGGTTGCTCTGTGCTTCTTGTCCCTAGAGTAAAGGCCAACCAGGCAAACCTCTCAGGTATGTGTAAGCTGTCTCCCCGTACATGTGAACAGATGACGTTTCACTTCACGCCAGTATTGATGTAGTGAGGGACTTAACCACAGCATGTCTAGATGATCACGAGGGCAGGCAGCGTCCGTTATATGGAAATAATGGTTGATTTTATCAGGCGTGAGGTATGCCCTGTGTATGATATAAAGTTGTATCAGCCTAAAGCTGGTGTTTTGGAGGTTGTAGGTAGGACCCCCTGAAAGCATATTCCACTCTCTTGTAGTGCAGGGACGAGCTAAATCATTCTCCCAGCGGTCGTCACAACGTCAGTGGTGTAGCGTCATGCACCCAGAGCGAGTCAGAGAACCAATGGATAAGATAACCTCCCGCTCCCATGACATGAAGATATTGAATTGTAAGGTGCAATTGAGGCTCTTGTAAGATGTATAGCTAAGAAATTGTCCCAGGAGTAGACCCTCTTCTTGTATCCGTGTCTCATATGAGAGGAGTACACCATCACAATATAAACCACCAAGTGTGTGGAGGCCCACTGTTTGCCATGCCATCAGTTCCACCGTCGGAGTGATCCTTCGGCCCCTGGGCGAGCCAAGCAGTGGGATTGTAGGGGCGTAGGGTGTACTGTTTTTAGTAAGATATAAGCTGCGGCGAAAACAACGGTACGCCACGTATAATAGTACGGCACGAGGCCGGGGCAGCTTAGTCCATGGGTGGAACAAATTGAGGAGGGCTCCCAGGCTCCAGGCAGGGGCATCCGTTTCTGCGAGGTGTAATCCTGCCATCCAGCGAGCCATCCACTGAAGCTGGGATGCTAGGTAATAGTGTTCATAGTTAGGCACCGCCATCCCTCCCTGATCAGCTGGTAAATACAGTTTCACGAGGGCCACTCTATATCGAGATTTGTTCCATATTAAGTCACGGATCAGTCTTTCAAGAGGTTGAAAAAAGGATGGGGGGAATATACAGTGGTAAATTTGTAAAGTAATAGAGGAGGTGGGGTAGCACCACTATCTTCGAAAGGGCAATGCGCCCAGCCACTGATAACAACAGCGTCTTCCAGAAGGATATCGGGGACGTCAAGGAGACGATCATCTGCGTAAGGTTTCCATCAAACAGATCTTGGTCTGCATGATAAACCCGGATGCCCAAATAGCGGAACATGGTCGCTTGCCAAGCCAGAGGTGCTCCAATAGTGAGAGCTGGGTTAGGCAGGGTAGGAACAGTGGAAGTAATGCGTTTTATGGGACCTGCAATCCAGCTGGTTGCTTTAGCTCAGGAATCGGTTAGATGAATCCTCACACTGCACCCACCCCATTCAGTAACTGTAAATACTTGTAACAAGTGGAGACGTCAGTGTTTGTTTTATAAACCAATAAATAACTGAGATGAATGAGAATAGTTTGTGTATCCCCAATGTTGCAGGTAAACCTGTGAGATATGAAAGTAGCAATAGCTCTATGGATTCCAGACATTTGTCTGCCTACTCTCCCACCACGCTGTTACGTCGGAGTCACTGGAGTCGTTGGAGCTACAGCTCGCTGCTGCTCTCATTGCAGCGGGTGTTGCTGATGCCGACCTGCCGCTTCCCCCCTCCCCCATCCTTTCTCCAGGTTCTTTACCACCACCCGGCCAGATGCTGTTCCCTCTGGTTCGGGTCAGGCCCTGGCAGGCCTGCTGAGCCGCGGAAGGTGTGTTGCAGGGGGGCAGGACCTCCTTGATCTGTCTGCTCTGCGGGCCTCCACTCCAGGTCAGGACTGGCGGGGACGTGGTACAGCTGCGAGGAGGTAATGCGGTGAGCTGGGAGCAGGGGGCAGCAGTCTGGGTCTGTGAGCAAAGGAGTGATGTAGTGCGGCCGCCATTGGGGCTCCCACGGCTAGAGGGAGATAGTGGTGAGTGGCGGAAGCAGCCACTCTAGGTTGTGGTGCAGCTTGCTGCCCAGCTTCTCCCTGTCTCACACTGCACCCCCGCAGTGTTCCCCAGACCTCGCAGTGGCTCCACCAGAGTCTCAGTGGAAAAGGGGCCCTATTCAGGGTCGGATTGGGATCACTATTTGGCCCGGGCACTGACGAAAAAAGTGGCCCACATTCACGGGCGTGCCCTTTCATGAAACACACAAGGAATGTAAGTGGAAGGATATTGTTCTTGGGAAGGACACAGGGCCAAGGTGACAATGTCCTACAAGCTGAGCAACTGAAAAACAGCGAGGCCCCTTTCTATTACAAAATTATTCCCCAGCCCTTCAGCGCAGGAGCACCTGAAAAACAGCGAGGCCCCTTTCTATTAAAAAAATATTCCCCAGCCCTCCAGGGCAGGAGCACCTAAAAAAAACCAGGACCCACCTTTCTATTACAAAATTATTTCCCAGCCCTCCAGCGCAGGAGCACCTGAGAAACAGCGAGGCCCCTTTCTATTAAAAAAATATTCCCCAGCCCTCCAGGGCAGGAGCACCTAAAAAAACCAGGAGGACCCTTTCTATTACAAAATTATTTCCCAGCCCTCCAGCGCAGGAGCACCTGAGAAACAGCGAGGCCCCTTTCTCTTCAAAAATTATTCCCCAGCCCTCCAGGGCAGGAGCACCTGAAAAGCAGCGAGGCCCCTTTCTCTTCAAAAATTATTCCCCAGCCCTCCAGGGCAGGAGCACCTGAAAAGCAGCGAGGCCCCTTTCTCTTCAAAAATTATTCCCCAGCCCTCCAGGGCAGGAGCACCTGAAAAGCAGCGAGGCCCCTTTCTCTTCAAAAATTATCCTCCAGGGCAGAAGCACCTGAAAAGCAGCGAGGCCCCTTTCTTTTCAAAAATTATTCTCCAGCCCTCCAGCGCAGGAGCACCTTAAAAACAGTGAGGCCCCAGCTATTTGTAAATTACTCCGCCCTCCCCAGCCCTTCACTGCCTCAGGGTAATGGCCTGGCAGGAGAGGGGATAAAGCAAAAAACACAGCTGCTGGGCCATCCATGGGGGTGGGAGGGAGGCTAAGGTGAAGATGGTGCCAGTTCCCAACACTACCTGGCCCGCACAGTGAGACCCATTCTTCCTCGCCCACTATGCCCTGAATGAGAAGAACTGTGGGCGAGGTGTTAATGCAAACACTGTTTCAGGGCTGCGTGGGCCCCAGGGGGCCGAGGTGAAAATGGCTCAATGACCTGAGCAACACCTGGCCCCCTGGGAGGCCGATTCTGGCACACAATCACCCCTCCCCAGCACACCATCAGCGTGATTGCTTGTGGCAGGGCAGGGGGTCAAGGAGAGGCCACAGCTGATCATCGCTGAACGGCCGCACAGCGAGGCCGCTTTCCTCTCCCTGTCCAGTGCTCTCTGTGGACTGGGAAAGGGGGAAAAAACGGCCCACAGAGGGCACTGAGACACCGGCCCTTCGGCCAATGCCCGAGAGCCCGCATTACCAACCCGTCCCTGGCCCTATTGATAGAAGGGCTGTGTTATAAAGCACTGTGCTGGAGGCAAAACGACTCTGATTCAGTGGCAACAACAACTGACCCTTAACCTTGAATCCCGATTGATTACATTTAGCGGCCAGTAGGGGGCAGGCCTGCTGGGAGGAGCATCACATGCTTATGCACTGCCAGGTTGTGTCACTGTCAGAATATAAACATAAAACGACAAATAACTCTTGCCGACAACTACTGGCCATTAGGATCAGCAAAGCCAGACTACTCTTACTATACAGGCAGAGCTCTGCATGACTACGCTTCTGCCCTACCGTCAGCCCTATTGTTATCATCCTAAGCTTCTACCCTACCGTCAGCCCTATTGTTATCATCCTAAGCTTCTGCCCTACCATCAGCCCCATTGTTATCATCCTAAGCTTCTGCCCTACCGTCAGCCCTATTGTTATCGTCCTAAGCTTCTGCCCTACTGTCAGCCCTATTGTTACCGTCCTAAGCTTCTGCCCTACCGTCAGCCCTATTGTTACCGTCCTAAGCTTCTGCCCTACCGTCAGCCCTATTGTTACCATCGCTTTAACAAGCCCTACTGCCGCCATTACTTCTAACAAGGGTTAGCGGGTCCAGCTGCTCACCAGGGCTTAAGCACACAGAAACTTGGAAATCACCTATCAAAAGTTACAACTTGAGCAGGAGGGCACGGATTGGGCAAAATGAGATCGGGGTGAGTAAGGCATCAGGCCTCCTCAGCAGCTAATAAAAGGAAAAGAAGCCGCCAGGAAATAAGCGGCACTAACAAAACAAGCATTTGCAATGCAATAGGTCTCGCATTTACGCGAGTTTGAGCTATTGACATTGCAAATAATAATGCCTTTTATTTTTGTTTTAAAAACATAAATAAAAGGCATTGTTATTTACAATGCCAATAGCTGAAACTCTCGTAACTGCGAGACATATTGCATTGCAACTGTATTTGATCGATTCAGTCTTAGGGTGAGTGAGTTGCAGGCCAATTAACATGAGCTGTCAAATCATTAAACTTTTAGATGGAGAACAGACAAGCGCCTCCACAGGATTGTGCACATGCAGAGTTCTTTGGAACTACTGCGGAAAATTATTTACAGTATTTCTGACATGCGCTTGTATTAAAAAGGAAAGTAAATACGTCAACATTTCTCCCCATCTCTCGAAATTAAGAGTTAATATACAAGTAAAGCATAGTGGTGCAAAGAGATAATAACAATGGCAAGAATCTATCCTGATCTCCCTCTCATGTGTACTGACACCGGACGATAAGGATGAGATTGACTATGTTGATGGAGGGTGTTCTTGGCGCTTCTAATAAAATAAAAAGTGAGACAATTCAGAAAATAACGACAAATACTACGCGCTCACAAGTGCACACACAAACACAGCCACTTAGTCACCGATAGTCACAGACGCACACAGAAATACACGTGACGTCAATAATAACAAATGCTGCGGGTCCACAAGGGAACACAAACACACATGAAGTCAATAAAGAAAAAATGCGTGTACACAAGGGAAGACACAAAGGGAAGACACAAACAAAGTCAATAACAACAGGTGCTACACGCTCACAAACCCAGACACATAGGCATAGCCATCGATAATCATAGAAAAACACACAAACAGAAACACGCATGCAGTCAATATTGACAAATACTACGGGCCCACAAGGGCACACACAGCCACATGCACACAATGACAAATTCAATGCGCTCACATGGGCATAAAGGGACAGGAACACACAAACAAATTCACAGTCATCGATAATCAGACGCAAACACAAACGCACACCCGGTAATAGATAAATGCGCGCTCAAAAGTACATAGACAGAACGCTGCTCTCACAAACACACAAACGGACACAGAACCTGAACACACGCTCACTATTGCACTCACATAAATACTGTTACCCCATACGTGCATATCATCATACTAATGGACACATTGCAGAATCCCAAACCCCATTGGAAAACAAAGACATACAATAGAAACAAAGCAAAAACGTACGTATAAACGTCCACACGTGCAAACACACCTACGGCAATGCACGCAACCCACACAATTATGAAACCATGCGTATACAAGTCCAAACGGAAAAAAGAGCTAAACTCACAAACCGCAGGCGCACGCACACATAGTGATGAAGGAGGGGTGAACAAACAATGGCTCACCCAAACACATGTACACAGGCATGATCACACACAAACACGGATATAGAGCCATGCTCAAGCGCAAACACGGATACACAGGTATGCTCACGCGCAAACACGAGACACAGGCAAGCTCATGCACAAACACGGATATACACGCATGTTCACAAAAGCACGAATACACTGGCATGCTCATGCACAAACAGGGTCACAGGCATGCTCACGCGTAAACACGGATATGCAGGCATGATCACACAAACACGGGCACACAGGCATGATCAGGCACAAACACAGGGACACAGGCATGCTCACACGTAAACACGGATATGCAGGCATGATCACACACAAACACGGGTACACAGGCATGCTCACGTGTAAACACGGATAAACAGGCGTGCTCAGGCGCGCACACACACGCCTTTCATAGGCAGACAGCAGCCCGTTTAATGAGACACAGGCATATCGATTATTGATCAATTTCCTAAGATTGGCCTTGCGTTTGCAAACATTCGAAGTCGCGAGAGTTATCACCACTACATGGAAAACGCCGTGAATATAAGGCAAGCGTGAGGACCGTAAAAATCTGCGTAACGAAAAATATATAAACTCCACACATATTTAATTTACTTTCTGCACAGCGGGAGAAACAAAGGCGGGTGGGGGGCGGACGGGGTACTTCAGAGCGCTGCACCGCTTTCGTGTGAAACATAGCCTTCAACTCATGCGTCAACAACAGAATCACAGAAGATAATTCACTCTAACAAGTGCCCATTTCACTGTTACGGCTATTTAATGATGGCGCTGCACATGCAACAGAACCAGGTCCACAGGATACGACCAGAACTGCGAGGAGAACAAACTTCCTGCCAAGTTACTGCATGAGGCACAATGTGTGCAGAAGCCCTTTGGCGTCTTACAAGATTCTGTGCAGCATCCAAAAGGGGCAACGGGGGAGGCGAAAAGAGCTACAGCAACGTGGGGAAAAAAATAACAGAAAAGGTTTAGATGAGAAAAGAGAAGGGGAGAAGAGAGCAGCGATGAGAAGTAGAAGAAACCAGTGGTGTGCGCGCACCACAGAGGAGGGGGGGGAAAGGGAGCGAGGCGAACGCGCGCTGCTGCGCGTGCTAGACACCGGTGGGAATGGGCGCAGCAAAGGCGGGACATGCGCCCGCCTTTGCCCAATTTCGTGCTGTCTTTCTTATAAAGACGCACGCAAAGCCCAATAGCCGGGGGGAAAACGAATCGCACACGCACGAGCGTGTGCGATTCCTAGGTCAGTTTCAAAACCCCATACAAGAGGTCTCGCGCTGCGCGAGCAATGCTGCGCACTGCAACGCTAGGCGCGAGACCTAAAAAGGGCTCATGCAGAAGAACATCTTTTAGCCCCAACTCCTCAAGAGTCAGTCCCAGAGACAGCATTAATGTCAGTAACACTAGGCTATCAGCCAAAGATGTACATCAAATTATCCTTTGTAAAAGATCCTGGATCAGTGCTTTGCTCAAGTAATGATGGGGTAAATGGGCTTCCATCTCCACTACAACCAATGGTTGTGGACCACTTTAATGTGGCTTGTGAAGGGCTCATGAAATAGAGAGTAAATGAAGCAGCCACTGCGATGGATTTGGTTGAAAACAACGAGAATGCAGGAACGGCACTGTCTGCAAGGCAAGTGAATAGGGCGAATCACGAGGAACTAAATAAGGAGCCTACAGCTCTCATGCCAAGGCTGCTAACCCCGTTACTTTGCATTCCAGCCCCAGACAAACCTCTCGTCAGTAGTAATGACAACTTACATCACAACGTAGCCCTTCGAGCCCTCTCAGCAGCACCAACAATGATCCGTCCCAAAGCAAGGCTGACACTCAGGCCTCAGACTGCGACATCTCCTATGTCACAACGCAAGAATGGGATGAATTGGTTGCCTCATACACACCTGATCTGTCTTTAGAGAAAAACAGTCAGACACCCAAAAGCGATTTCAAACAGGAGAAACAACATGAGATGGATACTATATGGACATCCTATTGAACACCAGTCAATGCCTTAAAGTACCAGTCAAATAAAATGGACATTCAACTTTCGCTGCTTAACTCACTGGCTGTTTTTGTTTCCAAAATCGACAGGGAACTTGCCGATATAAATAATCTTATCAAGCAGGCTCAAACTGGCACACAGTTAACGCAAATAAGTTGTACTTGCTCCCCAATTGTGGAGAAAATATCAACCCTGCCCTCTATGCTGGGCGACCTTCAGACGGATATAAAGAAATCAACTAAACCTTTAATGGCTGCCCCTCAGGTTGTTCCACACTCGGGGAGAGACGCATCTATTACAGTATCTGATTCATCAGTGCAAGAAGTTCAAGTGGGAGGACCGAATATGAAAAATGATCAATCTCAAGGCGAAAACCTTCACACTAATGTGGGAAGCAAAGAGCTTGAGTCTTCGGGGCAGCTGGCTCCCCCCTCGCGGGCTCAGTCCGCATCAAGGCGGCTATCGCAAGCCCTGAATGAAGGAGCCCAACTTAGGCCTGCAGCTGCGACGAAAACAAAAAAGGAATGGCATAAGAAAGGAAGGCCGACAGCCTATTTCCGAACCGGCTCTACAACTCAAACTTCCAGAAGTCCTTCTCTACGGCATACTGCAAAAGGCACCCAAGTCATAACCAGCCGACCCTTCCTAGATACAAGTATTGAGGCGAATGAAGACAGAGCACCGCCTAGTGGAGGTGGTCCGATCCACTCTTCAGCCCAGTAAGTAATTGCAGCAGGGTATTCGTCCTCAGCCCCCCAAGCAGAGGGCCGGCACAACCCACTGGGTGAGGCGGTTGTCTCACAGGGGGACTCTGACTTAACCTCCTGTCACAGGGCATCAAGGGTCCTACCTGAAGCACCACTTGCATCCATGGGGGTGCCCAGATCAAGCAGTAACCCAGTAACAAAAACAGAAGCAGACTCGGCGATACAATCAATCCAAGCAGCGCCAGTGGGCCTACCGGTAACTTTACCATCAGGGGATCATTGCCAGCTCCAACATCCAATGCCTTACCCTATCAGACCACTTTACTGATGCCACCAGAGTCCCGCCTGAGCATTAAAAAACTAAATGCGTCTAACACACTGCGCGTCTAGCTGGAAACAAGTACCACCATTTGTTGTTTTTACCCGAATGCAAGTCCAAAGGTCGCAGTGATATTCTAAAGTGGGGGAATATTGTACGGCTATTAACACACATCAACAGGCTGGAGGATCTAAAATCATTTGATTTGATATCTATAGAATTTGTGGAATATAATAACCATCTAGGCAATAAAGCAACAAAAGCTACCTGGGCATCGCTGGGCACAGCTAGGAGGTTCTTGAATGAAAAAGAACAACTTAAACTCTGGGGAATTAAGCTGCTGCCTTACCTCAACCTGGGCTACCCTGAGCTATTGCTAGCTAGGAATCAAGAACACCCAGGATCCCGTCACGACCACTCTACAAAGTGCATCTATTCTGTACTAAAATACATCCCCTGCGCACACAATCAAAATAAGCACCCACAGTGGGCCATACCCAATGAGACCGGAGCCACAGCAACTCAAGATTGGGCTTTTTTAGCAAGCGCAATAAAATGGCAAAGCACCAACCCCTGACATAGCACCAACCATATACAACCAGCAAAGACACTCTACGTCTATGCTCTTGGAATATAAATGGCTTGGGAAACAGAACATCAGACCCCCCCAGCTGCTACGCTACTTCCAATCTCTTGATCTTGTTCTCTTACGCCATTTTATCTACAAGGCTTTATGTCATACCAACTCACAGCCAGCAAACGTGCCAGATTTGGCCATCTCAAAGGAGGCCTCGCATTATATTCTTCAATAGCAAGCATCAACACCATCAAAGTGCTGGATCCAAAGTCTTCATCGGAAAATGCGATACAGGCTATTAGAGTGACAGTCAAAAGTGAAAACAAAGACATGCAGCTGGGGATAATAAATGTATATTTGCACCCAAGAGACAAGGCCAAGGACGTCAACTTACTGGTAGGTGAGTTAACAAGGCTGCTAGAAGAGCAGCATCTAACCTCATATTTATGGGGGGGGGGACTTTAATTTGCACCTGCTGGGAACAACAGCGGATGACAACTTTTGGCAAATTAATCATTTCTATGGCACATTCCGCCCTAGGTAGGCAATTAATGGGGAAGGCAGAATAAATCAGCCAAGAAACTACTGGGGATCTTGAACATCTTAGCTTTCGTGCCTTGAACTGCCGGTTCCCTGAAGATTGCCCGCCAGCAGCAACATTTCACACTGCAACAGCCAGCACAACAATAGATTACACCTTTGTAACTCTCCCTTTATTCTGCAAAATTGCTGCTTACCACCTATGAGAGAAAGACAATAGTGATCATCTCCTACAAGAAATTACACTCACAGCGTGAGTTTCAATGCCTATTCAGCCCGTAAAAGCTGCTTGTTCTATCTATACAGTGAATAAAAAAAAGAATTGAATGCAAAAACCGGCACCCAGAAAATCTGCTGGCATCAGCAAACACCCTAATACAAGAACAACAAACGCCAAGTAGGAATACTATAGCCGGTTGGGAAAGCCTCACAAAGGCATTAGGCCAAGTTCATGCAACTTTAGTGGAACTCACACCTATGACAAATGAAGGGCCTTGTCAGGGGAGGCGTACAAATGCTCAGAATGCGCAAATTAGGTTTCTTAAAGCAATAAACAAAACACTACGGAAGGTCTGTTTACCTGGGTCAGATGCCAACTTGCAAAGGGAGCTGAGACAACTTAAAGCAGAGCGAAAAAAGCTAGACTGGAACTTAAAAAAAAAAAAAGTAGGAAGAAACTATGAGCCAAGCTTCTCCACGACGTGAAGAAAAACAAAAGCTTGTGCTTTTGCCGCACGATCAACATACTCCAAAATCCCACATTTGCGGAATCGGCTCGCACTTAACGGAGGAGGTCTGGGCGAAGTTTCTTTGGAACATTTTAATGGTGACCCGAACACACAAACCAGTGCAGAAAATGTAGCAGAGGTACCAACTCACGAACCATACAGCACCCCTGTAACATCTACAATCGCAATTTCGGCTCGGCAAATCACAAGGCGGATATCCAAAGGGAGATGGGCGGAAGCACCAGGCCCCAATGGCATACCCCCGTTCTTATTCAAATTTGATCCATCTTACTGGGCAGAAGCTCTGGAGCCAGTATTCCAGGAAATTTTACGAGAAAAGGCAATCCCAGCTTCGTGGAGGGGCTTGATCATCTCACCAATCCATAAACACGGCAACAAGAACAACGCAAAAAACTATAGATTGGTAGCCCTTATTGATAAGGATGCCAAATCTTTTGCCGGGCTCATCTTAGAGGAGCTAACATCTTGGGCTAGTGAAAATGCCGTCAGCCCTCTTAATCAGACAGACTTCTGCAAGCACAGTGGCACTACTACTAACATTCTAACCCTTTCCTTACTAACTGATGCAACAAAAGCAGTCAAGTTACCCCTGTATCTCTGTTTTATCGATTATAGATATGCTTTTGATCGTATTGACAGGGGCAATTTGAGGCGTAAACTGAATACTGGGAAAATTCCACCCCCCCCCCCCCCTCCTGAAACAGCTGAGTTTGCTGCATACAGACACCTGGTTACAAGTAAAGCTGGGGTCAGGAATCCATCTTTCTAGATGCATTCCAACTACTAAAGGGTTGAAACAGGGCTGTGTTTTAGCTCCAACCCCATTTAATCTCTTTATGGCAGACTTAACATCAAGGTAAGACTGTGTAATTCTCATGCCCTGAAGATGGGGGGCCTTGTCCTTTCAAACTTACTATATGCCGACAAATTAGTACTCATAAGCCGTACCCCTGTAGGCCTTCAGCATCTACTAGACACTACTCAAGTCTACTCGGATGAAAATGGCCTGAGCATCAATTTGGACAAGACCAATATCATGGTCTTTAACCAGAGAAATGCAAAAGGGACACCTCGGTATCTGGCCAAACAACTGCTGGAGAAGGTTAAAGAGTACAAATATTTAGGTGTGACAATAGATAGCAAGTGCTAATTTTCTACTAAAAAAAGAAGAGCTGAAGAGGAGAAGAAATGCATTAGCACTGGCGCAAAAAATCTAAAGAACAAGGCAGTCCGATCTAGCTTTACTCCACTACTTCCAAGTGATCCAGGCAAAGCTCATCCCAATAACTTATGGAAGCGAGTCAGTGAGGGGGGAGAGACGCAGCTACTTTGGACGGGATAATAACTGGTGCATTTAGAATGATTTTCAGTCTTCCTAAGTATACATCACCAGCTCACATAAGACTAGAGTTTGGCATGCAAAAACAGGTGCTGGCTCGCACAGGCGCTTACATTAATTGCTGGTACAAGTTTAAGGATGCGCAGTCAGGGACCCTGAATGCTCATCTGTGGGCTGAGCTGATGACCAGGGAAAATTGTCCAGCAAGGGCCAAACTTCACAAATTAATAGAGCAATTAGGTCTACAAGGACTTTGGGAGTAGTCAGAACACATGAAAGTTTCAAACAGCTGGTCAACAAGACCATCAAACGAGTTTCCCTGTTAGAGGACAAAGCAACACTGACAGGCAGAGCACATGGCTGATTCGTCCATCACAGCTACTCCAAGGCAGTACCTCAGCCCTATCTAAGCACAGGGTTCACTAAAGCCACAAAGGAGAAATATCTGCATTATCGTCTCGGTATTCTTCCCTCGCTGCTCCATTTTCCACCCTGGAAACGCACTTCAGCGAAGTCCTGCTGTCGTCTGTGCGGGGATGAGAGAAAATGTATATCCCTCACTTAGTATGCATATGTAAAGAACTCATGAATGAATGCAGAGCACTGTTACACCCGCTTTTTAATCACAAAGGTATTCGCACCGTCAGGGAGGCAGTCATGGTATGTTTCGCCATAGAGGACATACAGCTTAACTGCCGCCTCGTAAGATATCTGATTGCAGTCGAAAAGAGATAAAAAATACTTCCTGAAGACATAACGGAAAACCAGGTGAGGCTGGGGAAACAGCTTCTTGTTGCGCTTTGTCACAAAGGACTTGCAGCTAAACAGCTGTCTGTGGGTTAATTGAACATAATCTTAAGGAGGCTAACTTGCAGAAAAACATCCTGAGGAGAAGCCGAAAGCCCGGGGGGGCAGGGGAAAAGAGTTCCGCGTTCAACAGATCAATGTTGCAGCTGGGACCACACCCTGACGGCGCTCCTACTCCAAGGGGTACAAAGTCCTCTACAGGAACTCACTGAGAAGTAAGGTCAGGTTAGACTTGCAATATTTATCGGGAGAATGTATTTTATCTATTTCTTTTGCACGTCTCATATTGTATGCACAATGCTTTTGAATCCTTACTTCGTGTCTCCATATGGCGGGATAGGTTTACGGGCCTGCTGAGATTTGAATTAATTTGTTTACCTACCAGCTGTTTTATACTGATTTTATTGATCGCTGAATTGCATTTTTGATCTTAAACCAAGTATACACTTGTACTCATTATATAAATGATGGTTTTTAACTGTGCATGCTACCAAGCTGAAATTAAAAAAGCCCAGGCGCTTTACTATGAAGTAAAAATTAATTCAGCAGCTAACGCTCCCAGAGCAATCTTCCGCATTGTGAAGACCCTTCTAGAGCTCCCGCCCCCCGAAATTTCTACAGCAATATCCTCCGATCGCTGCAATGACCTTGCAGAATATTTTCAGGGAAAAATTCAGAACATATAGAACACATTCTCTGACTCTCCATGTCCCAGTGACCAGTGACCTCCCTGCCATGAACAGGCCTCCAGACCACAGTATGCACACGCTGGAGGAATTTCCTCTCCTAGTCCTGGACACCCTATCAGCAATCTTTGCTCAAATAAAGTCGGGCTCCCCTCTTGACCCGGCCCCTTCCGGTGATACTGGACGTAATAAATCTCTCTATCACCAATGGCCATGTTCCACCTTCCTGGAAACACGCCATGGTGAAAGCATTATTGAAAAAGCCAAGCTTAAACCCTGATGTCTTGAGTAACTACCGTCCCATATCTTTGCTGCCCATGGTTTGTAAGGTCCTGGAAAAACATGTTAATTCTATTCTCTGACTTTTTAGAAACCCATGATCTTCTGCACCACTCTCAGACTGGCTTCCGACCCCATCATGGAACTGAACCCGCACTCATTGCCGTAGTTGAAGAATCGAAAAAGATAATTGACCAGGGAGGAGCAGTAGCCATTATCCTCCTTGACCTGAGTGTCGCTTTTGATACGGTTAATTTTGACATCCTCGTTAACAGGCTTAGGAGTACTGGAGTGTCAGGGGGAGCAATTTCTTGGATCCAGTCCTACCTCAATGGTAGAACATTCCAGGTCTTTGCAGGAGAATCCACCTCTAGGTGTTTATCCCTCAGCTATGGAGTACCTCAGGGATCATCCCTGAGTCCTACGTTATTCAATGTGTACATGAGTTCGCTGGCTGATATCGTCCTGCCATATGGGATCAAAATTGTCACATATGCGGATGATATTCAGCTGGTGTTATCGCTAAACCACCCGCACAATGCTCCATCCGATCTGGAATCCTGCCTGGAGAAGGTGGCAACCTGGATGCAACACTCATGTCTCAGGCTTAATGGAGATAAAACCAAAATAATGTATCTAGGTAATCTTCCCAACTTGGATCTCAAACTGCCATGGCCGACCTGTCTGGGACCCACCCCGACCCCAAAGTCCAAGATCAAAAGCCTGGGCGTCTGGCTTGATAAGTCACTCAAATTTGACCAACAAGCAGTGGAAGTGACAGGTACTTGCTATGGCATCCTTAGAATGTTGCGGACAGTTTCCCCCTCCTCCCTATGGGGGCTAGGAGAATTATGTTCCAGGCCCTGGTCCTCTCGCGCCTGGACTATGGTAACTCCTTGTACCTGGGTGCACCTAAATCCACTACAAGGAAACTCCAAGTTGTCCAGAACTACGCCGCTCGGCTGCTGCTTGGTGCACATAGAACTCAATCGGCCAAGCCTTGTCTGAAGACCCTACATTGGCTGCCCATCCTGGAGAGGATTAAATTCAAATCCCTCTGCATAGCCCATAAGACCCTTATGGGAAAAGGCCCTTCCATTAACAAGTCCCTTATCACCTTTTATCGCCCTAGGAAACTCCTCCGCTCTGCGAGCCTGAGTTTAGCTGTCATCCCTAAAATCTAAAGGATGTGAAGTGGGGGTAGCTCCTTTTCTTACAGTATAGCCAAGCTTTGGAAAACCCTTCCCCTGCTTCTGCGCTCAGAGACTCACCATCTCACCTTCAGAAAGCGTCTTAAAACATGGCTGTTCCACAACACTAACCTGTGAGCTACCTTCCCTCCTCTGTTCTGCCGCTAGCGCTGGGATGCCTTAGGGTAGCTATGCGCTCAATAAGTGTTAATTAATAATAATAAGACAGAATTGAACTTTCGATTGGGATACAAGTACCACTGCTCTTTTGCACAAATGATTGTTTTTAACTGTATATAAATTAGTATATAATGGATTTCTATTTGGTCTAATGTTGCAAAGGTTTTAATTACCCACGCAAATAAATTACTTACCTATAGATTCCAAAATGTTCTCCGTGAAGTGTCCAACTTCTGAAATGACTGGATATCACTCGCTGGTGTTTTTTGGGTAACTATACCCGAAGTCCACCAGTATTCTAGTTTATCATACAACCTGCCTCTTATATCACCGAGCAGATTGATAAGCAGTTTCACTTTCCTGAAGGATAACATCTCTTTTCTGCTTTCTGTAGATCCAAGCCTGGTGGAGAGGAACAATGGTGCGAAGAGGATTGGGACCTTTCCAGATGGCCAAGAAAGGCAAAAAAAGTGGAAAAGGGAAGAAAGGGAAAAAAGGAGCCGGAAAAAAGAAAAAAAAGTGATCTGTTCTGTGACCTCCCAGTGTTGCCTGCTGGTTCTCACCCAATCTGTCTGTACACTTGTGTGTAGGAGAGCAGACCTTTTATTTGAATATACAAGCATTTTAAAAAGGACAAGTCTGAGGTTTTTCTTTTTATACGGTGGCTCTCGTAAATTTCCTGCTATAAGCTCGCAGATATGACAGTGTGTGCAGACCCATTGTTGATCCTCATCAAAGCCTTTGCCTGAATGGAGAATCATAGTCACCTGAGTGCATGGACCTGTACCCATAGGTCAGGAACAGCCAGCCATCTTGGACCTACCAGGACGGAAAGGTGAGGCTGTGTCTGTTTGCCAACTAGGGAGTCATTTAGTGAGTATAAACAGAGTTTTCTACAAACTTTGGTATGACAATTGGTCTATACAGCGATTGCTTTCAGTTGTGTGTCTGTGTTTTTGTCGTGTAAGATCTCTGCATGCTTCAAGTTATGTGCACAGTTAAGCTGAATGCATTTAGTTACTGCTGAGCCTGGTTCAAATTTACCTGAGTGCACAGCGCTCCATCGTGGTTGTGGAGCTTGTTCCATTTTTTTCCCCTTCCTGTGTTCACACTCCTCCTCTATGAGGTCTTTCTCACAAGGCTTACTTACTTACTGCCTGTTATGTCGACTGGCATGTAGAGCACGTTTCTGTACGGTCCCCCAGCTGTGGTTCAGGGCCATCATTTGTTTCCACAGTTCACCTCTGGGTGTTCTTTGGCCTGCCTCTCAGGGTCCAGTGCAGAACTGTGCTTGTAATGGATTCTTATATTCGTCTGATGGTGGGTCCTATCCATCTCCAACTTTTTCTCAAAATGTTGGTGTCCGTGGTCTCTAGTTTGCATCTGGTGAGCAGCTGCTGGTTGGTGATGGTTGGCAGCCAGAAAATGCACAAGATTCTTCTCAGGATACTGGTGTGGAATGCTGATGATTCGGTGATATCACGTTGTCATCCGCCAGCGTTCTGATACATACAAGAGTGTGGACAGAACGCAGCTCTCATAAAGCCTCAGCTTGGTGGTGGTGCTGTACTGAGATGACCTCCACAGAAGGCATTCCTGTTCTGTCTGAAATTATCATAGAAGCTCTTGGTGAGGACTATCTGTTGTGATATGCCACAGGCTCTCAGTATTCACCAGACAATGTCTCAGTGAATACAGTCAAAGGCTTTCTCAAAATAAATGAAGTTGATGTTAAGTTGTCACTGCCACTTCGTGCATTGCTCTAAGATGTTGCGTAGAGTAAGGATTTGAGAAAAATACCCTCTACCCTTGAGGAACCCAGCTCGTTCACCACATCAGAAATGTGCTGTATAATGATATTTGCCTGGATTTTATTCAGGATTGACAGAAGGGTGATATCCACGCCAGTTGTTACATATAGTCAATGCTCCCTTCTTTAGAATCTAGACAATGAGGGGGATATACACTAATAACTGCAGACTTCTTTAGTTACATTATGGATATTAACATCTCAAAGAAGCTAGCAATTGATCACCACCTGGAAGTATTCACAATCAAGAATGAAGGAATTTTTTACCAACTTTTAATATTAAATGGGTGTGTCACAAGGCTTAAAAAAATAAAATAAAATGGCAGACTAACGTAGAAGTGAAGAATACTTCTATAGGTAATAACCAGCAAAGCCCGTCCATGAACAGATTGCTCCAGACCAGAGTGGTAGAGAAATTCCACAACCATGAAGCCAATCAATCGAAAAGTTAATCCACTGGTTCTCTCAACCTTTACGAAGAGAAAATAACATTTGAAATGGAAGGCTTACAATTGTAAATAAATCTCCTACTAGCAAGTTTCAAGTTTAAGTTTATTTGATTTAGTTCTCAACTGAGAACCACAAATATTTGATACATGATATAAAAGTTTAAACAGTAAAATTATAAAAGTTTTCATTCTAATACAAAGTTAAAAAGGATTTTAAAAATTTAAAATATTATAACATACAAATTCATTTGGCGGAACCTTGCAAAGCGAGATCAAGTCCTGAACAGAGGTGATTCTAAATTTTGTATAAATTGGTTGTAGAAATCTATATCTTGCTTCTACGACTATCGGATTTGGGCAAGTAAACAACAAATGTTCCAAATCTTGCTCCCCACCATTACATAAGTTACAGAGACTACTAGATTTTTCTTTTGGTAGCCACTTGTAAGTAAAAGATTTTAGAGGAAGTATCTCAAATCGGAGCAATACAATCCATCTCCTAACTCCGTGCTTTAGGTTAAAATAAATATACTGTTGTGTTTTCCTATAGACCAAAGTTTCAGCGTATTTTTTATATAGTGACAGTTTGGCACAATGCTGAACGTCGAGGTCGAAACTTAATCTTGGGGTGAAGTTTTTTAAGAAAAGCTTCAGCTGGACAGGAGTCCATGATTGTAACAAATCAGTATTAACGTTAGATAATTTAAAAGCAGTTGAGACATTCCTACAGAATACGTATTTCAAAGTTCCTTGGTCAAATGTCTCTGTTTTGAGTAGGGATCGTAGCGTTCCTTCTTCCGCGTGGAGGAGGTTATATGCCCATCTAATCACATTGCTGATTCCTCTAGTATAGGAACTGACTAGTGAGAATTCAAGGCGAAGAGCTTGTACCGGGACTGCTTGGGACATCTTTGCGAGTTTCCGTAAGATCTTCCCTTCTTTTAGATCTAGGTGTTTCCATTGCTTTAATGGGATATGTTCGAGAGCATATGAAAGCACTGGCGGAATCTTGGCACTATAAACCTGGAGTAGCGAAGAGAAGTGTCTTTGACCGGTCGAGGCATATAAACGTGATAGTGCCCCCGCATGAACGTCGGCTTTCCGGTTTAGATTCTGTATATGGAGCACATTTTGTAGGGACTTTGTAAAGATTCGACCTAGATAGGTGTACTCGTTTGTCACTTCCACCGATTTTCCCCCTAGAGTCCAGTTGAATTTGGCACTCCGTTTCCTTCCCGAGAATGGAACTATTTTTGTTTTTGCGATGTTCGGTATTAAATAATTTTCCTAGCAGAATTCAACCAGAGAAAGTTTGTCAACTGAGTATCAAATATGATTGAAAAGCCAAGTGTGATTATACATTAAAAAAAAATATATGGTCTGATCTTTACATAGTTTGTGTCAGGAATGAATCTGAATAATTTTGGAGCTATGTTAATATTAATAAAAGCTCCATTCGAAACACCGAAAATAATATTTTATCAAGCTCTTCGATTCAGTATATTAGGTGCTTGTATGATAGCACAAGTTACTAACTTGTGTAACGATATATCTGTAAGAGACAGTAGTTGGTGACAGATTCCTTACCTTAGAATATCCCCAGGCGTCAGGCTGGATCCGGAAAGTTTTGCGTAGCAGTACCCCTGCGCGTCGGTAGGCGGCGTCGTGCGGCTCCGCGTCCGTCGTCGGGATCACCGGGATGACGTCGCGGCCAGTACTTAGACGCCGCCCATGCGCGCTGGCGTCAGTTCTGTACACGACTTTCCGTGCCAGAAACGCAGAGCCATGCAAGAAACTGACACTGGTGTCTGAAAACTAGGGCCCTGAAAGGGATGTCCTTAACCCTAGAAATCAGTTCGCAGAACGGGGAGGATGGGTGGGGTGGTAAGGAATCTGTCACTAACTACTGTCTCTTACAGATATATCGTTACACAAGTTAGTAATTTGTGCATCTGAAAGAGACACGTTAGTGACAGATTCCTTACCTTAGAATAGATACCCCAGCAATACCAACCCCGGTGGTGGGTCTGCGAACAAAGATCAGACGAGGAAGTCTCGGAGAACAGAACGGCCAAAGAAGCCGTCTCTCTGGACTTGGCTGTCAAGGCAGTAATGCTTGGTAAACGTGTGCAGCGAGGCCCACGTAGCTGCCTGACAAATGTCCTGCAATGGGACACCACGTCCCAAAGCCGTGGTGGCGGCTGTCGCCATGGTGGAATGGGCACGTAGCCCAACAGGGGGCTCCTTTTTAGCCAAAGAATAGCAGGCCTTGATACACAAGACGACCCAGCGGGAGATGGTCCGCTTGTGTACCGCCCGACCTTTTTTGGCGCCCACGTAGCCAACAAAGAGCTGGTCGTCCACCCGGAACTGCGGTGTGCGGTTTAGATAAAACGAAATCGAACGTTTTGGGTCCAGACGGTGGAGCCTCTCTTCCTCTCTAGAAGGATGCGGAGGCGGAAAGAAGGTGGGCAAAGTGATGGTCTGCCCAATGTGAAAAGCAGTAACCACCTTTGGCAAGAAGGACGGACGCGTCCTAAGAACAACCTTGTCTGGATGGACAGACAGAAAGGGGGGCTTGCAAGAAAGAGCCTGGAGCTCACTCACCCGCCGAGCGGAGGTGATGGCCACCAGAAAGGCTGTCTTCAGAGTGAGAAGACGAAGAGGACAGTTATGTAGAGGCTCAAAGGGAGCACACATTAAAAAGGTAAGAACCAAGTTCAAGTCCCACTGAGGCATTACAAACGGAACAGGAGGAAAGAGGTGTGTAATGCCTTTAAGAAACCTGTTAACAACAGGGGACTTGAAAAGGGAGGGCTGATCAGGAAGCCTGAGGAAGGCCGAGATTGCACAAAGATAGCCCTTGATGGTACCCAGGGCAGAACCCTGTTGGGCCAGAGAAAGAAGGAACAGAAGAACCTCAGAAAGAGGGGCAGAAAGGGGATTCACAGCCTTTGCTGTGCACCATGCCACAAACTTGTTCCACCTGCAGGCGTATACCACCTTAGTGGAGGGACGCCTGGCTGCCAGAATCACATCACAAACTTCGAGAGGCAAGTCGAAAGGAATCAACTGCCGCCGCTCAATCTCTATGCAAGGAGGTGGAGACTGGACAGGTTCGGGTGGAGGACCGTCCCCTGCTGCGACAGAAGATCCTCCCGAAGAGGCAGACGGATCGGGGGATCGACGCTCATACTGAGTAGCTCGGGATACCAAACTCTTCGAGCCCAGTCCGGAGCCACAAGGATGACTTGGGCCCGGTCGCGCCGAATCTTTTTCAACACTCTGGGTAGAAGTGGTATAGGCGGAAAGGCGTACAATAGACCGCAACTCCACTCGCGACGAAAAGCGTCGCTGAGCCAGTGCCGCCTTGGAAATTCCAACGCGCAGAACTGATGACATTGTGCGTTCTCTTCGGTGGCGAATAGATCTAACCAAGGCTCTTCCCACTGTAGAAAGAGTCCTTGCACCACCTCCGAGTGAAGACGCCATTTGTGATCCATCATGCACCTGCGGCTGAGTTCGTCCGCCCTGGCGTTCAGAGAACCAGCCAGGTGTTGAACCATCAGGGACATGCCCTGATGCTCCAGCCATGTCTAGAGACGCAGAGCCTCCTGACATAGGGTCCACGACCCCACCCCGCCTTGTTTGTTGCAGTACCACATGGCGGTGGTGTTGTCGGTGAACACCTGCACCACCTTCCCCTTGACAGAGGGAAGGAATGCCTTCAGTGCAAGTCGGATCGCCCGGAGCTCCAGAAGGTTGATATGGAGCCGGGACTCCGCCGGAGACCAGAGGCCTCTGATCTCCGCCTCTCCCATGTGACCGCCCTATCCCAGAAGTGACGCATCCGTCACAACTGTGTGCTCTGGCTGGGGAAGGGAGAGGGATCTGCCCGTGACCCATTGCCGGTTCGAGAGCCACCACTGTAACTGCCGTGCAGTTCCCTCCGAGATCTGGACGTAATCGGACAGGTTCCCCTGATGCTGCGCCCACTGGAACTTCAGGTCCCACTGCAGAGCCCGCATATGCCATCTGGCATGATCGACCAGCAGGATGCATGAGGCCCAGCAGCCTCAGGGTCATCTGTACCGAAACCCAGGATAGAGGCTGAAAGATCGGAATCATAGCCTGAATATCCTGGACTCGCCGTTCGGGAGGATAGGCACGATACTGCGTTGTGTCCAGAACTGCTCCGATGAAAAGGAGCTGTGGAGAAGGAATCAGGTGCGACTTCGGCACGTTGATGGAGAACCCCAGCGAGTGCAGGAGTCCGGCCGTAGTCTGGAGGTGGGAGACGACTGCCTGGGACGAGCCCGCCTTCAACAACCAGTCGTCGAGGTAGGGGAAGACTGGAACCCCTGCCCGGCGAAGATGAGCTGCGACCACCGCCATCACTTTCGTGAACACCCGAGGGGCGCTGGTAAGGCCAAAGTGGAGCACAATGAACTGAAAATGCTCATGGCCTACCGTGAACCGCAGGTAACGCCGGTGGGCCGGCAGGACGGGGATGTGAAAATATGCGTCCTGCAAGTCCAACGCTACCATCCAGTCTCCAGGGTGGAGGGCAGTCAAGACCTGAGCTAGGGTGAGCATCTTGTACTTCTCCTTCCGGAGGAAGCGATTGACGTTCCGGAGGTCCAAGATAGGACGCATGTCCTCCTTGTCCTTTTTGGGCACCAGAAAGTAGTGGGAATAACAACCACGCCCTACTTCTGGGGTCGGAACGCGCTCGATGGCCCCCTTGGCCAAGAGGGCCGCAACTTCCTGCTGAAGAAGCACCAAGTGATCCCCCAACATGCGGTGGTATTGAGGTGGCATGGCTGGGGGGGAAGTCTCGAAGGGGAGGGAGTAGCCCCTTCGGACAATGTCCAAGACCCGCCTGTCCGATGTGATGGTACGCCAGTGGGGAAGGTGATGGCGGACCCTGCCCCCCACTGGCGTGCAGTGGACCTGAAAGGATGGACTAGGAGGGCTTGGAGGCCGCGGACGGGGCGGGGGTGGTGGCCTGACCCGCACGCTGGTTACCCGACCCGCCTCGGCGGGAGCCACGTCCTCGGCCACGCGAAGGCGCTTGCTGCGCGGGCCGGTGGCTGGGCAATGGACGTGACTGGGCGCCCCTTCCGTGACCACGAAAGGAGCGAAAAGCAGACGGCTGCGGAGGGTGCGAGGCGGAAAGGCCCAAGGACTTGGCCGTAGCCCGCGAGTCCTTAAAGCGCTCCAGCGCGCTGTCTGCCTTATTGCCAAAAAGGCGGATACCATCAAAGGGCATGTCCATAAGGGTGTTTTGGACATCGCCCGAGAAACCAGTGGTCCTCAGCCAGGCGTGACGGCGCAGCGCCACTGTCGTCGCAAGCGATCTGCCCAGCGAGTCAGCGGTGTCTAGTCCACACCTAATTGTGAACTTTGCCGCGTCTCTCCCGTCTGCAATAACACAGGTGAGTAGTGTCTGGACCTCCTCAGGACACTTAGGCAGCACTTGCGCCACCGAATCCCACAGAGAGTGGGAATAACGGCCCAAAAGGCAAGCGGTGTTCACAGACCGCAAGCCAGCACTGGAGGAAGAAAACAACTTCTTCCCAAATTGCTCCAGTTTTTTGGATTCCCTGTCCGGCGGAGCCGTAGGGAAGGCGCTATGGGAGGTGGAGGCTTGGACAACCAAGCTCTCGGGGGTGGGGTGTTGGGAGAGGAACAAGGGGTCGCCCGGGGCCGGGCGATGGCGTCGGGCTACGTTCCTGTCCACAGGAGCCCCTGTGGTGGGCCTGGACCAGGTGCCCAAAAGAACGTCAGAAAGTGCGTCGTTGAACGGCAGCAGTGGCTCTGAAGAGGTAGCCGCCGGCTGAAGCACTTCCGTCAGGAGGTTAGTCCTGACAGCCACTGTAGGGAGCTCGAGGCGCAAGGCCGCGGCCGCCCTACGCAACACCGTTGCATAACTTGCTCCCCCCTCCGTAGCCACGGAAGGAGGAGACAGCATGCCAAGGTCTGAAGAGGTGTCCAGGCCACTGGCAGCACCCAGTTCCTCTGCCCAGTCCTGATAAGGCTCACACTGAGCTGTGAGAGGGTCCTCTGACCCCTCCCAGTCCTCCTCGTCCTCCAATACAGGTGAAAAATATGGAGGGCGGACATGAGGGAAGAAAGGCCCCATCAGCGTCGGAATCGGCGTCGGCCGACGCCGATCCGGCGCCATGTCCGGTTCCGGGGAGAACATGGGGACGGCGTCGTCCAGGACGTCGGACGGCGCCGAGAATGGTACCGGAGTGGTCGGCGCCGGTGGAGGTGTGGTTAGGTCAACCGGCGTCGACCGGGATCCAGGCCTGGATCCGAGGGGGTCCTGTGGCGCCGGGGCCGGAGCCGCCGGAGACACCGGGGCCGGAGCCGCCGGTGGTGGTGCCGAGACCGAAGGCGCACCGGGGTTACCCTTAGGCCCGAAGATGCGAGCCATGGCCGACAAGAGGTTTTGGATGTCGGCCGGAGTCAACGTCGGACCCGGAACAGGCGGGTAGTCCGGCGTCGGCTCTGCGGGTACCCCCAGAGGGACCCTCCGCCGAGTCGCGAGACCGGCGAGGGGAGGTCTTGGAGCGATGCTTCTTCGACCTCTTATGCTTCGTCTTACCTGAGGACGAAGACTCTGACCCCGACGAAGGACGACGGCTCCGCGACCGGCTCCGCGACCGGCCCCTCGACCTCTCCCGGGATCGGGACCTCGAGCGGCGCGGAGCCGAGGACCGGGCCTCGAGAAGCTTTCAAGATCGCTCTCGCAAAGCCTTCAGGGGCGAGGGACCGACACTCGGGGCAAGACGTGGGGTCGTGGCCGCGCCCCAGGCAGAAGAGACACTCACGGTGCGGATCCGTAATCGACATCATGCGATTACAGACCTCGCATGGCTTGAAGCCGGGCATCCCTACTGACACCGTTGGAGTCGAAACGACTCGAAAACTGGGACAAAAAGATTCAGTCAAAAAATGACTGGGGCACTGCTCAATCCGGATCTGCGCTTACAGGCGCGGAAAAAGAAAGAACTGACGCCAGTGCGCATGGGCGGCGTCTAAGTACTGGCCGCGACGTCATCCCGGCGACGCCGACGACGGACGCGGAGCCGCACGACGCCGCCTACCGACGCGCAGGGGTACTGCTACGCAAAACTTTCCGGATCCAGCCTGACGCCTGGGGATATATTCTAAGGTAAGGAATCTGTCACTAACGTGTCTCTTTCAGATATGGTATTACTCCCATTACATATAGCTCCCAAGAAATAAAATATTCCACTATTACAATCACAGCCTCAGAAATTGAAGCCTAGGTTGCATGGTGGAGATCAGAAAGGCCCCTGTACCCAGACCCCAATGGGACTCTATAAGGATGATAGAAACCTCTGGGCATCCTGTCTCAGTTCACTTTTTCAGAATTCTCTCCTCAATTATGTCAATCTGGAGCTCCGAAGGGGCCCACAGGGTTGCAGGCTGTCCTGGGAAGATCCAGCATTTCTAGCTGGAAGGACTAACAATAGGTCGACTGAAGGCCAGGGAACTCCAGACAACTTCTTGTGTTGTGTCCAGACACTCTATACAGAAATGATAAATACCTTCTTGCTGCACTGTCCTCTGTAAGGGGCAACCATGTCCAGAAGCGAAGTTGTGGCTGAAACCACATGAGGCCACATGGTGATGCTGGAGAGATATTGCTTTGGAAAAGCTTTTCCAGGCAGTGTGAAGGCTCAGAGGATAGATCATAGGTTGAGAAATGTGCAGGAAAATGTATCCATCAGATCTGGTGTGTTATTAGATGATCTGACTGCCTTGGCATCACTTCCCCTGCCTCCATTACAGGCTACACTTCAGATTTTGTTTGTTCTGATGCGAGTCAGGTTTGGTTGGTTTTTATTGTCAGAACTTAGTTTGAGCCCAGCACACAAATATTTCTGTATCCTTTAATTTTCCAACTGAATCTCATTTCAAGTTTTGCCTGCATGATCTCAGATTTCAATTGTGAATGCAATGTTTTGTTAATTTCTGTAAGTGGTTCACTGCATGTTTGGAAGACTGAGCAAAGAACATTAACATTTATTCTTTGAGCTACTGGTTACCACTGAAGACGAGGGTCTTGGAAATGTATACATGTTTAAAGATAAGGTAAACCCATGTTGCTTGCTTCTGTGTACCCTGAAGTTTTAGGATCTCTGCTTTAAAAGCGTCAGCATACATCGTATGAGAATAATCAAAATCGCAGCACTACAATGCAGTGGTGTGAGAGGAGCATCAGTAGGTTCTTTTTTTTTTTTTTAAACAATTCTCTATAAGAAACATCATACAGTATTTACCATTGCGCTTCTACAAAACATATAAATAATACACCGACCGGTCTTATAGAGTAAGGTCCACATGTTATGATTGTAATTTAAGTAGTCCAGCATCATAGAGTAAAGAGTAGAAGGAATGGAAGAAAGAAGACCAGCTAGAACATTAAAGATACAATCCACTCCCTTCTACCTCCTCCATGCCCAGATCTACATTCCCCGAAGAGTGGGAGACATATCATACAGGTAACATCAAACACACTCAGGAATTGCAAAAGGCACTCCAGCTCTAAGAAGGGACAGACAGTTCGAGTCAATGAGAATATATGAAAACACAGCACTCTATTACACTTTCAATAAATGTTTTTGCCCACTGATGCGCCTCTGTATGTGTGGTTTCAGGGCTCCACTACTTTAAAAATGATTTGCAATTTGTAATGCCCATCTAGTGTAGACTAGAGCACATTTAGGAATCTGAATAGGTCCTGCTTCGTACACCAAGTTTTAATGGGAGCGGAATAGGCCTAAAGTGTAAGGAGAAATCTACACCACACTTCCTCAAATGTGTACATGTTGTTCTGAGGGTAAATTACTTTTTTGTGTGAGGCCGTGACAAAGAAATCTTTCAACCAGGTTTTGTATTTTGAGACGCTTCCATAGTATCAAAATGCCTCATATGGCCGTTGCAGGCAACATGGAGAACCTTCTCATGATATGTCATGCCTGGGATTTTGGATGCGTTATGTAGTACTGCTATCCTTGCAGAGATTGGTTCGGCAATCTCCAAACAAGCTTTCATATCTTCCAAAATTCTGTGATCAGTAACGTCTGAACTCGACACAGTCCCACAGACTCTGTACTATGTCAGACAGGCTGGCGGCATCTCCAGCAATTGAAATTAGGGCATAAGTTTGCAACCTGTAAACGGGACGGGGCACGAGTCGTTCACGTGTGATGTTGAATAGCTAAACTTGAGATGGACTTCTTTTGGCCTTCAGCCATGTAATAAGGGAAACTGCTCCCAGGTTTCATCCGATAATTGCCATGAAATACGGTTTGTCCACAAATTTTATAGTGGTGGGCAACCTATCTCAAGAACAGGTGGTGCATGAGAATGGTACATAAGCCTGAGAGCGTTACCCTATATGAGCACCATTTTTTTGAGGTAATAAAAAAACACACAGTCCGTGGGACATCTGTGCCATGAGCTCGAGGTGTTGTAGACAGGGAGATTGTTGCCGATACTTATAGACAAGAAAGACAAATGAAAATGAAGTCAGAGCCTCAAACATTTGACAGTGCATCACGTAACATCAGTAATTGTCATTATACCTTTCCCTGTCCAGAATTTCCAACAAATTTCTTTCCTGTCTGTACATATAACACTGTTCCACTAGGTAGAAGTGTCTATTTGTAATGTAATATTCACACCTACTTTCCTAATAGCTTGATGTCAGGGACAGGCAGAATCATGGAAATGGGATTCTTCGCCACCGCTAGTTTTGGGACCCCCTTGTACACAAGTTCTGATCCAGGTTCCAAGTGAAGTAAAGTCTCTTGCTGTGTGTAGCCACATGGGTATTTATCTGCAATTCCAAAGTATGTGTGTACCTAAGCCAGCTGGTGTGCAAGATTTGTGGTTTAAAGGGGCGTACCGTCAAGCTCACACAAGACTACAGTCTGTCTTGGGACAGATACATAAAGTGTTGGTGACAGCGCATCATATGTTTTCTAATGGATAGTCCTAAGCATGCCTCTTTCCTGTCTAAGAGTGTAATGCCTACCAGCCACAGTACTTTAAAATTCCATCTTAATGTAGGGCCCAGAATGTATGCAGATATCCCGAGTGAATATACGCATGCACTGTATGTACGTGGTGCTCTTAGCAGGGCTCAGTGTTAAAAGTGAGAATATGCTTGACCGCACCAGTGCGGATTCATTTTGGAAGGCCCCTGACATGACACTGTACAAGTTAGAAGTAGTAGCTTAGACTTCCAAGACAAAGAAGCGTATTGCTGGCATTCCTGGGTTGGAGACAACAGCAGCAGACACTAAAGTGTGGCAGGGTTGATACAAGGTTGCTTTAAAAAGCAGCAGTGGCCATTTGATATAGGGCCTGCAAATCATCTCTCTCCACGCACTGCTGTCAGGGCTGATAGTGAGCCGTGGGAAGTAAGGCAGAAGGAGGTGTAGACGGAATCTTTCAGGTAGGGTCTATTCTTTTCTATTTCCCCTAGTGCTACTCCCAAAAGGTCTGTTGACAGCCAGGTGCATGGCTACACACTTAATTGTGCTGCTGTTGAAGGTGGTTTAATTGGAGACAGCGCTCATCACTACCTGTTGAGAAGTTCCACATCAGAGACAAAGACTAGTAATGCCCCAAGGAATACCCAAGGAAATGTTTGTTGATGCTATCGTGGAATGGTGCATAAGCACAGAGATACCCCCATATAGGGTATATCAGCACCGTGTTGTATTCGTGCTCGGTTTTCTAATGTTTCCAGCAAGGTGCTGGAGATTGCTGTATAGAAGATCTGCCCATCCTCCTCTCCTTACAAGGCCGGAATATCAGTCAGACCCACCTCGTGGCTGTTGCAGCAGTTCTTTTCATTCCACGGGGTGGTAGAAATGTAGGTCTCATGTGCCAGCTGATCTCATCAGTTGTCTTCTGTCCTCAGTATCCCCTCTCTGTCTCCCTCCCTGCGTTGAAGCAACCCACCCAAAGTGGCTGGAGACTCCTATTCCTGACTTTGCCACTCAAATACTTAGCACACGACCAACACAAAGGAGCCAATGGATTGTGGTTCAAGTGGACATATCTATTAGGTACATAAGTATGCTAATTGTGGTGTTAGAGTAAAAATACAATGTTCCTCTGGTCCAGTTTCCTAGCATGCACTGTGATTTTCTGTGATGTCACCATCGCTAGAGAAGTTGTGTTCTGTCATTTCGTAGTGGCATCTTAATGATTCATTCTTAGTGGTTTAATGAACAAGTTACTTACCTTTGGTAACGCCTTATCTGGTAGGGACTCTCTATCTAGCCGCAGATTCCTTACAATAGAATATTCCCCAGGCATCAGACTGGATCCGGAAACATTTGGTGAGCAGTACCCCTGTGAGCCGGTAGGTGGCGCGATTTGGCTCTGAATGGCATCGCCAGAGTCGTCCGCGCCGGAAGTGACGTGCGCGGTGCCTATATAGGCACCACCCCGTGTGCTGACATCAGTTTCTTTTGAGAGTTTCCACTTTTGAAGCGAGGAGTCACGAGGAAAACGGACCACTGATGTGGAAATCTATGGCCCTCATATGGCTAAATCTTTATCTCTATAATCCAGTCGCAGAGTGGGAAGGATTCGTGGGTCGGTAAGGAATTTGTGGCTAGATAAGAGTCTCTAACAGATAAGGCATTACCGAAGGTAAGTAACTTGTTCATCTGATAGAGACTATTAGCTGTATATTTCTTAGAAGTCCTGTAATACCGCAAGGGCAATATGACCATCTTGCCAGACCTGACTGTCTAGATAGTAGTGCTTCGTAAACGTGTTGCCACCTTACTGCCTGACAGATATCCAGGATAGGAACTCCGTGAGCGAACACAGTGGTTGCCGCTTCGGCTCCGGCAGAATGAGCGCGCAAACCCTTCGGGGTTGCTTACTGGCCAGTGCATAGCAGATTTTGATGCAAAGATTTAGCCATCAGGAGATGGTCAGCTTCTGTACCGCCTTCCCTTTCTGGTCTCTGACCTACCCAGCAAAGAGTTGATCGTCTACCCGGAACTCACAAGTGCGCTCAAGGTAGAACGGCAACGCTCTTTTTGGGTCCAGTTGATGGGGTCTCTCCTCTTCTTTAGAAGGGTGAGGTGGACCGCAAAAGGTAAGCAGAGTGATGGATTGGCCTACATGAGAAGAGGTAACCACTTTCGGTAAGAAAGATGCCCTAGTTTGAAGAACCAGTTTGTCAGGGAAGAAAGTGGGGTATGGAGCACGCACAGAGAGCGCCTGTAGCTCACTGACCCTCTGGGCAGATGTTATTGCCACTAGAATGGCCATTTTAATGGTGAGAAGTCTGAGTGGGCAGTTGTGAAGCGGCTCAAAGGGAGCGCAAATCAGAAAAGTAAGAACCAGATTTAGGTCCCACTGGGCATAATAAAAAGCGCTGGTGGGAAAATGTGTTGGAAACCTTTTAAGAACATATGTGCAATAGGAGATTTGAAAAGAAACGGCTGATCTGGCAACCTCAGACACAGAAAGGTAACCTTTAAATGTGTCCAGAGCAGACCCCTGCTGGGCCAATGTAAAGAATGAATAAGCGAACCTGAGAAACAGATGCGGATAGAGGCAAGTGTATACCGTCTTGGTTGAGAAACACTTGGCTGCCAGGATAACATCGCAGACTTCGGACGGAAGGTCAAAAGCTGTCAACTGTTGCCCTCAATCTCCACGCATGAAGGCGAAGCAATTTCAGGTTTGGGGGCAGGACCTTGCCCTGTTGCTGCGACAGAAAACCCTCCCGAAGCGGCAGCCTGATCGGAGGATCTACACTCTCGCTCAACAGCTCCAGATATCAGACTCTCCATGCCTAATCAGGAGCCACAAGAATGACTTGGGCCTGATTGTTTCTGATATTCTTGAGAACTCTGGGTAGGAGTGGTATAGGCAGAAAGGCATACAAGAGGCCAGAGCACCACTAGAGACTAAAAGCACCTTCGTGCGAAAGCAGCCTTGGAAACTCAAGTGTGCAAAACTGCTGACATGTGATAGAGACTTCTAGCCGCAGATTCCTTACCTTAGAATATCCCCAGACATCCCACTGGATCCCGAACCCTTTGGGTATCAGTACCCCTGCGCACCGGTAGAGGGCGTCGTTGGTAAGTAGCTTGTTCATTGTGCGTTCTTGGCAGAGGCAAACAGATCTAACCAAAGTTCTCCCCACTAGGAATCTGCGGCTAGAAGTCTCTATTAGATAAAACTCGTAAAATCCTACCTCTAAGAAGGAGTTGATCAGGAAATCTCAGATCAGATCCTGCCAGTGCCAGCACATTAAACTCACACTGATTTTGCTTATCCCGACATATAAACTGAAACAAGTGTGGTGTGGGGGGGTTCACTATTTGTCTGGATGGAATACAAAGAAAAGTTGCTTACCTGTAATCCTAATTCTTTTCCAGGGGATATCAAAGTTATAAGCATGAATAGTCCCGTCCATGTGCGGGGATCCTGGAGCACTTTAAAAACGTTTTTTTTATATATGTAATAAACTTTGCACGATATATATATATATATATATATATATATATATATTAAAAATGGCCATTACATTGAATTTGCACTTTAAAAATAATCCAATTACATACATAAGTCATTAATAAAAAATTACTATAGAAAATCTTTCACAAACCTTTTAAAAAGGAAAAGGCACACCCTGTATCCCGTCATGCCTCACAGATGACAGTTAGGTCAGGTCACTTTTATGGAGATGAGGAATCCTGGGTGCAAGAATTGTTGAGAGCTGTAATAGTTCCCATCCGAGGAGGTGGGAGGGTGCTTAGGACTTTGATGAGGATTCCCATGGAAGAGATCTGGCAACAGGTAAGAACTTTTCCTCCTCTTCCAGGGGATACTCATCAATAGTCATAAGCACTGTATAGACTAGCAAGCCCATCCTACACGATGCGGACATGAAATAAGAACAGCCCCAACAATCACCCAAAAAGGTTCCTCAAAGAAGCCTGTCCTACTGGAGTATCTTTAGAGTCTGAAGCAAGACAATGTCTAGTAAAGGTATGTACAGATTTCCATGTAGCAGCTTTGCATATGTCCGAAATGGAGACAATTCTAAGCAGACCTGCAGGTGCAGCCTTCCCCCTTGCAGAAAATGCTTTGGGTCTACTAGGTAAGGATTTTTTTAGCTAGTTGGTAAGAGAAGCATACAAGAAACTATCCACCGAGAGAGAGTCTGTTTTGACGATGCCAAACATGTTCTCACTGGGCCATAATTAATGAAGAGGTGATCTGATTTCCTTATGTCTTTGGTTTTATCTAGGTAGAATTTCGCTACTCTTATCAAGTGAGTGTAGGGAAGAAGGTTGGTAAGGAGATGGTTTGATTAACATAGAAATCTGAAACCACCATAGGAAGTCAACTGGGATGAGTTCTTATCACAACTATTATTGTGAAAAACTGTGTATGGTTCTACAGAGCATAATGCTTGAATTTCACTCACTCTGCATGCTGAAGTGATGGCTAATAGGAAAGACGCTTTCAATGTTAGATGCTGTAAAGAGGCTTTATGAATGGGTCCAAATGGGGAACCCATTAATTTTGAGAGGACAATGTTAAGATCCCAAGGAGGGGATGGTGACATAATTGGATGGAATACTTTTTTAAGCCCTTCTAAGAAGTCTTTAATTACAGGAATTTTAAAGAGAAACGTTTATGACAGATTTTCTATAGGTTGTTATAGCCACAAAATGCACCTTAATAAAAGAAATTAATAAGTCACTTACCTTCAGTAACGCCTTATCTGCTAAAGACTAGCCGCAGATTCCTTACCTTAGAATTATCCCCGGAGCTAGACTGGATCCGGAAATCTGCTACAGCAGTACCTATGTGTGTTGGTAGAGGGCATCGAGCCACTCCGCAACAATGTCGTCCACTGGATGCGACATCAGAGTCCATATAAGCGCTCCCCTGACGCCAGTTTCTACCACGACTACTGTCCGCACTAAAACGCAGAGCAATGTATAAAAACTGTCATGGAAACAGTGTGCCCAAAATGAATCCTCTTTTTGAAAGATGCGTATAGTAAGTATTATTGGGTGTTTGGTGTGTCTCAGAGATATATATATGTGAACAAGATAACAGCTGTGACCGAAACGCGCATGGTAGACAAGCAAAGCAGTGAATAAACTTACGATTGGAGATTGCAGATGTCTGCACCTGGTCCCGTCGGGAATATGAGAAGTGAAAACGGGAGGCAATTATATATTTATATATTACCAACAAAGCACAAAGGTGCATAGAAGGGATTTGGAATAAAAAGGGGAAAACCAGTTTGCAGAGCGGGGAGGATGGGTGGGTCGGTAAGGAATCTGCGGCTAGATCTAGTCTACCAGATAAGGCGTTACCGAAGGTAAGTAACTTATTCATCTGATAGAGATGTCTAGCCGCAGAGTCCTTATCTTAGAATAGATACCATCCCGGAGGAGGGTCTCCGAGCTGATTCTAAGAAATATTCCCGACTAGGCTATCCGGTCTGCATAAAAAAAAGAGAGACCGCTTGCCAGGAAGGGAGAGGTGGAAGAAAACCGCAGCTCTGCAAAGACATGGGAGAAAATGCATGGCAGAAGAACAAGACAAGAGGGGAGAGCGCGCCATATAAAACAGCAATGCCCCCCAACCCCCCCCCCGGAAGGGCAACCAGTCCAAGACACTGAGGCGGAACGCTAAGGAAAACAGATAAAACTACTGGACCAAGCTCCCAGCCATAGAAGTAGGCAAGGCAGGGGGCTCCAAACAATAGCTCATAAAGCATTGCGAGCAATAGCAACAATCATGGACATAGAACACATTAGGCAGAGGTAACACTATGAGAGAGAGGAGGCTCTCTGGGACTATGCAGTGTACAATTCCAAGAAAAGAAGGCATAAAACATATAAAGAGATGTAGGAAAATATATATCCGATATGTATGAACATAAACATATACAGAATTCACACTGAACAATAATAGGTGCCCAAGAAGGGTACATACAACAACCACAACAGCGGCCATGGGCTGAAGACGAGACAACGACAAACTGGAAACCAGCCACATGGCTCCGTCTAAAGGGAGAGGGTGGGGCGGAAGTACACACTCCAGAAAACCAAGGGAGCAGACAGAAACAGCACTACCGACAGAACGGTATGATCAGGCAGAGAGACAACTGAAAAGAAAACCGCAGGGGGGGAAACAACCCAGCTAGAATAGAGAAATAAAGACCGCAATGGAGGAATGGAAAAAGGGACCTAGGTGGACGGGGTCAACACCTGGGGGGCCGATGCAGGCAACCAGGCCACAGCGTAAAAGAAATTTGTTTTGAAAGACCAACGCCAGAGATGAAAGGCCAACCAAGGGCCAGTGTAAAGAAGAAGAGGAACATATAGTGAGGCAGTGCCCACAGCCTAGGAAGCAGGAAAACCAGAAGCAAAGGAAAGTCCTCGTGTACACAGGACAACCTGTGCCCGGCCAACAAGCCAGAGAACAACGTGGGTGAGGATCCTGATGCCACCCAAGATCATACTCGGTAGCCTACTAGTACAAGGGAGATGAGCCCCCAAGGGGTGAGAACTGGAACTGCACTCGCAAGAAGCAGAGGAAATTCCCCAGAAAAGACTCCTAAGGGAACAGAAACCTCAGTACGATCCAACCCGGAGTGGACGGGCAAGGAACTCATGTCCGAGAAGAACGGAAGAGGACCATTCGCCATGTACCCCTTAAAAAGGGCAGAAGGCATACCTAAAAAACAACTGGGTCAGTAACGAAATGTTGGAGATGGTCTTGGAGGTGCCATGGAAACAGCTACAATCAAAAAGTGAAAGCAACCGCAGCTTTGCGCAAGGCAGAAGTAGAGGAAAAACAGGCCATGCAGAGGCATAGAAGAGGTAGGGCGGCCAAGTGGGCCAATCATGCCAAGATACGGACAAGGGATGGCCACAAGGAATCTAAGAGAGAAAAAAAGGGGCGAACAGGGGCCCGTCTCACCTGTGCATAGCGAGAACTAACACAAGAAGCCCCAACGCCTGAAGAGAGAAAGAAGGAACACCACTCAGTGCGGACCCAGACAAAGAACAGTAGGCCAAGAACCAAGCCCCTTCCCTTGCATCTGCTAGGAAAGAAGGGCATCAACAGAGTGGAGGGGAAGCCCTCCCTGGCCAGCGTGGGAAAACATTAAAAAAACAGGGGGGGGTGTCAAGGGGGACCCCTCTGCACCATCAGTCGATTTGCCTTAGTGCACCAAGCACGGCATGCGGAGTCCTCTATAAGGGAAAACACATTGAGGAATGCCTGTCAGAAACACATTGAGGAATGCCTGTAAGGCATACAGACTAAGTATCCTGTCAGACAGGGAACAAGGCAACAGTGCATCCGCACAATACCATGAAAAAACCCGAATCAGAACCTGGGTAGAAAGCAAAGAAGACCGTGCAGCCACTAGCGTAGACACCGACGGGGTCAGAAAGTTAGACGCGTCCCAGAGAACCACCAGGGACAACAACTTGCCATCGACAGGGTAGAATGCAGAAAGAAAATACCTGCAGGGCAGGGCGCCACACGTACGGCACGTCGAGGGACAAGTTAAAGGAGAAGAAGCCAACTGGCACAGCACTATAACAGTCCACACAGAAGAAAATCTTCTGTTGCTCACTATGCCACCCCAGTTTGGATCCAGCCATATGCAAATCAGTCTTGGCCCTGCTCCTCATGGGTACTGTCCAACTGCCAGGCCAGGTCCTACCTGGACCGGAAACAAGCAGCCTTGGACCGGTTTCAGGCTATCACCTCTTATCAGTCAGGCTGGCTTGAATCCAGTGGCACAGCGAGCAAAGGACCCACGTCTGGGCATACCCTTGGCCACTTTTTCCAATTTATCAAAATGGCATTTACTTTCGTCCCTGGTTGGAAGAATCTGGGTGCATTTTTTGTTGTTTGTGTATGCAAACAAATCTTTTTGGGTATATCCCCAGTCTTGGAAAATGTCTTGTAAGACTTTGTCGTTTAGCACCCAGTCGTGATTCTCCTGACACACCCAACAGAATGAATCAGCATGTATATTCTGAACCCCTGGAAGATGGATGGCTGTTATGGTTAGGTTTCTGGCTATTAACCATTTCCATATGGCTTGAGCTTCGAGAGATAGCGGACAAGAGCGAATCCTTCCTTTTTTGTTCAGGTACTGCATTGTTGTTGTATTGTCGGTCTGAACAAGAAGGGAATCCGTTGTTATTGATGGAAGAAATGATTTTAGGGTCAGATGAACAACTCAATTCTAGAAGGTTGATATGATCAGTCTTTTCTTTATCTGACCAAATCCCTTGGGTTTGCAAGTGGGGAGCTCATTCCCCATCCCCGGAGAGTGTTTGATTTGGGGACTCCTGATGCAACAGTACTCCTACCAAGAGGTTCTTTTGTTGTATCCCCCAGGGGAGAGATTGATTCATTTCTTGTGATAGAGTCAGTTTCTCTTCCCAGTGGTCCGAGAGCGGATTCCACTGGTCTTCTACACATTGCTGCAGTGGCCTCATGTACAGTCTTGCATGTGGAACTAGAAAGATGCAAAGTGCCATAGAACTTAGTAGGGATGCAATCTGTCTCGATGTTGGATGCCAAGTATGTAAGAGATTGTGACATTTCAGACTGATTGATAACCTGTCTTCTGAAGAATACACTCTTGCGGATTGGGTATCTAGTATTGCTGCCATGTATTGTATCTTTTGAGCTGGGCAGGTTGTGGACTTTCGGAGATTTACTTGCAGACCCAGATTGGATAGCTTCTTGAGACAGACTTGGTAATATTTCTTTGTCTCTACAGGTGACAAACTTTATTAACCAATCGTCCAGGTAAGGATAAATGAAGATCTTTTGTTTCCTTAGATGAGCTTCGACGACCGCCATACATTTCGCAATCAACTCGTTCAGCTGACTTTAGACCAAAAGGTAGGACCTTGTATTGGTAATGATGAGGTCCTACTTTGAAGTGAAGGAACTTTCAATGTTTTGCTGTTATTGGAATATGGAAGTAGGCATCTTGGGGAGCTATAGAACACACCCAGTCTTCTTGATGCAGTTGTGGATAAATCTGGTGTAATGCCAACATTTAGAATTTTTCTTTGTTTATGTACTTCGATAGTACTTGCAGATCTAGAATGGGTCTGAATTCTTATTTTGGTCCTTTCTTTCGCACCAAAAAAATGTTGGGAATAAATCCCCAGCCCTCTCTGGTGATGAAGATGCAGGATGACCGAGGTGAGGCGGGTATAATGGAGTGTGAGATGCCTTGATGAAAGTGTGACAACAGGATCCACCCCCTCTGACTATCCCAGGTAGCAAGAAGCTACCATCGTAAAGAGGAAAACAAAAGGTGACTTTCCTGACGAGTACGTGAGTTTGTAAGTACAAACCACACACATCATACTTGCATGCCATAGTGCGCATGCCTTTTTGTTTTTGGACCTGACGAAAACTATTTTGACCCTGAGAGACATTAAAAGAAGATGGCAGAAACATGTAGACCACACTGAGGATAAGTGGGGTCAACTCAATATCCCACATCTATCCCCATTGCTTTTAACATTGACCAAGACTTTCTCCATTAAAATTTTCACGTCCAGTGACAGGAAGTCTCAAGCCAATTTTAAAAACTGCACCTTTCACTAACTAACTCAAAATCACGGTTTCCCCTCCCCAAAAAACCAGCTCTGCTGTAATCAGGCGTCACAGCACACCCTGGAAGCACTCGGCGACCAGAGTGGGAACCCAATGATGAATCATGTCACCTACCAGGTAGGTGAGTGAGGGTTCTTTTAAAACACCCTGTGGGTTCCAAAGCAGCGTACCTAGAAAACCATGAGAAAGTGGTCATAGAACAGTAGCTAAAAAAATAGGAGACTCGTTCTTATTTTGTTATTATGATGAGGAACCTCCTCTACATCATACATCTGCAGTAGATGTTGACTTCTTTTTGCAGTAGGTCTTTCTGAAAAGCCATTGTTTTGATTGGTGGAATTGAAGGAGGAGGGGACCTGAATTGAAGAGAATATCCATCCTAAACAATATTCAAAACCCATTTGTTGTTACTAAGCGCAACAGGGAAGGGGGAAGTAATTGCTCATTGCTTTGCAGGTTTTCCTGTGGATGCTGACTGCTGCTGAATTCCTCTACCTCTTGATGGTTTTCAAGGGTGATAGTGTTGTCCTGACTGCTGTTGTTGGTGAGGCCAGTGAGGGGGCTTGAACCCTCAGACAGAAAAATCTATCATACGGCCTGTACCTCCTACGATATTCTTTCCTTTTCTCTATACCAACAGCCTTTAGTGTCCATCTCTGTTTTCATTCTGGACATCTCGTCATCTGCATGAGAACCAAAGAGTGTTCCCTGAAAACGATAAATTTAAACTTCGATGTCGAGCCTTTGGTTTAAGCCTGGTCAATCTGAGACAAGATGATCAACATGCACAGATTCCATGGCAATATCCATGAGCAGCAAGATCGGATTTGTCTGCCGCTGCACTTATTATCTGGTTAGACACAAGAGCACCTTTGTTTAAGATTTCTTGGAAATCTTGTCTATTCTCTTTTAGGAGTTTCTCTGTAAATCTGGTTAAGGAATCCCACAGAGACCTGTAATACCTTCCCAACAAAGTGGAAGCCCTAGCTACTTTCATGGTAGATGAAGATGTTCCACACATCCTTTTTCACAGAGCATCTATTTGTTTGTTTCTTTGTCCAGTGGCATGGAAGGAGGAGTGACAGTGTGAGACTTTCTTGCTGCTGCTGCTACAATAACGGAATCTGGACAGGGCCGGACTGGGAACAGAAACCGGCCCTGACAGACTGCTCAGCCGGCCCCCCCTGGGGTGAGGGGGAGTGCAGCCGAGCAGTTTGCGACGGCCGGTTTCGGCCGATTTTGTTACCGGGGGCCGATATTGACGACCCCCGGTAACAAAAATGGCCCGCAGGGGCCCAAAACCAGCCCCCACCCTAGCGGCCTACCGGGGAAACGCCCGGTGCCCGCTATGGCCAGTCCGGCCCTGAATCTGGAGGAGGGTCTGCTCTGAGAAACAGTGGGTCCTGGTCAAGTAGTCTATATTTTTTAAGCAGTCGAGATGGAGCAGACTTCACTGATGCAGGTTTGAGAAATAACAGCTGGCTTTAACAGACTAGGAACCAAGAGAAGCATTGGTAGCACAGCTGTTGTATGATGTAAAGTCTCAAAAATCACAGTAGCAGTAGTTTAAATTTCGTTGCCCCTCTTATTAGCACGTCGTTGAAGGTAAGAATATCATGTATAGGAGACGTTCTGCAGGAGGTATATCAGTCAGAGTAGATGAGTAACCTGACTGATGAACAAGTAGTCGTAGACGAAGATGGAGATCTACTCCTTCTGTATCTAGATCTGGATGTAGATTTGTTTTGGATGTCACTTTAGATCTGGAACAGTGATGTCACGGACCCCTAGATCTTTTTGGAGATTTATGTGGTGAAGCTGTAATATGCGGGCTACTTGAAGGCCCTATTGGAGTTGTAGGTACCATGGATGGTGTGCCTGGAGAAAATTGGGGAGATGGAGATCCCCTAGGAGATGGTGTACCAGGCATTTGGACCCCAGGTGTAACCATTCATGGTAAGTACTTAAGGGTCCGAGGTATGAGGCACATGTCTAAGTTATAGACTTTGATGCCAGGGTGTAGAGAAATTTAAAGGTGAATGTGATCGGGTCCTAAATGTAGAGCGAGGTCTAGATTCAGCTGTGGATATTGGTGTGTCCCTTGAAATCGAAAGCTTCTCCCCCGACTTTGACTTTTCCGCTGTGTATGATGTTGGATGTTTTTCTCTCGACGTCAGTTTTGGTGTTGGTTTTGCCGTAGAGACCTGCTTCTTCGATGTCGATGGACGTCAACTTTGACGCTGATGTGTGTGTTGTCAGTGAACATCAATTATGTTTCGACGTCGAGTGATGGCTTGATCCTACCTTTGATGGCGTACCTCTCGATGGCGAGTACACCGGTTACTGTTCAGTTCTCGATGTCATACCTCTCGAAGTTGATCGGGATAGTCTTATCTTGTGATGGTCTCTCTGGATTTCCCTCTGTGAGAGTCCTTTGAGCGAGAGGACGGCTCTTTGGATGAAGATTGACCTTCCCCAAGGCCTCTTGATGAAACAGTTGTCCTTTCTTGGAGACCATGTAGCCTGTTCTTTTTTCTGTCCTTCAGAGTACGCTTAGAAAATTTCTGATGGTGACCACAAGTCTCAGGATTGTGAGACTCCGGAAGGCAAAGAATGCAGACAGAATGAAGATCTATCTGAGCCTTTTTCTTCCCACAGGAAGGGCACTTCACCAAAAGAGAAGGAATTCTTGGCAGGAAATAAAAGTACTTTCTGTCAGAAAAAAGGATATATGCTCTCTGGGTTCAGATGATAAGAATTTGGAAAGATTTCCTGTATTTTTTGCCAAAAATGCAGAGCTCGGTGCTCTGTGCTCCAGGATCCTAAATGCAGGAGCTGGAAAAATGAACTGACCTAACGGACACCTGTGAGGCATGATAGGAGAAGGGTGTAGTGTGAGGTTCTTAAAGGCACAGTGCCAGTTTTCTCTACTATTCTGTGAATAGCAGCCTATTGGCTAACAAGGTCTCATATTCCCTTTCCTTTTATAAAGAAGGTTTGTGAAAGATTTTCTATAGTCATTTTTCATTAAGGACATATTTTTATGTAATTGGATTCTTTTCAAAGTCAAAACTCAATGTAATCTCATTTTTAGCCTTTCTTTAGACTGCAGATATATAGATATATATATGTGTGTGTGTGTATAAAGTACTGAATACAAAGTTTATATATATATATATATATATATATATATATATATATATATATATATATATATATATATATAAAAAACATTTTTTAAAGTACTCCGGGATCCCCGCACGTGAGTGGGAATATTATTGATGAGGATCCCCTGGAAGAGAACTACAATTGCCGGGAGGTTGTGGAAGGTAAAGAGGGACGCCATAAGATACAAGAAAACCCAATGAGGCAGAGGACGAGAATAGACTCATCCAAGCTCCGTGGTCAAGTATAACTCTCTCCAATCCTGAACCATCATCTACCTCCAAATATGCTGTTTCCAATCTAACACCTTCCCCGTACTAAACATCTGGGAGTACAAGAGGGCTCTAGTGCACTTGAACCTTCAGCTAGGAGATAGGCACACATCCGATCCAAAGAGTCACCCGAGTGCCACATTAGAAGCATGAAGGACTAGCAGCAGAAGAAGAACATTAAGTGAGTGCAATCTGTCTAAACTTCCCTTACATTCTGTACCAGAACCCTGACAGGAAGCACACATCCTTCCCTCACCTCAGCGTTAATCGCCTTTGTATCTCGCCATAACAAAGGCTGGAAGAAAGGTTGCATGTCCTGTGGTCTATCTACAGAGGACCCGCATTACATTCTCACAGCTCTCAGAAAACACCATTACACATTCATTTGTTTTTTAACCACAAAAGACAAACACTTCTGACGTCTGTTTTAAAACTATAGCCTTTATTTCAAATTACCCACATTTTTTTTAACATGCTGGAGCTTTACATGAACCGCAAGAGTCAGGCAACTTAAAAAAAGAGCTATCAGGTCATGTATATTGACATTTATATTTTTTTACATTCTTAAAAATTATGGAATGTATTTACAGACATACAAATATAGGCTGGTGCTTTAAAAATCACATACTTACAGGTTTACAAGCTTTTGTTTTAGATAAAACCATATCAGACTATTTAATAAAAGACTTTTAATACACTATCTGTACAAATGCAATGTCTAAGGATCCAAATCATTTTACTTCCTCCCCTAGTTTAAAACAAACTTCAAAAAGGTTCATTTACAATAAAACCCTGTAAAGGTATGTATTACCACCTACCATCACTCGGCTAAAGTGGCAGAACAACTTCACACGTGCAATAATGGAAGAATTTGTTAGAAGCCTACAATGACCAACACTGCATGAGCCTGCCATCAGAAACATGCAAACATGGCAGCCATTACAGAACAGTACTTAACCCCCTTCTTCTAAAGTGGGGTGTTTGTCAGGGAAGGCAAGAACATTTCTTTAATGAATTGGTAATGAAACTGGAAAGTTTAATTTATTTTAAAATAAACTACAATAAATATTTAAAAAAGTTTTTTTTTTAAACTATCCAGACATTACTTCAATTAAAGAAACTACAGTTTTATACAGCAGCTGTCATTGCAGCAATGGTAAATTTAGCAGTTACAAAATAGCTTTCTATTTACATGCTGTGGGAGGGGCTCTGCCGTTCTAGCTCTCCTACTATGCACACTAATGAAAACAGATACAGTATTTGGGAACTGGTGCCCTCATCATGTTTCTTGGACTGGTTTTTAGTCACCACAGATCTTTAGAGGTTCTTTGCGATTGTTTTCGGTGGAAAGAATGATAAAAAAAGACTCTCCAACATATAAAAAGTGCTTTATGGGTTGAGAAAAATATGACAAAAGGATTCTGTAACGCCACCATGAATATGCATCAAGCCCAGGTTCCCATCTAAAACCCATAGAACGGGATATGATCCTATAACAGATGGTTGATGTAGATGCATCACTTAACGTTAAGTTGTAATATCCCAGCGATACAGAATTTCAGCCGGTGGAATTCTTCTGTTTACACCATTATCTGGACTCCTGTCTCTGCTCCCTGATTCGCTATGAAGACCACTGCCTTTTGTCCTTGAGAGTGCACGGTCTGCTGTGGAATTATTGTCAAACCTGTTATTAACAAGGTGTGGATAAAAGTAGAAGAAAATCACTGTGAATTACATGCTAGCTACATGAGAAGCTGCTGTGGCACAAAGAAGCAATTCTAATGCATGCATCCCCCTCAAGGACGATCGGGCAGATGCACTGTTCAATTCTTCTGGTCTGAAGGGCGTTCAGCTAGTTAAATAAAACACATTTTGCACTTCAATAGAGTTTTGAGCAGGATATTGTGGTTCTGGACACATCAGCCAGCTCAGCTCTTTGAATGGACTAAAAGTAGATACAGTATTTTCTGGTATTAAAACAGTTGAGCTCAATGATTTGACGGATGCGCTGAATTCTCCTAGGAGCACTATACAGACGGAAAGAAAAGGATAAATGCTGAATTGAACTAAAACAGAATAATTGGCTTGACGTAAAAGAACAACCCCACATGCACACGGACTCCATGCCATAAATACAAGGAGGAGTTAGGGAGGGAGCCAGCACTTGGTTAAGACATCCTTGTGTTCCCCTAAGATAGTTGTTCTAATCTGTCCAGTGTGAAGAAAACAGCTGAACCAACACACGGGATCTAAAAGAAACGTGTTACATGCAAAACAGACAAGCCAATTTGTGAGTAATGGCATACCTTCACAAACAGCACCACCTCTGGTGGTAGCAGAACTTCCTAAACTGCATTGACTGGCCATACATGCATCATCAGCTCCAGTGATATAGCACTCCTCTTGGTGCTAGCGATGTACCTAAACGTTACAAACCATGGGTCTAGTGAATCGCACACTGCCACCAACCGTATTACATCTAATGATAGCACAACTCCACAAACAACATCACTTCTAGAAATAGGACAAACCGTATCACCTCTTGTGATAGTGCAAGACCGCATTTCCCCCAAACAACAGTCTAATCCACACTTGATATTGGCTCTAGTGGTATTTCAACCCACAAACAGCATTGTTTCTAGGGTTCTCATGAAAAGAGGTGGCAGCACCAAGGCCTGAAGGTGCACTGTTATATTAAACTTGAGGGCACCGCCCTTTGGCTCAATTCAAACCCTGGTGCCCAACAGAGGCGAAGCACCTGTCTTCTAAACTGAAGCGTGATCTGTGGATGTGGCTGAATCGTGCCAGTGTACTGGCTCTGAAGAGTTCAGGAAAGTGATGACAGGAAATGTGACTTTTCTCTTGCAGTGCTTTTTGTTGCTTGATATTTATTAATTTTGAACTCACTTGCTCCATATAATTCTGCACCTAGTGCTCATAACTATTACCATCCTCACAGTTTTGGTAAAAGCAAAAGTGGCCTGATTGGCAAGGACTAGAAGCTGTGTCTACAGGCAGGCTCCTATAATATCGGCCATAACCCATAATTCCGCTCCTGCACCCACCAGATCAGCTGAAGAATATGCAGAGCTTTAACCTGTTACGGTGCTAGACCAATATTACACGTACTTAATCAGGGTGACTTTAGCAGAGTTGTACAAGCCTTGCTTAGTGCAGGGAGTATTGCCTTTTCATTAGCAAGGTCAATTTGAGGTCAACACATCCTTAACAATACCTCCCACACTGTCTAACCGATCTGGGCCTCCATCCTAATCAATAGGGTAATACCGGTCACGTGTGTAGTGGGTGCCATATTGCTAGTTTACCCTATGTGGAGTGTCTTTGTTGCCTCCATTAATTGCCTACCTGCCTGTTGGAGGTACAGTCTGGACCATGATGCAGTCCTTCTAACCAATCCAACTTTATGACCAAGCCTCAGTTGCCTCACAGGACACCAGCCACAAAGAATCTCTTTGCGAAAGGGAAATCGGGGGGGAGCATACAGAGGTCGATGAGACCCATGTATGACTCCATTCACCCTCCCCTGAGGCCCACAGCTGTCACTTGCAGAGTGAAAAGTGTCCCTAATGGACACCTTCCACTGTGCAAACACTCAGTGACTTGCAAGGCCATTCGGTAATCCTTCAGTCCACTGTGACTGCCAGAGGGACTGAAATCTAGTGTGCTTTAACCTGTGATTCACAAAGGAGTGAACAACTATTCTGCTTATGATTTCCAAAAATACGACAATGTTGACATAGTGAGTTACAAAGACATTTACAACTGACAATGATATTTTAACACATAGCTCATGGGTTTCTCACCTTTGTAAAGCGTGGTACCTCTAACAGTACAGGCTTTATGAGGGTAAAAGGACCTCAATCTTAAAACCACCGTTCCTCGGAGGCCTCCCAGCTTAAGATCCAGGAATGAACATGATCGAAGAGCACTACATTTGAATATAAAATGGGGTCAATGGCAAAGTCTGATTACAAGTCCTTGCGTCGACATTCACCATACTACTTTTATTCTTACCAAAATATTCAACATGATTTGGGAAATACTAATGACTTTCATATATATTGAACTGGTATCTATTAATTACTCAAAAAAGAATAATTCAGGGAATTATATTGTTTGATGTGCTTTTCTTGCACTTTGTGCAATGTGAGATGTAACTAGCCATTGCCAACTAAAGCTCACATCTTGAAAGTCGTGTTGGCCATTCTACTCCTGCAAGTACTTGCTCTCCTACAGCGGATGGGCAAGTTCTTCTCACCCGGCCTTTGCTTCTCTGCTGTCCCTCAGTAGCCTCACTGACCGTGATTAGCCCTTTACTTCTCTGCTATGCCTCCGCTGCTTCATTGATCAGGGTCAGCCCTTTACTTCTCTGCTATGCCTCGGGTCTCCGCCGCTTCACCTCTACTTCTCAGCAATGCCTCCGCCACTTCACCTTTACTTCTCTGCAATGCCTCCACCGCTTCACCTTTACTTCTCTGCAATGCCTCGGGTCAGCCCTTTACTTCTCTGCAATGCCTCCGCCGCTTCACCTTTACTTCTCTGCAATGCCTCCGCCGCTTCATTGAGCGTGGTCGGACCTTTACAGAGTCCTCTCTACTTGCTATTGCTGCCTGATTTTATTTCCTCGGACCTCTGGCTCTACCAGGTCGGTTGATTATCAGTTCAGCAGCTTCTGAGCTCCTTATTCTCCAGCTCACATACTCTTATCATTTCCTGGTCTCGTCTGCTGATGCTCAGCCCAACAGTTCTTGCCCTTCCTAATGTCCATTCTATGGTGACGAAGCATGTTCTTCAGTTCCTGCCTTATTCTTCAGTTCATCTAGCAGAAGCGGTTATCACTCTCATCCGCTGTCAGTACCTGTTGTTTTTTAGTCTTTCTAGCCTTAGCACTCTCATCTATTGACCATAAGGCCACAGTTCTGAATCTTCTCATTTCCAGATGCGTCCACCCTCGAAGTACTTTCCTTTGCAGCTTTTCCGATTCTGCACTTTACTCCTGCCATAGGCACAGGTGGTCCTCTTTGTGTTCTCATGTGTACTTGCTCTCCCTGCTTCCCTAGCTTTTCCGCAGTAACTCACAACACAGGGTTTCCATGAACCTTTGCATGTGTCTTCTGTGCTGAAGGTATACCCTGATGGCAGATACACAAGAGTTACAGTAGAAGCAATGCTAGAACTTCAGTGCTTCAAAACATCAGCGGTTTAGGCTATCCTATCCGTGAGATGCAGACACAGATTCTGTGCTCTTGCTCACCTCTTGAACCACCAATGGCCGTGTCTTTACAAGTGCTAGGCATGTAACACTGCCGGACATGTTTTCGATAAGCTGTCACCTGGATTGTCACAGTATGACTCACCTCACAGTGCATACCTATTAGCTGGTGAATATTAAAACACCTTCTCAAAAACAGTCTCTTATCAACCACATAAGCTCAAATAAAATCTGGTGCTGTATTCTTCACAGCGATACACTATGCCAGATCCACTCAAAAGTCCACCGACTGACTTCAATGTAGCTCCTTCGCAAAGCCCCTGTAGCTCGGCCTGCATTCTACTACGGATGAGATGACCTTTCAGCACAGGTCCGTTCCCAGCACACAAAGCTCTCTTACAACAGCTGCTTCAAGTGTTAACAGCAAGTGCTTCCCACTTCTTACCCAATCCATGTTCTTTAAACAAGGCTGCAGGCTTTTAAAGGGATCTCTAACATTCCATCAAACTCCCTCTTAACAGTATGTCAGGTGGCATCTCATTGGAGGAAGATATGTTTTCGACAAGCCCCAGAGAAAGTAGCTGTAAAAAGCAAGTAAAGTGAGAAACTTAAAGGCATTGTTTTAAAAGGGCAAAGATGCAGTCATGTGGGAGGAAACTGCCTGTTAAAGCACCCTTGGTTGTGATGACTTACAATACCCTAAGTCAAGGAAATGGAGAGAGCGGCTTCTGATAAAAGATAAAAAGAGAAGCGGAGATACAAGGGTCTTGAGGAGCACAAAGTGATATGAATTTACTGCTGGGAAGGGAGTGGGAGGGTAAAGAAGCAAAGCTTGTTAGAGGGTCAGGGAGCCGACAGCCAGGGAATGCTTCCTTTGCATGGCTATAATGGAAGGAGCACAGGCTGCCCTGATCCCAAAACTCGATACAGGGTGGTAGTAAGATTACAGTTGTGATGACAGCAACTAACAAAGGACATGTCATTCCAGACAGCAACTCTGTGACAAAGCCTCAGTTATCAGGCTAGACGAGACTGCACTTTTTAAGCGAGGCGAAAAAAACCACATCACTTGAAAAGTGAACTTCAACTGACCCATTTGTAGGAATGTTCCTAACTCTTTTCCCACTTACAAACATGGTCCTGTCCAAGACAATTCCAGGACAGAGGAGTCTCTTCTATAATATATTTTAGTAGGATTGATTCATTAAATGTACCATCCTCATTAGGCTGCCTTGAGTGAAGATATTTTGGTTTCACACATATAAAGGTCATGAATTAACCAACTATGAAACCCCGTGCATCAAAGGGAAGCCTGCTAGCCAGATCACATGACAATGTTCTCCTCTTGCCACTATCGGCACATTACAGGCCCAACCAGGGACACACTGCCACAGCTCCTAGCATTTCATTTTTAACATCCTGGGAGCAACTGGGGTGCAGGAACATGACTCTCAATCCATGTTCATTGAGACACAGGCACCCAAAGTCTATACTTGAATAATTAACCACAATTTCCATACTTATTAAATGGAAATAGAGGCCTTCTCCAAAAAAAGTGGAGGAATAAAAATATCTTCCCGCTCAGATTCTCGGAAACAGTGACATAGTTCTGATGATGGGCTAGAACCGCCCAGTGCTGATTTGTGTTTTTTTGTGGTGGAGAAACCGCAGGAAGAACATCATGGTCTTCAGTACAACAACGCCGCCTGGGGCAATCCTTCACACTGCAGACAAGTGTTGGTGTTTTGGTGGGGCCAGTTCAAGAAGAGCTTTCACAGTCCCCGCCACATGAGCCAGGCCCTTTTCTTCAAGGATGTGTAGTGGAAGGCACAAGCACTCCTGAAAAGAGGGAGATTTGGAAAGAGGCAAAACAAAACAAAAAAATAAAAATAAATGATGGATGAACAATGTAACTTAAAAACTAACTGAAATTAACATAAATGAAAAACAGAAAACTTTAAGTACACTGAATGAAACTCAAAAATAAAATAAGCAAAACTGAATGAAACATACTAGAATGGTATTAGAGATGAGATAAAGGGACACAGGACTTAAGGGTGGCTTTGGCAGAGAAATGTACTTTGGATCAAGACGCTCAAAAACAGTTAAACATTAACTTGCAGTCTCACCCTTTCTGCATGCAAGGAATTAAACAAAAACACACATATTAACATTTCAACAGCGAAAGTCCTTATATCATAAAAGATGTTTTAACTTGGAGCTCCACGGGATACCGGTCAACTTTAGAGTTCTTGTAAAATGTCTCAGACCTAGGGAACTAGAAATCACAGCTCTCCATTTGCCATTAAACATGCAGTGGATTAGGAGTACTTAAGAGACGAAGCTCTGTGTTTAACCATTAATATTAAAAGCACAGTATTCCAGAGGTGCTGGAACAATTTTCACATTGGGGGTGAAGCCATCGATATTACATCACTGAAGTCAAAGAGATTGTGAAAAATATAAGGGTCACACGAAAGACAAATATTCCAAATGAATCTCACCCATTCAGCAGGAGAGTGGTGAGGGTGCAATGTGTAGCTGGTGGTTCATTTTGGAGCTCAGAGTCGCAAATATATTACTAAAGCATGTTGTGGTAGCGCACCACCATTTACAGACAGCACTTTTTCCACTGAAATGGCCACAAAATTCGCAAAGACATGCAGTTTTACTGCTAAAACTATACAGCGCACAAACGGTAAAGTGTGAAATCGATTTTCAGCAAATTTTTACCAATTATACATTACCAAGTAAAGTGTCTTGAACTGTTTTGATCCTATTAAAATCTGTTTCCACCACACTTCAGGGTTACAAAAAAGGTGCTTAATTTTGGTGGGAATGTTAACTGAATGTGGGGGCACAGCATAGATTTCAAAACATTTGAATTTTTAACTGGATTTGTAAAGATTGTGAGTTTGTTTGTGTGCTTTTTTTGGTGTTTTCACCTAGGCACATGTTTGTCTTTTTGCAGTGTTTTTCCTTGCACTGCAAGTACACCTCCTGGCAGCCATCATGGATGTTCCATCTGATAATTCAGTGAGCGGTCTACTCGCTCGTTACTATAGAGCCCTTCTTTGATTTTCTCTATTTAATGGAGGGCAGCGCGTGGACGTGAAGAGGAAGTGCCGCTGGCGCGCAGAAGGCAAACCAAGAGTATGCCTGTCTGCACCCGTCTGTGCCCATCCGAGTCCAGGGGTCAGAAACCCTGGTTCTTTGTTGCAAAGTAGATAAAACTACATTAGTGGCCCGCTACTTAAGAGCCGAAACTGGGACCAAATATAAATCCTGCTTAGATCCCGTAAATGATTACAGGGCTGCCCTTATTGTGGGTGTAGCGCGGCCGGGTCTGGGGTGATAGGGCCTGCACAGCGCTAAAATAAGGGGCACACCACACTGTTGGTTATACGTTGGCGGGAAGACCCCGAGCGGTCTCTCGCCGTTTATTATATCTCCTCGGGTCGAGCCCGCCCCGAGGAGTGCATGCTTGCTACATTGTTGGGGAGAGCCCGGGTGGCTCTCTACATCCCTCCTTTTCTTTAGTGACTGTCCACCATAGTCTGCATGCTTAGGGGGATGTGCACAGGAAGTCTTTCAGCTTCTGGCTGGGTGCAGGGTTCGGCCGGAGACCACACCTCTGGCTCCGGGAGTTGGAACTGGCCACTGCATCTGCCTGGGTGTGTGTGGATGTTTGAGTCATAATGTCTTGGCTAGGCCCTTGGGCGGCAGACCCATCGTCTCCGCTTCCTGCCTGCAGGTGTCTTGGTGTGGAGGTCACAGGCCCTGGCGAGTCGACAGTCGCGTGACAAGGAGCTTCACCCAGGTCTTCCTTCTCCCCTGAGCTGGTGCCCGGCCCACAGGCCCTCTTGAAGCAAGATACATTTCGGGTGACCACTTGCTGTCCCCTCTGCGCGGTGACCATGGTCCCTTGCACCTTGACAATGGTCCATTCTTCCGGTTCGTACGTCGTCCTGAATTTCCAGCCCGGGTGTCTGTCCTTGACCACGACGCTGTCTCCTACTTTCAGCTGTGGTTCTTTTGCTCCTCTGACAGCACTGGCCCTCTGATTGGTCACAGTCCTCCTAGCCTGTGTGGCTACGTTGTGTCTCTCTGGAGGTTTCCATGCTTAATGTCGGGAATCTGTCGGGGCTCTTTTGAAGAGCAGGTGAGCGGAAACACACTTGGTGGTGCTGTGGGGCGTCTGCCGGTAGGCATTTAGAAATTGGTTGAGTGCCGACTCGACATCTTCCCCCTGATCCACTGCGATTCGCAGAATGCGGTTAAGGGTCCGCATAAAACATTCCACCTCCCCGTTGGCTTGATGCCACAGAGGGGTGATCTTCCTGTGGCGGATTGCTTTGTTCTCCAGGTACTCTTGAAATTCGTGGCCTTGGAATGGGGGTCCATTGTCTGAACGGATTTCATCCGGCTGGCCTAGGAGGGCGAATGTCTTGTCCAGGATTTTCCTGACGTGCGGGAACGCCGTCGATGCCATCACCTCCACCACTGGGAACTTGGAGAATGAGTCGACGATCACCAGTGTGTGGCGGCCGTCGGGGAAACTCCCAAAGTCGATGCTGACCTTGGACCATGGGAGCTCGCATGGCTGTTCGGTGATGACGGGGGCTGGTGCCGGGTCGCCACCCGTGATGGTGCATGAGTGACATTGTCGCACCATGTCCTCCACTCGGGTATCCATCGCCAGGAACCAGACTTTGTTTCGTAGCCGAATTTTGGTTTTCGCCATCCCTTGGTGCCCCACATGCGCCAGCTGGATGATGCGATCCTGCATTGTCCGGGGGATCACAATGACGCGCCCTCTCAGGACGACTCCCTGTTCACCTTCGCTCAGCTCGTGTCGGATCTGCCAGAGCTGTTGCCGAGCATGGCTATCTTCCGCCCGGAGCGACTGGGCCCCATCCAGGAAGTGTGTCCACCCATTGTTCAGTAGGGCATTTTTCACCCTGGTGAGCGTCTCGTCTGCGGCCGTGGCTTGGCCAATCTCCTCTAGTGTCATGGCGCTTGGGCACGCCTCGTACGAGACCATCTTCACGAATGCCTCCGAGTATGCTAAGTCTGTAGGCGGGGCTCGAGCGACTGATGGCTCGGGGTGCCGTGAGAGGTAGTCTGCTGGGTTGTGAGCCCCTGGACGGAACACAACCTTTAAGTTGTACGCCTGCAACTGAACGGCCCACCTTTCGATCCTGGGAGGCGCCAGTCTTGATGACCCTGCGAAGAGTGGGAGCAGCGGCTTGTGGTCTGTCACTACCTGGAACTTCTGTCCATACAGATAGAGGTGAAAATGCTGACACGCCCATTTTATAGCCAGAGCTTCCCTCTCGATCGGGGTGTATCTGGTCTTGGTGTCTGAGAGCGCCCGTTTGGCGTAGGCGACTGGTTTCCATGTTTCTTGGTTATGCTCCTGTAGGAGGACAGCTCCTAGACCTACTGGGCTTGCATCCACCACCAACTCTGTGCGTCGCCCCGGGTGAAAGTAGGCCATCACCGTCTTGTCCATGAGGGCCGTTTTGATGGTATTGAATGCTGTATTGGCAGCAGCAGTCCATTCCCACTGACGGTCACTGCGGGTGAGGGCGCGGAGCGGCTCCGACAGAGAGGCCAGGTTCGGAATGAACCTGCCACACTAGGTGGCCATGCCGAGGAAACTGCGGACCTCAGTGGGGGACTTCGGGGTGCTCGCCGCCCGGTTGGCCATCGCCTTCTTGGGGTCCACTCTTAACCCGCCTCTGGTGAAGATGTAGCCGAAGAAGTCGACTGACTCCTGGTAAAAGGAACACTTGGCCCTGTGGAGGGTCAATCCGCAGTCTTCTAGTCGCTGGAGGTGGGTGTGATGTTCTTCCAAGGTGTTCGAGAACACCAGGATGTCGTCGCTCAGATTGATGACGCCCTGCAGGCCAGACAGTGCTTCCTGGATGGCATTCTGGAAGACCTCGGCTGCAGACGACACCCCGAAGCTCAGTCTTTTATACCTCCGAAGGCCGACGTGGGTAGAGAACGTGGTGATGTACCTGCTCTCAGGCTCAAGCTCCAGTTGGTGGTATCCCGCATTCAGGTCCAGCTTGGAGAACCACTTGGCTCCGTTCATGTCCGCCACAATGTCATCCATGGTGGGGGTGAGATGACGTTCTCTTTTAACTGCCACATTTGGGAGCCTCATGTCAACACACAGCCGTATGGCACCCGGCTGTTTGGGCTTGGGGGCCACGACCAACGGGGACACCCACGGGGTGGGGCCTGACACCTTCTCGATGACGTCGAGGTCCTCGAGTTTCTTCAGTTCTGCCTCTACTTGCGGGCGGAGGTTGAACGGCACCCTCCGGTGTTCTCAGGGCTGTAGGCCTCACGGTGGGGTCAATGTGGAGCTTGAACTGCTTCCCTTTCAGCTTGCCAAGCTCTGTGAACAGTGCCGGGAATTCATGCAAGATGGCGTCAGCGTGGGAGTCGTGGACTTGACGAGCGAAGAAGACCAGACCGAGGTCCTCCGCGGTGTGGCAACTGAGAAGGGGGCCTTTTCTCCCTTCTGTGATGTGGAATCGGGCTCTCGTGACGTGTTCATCACTGGTAACTTCAGCCTCGATGACTCCTCTGAGGGGCAGAGGAAGCGTACCTCCATAGGTGTAGATCCGGGCCTTGGTAGGCGCAAGAGGGGGTCGCGGTGACAGCCGTTCGTACTGTTCTGAGTCCATGACATTGACTGATGCGCCCGTATCGATGAGCGCCTGGACTGCAGACCCTCCTACCAGGACAGAGCACATCGGCGGCGGCCTTCGGTGTTTGTCCGACCTGCTGCCGAAGGATATGACAAACACCTCGTCATCTTCTTCAAGCGCGAGGCAGCGCCCCCGCGTCGCTTCGTCATCTTGCGATCGTGCATCGTCGAGTGACACCTGGCGCAGACGTTGCGTCATTCCCCGAGGCCTGGTGTAGGCCTGTCGAGACTGACCGCTTCTACACACCTTGGCGAAATGATTCACCTTTCCGCAGCGGGAGCACGTCTTCCCCCTTGCTCCGCACACTGCCGTTGACGAGTGTTCCACCCCACAGTTGCCGCACGCCCCACTCGTAGACGGCCGCGGTGCAGGACGGGCTGTTCTCGGGCACCGTTGTATGGCCTCGACTCTCTCTTCCTTAATGGGCGCGTACTTCAGTGTCTGTGGCGCTGCGGCGGTCCTATGCAGGGCAGCTTCTATTTCGCCCGCCAGTGCGTCTGAGAGCTCGCGGGACCTGGCCAGAATGAGGATCTCGTTGAGGGAGATCTCCGTCTGTCGAAGGATCAGTTTCCGTAGCAGCGCTGAGCGGCATCCCTGGATGACTTGTCCGCGTATTTCCTCCCTTTGGTCCGTGAAGGCACACGTGCCCGCCAGCCTGCGCAGCCGCACATAAAACATGTCCACAGACTCCGTGTCTGACTGTGACGCTTGTCGGAACTTAAAACGCTCGAAGTCAGGGTTGAGCTGGGGATCGAAATGCCTGTTGAGCGCGGCGACCGCGGCTTCATAGTCATCATCGTTCCCTGTGTTGGGCAATGTCTCAAACAGATCGTAGATCTCCGCGCCGCCGTAGTATATGAGCAGCAACCTTTTCACAGCGCCGTCTGTCTCCCTGGTGCCCCTGAAATAGTGGTTCAATCGTCCGATCCACGCTTTCCATCATGGGGCCGCTGTGGCCGGGTCAGCGGTCTCGCTAAAGGGCTGTAGTGGTGAAACGACCATGTGGCTGTGACCTGGTGGTAGGCCGTCATCACCTCTGCGAGGTCCGCTAGCTCCGGCCTGCTGGCCATCGGCGCCTGTTGCGGACGGCGTGCTAATGGCGTCGGTGTGCTTGGGCGCAGTTGCGGTTGCGCGGCGTCTCCCCTAGGGGTCCTGGATGCGAGGTGTAGGGTGGCTAGCAACCACGTGACTGGTGGGCCTGAGGAGGTGTGATGCGCCGTGCCTGCCTGTCCCTGTCGAAATGGCACTTTATCCCAGTGGGCTGTGTGGCAGAAAAGGGGTGCCTCTTTGCATGGTCTTCCGCTGGGCTGTGGCAGTGTGTTGCCTGTTGGTCCTGGAGGGCTCCCCCTTGGAGTGTGCTGAGGGTGTGCTTGGTGCTCTACAGTGATTAAGGCCTGCAGGGCCTGAACTGTTCTCTGTGGCTCACTTTCCTTGCCACTGCTGCTCAGAGCGGGAGGCGCCGGTCACGTGGGGTGATCCTCATTCATGCAGAGGCGCCTGAGGCCTGCCGCGCTGCAGGGCGTCACTAAGGCGGTACCCCCGGGGCTGGCTGACTCACCGGAGCGTGCGTCGTCTTCTGAATGCGCGCCGGCAAGGTCCTGGACGTGCTCGCTGATGCCGCTCAGGGCGGGGCACAGAGCCGCGGCTGGAGAGCGGCGTCACGGGCTCAGAGGTGGCTGCGGCCGGAGCAGGCCGACACCAGACGTGCCGGCGGCGAGGGCAGGTGAGGCGAGGCACAGTGGGGCGGCAGTGCAGCAGCACAGCCCAGGCTGCCGATATCAGGCACGAGGGAGGGCGATGTCCCTCCGTTCTTCGGGTGAGGGAGTGTCGCGGGTGGGCACCGCGCACTCAACAGCAGGCACAGCGTTGCGTTGCACCAGAGTCCGACCGGCCTCGTTGCCAATGTAGCGCGGCGGGGCCCGGGGTGATAGGGCCTGCACAGCGCTAAAATAAGGGGCACACCACACTGTTGGTTATACGTTGGCGGGAAGACCCCGAGCGGTCTCTCGCCGTTTATTATATCTCCTCGGGTCGAGCCCGCCCGAGGAGTGCATGCTTGCTACATTGTTGGGGAGAGCCCAGGTGGCTCTCTACAGTGGGTATTCCATTCTAGAACAAGTAAAGCCTGCTGGTCTCATTAGCACGGATAATACGGTGAAGCAGAGAAAGGCGTTACATCAGGCATAGTTTAAACTGCTGCTCTTTGGTGCAGAACTCATCGTAAATATTTAATCTTTTAGTAGATTTGAAGACGGATGAGTCTGCTAAACTGAAACATGGCTTCAAGAACATTCTTCCCCCGATATGTTTGCTGCTCTCCCGTTAGGATATAATACGGTAAGGCAAGACCGGGTTGGGTAAAGAGGAGGAAGCTTAGCTAAAATTTGTAAATCTGACTTTTTATGTCGCATGACTTGTTTACACATCCCAGACTGTGAATGTGCTCTCTTTTCTATTAATCTTTCCAAGAGCTTACTTAATCTGGCTCCTTAATCTATCATCCACCAGGTTTGGTTGGATTATAGAGCTCTAGCCTAGCAGAAGCTTTATCACCCTACATTCTCAAACAGGCTAATTTATCTGCTTTAGTAGACTTTATTATTCACTTTGATGACGCCAACTGTCAGGTAGCTAATTCTATCTTGGGCCGTCTCAAAGCCCTGGGACTTGACTCGATAGTAAAGCCATATTCATGTTGCAGGGCACCTTCTGGACGCTATTTTTACTAATTTAACTAGCATCCACATGACCGCCCACTCCCCCTCAGCTGGTTAGACCACGACTTGATCTCCTTTCAGATGTTAGGATACATCTCAGAATAAGGCAATCCACTCAGACCGCCTGTCTGAGGAAATGGGCAAACTTAAACCCACTTAATTTTAGTAGAATTTCTCAGAACACCGCTCCTAAGCTGGAGGGTCCTATGGACAAATGTGTGGAGTTGGTAAACTCTTCCATCCTTTCGCATCTTGATCCTATCCTCCCGATACAGCACTGCCAGTAAGGGATCCCTTGCTCAACCGCACAGCGGTATACTGGAGCAGTCTGAATGCAAACGCATGGAGCGTATTTGGCGTAAACATTATGCGCTAGATGGTAAGTTAAAACCCAAAGAGGCAACCAGGACTTATAGAGCTTATAGATCTGCTCGTGCAGTCTGCTATGTCAACAAAATTAAGACAGCTAGCAACTCTTTTGAAGAGGTCTTCCAGATAGTTAAATCTCTCTTAATCCCCCCCCACCCCACACAGGAATCTCCACGCATTTCTCTTTATCAATAAGACTGTAATAAACTAGCGGCATATTTTTGTAATATGGTATCTACTGTCTACTTGACTTTTGATAATAAAGCTACTGTACAATATGTAACTTCGCTCTTGGAAACTCCCATTGAGACACTGACCCATTTTTACACTCTTGAGTTGGAAACGTATGTTGCTTTATCTGCATGTATTAAATAAAGTTCCCCTTCTGACTTTCTTCCACCCAATAAGTTTAGCCCTGTGAGTGATGCACTTTCTCCTACCCTGACTGATTTGCTAAACTACCCTTTGGCTCATGGAGAGGTATCTAAATCATGGAAGCATGCTTATGCTTCCTTTACTAAAAAAAAAAAAAAAAAAAAGCTAACCTGGAGCCTACTGATTGGGCTAATTATCGCCCTAGCTCCCTCCTACCATTTCACAAGAAGTTTCTTGAAAAGCATATTAACAGTCAGCTATTCACTTTTTTGGACACCCACGAGATACTACACCCGTCTCAATCTGGGTTCCATGCAGGACACAGGACTGAATCTGCACTGTTAGGTGTTACTGAAACCTTGAGACAGGAATTGAATAGAGAAGGTACAGCAACTCTGATTTTATTGGACCTCAGTGCCACTTTTGATATTGTCACACACCCTGTGCTTCTCAAGAGACTATCGAAGGTAGGGCTGCAAAACTTAGCTTTACGCTGGCTGGAATCTTTTCTATCAGGCCATACGTTCCAGATTATTCCTAAATCCTTAAAATCAGCAACGCATAATTTGCCTCATCGAGTGCCGCAATGTTCAACGCCAAGTCCCACGCGTTTTAATATTTATGTCCAACCGCTTGCTAAAATAGTGGAAAAAAATGTGATTTATCCATATATTCATATGCGGATGCCACTCTGATTATTTTTTCATTTATTGCAACAGATGACCGGACCACATTGAAACTGACTGCCTGCCTTCAAGAAGTAGCGGAGTGGATGCAACTTAAATGTTTGACCTTGAATGACAGGAAAACTGAGGTGCTCTTCTAAGCAACCAACCCAAGATGAGGGGTTCACATTGTTGGCCAGAAAGGGTGGGCATTTGTCCCACCCCTAGCGAGTCAATTAAGGATGTAGGTTTCAGGTTAGATAGCAAAGTTACTACGGAGCAACAGATTACAACGGTAACTGCATGTTGTTTTGGACTAATAAGACCCTTGAGAAAGATCCTGTGGTATTTACGTCCTAGCGTGCAAAAACACGCAGTGCAGGCCTTGATAATGTCAAGACTGGACTACGGCAATGTATCATACTTGGGGGTTACACAGTCTTGGCTGAGACCGCTGCAGACTGTGCAGAATGCGGCAGCTTGTCTGCTATGCCACATTCCGTGCACTGAATCAGTTTCAAAACATTTTCGCAACTGATACTGGCTCCCAATTGCCAAACGGATAAAGACTGTTATATTTTTAAAGCATGGTATCAAATGGGCCCTACATATAGATGCTCTTTCATACATCGGTATATCCCAGGGAGCTCTATGCTCTGGAAACTCTATTTTAGCCTCTATTCCAAGAGTAAAAGGGCTAGACAAGATGGCTGTTTTTACTTACTTGGGTCCTAAGCTATGGAATAGCTTACCAGCAAAATTGAAATTACGCAACTCTTATGCTTTGTTTCAGAAGCTATTTAAGACCTGGCTTTTCTGAGCTCGTGTGTGTTTTCTGGTCCTTTTCCGCTAGCATTGGGAAACCCCGGTTGGGTAGCCATGCGCTTTACAAATCTGATTGATTTTCAAATATTTGCACTGTTATTTTACATGTATTTACATGCTGCATAGTAGAAAATAACTGATATCTTACATCCATTCCTTATATGCTCTCTATACCCCGGCAAGATTGTCAGATAGTTCGCTTTACAAATTCCTCTAACTCTGCAGTCATATAAAGAAAAGTAAACACCAATCGCCATGTTAAAAGAATAAGAACCAGTTAGTCAGAAGGAATAGGCTGACATTTATCCTCTGTCTCTGAACGCACAGCAAATGTGACAAGATAAAAAAATGTAAAGGCATCATTACTGATTATTCACATTCTGAACTCCAGCATGGTTATTCTGGGGGTGCTGAGCACCCCCGCCCCCCTACTTCTAGCATCTATGGTATGTGCAACCACGATTATGGCACAGCACACGAAGAGTCATGCATCAACCCAGCAGCGCACTCTGAATCTCTCCGTTGACCCATAACCCTAGCACAGAAGAGTATGAGCGCTAACAATGGAACTCTCCATTCATCCACTGGTCAGGAACAGCAGATTAAAAATTTAGGAGCACTGGAAACGGATGATCTGTGTCCACATATACACCACATTTAGATCACTAATGACAGCAGCTTTCTTTTTGCTCACTGAAGAATGATGCAAGAAGCAGCACCCTTCTGGTCGAATGGCAGCAAATATGCACCAACCCAGCTATAGAAGGTGGCATTCTAGCTCAGACGTGCTAATTTAAGACATTACTTTCTCTACAAAGACTAGCGCCACAGTGCGTTTAGTAAAGCAGCCATCTACCTTTTGCATAAGTAACCAGCTCCTTCGTCATAGATATGGAAGGAAACCTTTCAATAGATCTCTATCAAATTGTTGAGCCATCCGGTAGTCAGTGCATTAAGAATGAGGAATCTGCCCTGAAGAGATCATCAAACAGTGGCCCACTATGGATATTTGCATACTCGCAAAGATTTTTCAGGATTGTGTAACCTCCTGCATTAAAGCACACTACATCGTCACCATCTTGACCCAGAATAGGTTGTAGCATTTTCCATCTTGAATTCTCTCAAACTAAGTCCAGAGAGTTTCCCAACAATGACTGTCTTGGTGCAAGTCTTATCAAGAACAGAAGGAATGCTCAGTGAGTACTGGTGACATGGTGGCATTGCTTGTATCCTAATTGTTTATTAAATGCTATTGTAATATCAAAAGTAGTTGATGTAGCTTAACACAAGCAGCATGATTGATCCTGCAGAAGGCTGGCTCCCACTGTAACTACATTTAAACAAGATGACAGATTGTGCATGAGCATAAGCTTAAAAGACCAAAAGGAGAATATTCTACTGACAGGCATATCTCCTACTGAACATCACAGACATGTTGACATTCATTGGACGGGCTACATATTTAAGGCACTTAAACGATCCTCAGCCTACCAAGAGGCAGAATTGCACTCATATCTACAGTACTTATCATCATCTGTCATTCTTTGGTGGAATATTGCTAAAGATAGATGCCATCAACCTACGCTATCTTTCAGAGACCCATGGACGTGTTTCTTGACATACAAGGGGTTTCCTACTGTGAGGTCCAAACATCCAACTACAGAAGCTGAACATTGGAGGAGATGCTGTAAAATGGTAGACATACAAACGAAATGAAGACTAGTACAGAGGTTCCTTGCCTGAAACTGCAGCTCTGCAGTTTTGGTGCCTTTCACACATTACCATGCGTCAATATTTCTCATCACCAGGATGGGAATCGTCGGTACACCAGTATAAAGCAATTTGGAACAACAATAAAACAACATCTAAATGAAGACGACATCCACCTCATTTATTGTGATTTATTGTCAGCCATTGAGTGGTTCGGCTTCAGGTGACATTAAGCCTCACTAGGCTCATATTTGGGGACTAAAGATGGTCCTTTGCATTTGTTTTGGTGAATCACTATTTTAAGTGGGTGGAGGCAGGGTTTGTCTACAAGGTCACCACTGATGTAGTCTGGGTTCTTTAAGCGTGTGATCCGGAGACAGGATTCACTCAAAATAATAGTGAAAAACCATAGAGTAGAATTTACTTTGTATGAATTTTTGGAACAGCATGTAACATACTGTTTATTCCAGAAGGAACAGATTAGCAGAGAAGAGCAGCAAATGAGTTACAGAAAGATTACAATTTGATCAAAGGGATGAATTGGTAACTCGTAAAAACATTCCAAAAGTATTGTATCACTCAGCACTCCACCAAGGCGGGAAAGCATAGATGGGTGGTCAGGATTAAAGAAAGGTGAGCCCTGGAAAGCTGGTCAGAGGGGAGAATTTAAAGTATTCAGAGTATCTGATAAATGTCTGAGGAAAGCTAGAAAAATTCAGCACATATTTTGATTAAAAGAAAGGAGCAAAACCATAAGAATACTGCGAAGGAGACTAAGAGGAGCTGAAATATGCAAAGTGTGCGATACAAAATGAAATTCGAAATACCCATCAGAAAGAAGTAATTTAATTGGCAATGTCTCGCGTTGTTCTGGAGGAGAGTGGAAATGAAGCATGACCTAAGAGTAAAAGGGTCAAAGAACGTACTGTGTAGATGTAGGATTTTGATATATGTATATTTTATGCGTTGTTTCTCTGTAGGATATGTGCGCATGTTATCTCTACATAAGAGTGCGAGTGTAGTCTGTAAACATTTTAGAGTTGTGTTTTAAGGGCAAGTGATCTGGTATAAAAAAGATGTGTGCAATGCATTTTTGATTTTTACTGAATTCTTAGTCCTCACTAATGCTGCTACCAGCATACTGAAAGAATGGTGTTTACTGTTAAATAAAAGAAGAAGCATTTCTGGTGCCTGGCGCCCTCTGATACCAGTTGGCTTTTTGACCTTTTTACATTTGATTTGTAAAGTGCTCTGCTATCCAAGTAGAGGGTGTTTTGGCCCTTAAACGACTAACCAAGGTGAGAAGTGAAATACTCAAAGAATCCAGGTCAGCTGAATACTTTAATTGTTCAGAACTGTGGAGGAACAGCATAAAGTTTCCCTGGGATGAAATTAAACGGGTTATCCATATTAAACTACTCTCCAGAGTGTAATCTTGCAAAATAAGTAACATAAATGAGTTTCTTCTAGGGAAAAAAAAGAGCATGGAACAGTAAGGATTCCATAGCTCAGAGCATGGTGTTGGCCTCAGTTTGAGGGACAAGAAACTCAGAAGTCTAGCAGAATGCTAGAATACCTCTCCTTGTGGGTCAAATGAGAGACTCTAAAGCCAGGGCCGTTTCTAGGTGTTTTGCCGCCCTAGGCGAGAATTGAAAAATGCTGCCCCCTCCCTTTTACTACCATTACTCATCAGCTACAAGTTCGTAATCCTTGCTAAGCACACTCGGTCTTCCATCCTGCCGAGGTAGGTAAATAGAGCAATCGTGACACCTGTTATTTGCAGCCTTTGGAAACTGTATACGCATCGTGTAAAGCACTATATGAAAATAACTGTATTATTTTTGTTTGCGGGGTGGCAAAAGGACGGGGTGGGGGATGGTTGGGTGGGTGGGGGTGGCAGCGTTCTGTGACATCACATGATATAGTCTTCGCTCGATCAAGTGACCAGAAAGAAGAGCGTCAGTCAGTGCGCTAGAGCATGGGAAGCCAAGTTGCAGAGCCCCAGGCGCTTTTTGCCTGAACTTGGGTTTCATGAGGCGCTTTCTAAAGGTCTATCTGTTTGAGCTATGAATTCACCGACTGTAAGATGCAATGGGTAAATAGATTGATGCAGTAAAATTAAATTTCAATATTCAACTTGGGAAGGAGAAATGTATTCAAGGCGAGCATGAATAATTAATTAATATTATTACTAATAATTCAGGCTGTATATGCATCAGTGAATATTATATTTATTTACACACGATGCCTACTATCAAGTATCCGACAGAGAATATCTTCTGCTCCTTTCAATGAAAGTGGAATTTCACTTTGTTGTGGCTCTTACAAAAATCCTGCCTTCCCATTTTCTTTTCGCCTGTTTAATAGTATGCCAATAAAAGTATTACCCAACTTTGTCATTGGTTTTGTGTTAAAGTTACTACAATCGAATGTACTTTCACATTGTTATTTTTATAACTCTCACCATAATAAAATACTTTGATATTTTTGTTAGAAAATAATTTACAATAAAAAATATTTAATTTCCCTTTTTTTTTACCCTATTTTTACAATAAAAGTAATAGTTTACTTAGTACTGGGAATGTGATAAACATATTTCGATAAAGTGTTATTACACTGTTTTTTTAAATGAATTAACAAAACGTGTTTGTACACTTTTGCATTCCTTTGTAATTAATATTATGATAAAAGTATCATAACATTATTATTTAATAATTATTATAGCAATTACCATGTTTTTACGTGTATATATTGCTTCTTATCACTCTGAAGGTGCCTTTACACTGTTGCTCCATCACATTACGTGGAAATTACACAGTTGGTAATTTTGTGTGCTACCTAGAACAACGCTATACAAGTTACTTTACTTTAATCATAGCACGAACAATCTCCACCTAATGCAAAAACTACAATACTTGGCCCAAGTTTGGATAAGCACTTACTTGCTAAAACCATTTGGGAATTAGTAGCATGTTATTAACGCACAAGTTACTAACTTGTGTAACGATATATCTGTAAGAGACAGTAGTTAGTGACAGATTCCTTACCTTAGAATATCCCCAGGCGTCAGGCTGGATCCGGAAAGTTTTTTGCGTAGCAGTACCCTTGCGCGTCGGTAGGCGGCGTCGTGCGGCTCCGCGTCCGCCGTCGGCGTCGTGATCGCCGGGATGACGTCGCGGGCAGTACTTAGGCGCCGCCCCTGCGCGCTGACGTCAGTTCTGTACACGACTTTCCGCGCCAGGAACGCAGAGCCATGCAAGAAGCAGACATAGGTGTCTGAAAAATACTAGGGCCCTGAAAGGGATGTCCTTAACCCTAGAAATCAGTTCGCAGAACGGGGAGGATGGGTGGGCGGTAGGAATCTGTCACTAACTACTGTCTCTTACAGATATATCGTTACACAAGTTAGTAACTTGTGCATCTGAAAGAGACACGTTAGTGACAGATTCCTTACCTTAGAATAGATACCCCAGCAATACCAATCCCGGTGGTGGGTCTGCGAACAAAGATCAGACAAGGAAGTCCTGGAGGACAGAACGGCCAAAGAAGCCGTCCCTCCGGACCTGACTGTCAAGGCAGTAATGCTTTGTAAACGTGTGCAGCGAGGCCCACGTAGCTGCCTGACATATAACCGGCAGCGGAACACCACGGCCCAAGGCCGTGGTAGCAGCCGTTGCCCTGGTGGAATGGGCACGCAGCCCAACAGGAGGCTCCTTCTTAGCCAAAGAATAGCAGGTCTTGATGCACAAGGTAACCCAGCGGGAGATGGTCCTCTTGTGCACCGCCCGACCTTTTTGGCGCCCACGTAGCCAACAAAGAGCTGGTCATCCACCCGGAAGTGTTTTGTGCGGTCAATATAGAAGGAGAGCGCACGTTTTGGGTCCAGACGGTGGAGCCTCTCTTCCTCTCTGGAAGGATGCGGAGGCGGAAAGAAGGTGGGCAAAGTGATGGTCTGCCCAATGTGGAAAGCAGTAACCACCTTTGGCAAGAAGGACGGACGCGTCCGTAGAACAACCTTGTCTGGATGAACAGACAGAAAGGGAGGTTTGCAAGATAGAGCCTGGAGCTCACTCACCCGCCGAGCGGAGGTGATGGCCACCAGAAAGGCTGTCTTCAGAGTCAGAAGACGAAGAGGACAGTTATGTAGAGGCTCAAAGGGAGCGCACATTAAAAAGGTAAGAACCAAGTTCAAGTCCCACTGAGGCATCACAAACGGAACAGGAGGGAAGAGGTGTGTAATGCCTTTTAAGAACCTGTTAACAACAGGGGACTTGAAAAGGGAGGGCTGATCAGGGAGCCTGAGGAAGGCCGAGATAGCACAAAGATAACCCTTGATGGTACCCAGGGCAGAACTCTGTTGGGCCAGAGAGAGAAGGAACAGAAGGACCTCAGAAAGAGGGGCAGAAAGGGGATTCACAGCCTTTGCTGTGCACCATGCCACAAATTTGTTCCACCTGCAGGCGTATACCACCTTAGTGGAGGGACGCCTGGCTGCCAGAATCACATCACAAACTTCGGGAGGCAAGTCGAAAGGAATCAACTGCCGGCGCTCAATCTCCACGCAAGCAGGTGTAGACTGGACAGGTTCGGGTGGAGGACCGTCCCCTGCTGCTGCGACAGAAGATCCTCCCGAAGAGGCAGACGGATCGGGGATCTACGCTCATATTGAGTAGCTCGGGATACCAAACTCTTCGAGCCCAGTCCGGAGCCACAAGAATGACTTGGGCCCGGTCGTGCCGAATCTTCTTCAACACTCTGGGTAGAAGTGGTATAGGCGGAAAGGCGTACAATAGACCGCAACTCCACTCGTGACGAAAAGCGTCGCCGAGCGAGTGCCGCCTTGGAAATTCCAACGCGCAGAACTGATGACATTGCGCGTTCTCTTCGGTGGCGAATAGATCTAACCAAGGCTCTCCCCACTGTAGAAAGAGTCCTTGCGCCACTTCCGAGTGAAGACGCCATTCGTGATCCATTATGCACCGGCGGCTGAGTTCGTCCGCCCTGGCGTTCAGGGAACCTGCCAGGTGTTGAACCATCAGGAACATGCCCTGATGTTCCAGCCATGTCCAGAGGCGCAGAGCCTCCTGACAAAGGGTCCACGACCCCACCCCGCCTTGTTTGTTGCAGTACCACATGGCGGTGGTGTTGTCTGTGAACACCTGCACTACCTTCCCTTTGACAGAGGGAAGGAATGCCTTCAGTGCAAGTCGGATCGCCCGGAGCTCCAGAAGGTTGATATGGAGCCGGGACTCCGCCGGAGACCAGAGGCCTCTGATCTCCGCCTCTCCCATGTGACCGCCCCATCCCAGAAGGGACGCGTCCGTCACAACTGTGTGCTCTGGCTGGGGAAGGGAGAGGGATCTGCCCATGACCCATTGCCGGTTCGAGAGCCACCACTGCAACTGTCTTGCAGTCCCCTCCGAGATCTGGACGTGATCGGACAGGTTGCCCTGGTGCTGCGCCCACTGGAACTTCAGGTCCCACTGCAGAGCCCGCATATGCCATCTGGCATGATTGACCAGCAGGATGCAGGAGGCCATGAGGCCCAGCAGCCTCAGGGTCATCCGTACCGAAACCCAGGATAAAGGCTGAAAGATCGGAATCATAGCCTGAATATCCCGGACTCGCCGTTCGGGAGGATAGGCCCGAAACTGCGTCGTGTCCAGAACCGCTCCGATGAAAAGGAGCTGTGGAGAAGGAATCAGATGCGACTTCGGCACATTGATGGAGAACCCCAGCGAGTGCAGGAGTACGGCCGTAGTCTGGAGGTGGGAGACGACTGCCTGGGACGAGCCCGCCTTCAGCAGCCAGTCGTCGAGGTAGGGGAAGACTAAAACCCCTGCCCGGCGCAGATGAGCTGCGACCACCGCCATCACTTTCGTGAACACCCGAGGGGCACTGGTAAGGCCAAAGGGGAGCACGGTGAACTGAAAATGCTCGGGGCCTACCGTGAACCGAAGGTAACGCCGGTGGGCCGGCAGGACGGGGATGTGGAAATATGCGTCCTGCAAGTCCAACGCTACCAACCAGTCTCCAGGGTCGAGGGCAGTCAAGACCTGAGCTAGGGTGAGCATCTTGAACTTCTCCTTCCGGAGGAAGCGATTGACGTTCCGGAGGTCCAAGATAGGACGCATGTCCTCCTTGTCCTTTTGGGCACCAGAAAGTAGTGGGAGTAGCAACCACGCCCTACTTCTGGGGTCGGAACATGCTCGATGGCCCTTTTGGTCAAGAGGGCCGTGACTTCCTTCTGTAGAAGCACCAAGTGATCCCCTGACATGCGGTGGAATTGAGGTGGCATGGCTGGGGGTGGTCTCGAAGGGGAGGGAGTAGCCCCTTCGGACAATGTCCAACACCCACCTGTCCGAGGTGATGGTACGCCAGTGGGGAAGGTGATGGCGGACCCTGCCCTCTACTGGCGTGCTGTGCACCTGAAAGGAGGGACTAGGAGGGCTTGGAGGCCGCGGACGGGTTGGAGGTGGTGGCCTGACCCGCACGCTGGTTGCCCGATCCGCCACGGCGGAATCCACGCCCTCGGCCACGCGAAGACGCCTGCTGAGCGGGCCGGTGGCTGGGCTGCTGACGTGAAGGGGCGCCCTACCGTGGCCACGATAGGGGCGAAAAGCAGAAGTCAGCGGAGGGCGTGTAGCAGAAAGGCCCAGGGACTTGGCAGTAGCCCGTGAGTCCTTAAAGCGCTCCAACGCATGGTCTGCTTTGGACCCAAAAAGACCGACTCCATCAAAGGGCATGTCCATGAGAGAATTCTGGACATCCCCTGAAAACCAGTGGTTCTCAGCCAGGCGTGGCGTCGGAGCGCCACCGTCGTTGCAATAGACCTGCCCAGCGAGTCGGCGGTGTCAAGGCCACAACGTATAGTGTATTTAGCCGCATCCCTTCCTTCCGCAATGGCGCGGGAAAGCAGTGTCTGGACCTCCTCAGGACACTGGGGCAAAACATCCGCCACCGAATCCCACAGGGAGTGAGTATATCGGCCCAAAAGACAAGCGGTGTTAACGGACCGCAAGCCAGCACTGGAGGAAGAAAACCTTTCTTCCCAAACTGATCCAGGCGTTTGGATTCCCTATCCGGAGGGGTGGTAGGGAAGGCGGTTTGGGAAGCGGAGGCTTGGACAACCAAGCTCTCAGGAGTGGGGTGGACAGAGAGAAACAGGGGGTCGCCCGGAGCTGGGCGATGGCGTCGTGACACGTTCCGATCCACAGGAGCCCCTGTGTTGGGCTTGGACCAGGCGCCCAAAAGAACGTCAGTGAGGGCGTCGTTAAACGGCAGCACAGTCTCCGCAGAGGAGGCTGCCGGCGAGGCGAAGTCCGAGAGCGATGATGCTTCTTGGACTTCTTGTGTTTCGACTTACCGGACGAAGAAGACTTCGACGCCGACGACCGGTGTGGACTCCGCGATCGACCCCTGGACCTCTCACGCGACCGGGGCCTCCGTGGAGCCGAATGCCGGGCCTCGAGGAGCTTTCGAGACCGCTCTCGCAAAGCTTTCGGGTTGAGGGCCTGGCATTCGGGACAAGACTCCGTGTCGTGGCCTCGGCCGAGGCAGAAGAGACACTCCCAATGCGGGTCGGTGACGGACATCATCCGCGCACAGGCGCCGCATCGCTTGAAGCCAAGCATCCCTACGACACCTTGAAAGATGAAAAAACAGTGAAAAAATTCACCAAAAAGTATGGTCAAAAAATGACCAGGGCACTGCTCTTCCCGGATCTGCGCTTGCTGGCGCGGAAAAAGAAGAACTGACGTCAGCGCGCAGGGGCGGCGTCTAAGTACTGCCCGCGACGTCATCCCGGCGATCACGACGCCGAACGCGGAGCCCCACGACGCCGCCTACCGACGCGCAAGGGTACTGCTACGCAAAAAACTTTCCGGATCCAGCCTGACGCCTGGGGATATTCTAAGGTAAGGAATCTGTCACTAACGTGTCTCTTTCAGATATTATTAACAGCGCCACGAAACCAGAAAACAACAGTAGCAAGCGCCTGGCTCCTCACTCCTGATCCACTGGTATAATCTTCTTGGCGCACTGAATGGCTGACAACGCGCAGCTCCAGGGTGGCGCAGAGCTCTTTCATCCCCGTCCGTCCCCAGCCTGATGTATGGCACTTCTCCCGGCCACCGACCCACTTTTGCCGCCGGATTTCAGACACATTTGTTTCCGGCGCCTTTTAATAATGAATGCGAATAACTGAGACAAAAGAGGGACCCCGGGCTGAGCGCGTGCGCGAGGAGCACGACCGGAAAAAGACCTCTGCCAAGCACTTTGCCGCCCTGGCCGGTCTGAGGGTCCCTGCGCTCTGATAGTGGCGTAATTGGTGAGCCCCTTACCGCGCCTCACATGTACACTCCCTTGGCAGTGCTGGGGATCCCTGCACCTTGAGAGAGGGGCTTAACAACCGACCCCTGCCCTCTTCTGCACCTCACGCAGGGCCGTTTCTAGGTTATTTTGCCGCCCTCCCCCTTTTGCCGCCCTAGGTGGCCGCTTAGTCCTGCCTAATGGTAGAAACGGCCCTGTCTAAAGCTGAAATAGCAAAACTTATCTACCCAAAAGGTATATTCCTATTCAAACTACTTTTAAATAGTAAATAATTCAGTACAAGTTGTAGGAATACTAGTAACAAAGTTGGTGAGAGGACCTCTTAGTGGTATTTTGGACTGATGAGACTTCCTGTTATGGGTGGCAAGGTTACCCTAAAGGGGTTAATGGGGTGTCAGCAGAACTGTTAAGGTCAGGTCTTAGACAAGTCTATTTCCTAAATCTATTGATTATGAATTACCACACACTATGTCATCAGCCACAGCTTACAGTATGATAATGAGAGATCAACATGAAGAATGTTCTTTGTTTTTGTGCCATCAGACAGTCTAATAACATGACCAGAAGCCATCATGTATGGTAATGAAGTATCCATGCACCATACAAGAACAGACCAAGGAGATCAAGCCACATAATACAGTACCTTTGTACTCAAAACTATTAAGAGGAGATGGGCCCTAAAGCCACAATGATAAACACACCACATGACCATTCAGGAGGTGAAGGGTGGCGTTGGAGGTCCTCCTCACCAGATTTATAAACCCTTCTTATGTCTTGGGACACTACTAAGGCAACACTTGAGTGAACAACACACAAAAATTCCCATGCTATGACAAACATCGTACTGTGACTCAAAATACAATAAGATGGCCCCACTGGAGATACACAGTATGCACAAGTTACTACTTGTGTAACGATATATCTGTAAGAGACATTAGTTCGTGATAGATTCCTTACCTTAGAATATCCCCAGGTGTCAGACTGGATCCGGAAAGTTTTTCGTCAGCAGTACCCCTGCGCGTCGGTAGGTGGCATCGTGCGGCTCCGTGTTCGTCGCTGGCGTCGTAGGCGCCGAGATGACGTCACGGAGACTACTTAGGCGCCACCCATGCACGCTGACGTCAGTTCTGTACACGACTTTCCGCGCCAGGAACACAGAGCCATGCAAGAAACTGACCACTGGTGCCATGAAACTAGGGCCCTGAAAGGGATGACCTTAACCCTAGAATCAGTTCGCAGAACGGGGAGGATGGGTGGGGCGGTAAGGAATCTATCACGAACTAATGTCTCTTACAGATATATCGTTACACAAGTAGTAACTTGTGCATCTGAAAGAGACACGTTAGTGATAGATTCCTTACCTTAGAATAGATACCCCAGCAATACCAACCCCGGTGGTGGGTCTGCAAATAGATTACACCAGAAAGTCACGGAGAACAGAACGGCCAAAGAAGCCGTCTCTCCGGACTTGACTGTCAAGGCAGTAATGCTTGGTAAATGTGTGCAGCGAGGCCCACGTGGCTGCGTGACAAATATCCTGCAAGGGAACGCCGCGTCCCAAGGCAGTAGTGGCTGCTGTTGCCCTGGTAGAATGGGCACGCAGCCCCACAGGAGGCTCCTTTTTAGCCAACGAGCAACGTGCTTTGAAGCACAAAACGACCCACCGAGAGATGGTGCGTTTATGCACGGCCTGACCTTTTTTGGCGCCCACGTAGTCAACAAAGAGCTGGTCATCCACCCGGAACTGTTGTGTGCGCTTTAGGTAGAACGAGAGCGCATGTTTTGGGTCCAGACGATGGAGCCTCTCTTCCTCTTTTGAAGGAAGCGGAGGCGAAGAAGGTGGGCAAAGTGATGGTCTGCCCGATGTGGAAGGGCGTGATAACCTTTGGCAAGAAAGGACAGGTCCTTAAAACCACCTTGTCCGGATGAACAGAAAGGAAAGGAGGTTTAGAAGAAAGAGCCTGGAGCTCACTCACTGTTCTGGCAGAGGTGATAGCTACCAGGAAAGCCGTCTTTAGAGTAAGAAGACGTAAAGGACAGTTATGAAGGGGCTCGAAGGGAGCGCACATCAGATAGGTCAAGACAAGATTTAAGTCCCATTGAGGCATTATGAAAGGCACGGGAGGAAACGTGTGTGTAATGCCTTTTAGGAAACGGTTAACAACCGGGGACTTAAAGAGAGAAGGCTGATCTGGAAGCTGGAGAAAGGCGGAGATGGCCGAAAGATAACCTTTGACAGTGCCCAGAGCAGAGCCCTGCTGGGCCAAGGATAGTAGGAACAGAAGGACCTCAGAAAGAGGGGCAGAAAGGGGATCCACAGACTTCGCCGTGCACCATGCCACAAACTTGTTCCACCGGCAGGCGTATACCATGTTAGTGGAGGGACGCCTGGCTGCCAAATGACATCACAGACTTCGGGAGGAAGATCGAAAGCTGTTAAATGTCGCCGCTCAATCTCCACGCATGGAGGTGGAGGCTGGACAGGTTCGGGTGGAGGACCGTACCCTGCTGCTGCGACAGAAGATCCTCCCGAAGAGGCAGTTGGATAGGGGGATCGATCGAGCGAGTGCCGCCTTGGAAATTCCAACGCGCAGAACTGATGACATTGCGCGTTCTTTTCGGTGGCGAATAGATCTAACCAAGGCTCTCCCCACTGCAGAAAGAGACCTTGCGTCATGTCCAAGTTCAGACGCCATTCGTGATCCATGAAGCACCGGCGGCTGAGTTCGTCGGCCCTGGCGTTCAGAGAACCTGCCAGGTGTTGAACCACCAAGGTAATGCCTTGATGTACCAGCCATGTCCAGAGGCGCAGAGCCTCCTGACATAGGGTCCACGACCCCACCCCGCCCTGTTTGTTGCAATACCACATGGCGGTGGTATTGTCCGTGAACACCTGCACTACACCTCCCCGGACAGAGGTAAGGAATGCCTTTAGTGCAAGTCGGATCGCCCGAAGCTCCAAAAGATTGATATGGAGCCGGGACTCCGCCGGAGACCAGAGGCCTCTGATCTCCGCCTCTCCCAGGTGGCCGCCCCATCCCAGGAGGGACGCATCCGTCACCACTGTGTGCTCCGGTTGGGGAAGGGAGAGGGATCTGCCATTGACCCAATCGCGATTCGTGAGCCACCACTGCAATTGTTGTGCAGTGCCCTCCGAGATCTGGACAAGATCGGACAGGTTGCCCTGATGCTGTGCCCACTGGAACTTCAGGTCCCACTGCAGAGCCCGCATATGCCACCTGGCATGTTGCACTAGCAGAATGCAGGAGGCCATCAGGCCCAGGAGCCGGAGGGTCATCCTGACTGAAACCCGGGATAGAGGCTGAAAGATCGGAATCATAGCCTGAATATCCCGGACTCGCTGCTCGGGAGGATAAACCCGAAACTGCGTGGAATCCAGAACCGCTCCGATGAAGGGGAGCTTCTGAGAAGGACTCAGGAGCAACTTTGGCACGCTGATGGAGAACCCCAGCAACTGCCGGAGGTCGCCGTAGTCTGAAGGTGGGTGACGACTGCCTGGGGCGAGCCCGCCGTCAACAACCAGTCGTCGAGGTAGGGGAAGACTGACACCCCTGACCTGCGCAGATGAGCTGCAACCACCGCCATGACTTTCGTGAACACCCGAGGGGCGTTTGTAAGGCCGAAGGGGAGCACGGTAAGCTGAAAATGCTCCTGGCCTACCGTGAACCGCAGGTAACGCCGGTGGGCCGGCAGGACGGGAATGTGAAAATATGCATCCTGCAAGTCCAACGCTACCATCCAGTCTCCAGGGTCGAGGGCAGCCAAGACCTGAGCCATAGTCAACATCTTGAACTTCTCTGTCCGGAGGAAGCGATTGACGTTCCGGAGGTGTAAGATGGGGCGCAAGCCCCCCTTGTCCTTTTTGGGGACCAGAAAGTAGTGGGAATAACAACCATGTCCTACGTATGGCCCAGGAACGCGCCCGATGGCCCCCTTGGCCAAGAGGGCTGTGATTTCCTGTCGGAGAAGCGCTAAGTGATCCCCTGACATGCGGTGGAACTGAGGTGGCATGGACGGGGGGCAGACTCGAAGGGGAGGGAATAGCCCCTTCGGACGATTTGTAGCACCCAGCTGTCCGAAGTGACAGAGCGCCAGTGGGGGAGGTGATGTTGAATCCTGCCGCCCACCGGCGTGGGGTGCACCGCAAAGCACGGAATAGGAAGGTTTTGAGGCGGATGCTGCGGGAGCAGAGGTGGGCTGACCCGCACGCTGGCCCCCTGTGCCGCCACCACGCCCGAGGCCGCACTGAGGCTGGTTCTGCGCAGGCCTTTGGCTGAACGGACGTGTAGAGGCGCCCCTGCCGCGGCCACGAAAGGAACGAAAAGTAGACGTAGCCGGGCGGGTGGTGGAGAGACCCAAGGACTTGGCTGTAGCCCGAGAGTCCTTAAAACGCTCCAGCGCACTGTCTGCCTTATCGCCAAAAAGGCGAGTATCATCAAAAGGCATGTCCATGAGGGAACTCTGGACATCCCCCGAAAACCCCGTGGACCGCAGCCAGGCATGTCGCCGCAAGGCCACTGTTGTGGAGATGACTCTTCCCAAAGAGTCCGCGGTGTCCAACCCACACCGAATTGCGAACTTCGCGGCATCTTTCCCCTCTGCAACAGCTTGGGAAAGCACAGCCCGAACCTCTTCGGGGCACTGGGGCAGAGTTTGCGCCACCGTGTCCCACACAGCGTGAGAATAGCGGCCCAAGAGGCATGCGGTGTTGACCGACCGCAGCCCCAGGCTGGCAGAGGGAAACAACCTTTTGCCAAGCTCTGTTTGGGAAGTGGAAGCCGGAATGACCAGGCTCTCCGGTGTCGGAGGAGTCGTCAAAAAGGCAGGGTCACCCGGTGCCGGGCGGTGACCTGTGGCCACATTTTTATCCACAGGGACCCCTGTGGCTGGCCTAGACCAGGTACCCATCAAAACATCCGTTAAGGCCTCATTGAACGGAAGCAGAGGTTCCACAGAACTTGCCGCCGGCTGACACACTGCAGTAAGGAGGTTAGGTTTGAGGGTAACAGTAGGCAGGGTAAGGCCAAGAGCCTGAGCTGCTCTACGGAGCACCACAGTGTATGTGGCGCCTTCCTCCATGACAGTGGGAGGAGACACAAACCCAGGCTAGGAGGAGAGGCCAAGGCCACCTGCATCCTCTGAGTCTTCTGCTCGAACGGCGCCGATCCGGCTCCATGTCCCAAGTAGGAGGTGGGACGACGGAACTCAGTGCGGCGCCGGGAATGGAGCCGCAAGGGGCGCCAGGGCCGGAGCAGCCGGCGGAGGACCTTGCGGTGCCGGGGCCGGAGCCGCTGGCAAAGGACCTTGCGACGCCGGGGCCGGAGCTGCCGGCGGAGGACCTTGCAGCGCTGGGGCCGGAGCCCCCGGCGGCGCCAGCGGCAGAGCCGGTGGCAAGCAAGGGCCCTCAATAGGGACCGCGGGGCTCGAAGGCGCGCCGGCGGGAGCCCTAGGCCTGAAAAGGCAGCCCATGGCGGGAAGAAACTCTTGCACCTGGGCCGGAGCCTCCGACGGACCCGGTAGGGCGGGTAGACCGCGGGACTCACAGGCTCCAACGGAGCCGTGGGGGAAGGACCCCTGGCCCCCTCGTCCGCGTCCGGAGACCGACAGGGGGGGGGGAGGTCGGAGAGCGTACGCGCTTCTTCGACTGGTGCTTGTGAAGTCTCTTACCCGATTCCGAGGGCGAAGACGCGGACCCCGAGGAGCGATGATGATGGCTCCACGGTCGGTCCCTCGACCGAACCCTGGGCGTCGAATGGCGCGGAGATGACTATCGGGCCTCCAGCAGCTTTCGGAACCGCTCCCGCAAAGCCTTCGGAGCCATGGCCAGACAGTCGGAACATGACCGCGCTATGGGGGCAGCCACCTACCTCAGGCGGCGGCAGGCCCCGCAAGATTGAAACTGAGGCATCCGTATGTGGCACCAGGAGTCAAGACTCAAAAGAAGTAGGACAAAGTCCCAAAAAGAAATTAGTCAAAAAATGACTAGGGTACGTGTTCTTAACCGGATCTGCGCTTGCTGGCGCGGAAAAAGAAAGAACTGACGTCAGCGCGCATGGGTGGCGCCTAAGTAGTCTCCGTGACGTCATCTCGGCGCCTATGACGCCAGCGATGAACGCGGAGCCGTACGACGCCACCTACCGACACGGAGGGGTACTGCTGACGAAAAACTTTCCGGATCCAGTCTGACGCTATATATTCTAAGGTAAGGAATCTATCACTAACGTGTCTCTTTCAGATAGTGCATTACTGAAAAAGTTGTGATATTAGAGTATGTGTTTTAAACATTTGATTATTCAGGAGTTAGTTCTCGCATGCATCCCGTCTTTTGGGTATCGATTATCTTTGTGAGGCCCTGCACAATGAGAATCTCTGATTTAAAGACCGCTAAATGAGTTCCTCCCTTTCGCACTGCAGATGGACATACTTTTAGAAAGAAAAAGGTCCCCAACGTGGTCTGCAGACACCAAAACGTGGTGCACAGTAATAAATGTCTACTGTTGCAGGATCCTAGAGCAGAACAAACAGCAAAGGTTTTATGACTAGACACAAAATGTAGTGCTTAGTATGGAAGAAGGCTCGGTTATGAAAACATTCAAAATGTTCTTAAATTTTAGTTCCAGGGATAAGTCCACTTGGGCTTAAAAAGAATGCAATGTGACCTCATAAAGATGTCTAGTTTGTGTAAGTATTTGATTAATTGGTAATAAGTGAGTATTAAAAGATCAATCAACCCCCTGAATGTGATTAAAAGGAGACTATCAGCATATTGCAAATGTAAACCCAAGCTGATGGTTATCATGTCAACATATTAGAAGACTAAGTGGTGCGCGCACTTGAGGGCATTTGGGATACAGAGAGACAAAAAAGGTACACATTGAATATCCAACTTTGGTCTTCACAAAACCAGTCATAAATACCCGGCTTGTTGTGCTACTTTAAAAGGAAGGCTGTGTTACTTATGTGAACCACTACCCCTCACATACTGACCTGTAGATATATTTGAGGGGGCGTTTTAAATTATAGATGTTAGAATAAATGCGGTCACAAAGTCCTCAAAGCTGTGCTAATTTTTGTTGTCTGGTTCAAAATTAATTTGTCCTGAAGAAGTCAGACCGTGGTCCTTCCTGCAATGCTGTACGTATGTACACACAGCTGTATTAGCCACAATAATTGAGGTATAGAGGAGGGAATGAAGGTTTAATTTATTCTGCATTTCATTGTTCTCTAGTAGCACATAGAGGTCCACTGCAATGAAATAAGGCTCTGTTCATTTTCAATACTGTGTCTCTAATAAAGCATGTTCACGCATGCTGTTTGTCAAAAGGAAGAATGCGTTAAGCTAAGTCTGTGAATTTTTTCCCCATGAACTAATTAAACTTGCCTGGAGATTTCTGTAAACGTACAGGAGCAACATGTAAAAATCTTCAATGTTTTTAAACATCTTTTGCAATAAATTAAAGACACTGGTAACAGAAGGTAAGTCATATCTATGTTATATGGCTGTGGCACATGGAATTTTGAATACAAGCGAGTAATGAAAACACCTGGATTATGATGAAATGAAAGGTTATTACTGATCGGTGCAAGAGTGGATGTGTATTAAGTGTATGATGGTGCCTGGGTGGAGGTAGTAGTGTGGGACACAGGGTGGTATTGTCATTCAGAGCGCCTGAAGCCATCAAATAGAAAGGATAAAAGTATGTTGACAGCAGAGTGTGAGATGTCATAGTAGAGCAGAGGTAAAGAAAAAGAAGCAATCATACAAATACTCGATGGTAGGTGGGGAGGCCAAGTTGCGTAACTTTCCCTACTTCAACATCATCACGGATTTAAAAAGAAATTGCACGCTCTTTGACTGCTAATGGTTCAGGGGAGGTATTGGTGGCAAATATGGACAATGTAAGGTTAGCATGTATGAACTCCAACACAAAGATATGACTACGGCTGCTAAATTATCCTATGAAAGACGGTTGTATACATCGGCTGAAGAATATGATCAGTGAAGAGGGGTAGGGGGTTTGAGGGTTTGCGCAGAGAGTGATGAGTTGGGGAGGGAGAATACAGGTGGGGGTGAGTTTCAAGCAGATACATTGGAGAATGGTACTGCATAACTTTTTGCTTGCTTTAAAATAAATATGAGGCTTTCAACAAAAAAGAATTCAAATTCAAAAGCTGAAGGAAAAAAACAGGTGACAAATCTACAAAACATGGGTAAATATAGCCGAAAAAACCCCAGAAACAATTACGCACTGTGGAATTTTAATTCACAATGAAAAATGCCTGTCTCTCTGAAAAAAAATAACTTTTTTGCAGAGATACATTTTTCTTTTTATGAAAACTTTCCCTCAAGGATAAAGGCACAAATGTCAACTTCGTGAAGTGCAAAAGCTGTGTTTTACTTACCTTCACCCTTCCCCAATGAGAAGATTGGTTTCCAACTCTCGATCATCACAGGCTTGAATTTAGCAGAAAGACCATTATTCCATGTCACCATTTCTGAACGCCCTCTGGCATCACTTCCAAATTTTAACATATGTGCATATGACCATACAGAAAAAAACGCATAACAGCAAGCATAGAGGAGACAGTGTTTAGTCTTTAACCAGTCAGGGCATTTATTTACAAATTTATAGTACACAAACTCCTAAGTACAGTTGGCTACACGTTCTCCAGCTCTGGCACCGAGGCCCAAACAACTTTTTACAGCTCACTCAGGCACACCGGACCGCGTTACAGCAAGGCAAGTCATCACTAAGGGGGAAGAAATTGGCATTTCACAAATATTTGCCTTCCCCAAACTGAGAACCGAGTACACTTGTTTAAAGCGTCAGAGCAATGGTGAGGCATTCAGGTCGCAAGTGCTTTGGAAACTGTAATATACAGTCAAGTGCAAACTATACAACATTATAAGTTACATGGCTCGTAGAAGATTCACTTTCTGGACACACTCGATGAGGCAGTTGACCACTTATGAGATGCAAGCTTTCCAGGCACCACTAAGACGGTACATACAGATTGCCAGATTTGACTCATTCACAAAGTCCTGAGTTACTAATAAAGAAACCTTTGGAAGTTTCCATACACAGAAACTAAAATTAAAGATGATGATACCTTGAACCACAATTGGCTCCATTTCTGAGATGTTTTGCCCCAGTGTCAGAGTAAGACTCGAGAATCGGCTCTTTCTTGTGACCTGGTGTGGAGGGTGAAGACATTGCCCTTATTTTTCCTGTGTTCCATGTTCCAGTTGCGGTAGGATTTGTGAAGTTGTGGGTAAGGTAAAGAACAGGAACGTTTAAAGATCACTCACTGAAGAATTACCTGCCTTTTGCACTATGTGGTGATGCAAAACATGGTCTTTGCAATGTTGTGCAGTGGCAGAAGTAAGGTGCCAGTCAGAGAGGTGCCACCCAGTATCAGGTAATGGATCAAGACAAAGTAAAGAGGAGTACAGATCGATCTCGTCACTGATCGCATGAGGAGTTGATGTACAATCTAAGACGATGAGGCATGAACAATAGACTTTCCCTAGGGTCCAATAAGAATAATATTGCAGTTCAGGAAAACAAGGCTGAGGAATATCTAATCCCCTTAGTTCTGCAGCTGAAAAGTTAGTAATAACCTAATGGTGTCCCCCCACCCCCTGCTGACATTACAAGATCGATTCGCTTAAAAGACAGAATAAGGAAGGAAGGAGTGGGTCTCAGAAAGGACCAAGTTGAAATCAGAGAGCAGAACCCCAGCTCTTTGCTGTCCGGAGCGGACCTTATTCAGAATGAGAGTGAGAGAGATCTGGAAGATTTCCTCAGCACACCCACCCCAGCCTGTAAACTTTCTCCTTCACTCCACCCCCAGCCCTCGGCTTCCTGAGCAATATTTTCTGACCAACTAATCACACTTCTGCAGTTCTATTGCCAAAAAAAGCAAGCTATATATATTTCATCATCTTCTTTCGTTGATGTTTTCCCTACTGGTCAGAAAGTGCCAACATGAACAGTAAGAAAGTAGCAGTAGAGGAAAATGCAAAATAGAAAGTACATGGAAAAACAACCCTTATCGTCATACAAAAAGTTTCACACCCAAGTGGACAACACACGGTGTTAATGAATATTTAAAACACTGCTGATAGATCCTTTTGCTTAATAAAATCTTTAAAAAATTAGAAGTATAACAATGACGGATATTTGTTCTACCGAGAAACTGAGGGCTTATTGTCAATGCAGAGCTTTATGGCGCTCGAGAGAAGCACAGCTTCAGTGAGGTGGCCTAGTCAATCAGTATAACTGTAACATGTTTGGCTATGGTTTCATTCTATATTTTCACTCGGGGAGCATTTTCAAGATTACTACTAAATCCTACTTATTTAATGAAGAAAAAAAGGCCCTTTGAGGCATAAATGTTTTTATGGAGTGAGAGTTCTCTTTATAAAAGGGGTTCTGGGATCCCACGCAGGTTCGCAGAGTATCTTGTCTTCATAAATATTAATGAAGATCCCATGATGCAGAACCTAACTTGTCTATAAAAATCCTTCAGCGTCTTGATCTTCAGTGAATGCATCACAATGTGAACAAATCTCTGGCTTCAGGCATGTGAAAATACAGAAAACTCAGAAGACACCAAATCTTACGTTGCTCTCTCTCATTCATCCGGATCAGGTTTCAAATTGCTGTGATGTTACAAGGGCTATAGGGCCTTCCCAGAGCCATTTGATCTTATAGTCAGATAAACAGAACTAGAATTGTAGTCAGATAAACAGAACTAGAATTGTATGCTATAAGGGATGAACAAGTATACTCTGTGCTGATGGCTCAGAGGACTGGAGTAGTGTTTTTATCCTCAGAAGTCTTACAAGGTTACGAACAAAGAAGAAAGGGATAGTTTACAGAGAATTAAATAAAAGTGTTGAAAATGCACTGCCCACCTTTGAAGAAACTTAGCATACAAACAGGAAATAAAAGCATTAGTAAATAGGCCAGTTCCGTTGTGCGAGTATGTGCTGTTAAAGCCTGCATCTCATATGGTCAACTGCCGATGTTCAGTAATTCTTTATTTAAAAAAAAAAACAAAAAAAACAATGTTGGTAAATCAAAAATGACCATCATTATTATAATTGCCGGATCCAGCTGTGAACATTCTTTCAGAATTGTGCTTTTCAGTTTTAAAATACATACCTGCATGACATTTTCATTACTTTTCACACCATGCATCACACACTCCAACAAAATAAATTCAGCTTGGTCAATTTGTGTTCAAGATCTGTCTTTGGCAGCATTGCTCCAAAGCATTCTACAAAATATTAAGAACGCTGTGCAGAGTCCCTGACTGGGGGGTTCCACATTTCTTGGAGCACAGGTGTGACGTAAAATATTTGACATGGTCAGCCACCACAGGTGCAGGTAAAACCAGAAGGCACGATTTTACTGTAAAATACTTCTAGCATCACAGTTTTAGGTACCGATTAACTAACAGGAGAGAATTTACTTTTAGTCCATAGCATGCTATATACAAGAAATGTGCAAGAGGAGCTTCAAATACAGGGGCTTCCAGGACTGAAAGCAAATGGTTTACTGAGGGACATGAAATGGAATGCTCAAATCATTGTTAAAGCTGCCAGGAGACACTTTAGATCAGAGTGTAAAGGTGCAAAGTTGAGTTTAAATGGAGTTAAGGACCCTTACTTCAGAGTGAAAGTACTTGAGGAATTCCAAGAGATGAAACTCTACAATAAAGTCTTGATAGCGAGAGGAAACGTCTTAACATGAAGGTGGGAACAAAACTTGGTTAAGTTGTAGACATTTCCTGTAATTGGAAAACCAGTCAAAATCACAACGGGGAAAGATGTAGCCAAAGAAAGCTAGCCGACATGTTCAGTGCCAATGGAAACAACCTCCACGAGGCATGTTTAGCACCACCCATACACCTTGAGCCTGTTCCTGGTATTCTCCACCCATGCTTCCAGCTTCCTGGATTACAGGCCATTTGAAAATGAGGAAGAAGACAGAGATGCAGGATCCACACAATTGAGTTCCCAAAGCACAGTTACCAGAGCTTAGAAACGTTCTGTAATGGACTCTTTCTTAATTGAGACTCTTTCGAAGGCTCCACAATCAAACCTAATAACTTTTGAGAGAAGGTCAGATGGAATCCAAGAACACTTTTTGGCAAAAATATGCTGCTAACTTAGCAGAATTGGCCTCAGCGTGTAATTTACAAGCAACTAACGAAGAAAAGATTCCCTCTTTGGTATGAACAAAAGTGAATACTGGCACTCAGTAGAGCACCAGTAACAGAATCCCTTTAAGTAAAATGGTTACAGCTGACCGATCTCTTGTGAAACAAGTTGTAACATTGTCTTGAGAAGTTCACCGAGTTGTTTGTCTGGGGCAGAGGTTTCCAACCTTTGCTGTCATGAGAGCTACTTGTGTTCAATGAGCTACTAGGGTTATCAGTGTTCTAATTGTGACCACGAAACAAGATGAAATTTGTGGCCACCATATGGAAGATTATTAACCTTAATCACTCCGATGCGTTAGGCACGGTTGCGAGCAGTAATGCTCCTGGCACCAAGGGACTAATATTAGTAATAGGTCTCAACAAACCGCATTATTTATAACTCAAATGTCAGCTTTAAATGAGTTTTGGATCTTCAGCCATTTATTCTCCGAATATCAGCTTACGAGTTCTGAAAATGCACATGTTTTCGTCTTGAATAAATGCTTTTCAATTCTGGTGTACATATGTTAAGTTCAACCAAGCAAAAGCTAATGTAGTAGGGTTGGTTGCACCGAGGAGAGCTACTTGTAGGTAGCTGGAGAGCTACTAGTAGCTCACAAACTACTTGTTGGAGAAGTTTGGTCTGGGGAAAAAGTTTGCTCTCTTTCTGTAGTAGCTGAAAGGGCTTTTGAGTTTCTCGTTAGGTCTCGCCTGGCGTTGGCAGCGCGCATGCGCTGCTCTCGCCAAGCAAGGGCTTCTTGGAATCAATATGGAATCCGAAGCTTTCAGAGGCGGACTTGAAGCCCCGCCCATCTTTTTCATTCGCTGGCGTCATCCTCCATGCTAAACGCTGGCTCCTGATTGAAAAGGAGGCTTATTAGTCCCTCCTTGTTACCGCCCTGTCCACTTTTGGCCCCGCCCACCGGGATTGGATCTCTCACTTGCGGCGTTATACGGTCTCCTTCATTAGCTGGGACGCACTCTTTCTTTGTCATTGTGAGCGCGTGCCGCCTGAGTCGCGCTTGTTTAAGTCGGTAACCACTTCTTTTTGTTATTAAAAGAGGACCGCGCTTGTTCTACCATGCGTTTACCACGTCTCTTGTGCCCATAACAGTCTTAAAGTCGCTGCCTCCTAATGTATTGGTTAGTTTTGGGGAATGGACTGCCGTCATGTTTACAACACAGATGTATTTAATCTGTTTTTGTGATACGAGGGATCAAGTCCTAGAGAGTCTGTGAATACAATACAGGGCTGCATAATTGGCCTGCATAATTGGGCTACTTAAGCGTATAATTACTGCTACGATTTGGTGCTTTAACAGTTGTTGAATTTTATATAATTCCTACAATAGCGACTAAAAAGCCTGAAAGTTTATGACTCGCTGCTGTATAGTTTACAACTGTTTAAAGGCTTTTTTCTAGGTAGTATCATTGCTATTAGAGTTTGTAATGCCTTGTTAAAACAGTAACGTGACCGCATCATGGTGTAACGTGCGCATGCATCTAAACATTTAATTTGATGAGGCTGGTGACACATTATTGAATACACGTTAAAGGCATATATTGCATAGCTGTCCTGTCCAGTTTTCAGCACGCACCTTTGAGCGACATGCCATCATTTTAGGGAGGAAATTGGCAGGAGAAGCAATTTCAGGTGGGAGACAGCAAAAGTAAAGCTAATTGTTGCATCACAAATCTGGAGTCTCCCGCCCGAATCGGGTGCATTGGCATGCATGTGTCACTTATGACACCTTTAGTGACACTTTATCAGGAGCAGAGAGCAGTGGATTAAGAAAAATATTTTACTAAATTAAAATCTTGGTTTATTAAATGCAATGCAGTACCTGGATTAAACAAAAGCTACGCCACATCAGTAGCTTAAAAAGCAACCTTTTTTTCTACTTATCAAGAGCCCGGCAGCTCACAAGATGATCCTACGGTCCCTCATTTATTTTGCGTTCAAAGCTCTCAATTGAAAATGGTGACTGTATTGTTGGCCGTTGTCCAACAAGACTACGGGATCTGCACACACTTTCCATCAGTCCAGTTTCGTTTTTGTAAACATTCCGAATAGGATGGGCTGCCTAGAATCTGCTGCTTACAGCGAGCTTTGCCTGTCCCTTGACTTCACCAATGTTCACCGAGAAGTGAGGACGCCGGTAAGCTTTGAGTGGCTTACATTTACTTATTGTTGTTTGCATTGGTATAAGTGAACTAAAATATGTTACAGTTTTGTGCAGAGTCTAAATACATTTGCGTGACGTGAGCTCAGCTCCCCCTGTGCGAATGTCTTCGGAAGCCACGCCCACTTCCAGAGTCTGAGAGCAAGGAACCACAGGTGTTGGTTTTAAAAGGACACGTTGTTCATGTCACCCTACAGTGACCTCTGTTGGCTGAAATTAACCTGCTGCGGTGCTGGCAGGCTCCTGTGCGGCCTCTTTGGATCAGCCGCGCTGAGCGGAGAACCAAAACCAGTCATGGACGTGTTGCAGTCCGACAGGGCATATTACAGGCAGTTATGAAGGGGAACATCGAAACTATTTCAACATTGTAGTGTCTTTCAGACTACCATGATGCAAGGTCCGTCAGTGCCCGAAACAAAACGAGCCATGCAGAGGCCGTCATGTATTGGTGTCAAATAATATTCATTGCCTGCCTGACAATAGGTTTGAAGGAACAAATGTCCCCAGAAAAATTATGTGAGAAAAAAGTACAAACAGTGATGCGGTGGATGCTTGAATTAATCTCAGCTACTGGCAATTACTGTGCACAGTATCCCAGTACATTTTTCCTGCCTGTGCCCCTACGGAAAGGGGACCAAACAATCCATTCTTTATTATTTTGTTTCTTTTTCTTTGTTTAATGTAAAATTATATTCTAGGAAAATGGCAAAAGTATTGACTACTGTACCAAGACACTGATGGCCTGAAAGAAAATAACAAGCATTAAAAATGCAAAAGGTCTCGCCTTTCATTAAGATAAAGCCATTTGCTTTGCTATACAATACCATTAGCAAAGCAAATGGCTTTAACTTTATCAAAGGCGAGACCTATTGCATTTTCAATGCTTGTTTTTAAATTCCTTACAGCTTTAGATAAGGAGGTAATAAAAATGTCAGCTTTATAGATTGGTTACTGAATTTCTGAAAGGGAGGGTGGGTTGTCAAATGTTCTAAGTGCTGGATTAATCCTTTGGGTGTCATTTCCGAGTATGAAACCTACAGTGGGTCAAGTAAAGAATGAATAAACCTTTCTGATCTCCCGCTAAAATGACCAAAAAGAAGGCTAACTTCCAGGGAAGGCGCATCGAACTGCATAGTGGCACTAGCTTGATTCTCATCAGATTAGAGAACAAGGCTGAGGTAGAAATACACTCTTGCCATCAGTAAGAAATAGCTCAAAGACTGGTCAAACCGAGAACAAATAATTCTGGTGTGACTTTTGCCGAAAAATTAAAAGGGATGCCAAACATTGCCAGTGTGATCATTAAGAGCCAATGGCACAAAAGAGGGGTACTCATATGTGAACTGCACGCAACACAAACCTTTGAGATCATAAAAATAGTAAACCCCAGAAAACGTATGGGGACCTCTTCCTGCTTAGCAACATGGAAATATGGAGTGAGCTTCCCGCCCAAACAAGGATGGATCTGCAGTCACGGTATCCCCCGATTTTGAATTGAAGAATGAGATCTCACCAGTGTTCCTCTATCAGCCAGAGCTTGAGGTAATGAGAAGACGTAAAGCCAACACTTCAAAAAACCTCTCTGTCCCTGTGGAAGGACACTACAAACATTCATCTCCTCTCCCAACTTATTATCAGAAGTGGCGACAGCTTTCACACTAGCCAGCTTTACTCTGCAACATCTACTTCTACCGTGACCCTAGCCACCACTGAAATGTCTAGAGCTGCTTTTAAAACCCAAAAGGCGGTAAAGGGACCAGAGGACTCAAGCATGTTAAGAAACAACAGAGTTGACAGTGCTCTCAAAGCTAACTATGTGCTGGATTAGTAGACATTCAGGAGGGGATATACTTGCGAAGCCCCCTTTCACAAGTCAGCGCCAACCACTGCAAGGAACTTCATGAGGAGGCCTGCGGCAGAAAGGCCTAAAACTGCTTCTTTTGTACCCTGCAGCTAAAAATCAATATAAAGTTGTTTTCGAAAACAAAGATTTTAAAATCTGCGGGTACAGAAAGGCGTTATGACCAAGAGATGGAGCACTGCTTAAGACACTCTTCGAATAATGTGTCATGTTTCTATGGGCAATTTGTTTTTAGGGAGTGCTTCCAACACACTCACATTTCTATAGTATAACTTTCTGATCTCTAAAGCAATTGCTCTACCTCTAAGACTGGCAGAAAAATGGTGTCTGCAGCACCAGAAAATCTGTGGCTTTTTCAACTGATCAGACTTTTTTCAACCGTTTCAAACAACCAACTGTCCAAGGGCACTTGGCTACCAAATCTGAACATTACCTAAGAAACCAGCTGAACTAAAAAACTGATGAAAGGGAAAATATAGGGATAAACTGAAATATGAGGTAAGCAGTCTAAACAGTGGTTACACAGTATATGAAATATACAAAAAAACTAAACTTATAATGGGCTTTCTTTAATTAGGAAGCAGAGTAATTATAACCACTTAGGAGAACCCAAATTGATTTTGATACTTTAAATGGTGTACTATTTGTAATGTGGGATCTTGTCAAGCTGATAATATTAAGTGAACCAACCCTCTTCAATCTCTACCTTGAACCGTTAGCTGAATTACTACGTACCGCCAACATCTCCATCCACATGTATGCCGATGATACCCAGACCTACATCAAAATCTCATCTCTAGAGGAGATCTACTCTTTGAATGAGGCCCTAAAGCGGACTGTTCAATGGCTCGCCTGCAACCAGCTCAAACTAAATGCACAAAAAACGGAGTTCCTTCTAATCTCCCCTCCTAAAATTAACACTGACATCCAGGAATGAACCAAGTCGATCATAGCACTAAACTGCACACCGACCATAGTGGAATCTGCCAAATTTCTCGGCATAACCCTGGACAGCAACCTGAATATGCAAGACCACATCAACTCGATGGCTAAAACTGCCAGGTTTCACCTGAGCTACCTGAGGAAACTAAAACCTTTCCTTGATGCCGCGGACCTAAAAATGGCAGTCCAGGCATTAGTTATCTCCAGAATTGAATACGGATGCTCAACCCTTTCAGGCCTGCCCAAAATCCCCACGGCCCCCCTAAAAGCTTGCCGCAACGCCGCCAGACTCTTAAAAGGCTCAAAATAATTCCACCGCATCTGTAGGCGCTGAACTGGCTTCCTCTTGAAGCCAGAATCCAACTCAAACTGGCATGTATCACCCATAAAGCTCTACACACGAAATCCCCAGCATATCTCGCCCAGAAATTCATGGTTTCTGGAGGAGCCAGAAAATACAGGTCCGCCAGAGACTTTGTGCTCCAGCCACCCCGCTTTCGAAAGGAAAAAAACTTACAATCGTGCTTTCTCTGGGGCCGCACCAAGAATCTGGAACTCGCTGCCGTCTTTCATCGGAAAAATTCCCTCTGTCAGTATTTAAAAAGGAAGCCAAAACCTTCCTAATGGGCAAGTTTCTCCCATAAATCATGCATTGCACACACCGCTCAGTGGCTTTGCTTATTTTTGTTGCCGCTAGAGTTTGGACTGACTGGCTGCTATCCATCTTGTACTGACCTTATACTCCCACAAATGTATTTGCTGGATTTCTCTGCATTATTATCTGAACATTGTATACGCCCTGTTATTCCCCATATGTTTCACCTCCTTCTACTTATGTTTTTTTTTCTTTGACTATTTCATACTTGTATACAACGTGTTATCCCTGTAAAGCGCTCTGATACCCTAACGTGTCACGTTCGCGCTCTATAAAACACTAAATAAATAAACCAATCAGTATCAACGCTTAAGAAAATAAAAAGATTCTTCCTATAAGGCTATTCAAATCGAAGCACTGAAAAAAGAACGGTGCACTACAACGAATGGCAAGCTAACAGAGAGAGGTAGGCATTTCTAAGAAGGGCATAATGAGTTTTAATTGTGGTCCGACAATAGGCTTGAGTCAGAGGCAAGGCAGGGTTTAAGAGACCCGACAAATATAGTGTATGTGTTGAAAGGCGCATGAGAAACTGAAGAATAATGAATGAAGGTGGAGGTGACAAGTGAAGAGAAAATTACTTGATCAGGGCAATACATGTAATAACGAAGTGATGGAGTTTACGAAACATAAAACATCAGATACACCACTAACAAAGGCTATGTAAGGGTAATGTAAAAAATGTGGTACAGGGTAGCCAAATGACAATTCACGAGCTAGAAGATGACAACACAGGCAACCTACAACCCACCAATGTATCCATGCTAAGCGCAAGAAATCAACAACAGATGGAGCAGGACATTGTGGACAGTGCTTACACTGCTTCAGCTGGAGTTCCGACAGATCTTGGTAGGAAGGTGCCATCAAACCATGATGGCGATTTTCCTTGTTAGGAAGGACAGTGCAACAAATGTGGCGTAGGTAGAAGAGTTCAGTAAGCCTATCCCTTGGGAGCAACTAGGCTTTGTGTGCATCCATAGTTGTTTGCATATGGCAGAACAGGCCTGGATCATTGAGCACATGCTCAAGAGGGCCCACTGTCGTCAGCAGCTTTGTGCTTGTAGGCAACAGACCATTTCTGGCTTGGTCACCTCAACTTTCCAATACAGACAAACACAGACAAGAAGATTGTCAGTCAATAGTGTGATCCATGGCTTACACTCCACAGGCAAGATTTGTTTAGGTAAACAAAAAAATATACCAGTACAAAATACTTTAGATAAAAAGACAACACTATCAATGCTGGAAACAGCCGGTGCTGTTGAAAATGAGCCCTTACCAGTTACCCAACTTTCTTTGGCAAGAACGAAAATATCCAGTGGTAGAAGACAGAAAGTGCAAGCAGAACAGTGAAGTAGAAAACCACAAAGCCCAGGAATTGTGTGGAAAGGGTATACATATCAGCCTCTGCCCCAAAAGAAAGAAGCGTTTCAACAGTCCTTTTAATGCTGATGAGGTTTAGATGGAGAATGTCAGAAGCACAACAAAGATTCTCCTGTCCGAGCGTGTGCAGGAAAGGAAAACAGATAGAAACACAGGTCAGTCATGCTAGTACATCCATGCACAACAAAGCAAGGCAGAGCAATGGAATCATACCAACTCAAGAAACATTTTACATTAAAGAGAATGCATGCTATCTTCTGGAGAACCACAACCTGTTGTTCACCCTTGTGAATTTAGTGTTTAAGTAAAAAACTAATTAAAGAAAATCTTCAAATAATCAGTGAACAGGTTGTCATAGGCAATGCAACATAACCATCAATGGACATCAACCAACTAACTCTGCCATCCCCATTTAATGAGATCCCATGAGCAACAATTCAAGGTTACTCAACTTCTACACCACATCTCCTGCATAGTTATCTTCAACTGATTCTCACCCTGGACGAGGCAATATTGGATTTCATATAGGCCTTCTTACCCGGAAGGGAAACACGGCATGACTAGGCAGGCCAACAGATTTCATGAAGCTGATACAAATGCTATCAACAGCAGATGTTTCCAGTTTCAATTTAAAGATACAGGTTTGTGGCAGAAAATATCAACAAGAATGGATGTGGTGGTCCTACGTGCATGAACAACATTCAAATAATAAGTAATATTTATTTTTCGTACCAGGAATTCACAGTAGATTTACATCCTGGGAACGAAACCCAAGCTGTGGAAACCAGGATTCTGTATGGATAAATCTATCTGAAGATCTGTAACTTCCTTGCAGCTACCTCCTTTGCTTCAAGGGATATACTGCTACCTAAACTACAATGAAGAATAGAAATAAATAAATTACTTACCTATAAAAATATTTGTCCAGTTTGGGTATTCTATCAAGAACAATTTTTTATATAATTCTTTCCAGTAGACAGGGAGGCTCTTGGAATCCTTTTTAATAAACTTTCAAAAAGCTAAACAATTAACTGTAAGTCCTGGAATTCAAGTAGAATAGCAGACCGTCAAGGAAAGGGTAGTAGTTGTGCTCAGGGAAAGTACTCTCAATGATTTACAACATTGATGATTCCCTCAGTTTCGAAATGTATAATATTTGGGCCTCACAGGTACTATGTACTCTGTATATGAGTGGCGGCATTCTTGCTATTTTTTTTTTTTTTAAATATCACTTTTTAAACCTCCCTCTCACCAATACTAACTAAATCTGAAGCTCTTCCTCTCACAATTACTGCTTTTGTTCACTAATCGCTCTCTTACTCTTCTTCATCATGTTCCTGGTCCTGCCAAACATTTTCTTCAGAACTTTAATGAAACAATAACAGCACTCACTTCTTGGTACGAACACACGATTATTGTAGGGGACTTCAATATCCAGATCAATAAACCTGAGGATAATCACATAGCCCAACTTCTGAGATTTATTCTTATCTGCACTTTAGAACAATTTGTGCAGCGTCCTACACTAAGGAAGGCTACATTCACGATTTAACCATCAGTACTAAAGCATATATTCTCACTATCTATATTTTGACTATCAGTTGGTTAGACCATTTTGGTATTACATTCAATAAATGTCTTTTCTTAGAGCTAATATAGTAATAGATTCATCTCTCTTGTCCGGGCAGATTCCTAGGTGGTTTAAAGAAGGCACGTTTAGGAGCTACTATTCATGAATACAAAGATAGTTTATCTATTTCTCTTTAGGAGTAGCTTCAAGATCATCTTAGATACATTCTAGTGTAAGCCTAAACTGGATAGTGGCAGTCACCCGTCTGCCAAACGACATGCACCTGGGGTGATGGGTGTCATGCTAGCTTCGACGTCTGGGCCTCAGGTTGAGCAATCCCTTTCCTCCTAGGAATAAAGGTACAACTGGGTAGGCTATGGCCGCTGCTTGAATTCAAAATACCTGAATGATTGTCTGGTATTAGTGCTGAATTCGAGAAACCCATACATTTTTGCCACCCAGTTCGTTACACCACCCACAAAAGAAAAAAATACTTTTATCAGCACACGCATAGTTAACCTAGCTGCTTTCGTTATCGGTCATGATCGCTTCACCCACTTGCTTGCAGAACCGTGGTTCGTGATCATACAGATATCCATCCATCTCCTTGGTTAAACAGGTAGCTATAAGGTGGCACTCCAAGACCACACTTGTATCAGGAGTGTTGCCTTTGTAGTCAGAGATGTGAAAGTAGTACCATAATTGGAAATGCTTCGAGAATGGCTTTTGTTCATGCTGCTTTGGGAGCTGGCAGACATTCAAGGAATGGAGGCAAGGCACGCTCAGTCATCTTGGATGGAGAGGAGTTCCAGAACGTAGAACACTGTGGCAGCAATTACTGTAACTTGTTTGCTGAGAAATTAGTCTCATCTCTTTATCAATGAGGACAAGGAGATACATGGTGTGGGAGCAGATTTCTCCTGCAGCCATGATTACCAAACCTAGTTTTTGCTTAATTCATATTTTGGGACAGTTTGTTTAAAATTTACATTTCTTTCCCATACTACTGACTATAGCCGGAGCAGAACATCGATAATTCTTACTAATTATACTCAACAATGACTTTTTTGATTGTGAACTCAAATCACAGAGTACGCGCTCATTACCACCTGCTCTCGTAGAAAGATCAATAGCTGCGGAGGTCTTCTCCACAACTGTATAAACACTCGCAGTGACCGGATGGAGAGTCTCTTGGAGGACTATGTAAGCCATCTTCAATGGCATGAGATAAATCCAAGACGCTCCCATTCATGTCCTCGTCTGGGCACATTCTTTTCACTCGGGCCAAAGGACATGGGACGCAACTGTTAAGACATAGGAGGGAGTCCGATTCTGCCACTACAGGAAAGCAGGATGGGGCCTATGGTTAACAGGAATTTCAAGAGTATTTTGAGGTCCAGGATCAAAAAACTGACTGGTGAGCCAGAATCTCAACTTGAGGTGGTGTGCAAGTACCTTCTGAGGCAAAGCGAGGAGTGTCTAGGTTACGTGTGGTATAGTTGGATGAGGTTGGAGCTTTTTAAAGGGTTCTATTAACCTTCCATGGACCTGCTGTATTATACACAGAACTTAATCTGCTATTTCCAGAACCATGAGAAACAAAATCAGAAAGAGTAGTCTGCAGAAATCTTTTTTCAATATTGTTCTACCTTAAACTTTAGAAAGACTTCTTCTCTTTCCATTCAGGCTCCTCTTACCTGATGCATAACATGTATTTGTTTTTCTGATCTTTCTCCTCCCTTGTAACAGCCTTAACCAAAATCAAGGGTTACGATGGTACTCTCCTTGTACAGATATAATAGCACACTAGGCAAGGTCACAGCTGTATGGGCATCATGTTCTCTCAATAAATTTCAGGATTGGTCACTGATGAGAACCTCATTACACAGCTTGGAGTGCTTCCATTGCTGTTTTGTCATTGTCAAGAATGCAATCATGGCTGGTGAGTTTCTGGTGGTGAAATAACTGGGTTTCAAGTAACAGTTGGGCTTTATGCAAAAGGGGTCAGAAGGCCACTCTCCCCAGACAGTTAAAGGTCTGGCCAAATTAAGACTTTGAAAAAACCACTGTACCTGCCATCATCACATTATGTGCTCTACCCAGTAGAGGAACAGTAGTCCACTGTCTACTATAGAGCCTTGCATGATGCGCCCCTCCACGTCACAGGGCAGGTCCTGCAGACTACAGTGGCAAGAAAATGCCTAAGCCTCTGTGCAAATGGTTGAACAGTGTAATGTCAGGGCAAACATAAAAGTCGGGATACCAGTATCACAAACAGCTGTGCACTCAGGGCAGGTGTACATGCCAATTCACCATTCACAGGACTTTCCTTTCCTAGGTTACTGATGACCTGTGCTTGAGGCTTTGGTGTAGAGTTGCTCAGTTTGACAGCATTCCTGACTAACACCGCACAAGACATATTACACAGGGGAAAAATTCTCAATGGCAATCAGGCGATGAATGAAATTAGGAAGAGATGATGTCTGCGAATGTGTCACAGGTGCAACAAGGTAACAATTTCTACCTTGGAGCATGCTGAGAAGAGTGAACAGTGTTCATGATGGTGTGTCTTTCAACATTTAATAGGACTTGAACTACAAATGATGTCCCAATTGGGCAGGTAGCCCGTTATCCTCTTGATGTGCCAATATCAACCACCTAGACTGCAAGTTACTCAACACAGAAAGAGAATCAGGGAGAGGTATTGTAGGAATCTTTATGCGATATATCAACAATTGGATATACCGTAAAAAGGGCCCAGGGCTTCCCTTACTAGTGGACAGGGCTTGCTATGCAATACCAAAGTCTTCTATTAGGAGGCAGTGTGGTCGAGCAGCCTTAGGCTTAACAAATAGAAGTGCATTTGCAAACACACACAATGATCAATAAATGACAACACTACTCAAGAAGGAGATCCACACCAATTGTTGAAAATAGCAAGCATCTTTATATATGTTTAAGCATCAGAGAAAAATCATTCAGGTAGGTACTTTTTTTAATATAAATTCATTTCACTTTAAAACGAGGACACAGTGCAATTTGAGTTCTGCAATGTTATCCTATGGAAGGAAGAACAAGTTCTGCAAACAGGTATAGAACAGCGACTTACAAGACCAATCTTCAGGTGAGTGGTGGGCAAGGTCCAAGGTAGCACCAACAGAACACCACCAGCGGCACAAGGGCGGCCAGGTGCAGGGTGTATAACAGAGTTGGGAGCCCAATGTATTTCAATGGAGATTGGTCACTGCGAAAAGAGGCCGCAGGCTCTGGCCAGGAGGCTAGTCGGGCTGAACCAGCAAGTGGGCTCAGGCCTTGCAATGTTCACGGATGGGGGGACACCTTTGGTCCTCTTCTCCAAGGCCCAGGGCCGACAGGTGCAGAGATGTCTTTAGGCGTCGGGTTTTCCCTTACAGGAGCAGTCACTGTAGACAGAGCCCACGTGCAGAGGCTGCAGGCGACGTTGAGTCGTCTAGGAGGAGTGAAAACACAATGGACTCGAGCTCTGGAGGACCTTGCTAGCACCATTGGCACATTTCAACTCAGTTTCTTCAGAACAGGTCCACTGTTCACGGGAGGACTTGAGTCTTTTTCGAAGGCAGGCAGTCCTCCCAAGTTTCTGGAGTCAACAGTTGCAGGACGAGTCGACTTTGGCGCAGTTTTCGACGTCAGCTGCAGACAGGCCGGTAGGGCTGGGGCCAAGTCAGGTGCTCTCTCCAGTCTTCTCTGCTTTTGGGGCTCTTCGGTGTCCTCTCTCTCCTTAGGTCGTCAGGATCTGCTTCTCTGGTGCCAGGGGCTCCCCTAAATACTGAATTTAGGGGTGTTAGGGGAGTGTAGGGTAGTAGCCAATGTGCTACTGACCCTTGGGTTCACTATGCCCCCTACATGATCACTTAATGTGGGAAGTGGGCATAACCCTGTCCCAGAATTCCTAGGTATGCCATCACAAAGATGGCTACCTCTGAAAAATCATGTCCACCTCGCAGTTAGCCCACCTTTGGCTACCTCTGAAAAATCATGTCCATCACACAATTAGCTCACCTTAGGGGTGGTACTATCCTGGGGGTGGCACACCTATTTGACTAGCTAATTTTCCCACATGTCCAGGTGGCAAGTGCTGGCCTGGACGAGCGGGGGAGGCTCTTCCTCTTCTGTGAGGCGGCAGCTCCGTTGAAGCTTGCCAGCCCAAGGAGGCTAATCAGTGGTTCATCCGCGGGGGTGATACACCCTCTTCCCGGACAGGCTTTTGTTCTGGGTCTCCTGAGAGCAAAGGTTCTCACCCTAGGAGGTCAGAACAGTGTCTAGGGTGGCAGGCTGGCAAAATCCAGTCATTAAGCACACCAGAGGCTGGTAGGATTTCAGGGGGCACCTCTAAGGTGCCCTCTAAATGCATGTAGAACAAATTACTTACCTTCGGTAACGATATATCTGTAAGAAACATAGGTTAGTTATAGATTCCTTACCTTAGAATTTCCCCCAGGCGTCAGACTGGATCCGGAAAGTTTTTCGTCAGCAATACCCCTGCGCGTCGGAAGGTAGCGTCGGTCAACTCTGGGTTCGTCGTTGGCGTCGTGGTCGCCGAGATGACGTCGCGGTAGCTACATAGACGCTGCCCTCACGCGCTGTCAGCTCTGTACACGACTTCCCACGCCAGAAGCGCAGAGCCATGCAAGACACTGACCGCTGGTACACAAAACTAGGGCCCTGAAAGGAAGTCCTTAACCCTAGAAGTCAGTTCGCAGAACGGGGAGGATGGGTGGGGCGGTAAGGAATCTTTAACTAACCTATGTATCTTACAGATATATCGTTACCGAAGGTAAGTAACTTGTTCATCTGAAAGAAACAGTTAGTTATAGATTCCTTACCTTAGAATAGATATCCCAGCAATACCAACCCCGGAGGTGGGTCTGCAAACTAAGTTGACACCAGAAAGTCCTGGAGAACAGAACGGCCAAAGAAGCTGTCTCTCCGGACTTGGCTGTCCAGGCAGTAGTGTTTGGTGAACGTGTGCAGCGATGCCCACGTAGCTGCCTGACAGATGTCATTAAGGGGGTGTCACGGGTCGGGCACCCTCTCCCCTCTGATGTTGCCTGAAGAGAACGAGATACGGGAAGAGTGGTGGTCCTCGCCCCCTGAAAACCGTCCTATCCTTTCCTTGCAGCCCGAGAACTGGACCCCCGTCCCTGAAACAGTATGGTATGAGAAATCCCCTGACACAGGGAACTACACCTTTAAGGACTGGGAAGAACAACGTAACCCCGCCTGGTGGGAGGACGTCAGTGAAAGCACGCCAATAGGAGCTGCAGCCCAGGATAGAAGAGGCGGACAGGAACCCGGAAGCAGGACACACACGGAAACCGAGAGCCGAGAACGGAGAGACGACAAGAGGAGTGAGGACAAGAGAGCAGAGAACGCCTGAAGAACCCCACGGGACGAAGAAGACCGAACGAGTGCCTGGAGGCCAACGACCCCGCTTACCGCCCAGCCACACTCCAGGAGGAGTGTGGCTCTCACAGGTACGGAGCCGAGTAAAGGGATGGGTCGGGAGGAGAGAGAGAGAGGAGGACTGAGGGTGGAGCGTGTGGTTGTATCTGGTCGGTAAATTAACCAGTCCCTTCCCCTCACGAGCACTCCCGTACTGTCTAGTATGCCCGACGACACCGACCAGGGTATCCTCACCTCCCCCTCCCTTTTGTTTATGAAAGAATAAACAAACGGCCTGACACTTCGCTTTCTTTCTCTTATTCCCTTATACCCGGTGTGGGAGTCGCCAAATCGGACCCCGGAACGCAGCCCCTAAAGACCTCTTGGAGCAGAATACCCGAGCTGAACACCGCCCCGGAGAAAACCGGATAAGGAACCTTACCGACGACAAAGAGAACCCTTTTGACTGCCTTATCTGTTTCATTATCTTTCCTTTATACCTGTATATTTACCCTGGCATCCTTAAAAAGACGCATATACCGTAAAATAAAGCCCAGTTTACGACAATCAGGAGTGGACCTTTTCTCTGCTCCAGACCTCCCTAAGCCACACCCGCGACAGGGGGACTCCCCGTCCCAAAGCAGTGGTAGCTGCCGTCGCCCTGGTGGAATGGGCGCGCAGTCCCACTGGAGGCTCCTTCTTTGCCAAAGAATAGCAAGCTTTGATGCACAAAACGACCCACCTGGAGATGGTCCGTTTGTGCACGGCCCGACCTTTCTTAGCGCCTGTAGGAGAGTAGGATCTGCTTCACATGGGTACCCCCACTTTTTGCTGATGCTTCACTGTTTTTCGACATTAGTCTGGCTGGGGCCCTGCTAATCAGAACCCCAGCCTAGCTGCTTCCTCTCTAAAATGGTTTCCATGTGCCTTAGGCACATCACTGATTGGGATCTGGAGTGCCCTTATAAGTCCCTAGTATATGGTATACTATGTACCAAGGGCATAGGTACCTCAGAGGCCTGCCAGGGGCTGCAGCATGTATTATGCCACCCCTGGAAGGCCATCCAAACTGACACCACAGGTCTGCTACTGCAGCCTGGGTAAGGTGGTGCATGCACCCCTTACTGTGATATAGGTTACCTATATCACTAAATGCATACACACATATAAACTTATAAGTCACTCCTAAGGCAGGCCTTATCAATCCTAAAGGCAGAGTGCATGGTTCCTATGTGAGAGGGTGCCCCTGCATGAGCAGGGCCCCTCTGCAGCGTTCGGAGACCATCTCTGATGCTGTTTGTAGTGCAGCCTGACCATATACTCTTAAGCGCATTATATCCTCGCGGTAAAATGCTAACTTTGGAATGGCTGCACCTAAACATGTCGTGTTTGGTGTCAAACATCTTGGAATACTACCCCCCGCCAATCCTGGCGGCGGGGGTAGCATTCCACCCTTCTAGAGGGAAAGACATGTTAACTCTGACTAGTCCGGTAACTTCTTTCCAGAGCCCTGGCATCACAAAATGGATGCTGCTGCCACAGACACGAGTCTGGCCTCCTGCTGCTGGACGAAACTCCGGCAGGGGAGGCCTGGACAATAGGTTTCCTGTCCCAGGGAGGTGTGACCACCTCCCCAGACAGGATAATGTGTATTGGGGCTGGGCGGGAGCACTTTCGGGTGCTTTGAAGTCCTGCACTGGGGGCACATTTGGTGTCCCTGTGCATACCCCAGTTCAAACCGGATCCGGGGCTTGCAGCCCCTGCTTTGGCGCGAACTGGACAAAGGGAAAGGGGTGTAGCCACCCCTCTGCCCTGACCCACCCATAGGTGGGGCCACAGAGTAGTCCAACCCCTATCTTTAGTATAAAGATAGGAACCCAGTCCTTAGGACTTTAGATTATCCCTGGACGAAACTCTGAAACTGAATCCTGGACCTTCGACGCTCTACTCATGATTAGAGGACAGAAGAATCTCCCTTGGGGTCAAGGAGTGACTCCCCTGCTTGGCAGGCACCAAAGAAGCATCTGTCCGGTTCGCATTTCTGAAGCTCCCGCCGGACGCCGAAGTCATCGCATCACTAGAGGTGGATTCTCAGACTTCCCCGCGGCTACCCGGAGTCCCCAGCAAAGCTGAGGCCCGTGGCTATCGTGGGTGACTTGAGACCGTGACCCCTGGACACCGAGCACATTTGCAAGTGCATCCTCTTCTGGGTCTCCCACGAAGTCGTGCTTTGGGCTCCGAGTAGCCCTAGCCCCCAGCACCAAATGCACCGAAGATCACTGGCCTCCACTCCACGAGTGTCCTGTGAGCCAGATCCACGGGCGGCGTCTCGAGGCTCCTTCGCGGTCGCTAGCCCGTTGGCTAGTAGCCCTTAACGAAGGCCAATCTTTTTCTAACTTGGCATCCTGGTTGCTCCAGGCCTGCCCTCACTTACCCTTGCTGGGTGAGTTTCCCAGACCTTGCTGGTCTGCACCATCGACGATCTTCCTCTGCATCGAGACTTGCCGTTGCCAAGGCTTGTTGGGTCCAATCCGGTCGCCGACACCTCAGCACTCGACAGACATCGTGTACCAGCCCGAATCCTGCTCCTGGTCGCCGACAACGCCTCCTGGACCTCGTGGCTGAAGAGTCAAGACGACCGTCAACGCACCTGAAGCACTCGACATCGGTGGGCATCTGTCCATCGCCTTCCTGGTCACTGGCTAGTGACCCAGACTCTGTCCCCTCTGCTTTCAGGTTCTTCAGAACTCCGATCCACTCTTGGATCCACCCGGACACTTTCCACTTGGTCGCCAGCAGCACTTTGCAGCAGATCGCCATTCAAATCGACGACGAAACCCGACCCCGAAAGGCACCTATGCACCCGGCTTCCCTGGGTGAGGTAACACGAGTACTCCGGTGCTCCCGTGGGTAGAGACTCTTCAAAGTACTAGATCTCAAAGGGTTTGCTCCAAGTCCTCCTTTAAGTGTCCCTTTTCTTTAATTTCCCGATCACGACTTTCTCCATAGAAGTCAACGGCGTATCGCGGTTGTGTATTTACACTGCACGCGTCCCCCGTGGGTTCCCTGTGTCACTACCTTGGGTGGTTCCTTGTGGTCCAAGCACTTCTAGAGGCTCTAGGCCTAGCGTCTAGTTCAGTCGTGGTTCTTATACCACTTTATTGGTATATGGTTTGGTACGCCCCTAGGGCCCAAACGTGTATTTGTGCTATTACTGTGTTTAAATAACTTATAACTTGTGTACTTGAACTCTAGCCTCATAAAGAGACTAGAGGGGTGTGTTTAGCAATAAATACATATATTTTGAATATATACCTGGTGTGGTGCTCTTTCATTTGATCACTCAAGAGATTATAGACTGGTAAAACAAGCTGCTTTACATTCCTTCAAGACTTAGCCTGAAGGCTGCTCTCCATAGCTACCACTAGGATAGCTTTCAATAAGGTTGTCTTTAACCTATCTCCAATAAGGGGTTGTTTGGACTGGTGCAAGGTGCCCACTATAATTAGTGGACAGCATATACCAGGCCAACTTCTCACAGCGCCCACGTAACCAACAAAGAGCTGGTCGTCCACCCGGAATTGTTTGGTGCGATCCAAATAGAAGGAAAGCGCACGTTTTGGATCCAGACAGTGGAGCCTCTCTTCCTCTTTTGAAGGATGCGGAGGCGGAAAGAAGGTGGGCAAAGTGATGGTTTGGCCACTGTGGAAAGAAGTAACCACCTTGGGAAGAAAGGAAGGTCTAGTTCTGAGGATGACCTTGTCCGGATGAACAGCCAGAAAGGGAGGCTTGGAAGAAAGAGCTTGTAGCTCACTCACCCTGCGCGCAGAGGTGATGGCCACCAGAAAGGCAGTTTTCAAAGTTAGAAGCCAGAGAGGACAGTTATGTAGCGGCTTAAAGGGAGCGCACATAAGATATGTAAGAACCAAGTTCAAGTCTCACTGGGGCATTAAGAAGGGAACAGGAGGAAAAAGATGAGTAATGCCCTTAAGGAAACGATTTACAACAGGGGACTTGAAAAGAGAAGGCTGATCAGGAAGCCTAAGGAAGGCTGATATGGCCGAGAGGTAGCCCTTTAGAGTGCCCAGAGCAGAGCCCTGCTGGGCCAAAGAAAGGAGGAACAAGAGAACCTCAGAAAGAGGGGCGGAAAGGGAGTCCACAGCCTTTGCTGTGCACCATGCCACAAATCATTTCCATCTGCAGGCGTATACCGTCTTAGTGGAGGGACGCCTGGCTGCCAAGATAACATCGCAGACTTCGGGAAGCAGGTCAAACGACGTCAACTGCCGCAGCTCAATCTCCACGCAAGGAGGTGGAGGCTGGACAGGTTTGGGTGGAGGACCGTCCCCTGCTGCTGCGACAGAAGATCCTCCTGAAGAGGCAGTCTGATCGGAGGATCGATGGCCATGTTGAGCAGCTCGAGATACCAGACTCTTCGTGCCCAATCCGGAGCCACAAGAATGACTTGGGCCCGGTCGCGCTTGGTCTTCTTCAGCACTCTGGGCAGAAGTGGTATAGGCGGAAAGGCGTATAGAAGACCGCAACTCCACTCGCGACGAAAAGCATCGCCTAGCGAGTGCCGCCTTGGAAACTCTAATGCGCAGAATTGCTGACATTGCGTGTTCTCTTCGGTGGCGAATAGATCTAACCAAGGCTCTCCACACTTGCGAAAGAGACCTTGCACCACCTCCGAGTGAAGACGCCATTCGTGATCCATCATGCATCTGCGGCTGAGCTCGTCCACCCTGGCGTTCAGGGAGCCTGCCAGGTGTAGAACCACCGGGGATATGACCTGATGTTCCAGCCATGTCCAGAGGCGGAGGGCCTCCTGACATAGGGTCCACGACCCTACCCCGCCCTGTTTGTTGCAGTACCACATGGCGGTGGTGTTGTCCGTGAACACCTGCACTATTCTTCCCTGGACAGAGGGAAGGAATGCTTTGAGTGCAAGACGAATCGCCTGAAGCTCCTGAAGGTTGATGTGGAGCCCGGACTCCGCCGGAGACCAGAGGCCTCTGATCTCCGCCTCCCCCATGTGGCCGCCCCATCCCAGAAGTGATGCATCGGTCACCACTGTGAACTCTGGTTGGGGAAGGGAGAGGGATCTGCCGTCGACCCAATCCTGGTTCGTTAGCCACCACTGCAATTGGTGTGCAGTGCCCTCCGAGATCTGTACACAATCGGACAGGTTCCCCTGATGTTGTGCCCACTGGAACTTCAGGTCCCACTGCAGAGCCCGCATATGCCATCTGGCATGGTCCACAAGCAGGATGCAGGAGGCCATCAGGCCCAGTAGCCTGAGGGTCATCCTGACCGAAACCCGGGATAGAGGCTGAAAGATCGAAATCATAGCCCGAATATCCCGGACTCGCTGTTCAGGAGGATAGACCCGAAACTGCGTCGTGTCCAGAACCGCTCCGATGAAAAGGAGCTTCTGAGAGGGAGTCAGGTGTGACTTCGGCACGTTGACAAAAAACCCCAGCGAATGCAGGAGGTCGGCCGTAGTCTGGAGGTGGGAGACGACAACCTGGGGCGAGCCCGCCTTCAACAGCCAGTCGTCGAGATAGGGGAAGGCTGGAACCCCTGATCTGCGCAGATGAGCTGCGACCACCGCCATCACTTTCGTGAACACCCGAGGGGCGCTGGCAAGACCAAAGGGGAGCACGGTAAACTGAAAGTGCTCGTGGCCTACCGTGAACCGCAGGTAACGCCGGTGGGCCGGCGGGACAGGGATGTGAAAATAAGCGTCCTGCAAGTCCAACGTTACCATCCAGTCTCCAGGGTCGAGGGCAGACAGGACCTGAGCTAGCGTCAACATTTTGAACTTCTCCTTCCGGAGGAAGCGGTTGACCTTCCTGAGATCCAAGATAGGATGCAGGCCTTTGTCCTTCTTTGGCACCAGAAAGTAGTGGGAATAGAACCACAACCTACTTCTGGGACAGGACCTCGCTCGATGGCTCCCTTGGCCAAGAGTGCCGAAACTTCCTGTTGGAGAAGGGCCAGATGATCCTCCGACATGCGATGGTACTGAGGTGGCATGGCGGTAGGGGTAGTCTCGAAGGGGAGGGAGTAGCCCCTTCGGACTATTTGCAAAACCCACCTGTCCGACATGATGGTGCGCCAGTGGGGGAGGTGATGGCGAATCCTGCGCCCACTGGCGTTTGGTGGCCCTGAAAGGTCGGACTAGGAAGGTTTGGAGGCTGCTGCAGAGGGGGCTTTGGTGAACTGGCCCGCCCGCTGGCCCCCAGAACCACGGGGGTGGTTCCCACGTCCCAGGCCGCGCTGGGGCTGAACAGCTTGCGCCGGCATGTGGCTCTGGGCGGGACGTGGTGGGGCACCCCTTCTGTAGCCACGAAAGGGGCGAAAGGCAGACTGCGCAGGGCGGGTGGTGGAGAGGCCCAAGGACTTGGCCGTAGCCCGAGAGTCCTTAAAGCGCTCCAGCACGTTGTCTGCCTTGTTGCCGAATAGGCGACGGCCATCAAAGGGCATGTCCATAAGAGTGGATTGGACATCCCCTAAAAAAAAACAGTCGACCTCAACCAGGCGTAGCGTCGAAGGGCTACCGACGTGGAAATCGTCCTGCCTAGTGAGTCGGCAGTATCCAGCCCACAGCGGATGGTAAACTTCGCTGCGTCTCTCCCTTCGGCAACTGCCCGAGAGAGTACGGCACAGGCACTGAGGCAGCAATTGCGCAACCGTGTCCCACACGGAGTGGGTGTAATGGCCCAACAGACATGCAGTGTTTACCGACCGCAGTCCCAAGCTAGATTTTCCAGCTTTTTGGATTCACTATCAGGTGGAGCAGTAGGGAATGCGCCCTTGGAGGTGGAGGCTTGGACCACCATGCTCTCCGGGGTGGGGTGTAGGGAGAGGAAATTGGGGTCGCCCGGGGCCGGGCGGTGGCGTCGGGCAAACATCCTGTCCACAGGAGCCCCCGTGTTGGGCCTGGACCAGGTGCCCAAAAGGATGTCTGTTAGGGCTTCATTAAACGGCAGCAGGGGCTCCGAAGAGCTTGCTGCCGTTTGAAGCACCTCTGTCAGGAGGTTAGTCCTGACTGCCACCGTAGGTAGCTCGAGGCTGAGCGCCTCGGCCGCCCTACGCAGCACCACTGCGTACGACGCTCCCTCCTCCGTAGCCACGGTAGGAGGAGACAACATGCCACGGTCTGGTGAGGTATCCAGACCACTGGCTTCCCCCGGTTCCTCTCTCCAGTCCGGTTCATAACCTAACTGGTCAGTTAAAGGGTCTCCAGACCCCTCCCAGCCCTCCTCGGCCTGTCAGTGCCGCGACGGAGAGAGGATCTCATGACACGCGCTCTAAGCTGCTGATTCAATCGAGAACTGTACACTGATTCATTCAGTCCCTACACCGCTCACCACACGTGGATGAGGATTCCTTTCCCTCGACTAACCATGGACTCCTGAAGGGGCCACAAGGTATCCTAACCGCAAGATCGAGGCGGGTAGCCACACTGGGCGAGAGATACATGCCAACATTCAATTGAGGTTGGGTTGCACCTTCTCCCCCCCTGTCCTGAAGACCCGCAGGCTGAGGCCAAAATTGCCCTCCTTTGCCCTCAAGTCGGGTCAAAATGTCGACGCCTATTCACAAGAGGCCTGGACCGTATGCCCTTTCCCCTGCCCAGCGAAAGAAGCTACATCTCTTCATTTTTTTGTGAATTACACTGCTGAAACCATTTGTACAATGTACCATCACTGGCCAGGCCTTGGAGATTGATTATTTGTTATCAATCATATAATTTGTAGTTGTACTAATCTATGCCCTTTGATTCTATCCGGGAATTCCTTCCCCCTTTTTCTTCTCACTCACATTACACTAGAGCACCTTCTTTTCCACGTTCCCTTGGAGCAACCTTCCCTTTGTCTATTCCTTTTTTAACAAAAAATAAGTACCATAATTAAGTAAAACAATCATCGTATGCCGATTTTGTGATTAATAAATACATGCCTTTTTGGAAACCAATGGTTGTTGCACATCTTAATACCTTAATTAATTTGGTTCCATGTAACCGTGAGCTGACTTTTGGATGCTCTGAATCTTTGTTTGAATAACCACTGCTTCAAAAAGTAATTTATGTTAAAAGAAAGGTCCAGGACCACTGTGGTAGGGGACATGGCACATAGGGATGTGTGACATGTCGTGTTTTCACTTTTGTCTGCACCAAGATACGCAGCCTGCAATGGCAGTCGTGCATGAGCTTGGTGAGGGATCCCTTAGGGTGGCACAATTTGTGCTACAGCCCTTAGGGACCCTTTCTAGTACCTCAGGCCCTAGGTACCAGGGTACCATTTACTTGGGACTAACAGAGGGTGCTAAAGGTTTTGCCAATTGGGGGAACAATTGTACAGTTTTTGGACTCTGGCACTGGTGACCTGGTTGGCAGGAACCCAGTGAACTTTCTGTCGAAATCCCATCATGTACCAGGCGAAAAGTGGGGGTAACCATGTCAAAAAGGGGCACCTTCCTACAGGTATGAAACATGGTTTTGATTCAATTTTTCTGATCGCACATTCAGGGTGGGAGTCAGGAAGAAGTCAGCATGCTCTGGAATGGAGGAAGGATACCACTAGGCATTCTGTGTTAGGTGGAGACCTCTTACTAGGTCAGATAGGGTATAAAATGTAACATTCTTCTGAGAAAGAGAGTGTGTGTGTGTGTGTGTGTGTGTGTGTGTGTATTGAGGCGGGAAACATCACAAATAATAAACGTATTCGGTCCTTCAACTAGCAACAAAAATGGGAAAAAAGGCCAAAATGACCAGTCCTTCCCAGAGTAAAGTACTGAAGAGGATACTCTGGGAAGTTGAGTAAAGAGAGAAACAGACAGTAATCAAATTGTGTGATTAGATAAACAAAAGTTAGCTATTATAGCTCAGGGTGCAATCAAGAGGCATTAAGCCAGAAAGATTGATTCCTTGAGTTGCAACACTTTCAAGAGCATAAACAAATCCAAAAGCCAGCTGTAGTTGCAACTCAAACCTACATACACTTTTTGTAGCCCCTTTTAGACAAAAATCAATTCAAAGTGATCACAGAAGGTTAATCCGAGACATCAAATTTTACATTAGCTCAACCCTGTGTAGCAGCTGCTCTGCACAATGTGTCTTGTATTCTTTGGATAGACAACTGAAAAAAAAAGCTCCACAACCTGTTTTCCTGTACATTTGGTAGCTGCCCCTTCAGTACTCTTGTGAGTTCATGTGATTCAAATCAATGTTAGACACTTTAGCAACTATGTGCTTTTGTTTAACCGTGATGATGAATTTGAGGAAGCTGGTTTCTCCAAAGCCATTGCCAGAGGCTCAGATGTGGGTGCATTTACATGGAGAGTCAGATGTGTGACAGAAATTAAATATATTGTCTCTAAACAAAACATTTTAATTGATCTAAAAAGAACCAATGATTTCGACAAGAGAACGGAGTGTTTTTTGGGGTTGTCAGGAGACTGTTAAATTTCTACTCTGAAAAGGAAGCCATGACCCAGTCTTTATCTGCATTTTCTCCTCTTGCCTTCACAGGACCATTTTCTTAGCCGTCTAAGATAAGAAGAGAAAACTCGCCTTTGAAGTGATGTGGGGAATGTACATCTTTTCAAAAAGGTTAGCATTACGGTCAATTACCTTTGAAGTTCCAAGTGCTCAAGAATGTACCATATTTCAATATTTTGGAGGCTCCCAGTATAAACAAATGCTGTGAATCTCGGCCACAGTGTGCTCTCTCAAACTTTGTGAGTTCAAACTTGTGCTCTGGGATCAATGTGAGGAGAAGATGCAAGGGTCTGCTCTTGTTTCAGTCACTCTTAACAGTTGTTCCCTTCAGCACAGGAAAACACAACGCACTTTTACTTTTGAATGAATTTCATTACTAGTACGCTAGGTACAGACACATTATTAATACAGGGCGTCGAATTTTCTTGGCCACTAATTTACTGTGCTGCCTATACAATAACAGGAAAGAATAAAATGAACTGAAATAACCCCAGAATTATTCAATGGTGGTGGAAAATCAAAACAGACATAATGCAGCTCTTCAAACCTGCGGTTATTACATACTGCCTGCCCTGTAAACAGTAGAGGATCATTTGTTTCTTCACATTGTTTCAGGACAGGATGCTACAATGGTTACCTGAGGTACACCGATTTTCCGGCAAGCTTCCAGGAAGTTCTCCACATTTCGCCTGCATTTTGCCATCGTAAGTTTAGGCTGTTTGGGGGAAACAGACATCTATGTGATGCAGGTAATGACTTTGACAGGAATTCTAATCACTTCTAAAACTGCAACAGGGACTGGAAATTACAGTAGTAGGGAGGCAGCAAAATGCTCTGATGAGGCACACAATAAATTTTCAAGTGAAGACAATAAACAATCCTATTAGGTGTGCGGTGCTCGATAAACCTTGGGAACTCACACCAACTGCAAAAAACAAGTACAGGGGGCACATACTACCCCATGAGAGGTGTGTACTACCAACACACCTTGCTCTTGCAGCTGTCCCCTGCTACAGTAATTCTTAAATGCATTTTACTTTTATGGGGTCATGTGTTGTACTTTACAGACATAAGCAGAATTCTTACTACAAGGTCACCAAAAATGATAAATTGTAGGTTTTATTTTTTTTAAACAAAGTTAACAGATAAAAGTATTTAGCACTTTACTAACTCATGTACTGCGAACATGACACACACACACACACTTATATGTAAATATATCCAAGGAACTCCACAATGTAAACTATAGATCAGCACTCAGACTCAGGTTGCCAGGAGAAACATATAAATGTGAGACACGTGCTTTTTGTAGCAGTAAACCTTTACTGACACAGAGTGTGGGTGGCGATCTTTACTTTACATTATGGAGTTCCTTGGTTTTAAAGACGTTTGAGCGGAGACGCCAGACTACGGGGGGCTGCTGGCAATCAGGTTGTGCATCAGAAACCGCCAGTGCTTCCTAAACACACACACACACACATATATATATATATATATATATGCACACAAACGCTCACAAACAAATGTGTTCTCAATTTCCACACCGATTATAAATGCAAGAGAATTAGCAACCATTCTCACTTGAAACAGTTCATTTTGCGCACTCCTGCATTGCCAACAATCACCAATTATATGCATACTAGCATGTCCGTTTGATGAGGTCAGCTGGGGATTCGAGCTCTACAGTGACATCATTCACCCAGAAGCCCATTTTAAGTCCCAGCAACCACTCTTTCCAGATCTATTTAAACCAAAACCAATGGGTTGTCATTTTTCTACCAAAAAGTGGAGAATCCGCAACTTTTATTCCAGTAGTCCACCACAGTGAAGGTGCATGAGGGTGGAAGTGTGTTGAGAAGAGGAATCAGAGTGTGCAAGGAATTGGAGCCATTAAAAGGAAGTTTCAGTTTCAACTTCGCATAACTGCAGGATATCCCTATGTTGTCCTGATTCCTTTCCCTACATTTGCTTTGTTTTCAAACAATTTCACCTAGTTTTCCAGTGCCATTTCTGTATTTTATTTGAGTTTTCACTTTTTTACAGCAAATTAATAGAACTGGCCTGTGTAGCCTGGTTTAAAGGATGCTAAATTATTTTTTGGGTCACATAAAAAAAAAAGTAAGGTGAAGATGTAATACAAAATATACTATTTGGAGGAAAGTGCTCTGGGGTGCCACACTTCGGCAGGGTTATTTAGCAGTTATGATTATCAATGGAAAACTGAAACATACCCCTAGTCAAATTACTAATGTCGGTCCTCACTGTCTAAGAATTAGAGAGAGTGAGTTTATCTGCTACTTGAGATACCAGATAAATGTTTACAGAATTTTCTATCCCAAATTTCTAAAGCTTGTTCTCATTCTCTGCATCAAGGTCACATTCTCATATTAGACCATCTCCTTCTCCCACAATAGCTCCTCATCATGAGGGGGGCATATCTGTGCCAAAGTTTTTAGATCCCCCAATATCCAATTATCCCACCACACAGCCCGATCTCCCTGCTATCCATATTTACTTTGCCCCTGCCCTTCTCAGTGACTGATTCTCTCAGTAATCAGACAGATTTGCCCCAGCCAGATGGACACCAGTCACTGAATCACTCGCACAACTACTCACCCTCTTCCAGCACTCGACCTGCCCCCATCATACCTCATCCTGTTAAAGCCTCTTCTCCCATCTTGTCGATCCTCAACCTAGTCAACCTTCGTTCTCCAGGTTCCCTTCCTGACTCAACTGAGGCTGTCTTCCATGACACTCACAGGCTGTCTCCCCAATCCCTGCCTTGAACATGGGCTTCCTGCTCCTGGCCCCTCAATCTGCATGTACCTCCAATACAAGCATCCTCTTCCCCCCTTAAAATATACCCTTTATCCACCCACTTCATGGCACGGTTTACTTTCTCATCCGCTCTTGATCAGCCTCCTTCATCCCCCAGTTTGTAGTTCTACTTTATTCATTAACTTCTTAGTTGGCCCAGCTGATCCCAATGGGTGCAGGGTTGGGATCACATCAGATACCTCCTTCTCACTCTGCTTGAATCCGGCTCTTCTCTCTAACCTGCCTGCTCTATCCGAGCCCTCCTCTTGTCAACATGCTTTTTCCTAGATGTCCACCTTCCCCCTCATTAGCCTGGACCTCTAATGTATGGCTCTCTCCTCCCAGCCTACTCTGGGCCAGTTCTGCTTCTAGCTTGTCCTTCCTCTTCTTGGACTTACATACACAGCTTATATTTTCCATCTGGTTCTTCCCCGCTCAGCTTGCCCCCTTCCTGTCCTGTATCCGCCACTCAATCTGCCGTCCCCATAGGTGTGCTGCTTCCCTTAGCTTGACCCCCTTCACCTGAAACCACCAACCTGCCTTTGTCCCTTAGGTTGTCCTTGAACTGAATTAAGGGCTCTAACATTTCAAATGGTTGATTTCTTCTTAGAAGCGCAACTATAGGAAAAAGACGTAGATGCCACTTTGGCCCAAAATGGAGCAGCTCTTTGCTGTGTCAGTGTTCCAAAAGCACCTCTGTCTCATTGTAAAGAGGCTCCACCAAACGGCTCTCTCCTTCGCTCATCACAGACTGACATAATGCCATTAGAAGGAAGCACGTTCACAAGTCATCATCATCGGATTACGATTTATACTCACCACAGCTGGAGATGGTACGTGGATGCTGGGTACAGATCGAGGGCGCACGTGATTGGCTAAATGACAGAGGACTACGCCATCAGTGAGGGCAGCTCCAAGATCGCTGGGTAGTGAAACCTTTAACCGCAACTCAATATTCTAGAAAAGAGAAAAGTCCGGAGTATAACACACCTACGCATACAAATAGAAACACTGCTTTTGTATTTACTACTATAAACACGAGAATAAAAATTACATCTCAAAGATCATTTTTGTATAATGCATCAACATTTACACAAAATAAATTTTCAAATCTGTTCATAACATGTAATAATCACAAATACTTTCTCCCAATATAATCATTATAAAATAAAATTACTTAACATTAGCTAATATGACAACTAAGCTGTGTAAGCAGATGTAAGGTATGTGTCCAATACACATATAGATCTTTTAATAGCAAGCAATGAAGATAATACAGCTGCTAGATACATGAATGGCATTCGTTATAGTATACATACATACCTAGGTTACCATTCACACTTCAATTACTTGATCCTAGTTAAGGTCTTTTTGGTCAGATAGGTGTTGAGAGGGAGAGTATCTCCTTGAAAGAGGAAGTCGTTTCACTGTGATCTTCACTTGATATTTTGTGACTAGATGCACAAAATACTAATATCCAGGGCCTGAAGCTCAGACAGTCTGGCAATCCACTATCAATCCGTTGTTTCAGAACGAAAGCTTAACAAAAAGCAAAATCTCCTAGATCAGTATAGTGTTATTGTGAAACTACAATCCCAGATGCGCCCGTCCCACATGGAACAAAGTGGAGCTTCAGCAGGGCAGAGCAGCAAGGAATTTGGTCAAGGGTTTAAACAAATGAAGATGTCAATTTTGTTGAATCTTATAGTGTTCCCTTTTGTCAGTACTCCATACCTCTGGACAATTCAGAAATCTTTTATGCCAAAACTGTAGATGCCTAACTATTTGAGCAGAGTTATCCAGCTGAAGTCTGGACCTCAGCTAATGGCCTTCTTAACCCAATGTGCCACAATACTGGTCGACTCTCACAGCTGTAATGAGCAATCGCTTAAGAATCAGTCACAGGCAAACATACTGAACACCTTACCCAGTGTGTGGAAGGCCACAGTAAAACAAAAAAACCCTGACACATCCTTTCTTGTAAAATTAACATTGTTTAGAAGTCAGCACCAACTTTGGAAAGATCTTCTGATCAGCCCACAAGAGCGTTCCACTTTATTTTCAATTCCTTTTCACCAGAATATTAACATGAACCTAAAAAGCATACACACATTTTATTATAGTGAGCTGTCAAAAGCAGAGATTTAGGTAAGCCTGAACCTCAGAAACGTGCTCATTAATCCTTTGTTGGGAACAGCAGCTTTGCAACAAGGCAAAGCCTCAATTGCAATATGCATATGGAATGTATTTTTGGTTGAGTTATGAATAAGGGTCACACGGAAGCTACAGTCTTGCTTGCTATTCAATCCATATCCACCCCACCGTATTCCCTCAGAAAAAAAGAGGAGAGTTTACAAAATAAGCAGGTCTCAAGGGCAAAATCCCAATCGATTACTTCATGGAGTCATTATAGATGTTGCCCAGCAGACACTGAGGCTTTGCTGGCTGTCCTTCAGAACGTTACCTAAGAAACCCGAAGTCACTGCTGCAGTTGCAGTACATTAATAATGTATTTATTCCATTACTCTCGAGCTTTATACAAGGCACACCCAACTAAAGACAGGCTGACCTATGTGGTCTGCCCCCTCAGCTTCAAATGATCTGAGACTTCACGCATACACTACTACTGGCACTGCACACATCTCACTATATTGGAGCAGAGAGAGCCACACACTAACAAGCTACACCAACACTACACATGCACACATCGACAAAGCACTAGACCCACAGCTCTGCAAAATACACATACTCACATCTCTAAAGGATACTGCATCACATTGTAGTAACCGAATACTTCTGCTCCCCGTACCCAGCTACATCTTCTGTCACTTGCTGACTTATGTTTGCTATTGACCCAATGTAGCATGCGGACGCCTTTTGGCTAGGTTTGTGATATACAAGTACCGCATAGATGCAAAGAACACTATTGAGAACGTTGTATTGTATTGTATTGTATATAGCATTTATAGAGCGCAACAAACACCCTACGGGTACCCTGGCGCTAAAGATACATGTATGCAGACCAACGTGAAGCAAGAAGGACAGAACCTAAAAACATTGCTCAAAAGAACGACAGGATCACTTTCTGGGGAACAACCACGTTTTGATCCTTTTCCTGAACAGGGACAGGGTACTGCATTGTCTGATTTCAATTGGGAGTGCGTTCCAAAGCTTTGCAGCAGCAAAACTAAAAGACCTTCCTCCCAATCTGACCTTGTTGAACCTGGGAACCTTTGCCAAATAAGCAAAAGAGGAACGCAGGGTCCGGGTAGGAGTATACCAGACCAATTTCTTCTGCAACGGTCTAGGACCAAGTCCATGTAACGCCCTAAACCCCATGCATAGGGATTTAAAATAAATTCTTTGCTGCACAGGGAGCCAATGTAGCTCCGATAGGCACATTGAGGCGGAAAAACTTCGTGGTCTAGACAAGGCCAATTTCGCAGCCGTATTCTGGACACGCTGCAGTCTCTGTATCAAATACTTAGGGGACTCCAGCAGCAGAGCATTGCAGTAGTCAAGTCTACTTAGGATGGCGCCTTGAACAACCAAGGCTCTAACCGAAATTGGGAGCAACGGAAGAATCTTTCTCAGAGCCCTAATGAGGCCAAAACAGCACCCCACCATCTTGTTCATTTGCGTCTCTAATGACAGGTTGGCATTAAACATAACTCCCAAATTTCGCACCGTCTTAGATGGCGCCAAGACAGTAGATGAGTCAAGGGGCCAGAAGTTGTGAGGAAGAGGCAGATGGACCTTCCCAACTGCGCAGTGTACAATTTCGGTCTTATCCGAATTAAATTGTAAAGAGTTATTACGTAACCACTGCGCAGTGTCATGCATACATGCATGAAAATCCTCCAGAACGTTAATAGGCCATATCTCTTATCAGAAACACTGGCATAGAATTGTGGCTAAGTGTGGGTGAAGATTTAAGATTGAAGATGCCAGGCTGATGAAACTGAATTAATTTCTGAAGAAATATCTTTGCTAAAGAAAATTATTGTCTGAAAAGTCATATTAATGCTAGGGTAAGAATGATAAATTTAGTAGTAAAGTACAAGTTACTTACCTTCGGTAACGATGTATCTGGTAGAGACGATTCTAGCCGCAGATTCCTTAACGTAGAATTATCCCCAGGCGTGAGACTGGATCCGGAAAATGTTTGCCATAGCATCCCAGCGCGCCAAGGGGGGGGGGGCGGCACCACACGACTCCGCCCTGACGCTGTCCGCGGACGTGACGTCAGCGAGGTCACATGAGTCCCACCCCGGCGCGCCGACGGCAGTTTTCCTCGGAGAACTTTTCCGCGCCACAACGCGGAGCCATCACAAACAAAACTGGGAAAGTACGGTAACAGTGTGCGAAAAAATCAGTGGAACAGAAAGGGAAGAAGCGAATGGTGAAGGACAGCATCATGAGGGACAGTGCCAGGTACAGTGTCACCGAAAGTCATGGAAGGGAAGAGCAGACCACCGCGTCTGAGAAGCAACCCTGCAAGCAAAGGCGAGATCCACCCAGGAGGCAGAAAAGCATTTGAAAAATGCCATAACAGACGACAGAAAGTCTGCAACCACAATCTAGAACAGGGAAGGGCAACAAGCCGGAACAGATGAGTAATCAATAAATGACCCCAAGACAACACCATCAAGGAGTGTCGGATCCCCTGTAAAGAGCCAAGGGCTGAGGCACAGCCAAGAGGCCCCAACCCAGAGGACTGCAGAGGAGTCAGAAACCCCAAGCAAGGAGAAAGGAAGAAGAGTATGAGTAGGCCCCACACTGGAACAACCAGGGTGGAGGGGTGCAGAAGCACACGTAAACCCACCGTCCAAGCGCCAGAAAGGAAGGGGTGGAACCAAGAAACAGAACGAAGCAGAAGACAAGCCACCCAGAGGGAGGCGAGTGCAGAAGACCAAACTGAAGGTCCTCGCAGAACGGGGAGAAAGGGCGGGCCGTGAAAGAATCTGCGACTAGAATCGTCTCTACCAGATACATCGTTACCGAAGGTAAGTAACTTGTACATCTGATAGAGACTACTAGCCGCAGATTCCTTAACGTAGAATAGATACCCTAGCCATACCCAGAGGGGAGGAGGGTCTGCGAGAGAATCTCACCAGCTTGGAAGAACACAGGGCCCCAACAGGGGTTGTGGCATGGGGACAGGAAGGACGGCCCAGCCCCCACCAAGCAGAAGTAAGAAGAACAAGGAGAAGGGAAGGCCAGGATACCACAAGCCTACCCGAGGGGCCAAGGGCGTCCTCCAGAGAACCCGAAGGGACAGACGGCACCAAGGGAATACCAAAAGAAGAAAAGAACCAGCCGCAATCCAAGGAGAAGAGGTGGAAACGGAGGCAAAGCCCGCTTCAGGAGCAGGAACGGCCCCACAGCCGAGAAGCGCAGACGTAAGAAGGAAGACACAGTCGCGCAAAGCCCCAGCAGAGCGACGGGACAGGAGCACACGGGTACACGCCGAGGCCCACAGGGGTGGACCATCACGTCCATGCGTGCGCAGCAGGCAGCCGGTACAGACTATGAAGTAGTGCGCCCAGAACAAGCCGAGCGCAAGACCAGGAACGAGACAAGGGAACCCCAGAACAAGCCCCAGAGAAGGACCGTCCCAATGGCACAACCCGGCCCACAAAGAGAAGTGGGACCGGCCAAAGAAAAAGAGAAGTAAGATGTAGCACAGACCTAAAGCCGTCAACCCGAACACAGGAGAACACCAGGAATATCCTGCCCCCCGGGAGCACAAGGTAAAGGACCAGGCTGAACGTCAGATAATAAGGTGGAAACACCAAGACACGACGCCATAGACGGCATGACAAAGTCGGTCTGGCGATCCAGAGGCTGAAGAAGGAAGGCAAAACGCACAGAGGCAGATATCCCGCAGGAACAAAGGGCAAAACGTACGACAGGCAAGTCCTGTAGAAGAAGGATCGAAACACCATCGGATACTGAGCAGAACAGAACCTGGAGCAGCGGAAGCTGCGCGAAGGCTGAAGAAAAAGAACCGCACCAAGCGGAATACAGTGACGCCAGGAAGCGCGAGGAACCCGAGAAGGGATCCACGCCCACCCAGCCGAGGACATAGCTATACAATAGCCAACAAGTACCCCACCTAGGGTATGACACGGCCCAAAACAAAACAGGGGGAACACCTCTTAGGGAAAAACCCGCAGCAGAGGCCAAGAACAGAAAGACCTGTGGGTATCACCACAGACGGCTTACCAATCAGCCAAAAAGGAAGACACAGATGGTCCAACCTGAGGACCCATACGGCTTTACTAACAGCCAAAAAACACACACCACAAAAGCTAAAGGGCTGTACCCGCAGCCAAAAGTACAGAGGGGCCAACTGAAGGACCCTGAAGGCATTCCCAGCCACACACAGCACACAGAGGGGCCAACCGAAACACTAGGCCCAAAGAGAAAGGTGGGATAAACGCCTTCCATAAGACACCCGAGGACCGACAAGCCGAAGCTTACGGAGGGGGAGGAGGACGGAGCCCCGCAAGGAGTCGCTGAATAGTGGAGTCCGCGTGGGTGTTAAATAAAAGAATCCCATCAAAGGGCAGGTCAACAAGACGCTCCCGAATATTCTCGGGAAAGACGCTATCCCGCAACCAAGCATGGCGGCGGAGGGCCACAGAACTCGCCATAGCGCGGGCGAGAGAATCAGAGACATCCAAGGCCGAACGGAGAATAAAGGCAGCTAACTCACGACCATCCAGCACATGGTGCCGCAGATCAGCGCGGACACCGTCGTGGGAGGCGCGAGACAGAAGGGACTCCGCGGAATCCCATAGGTCAGAGGTAGCCCTAGCCAACACACAAAGCGTGTTGAGCGCGCGCAGAGCAGCACTAGTGGAAGCGAAAATGTTACGCCCCCAGGAGTCCAACCACCGGGCCTCCCGTGATGGAGGGAGCAACACCGAAGGCAAGGAAGGGAAAGCAGTCTGCAGGACAGGGCCCTGGGCAGATGGGTGGGAAAAAAGGCAGACTGGATCGTGCGGGGCAGGGCGGTGGAGGAGCGGCTGGGGCACCGGATCCCCCGTAGCAGGACGCCCCCAGGCCCTCAGAAGAGAGTTGTGGAGCGAAGCTTCAAACGGAAGAAGCGGATCCCCTCCACCAGAGCCCTGGTGGAGAACCCCCAACAAGTGATCCGTTGGGAGCGGAGCGACCGGGTTGCCCAGTTGCAAAATGCCGGTGGCCGTGGAGATGGCCCGGACAAAAGCTACACTCGCCTCTGTAGGGCGACGCGGGGGAGAGGGCAACTCTTCCGTGGGCGAAGGCTGCAAACTAAGCCGCCCGTCCCCGTGCCCTGCCGGAGGGAGAAACGGCCAGCCCCTGTAGGATGGAGGACCCACGGACGAGTGAGGTGCCTGAGGGGTCTCCGGAGAAGGCGGAGAAACCCGCGGGGCAAGCAACTGCAAGGTGCGGGAGGGCGGGTCCGGGGGCTGTGGACGCGGAGACGGCATAGAACCCGCCCCGGAAGCCGCCGGGGAAAAGGCAACAATGCGGCGTCCAGTCTCCGGTGAAGAGGAGACAAGGAGATGACAACCCTCCGGAGAGGAAGAGTCGACGCTCCGACGCCGGGACGGCGCCGGAGAGTCCGTCATGGGCACCGGTGTGTCCTCGATCGGCACCGAAGCGTCCACCAGGGGTGCCGAGTCGACCTCCACCACCACATGCCTCCGAGGAGAAAGGGGCGGGGACGGAGCCAAAGCGGCCAATGAACGGCGCCGAAAAGGCGCCGGCTCGACCTCCGACGTGGCAGCCGCCTGCGCAGAGGACCGAGAGGGACTCGGAGAGGCGCCCCGGGCCCCGGCCTCCACCCGTGGTGCCGCCAGGGCCGGGGAGGAAAGCCGTCGGCGCCGGAAAGGCGTCAGCTCGGCCTCCGGTAAGACAGCCCAGAGGACCGAGGGGGACTCGGGGACGAGCCGTGAGTCCCGGCGACCTCCTGCGACACCACAGGGAACCCCGCTGGGTTTTGCGGCGAGGCAGGGACGCCGTGGGCCGAAGAGGGGAACCCCGTAGGGCCGCACCTCGACGACACCACACCTCCAAAACCTGAAGCCGAACGCGTCGGCGCCGGGGACGAATCCGCCGGCGAGTCCGCGGAAGGCCCCGCGCATGGCGAGAGATCCACGGACGTCTCAGGAAGAGGAGGGGGCCCAAAGAAGCCCGCAGAGCCGTAGCGTAGGCCTTCATTTGGGCCCTTGTCGCCCCAACGCCAGAAAAACGGCGGATAGGGTGGCGACGGGCGAGGGCGCACGTCCCGAGAGGAACCTGCGCCCTCAGCAGAACGAGGACAGGGCCTCGGTGACAAGCTGCAAGACTTACCGGCGGGCGAGCGACGCCCGTGGGGCCTCGGTGAAGGACGATGCCGCAACCGGAATCGGCGGCGCCTGGACCCTTCCGAGGCAGGGGACGGACACAGTGACGAGACCGATCTGGACAAGCGGGCCGAAAGCAACTTCATCCGGCGCTCCCGCCGAGACTTCGGCTTGAGATGCTGACAAGCGTCGCAGTCCGTAGAATCATGGTGCTCGCCCAAACACCACATACAAATAGGGTGAGGGTCCGTCGCCGACATCTGACGCATACAAGAAGAACACGTCTTGAAACCCGAAGGCATTGCACACTGTTCCCAACGCAAGGCGTTAAAAGAGGCCTGAAAACAGGTTAAGGGAACTCACTCCGGATCCGCGTTGCACGCGGAAAAGAAGGAAACTGCCGTCGGCGCGCCGGGGTGGGACTTATGTGACCTCGCTGACGTCACGTCCGCGGACAGCATCAGGGCGGAGTCGTGTGGTGCCGCCTCCCCCGGCGCGCAGGGATGCTGTGGCAAAAATTTTCCGGATCCAGTCTCACGCCTGGGGATAATTCTACGTTAAGGAATCTGCGGCTAGTAGTCTCTATCAGATATGGTAGAAAAGATGGAGGTTTGAGCAGAGGATCCCAACGCTCACCAAGACTTGATAAATAAGCCCCAAAATGCAGATCTGTGTAAAACAGTTACACTAAATAACAAAGGAGAAGTGAGCCCGAAGCAAGATGGCCGCACATTAATTAGTGCAGCTCCGCCGGCCAGGCATGCACAATCCGCCTAAAATCCGCCCATTCAGTGCCCAGATATTTCAATTGAGCCTCTGATGACGCTCTGAGCCACTATATCGACTTTATTGCTGTGAAGTTTTGAGATCCGGCCTTCCTTTACATGAGAAATTGACCCCGCGGCGGCTGCGGAGAAGGCCGTGCTGCACTGGGCCTCCGATTCAACCTTCGCTGCCTTGCCGTGGGAGTGCTGACGTGACTGCGCGCCCCCCCTGAGGTGGGTGATCCGGGGGGCCCTGCCTGCGGTTTGATACTGCGGCGCGGATGCCGTGGACATCGGGCCTGTGGCGAGTTCTAGCCCTGGTGCGGATCCGCCCCACAACGCGGGCCGCTGGGCCAGACGGCCTGGCGCTGGCCGATGGCGGGACTGCGCGGCTGAAGCCGCGACCCCTGAGTGACTGAGCGGGCCTGTCGACCCCCACAGTGCTGCCCGACACCGACGCGGGTCCTGGCTCACCTCGCCGGGGGGCCTGGACTTGGATGGAGGCGCGGCCGAGCCCCCGACTGCTGACTGCTGGGCCTGAGGTGAATTAAGGCCGGGGTGTGGGCCGCTGGACGGGCTGCTCGAGACCGGCTGCCAGCGGTGCTGTACACCGGTGGACGCTGCGGCGGGGGGCACAAGCGGGCCTGCCGCCCACCACATTTCTGCTCGCCGCGGGTGCTGTGCATGGCCTACCTCGCTGTGTACGGAGATCCGGACAGAGGGGCGGCAAGGCGCCAACCTGCTGACGGCGCCCTGTGAGACCTGGGGACGCCTCGCGCAGTCCAGCATACCGCGGTATCTGTGAGGTGAGATCCCCGGCCTGGAGCTGCACATATGATAGCTGGGCTATCGCCGGCCAGACACGCTGTGACCTGGGAGTGGGGGGCTGCCCATTTAGCCTGCAACACTAACTTTCAAGAACTGGTCTGAATCACCTCCCCTCCCATCTGGATATTCGTCTTGCCCAAGATATAGCCCTGCTTGAACAGTATAACCGAGAGCTGCAGGAACTGTCAATGTGCATGGACCGCGCGCTTATGTGTGCAGGCTCAGGACCTTAAGATGGCGGCCTCTGTGCCCAAGCAGTGCATGAAAATAAGCAAGGATGAGGGGAGCAAAATGGGGGGCAAGTGGAGGAGTAGCCAGTCCCCATCATGGCCGCTGGGAGCTGATGCTCCTTGGTGAACCCTTTTTTCAGCCTCCTGAGTGGTGTTCCGCCCCTAAACATGGACCAGAGTCTGCATACTCTTCACGCTAAGTGAACCTAGACCTGCTGAGGAGAGACGACTGCCAGAGTGATGGAGGTTGATGCGGGCGACCCTTACCAGTATCACCGGGATTGATGCCGCTGACTTAAATATGACGATGCCCCCCGGACGGAAACTATTTGTTTGTACTGACTGCTGAGCCCGAGCAACCATGGCCGATGCCCGGTGGAGCTGTTTAGGCAGCTATAGAGGAGATTGGCTTTGGTTTCACCCCCTTGGCCATCACCTACCCAGCCGGACCTTGGACAATGTTTTTCCTCGTCTCTGCTGTGTTTCCTTTCTCTCCCATGCCACCTCCCTCCGTGATCCTGTGGCTGCCTCCCTCTCCCTGCCCTGCCTGACTTTGTTTGTTTTCCTCCTACCCCCTTGTCTCAATCCCCCCCGCCTACCCCATGCTCCAAGTGACATATCTGTTTTTATTTTATGTTTTTGTAACTGATGTAACTTCTGTACAACTGTTCTCATGTAAAGCGCTCTGATACCTCCGGGTCTAGCCAGCGCTATATAAAACTCTTCAAATAAAGGTTCGAACCGGAGGTGAAATGGAATCCTCCAACAGAGCTTCTAAGGGGAGTAGTCCTGCAGGGTTTTCAGTGCATGCACATGCAGTAATAACAAAAAGAGACTTGAAATGAAAAAAATACACCAACAAAGTAGTTTTCAAAGGCCGTTCCATGCATGAAAGAGTAATGCTACTGACATAATTGATCTGCGTGGTGGAATCCTATGGAAATTACATTTTTACTTAGCTTTGGTCATTTCTTTTCTGATGGACACTGTTTTTCTTCAGATTACTCCTTTGAAGAAATTGTATTGAACTGTCACACTGGATGAGAAATGTTAGGTACACACAGACTTTGGAAGCAGACTTAGGCAGGTGTCACCTCTAAAGGTGCTGCTCAGATTCCACGGCCTGCACCAAGACATTCGTTTCAATGCAACTCCTTGCACCATGGCAGCAAACGAAAAGGAGTACTAAGTTCCTATACTCAGGAAGAGAATGGAGGGAGGGCACGGAGTAAAGGGTCCACACGGCTTTTCAACGATTATATCCAACCTGTACGCTTATGTTATCTGATTATGAGGGCGCGCTTCTCTAACTACAAGGACAATTCTCTGGTCATTATTAGTCTCCAATCCAATATGGAAACCCTTCATGTAGCCTTACAGCTAGAGCGGTCGACCTCGAAGCTGGAGAACCGGGTTCGAGTCTCGGCAACGACGCTCAGCATCCTGTGATTCTGGGCAAATCACAATCTCCCTGTGCCTAACAAAAATGAATGTGTCCTTCTGTAACGAAACTGGTGCTCATGTAAAGTGCTCTGATACCCGTCTCGGGTCTAGTTCGCACTATATAAAACTCTCCAAAAAAATTACAAAAAATTAACTTTGCCAACCGCCTTCTGTGCATGGATCAAAGGATGGTGCAAAATATTCACAAGATGAACCCCAGTCCATCTGAAGAGATGGTGCTCCTCTCTGAACATAGGACTGGGGACCTTTTTGTGCCACCCAATTCTGTTCCAGCAGGACCAGTCATACACCTGTAGTTGTGCTCAATAAGGACTGGATTCATTACTCACTCTCCATATGGAATTAGTTTATAGGTTCCACTGGTCAAAAGGAGTCTTCCTAATCATTCTGTCAGATGGATATCATAACAAGTGCGTTCTGGGCCACTGACCTTAGTCACTATTCCCTTCATTGATTGCCACACACCCAGAGCGTGAAGTACAAAGGCTGTGCATTGTCCTTATTGCCTTCTACGGCTAAGGACACCCTTCTCATCATGTAACTTCCAGTGCACCACAAAGAGTGATGACTGAGAGAATGCGGTCATACTCGAGTGTGTAACTCAGGAATACTCTACCATTAATCTCAAATGTACAACCGCTCACCTTTACTTCAGCAACTTCTGAAAGCGGGTATCTCCCATTGAGTGTTCAGCAGATTCAGTGGCTTAGATGCAGCACGAGAACACCTGATTGGCCAAATGGTTTTTCTATAAGCTCTCAAATCATGAGCATTCGTCAAATAAAGTTTTGCAGAAGTATGCTCCTATTTCTTTCAGTGAGTACTTTTTCTGCAGATTCCACATCTGAAGAAAAGACTCCAGAAGTCACAAAACTAGATGCAAATTGGAAGATCATCAGAACACAGCTATCCAAACTTAATTTTATTGATGCCCAATAGTTCCTCTTGAAGGTGAGAACGTAGGTTTATGTCACTGTAAGATAAGTGTCAAGCATTGGCACAAACAAGACGAGGGAAAAAGGCACACCTCTTGAGAATACCCTTGGATGGGGAGGGCGTGTTTTTTTTGGGGGGGGGCTTTCTGGGCCAGCTGGTAGCGATTTGATGCCCAAGACAATCCGACAAGAAACTGTGTGCTTTATCCTGCTTTGCTTTTTGAGTACTGGAAATACCCATAAACAATTCCGTCACTGCGTGCATCACCAGTGACAATAGAATCTGCGTGCTACACTTAGACCAGGATTGGGAGCCCCTCCACTGCTCTTTAGGGCTACAGCAGAGGAAAAAAGATTGGCAACTCAAACTTTTGTCAAGATGGAATGTGACAATGAACTCTGCCATGAAAGCGGGCCTCACACTGAAAACCACTTTGTCCAGCATTAATTTTCAGGAAAGAGCAACCATTCAAAGCCTGCCACTCCCTTATAAGCCTTGATGAAATGACAGCCACAAACAAAGGGCAGTCCATCAAAAAATACTAACTAAAGCTATCATACAGTACCTCTTTTAGTCAAAAGAACAAAAGCTAATACCTCTGATTCCAAGTTACACTGTGCTGATTTAATTTCCTAAGTTCACATTTAAGATCTCCTGAGCAAATTATGGAGGAAAGACCTGAGGATTCACCAAAGTCTGTATGTCTCAAGCAGGCAGCATTAAAAATAATGCATTTAAAAGATTATCAAAGAAAGAAGGCAAGAGGACTGCAAACAGTGTTCAAACCTTGGACTATTACACAGCTTTGAGCACTCTCCCTGCCAAGTCAAAGCCTTCTGCTTAAAGCCTTTATTGACAATTTTCAGAGAGCAAGCCCTCCATGTCTGCCAGGGTCAGGACTTGGGATAAACTGCTGGAAAAGTGCAAAGGAGTGTAAATTTCTAGCAATGTGGAGACGATATGCATGTTGTTCTGTTGTGTATCCTGGTGGGCTGGCTCATGGATGTTTGGATTGAATCACTTTTCCTGAGCAGATGGATCCGGTCTGACAGTGATGCTATGCAGTTCCTCTATGCCACTTCCGACCCAATTACAATTTTTGCTGTTATTCAACTTCTTTCTAGAGTCTGACAAAAAAGGAAAGTTTCTTTAAGAGAGCTTAGGCCCTATTCTATCTGTTTACCTGTACCTTTTCAAATGGAGGGTAATGTGTATTGCTGACTGCTGTACTGTCATTTGTCCTTGCTGACTGATAGTCACTGCAGTTTTTAACTGTGCTTGTTTTTGAACTGTATAGCGTAGTCTAGATATACGCAAAACAAATCAAGATGATACTGCTACTATATAACCTTTGAAGATATTACCATTGAGGGTGGACCTAAGAGAGAAAATAGCAAATCTTAGACTTTTCCTTAACAGTCGGGTAAAGAGGAAGATGTCAAGATATGCCCCCCACACAAATGCCATCCTGGTGGAGCCTCTTTTTGTAGCCAGGACGACGTCAACTACATCGTCCGCTAATTTGCAAGTACTCCTTTCCCTCCCTTGAGTCCGAACATCAAGGGGTTTCTAAGTTGAGAGGAGTCACAGAAGAAACTAGAGTAAGTCAAGCATAGATTGCAAGCATATTATAGTCTCCATGCTCTTTACCCCCAATGATATTTTTTGGCAGTGCAGTTATTTTTTAGAGCATGTACAAGTCTCCCCATCGTCAATGCAACGCAGACCACAAGACCCAAAGTCCAACGCTGAATCCCCAGGAGGTCAGTATAATGTTTCTAATCTGCACAGAACACCATCCTGCGAACGAGAGGTAGTCTACAAAAGTTCCCTCACACGAAAGGGATGCGTATGACAGTAGAACCTTTTTTAACCACTGCACTATAAACAGTTCTTTTACTAAGTTGTTTTTTTCATCGACCGCCACTAAAGACTTTGAAGAAGGTACCTCGAAGCAAACTGACTACACATCAGCTGTCCCCAGTGCTAACCAAAAAAGCGGGTAAAAAGCTTTTTTTAGTGGTGTTATTTGCAATTTGGCAAATGACCAAAACGTGTTACACAAACTAAGTCATGTACATTGGGTAATGGTCCCCAGTCATCTTTGATGAATCTCTGGGCTCTAGACTGGATATTGAATTTTTTTTTAAATCAGTAGCTCCAAATGGCACTAAGTGACACTGCTAAAACCTATGCCACAGAGGGACACACATCGCCTCTGGAAACAACCTATAACCTAATGGGCCGACTTGCGATGTTGATGGTGGTTCAATTTTTCGATTTCGTCCATACAACAGATATGAGGATCTTAAAAGTCCATAATCTTTTTAATGGTTCTGTCACAAACCTTTGTTCTTTTTGCACAAATATGATTATTTCACCCAAGACAGAATAGGTTTCCTGGTAAAACATCTGCTTTTAAATTATAAACAAAGCGTGAGTGGAAGATGTCAGTGCCCAATCCTCGATATGCATCTATGCAGTACCTTGTGTTTGACTATGACTCTGTCATGGGGCAAGTCAGCTTTGATGAACCTGAAAGTTATAAGGGAGAGATAGGCAGAGGAGGAGGACAGATTCATGCTTGGGACTCCATTAAGGGGTAGGCTGGAATCACGAAAAATCTATCCAACCACAAGACAGGATAGCGGAAAAATATGGCTAGGACAAAAATCCCAACTTTCAATAAAAGAAAGAATATGACAGAATACCAGCACCTATGTCATAGCTCTCCTGAATAATGAATTTTCATCAGAATTCATTACTGTCCTAAAGAATGAAACCAAAAGTCATTTCTCTGTCCTTTTCCTCTGACTGGTCTGAAATAGAAGCTTTTTAAACACTACAATGAAAATGTTTGACTATTTAATTTTATTGACAGCTGGAAGATCTTAAGGAGTTTCTTTGTCAAGCCTTTATAAAAACAAAAGGATCAACCGTAGGCTTGGGGAAATTTTACGCTAGACCAACATAATTTCACGTAATTTAGAATCACACTAAATTCTCAAAATTACATCACTTTGTGTAATATGCGCTGTTCTCAGTAAAACAAATTGAGTGCAGGCACACAGGAATGACAGAAACAACCAGAACGCGAGTGGCTGCTGTTTTCAGCACTTGTGTTTTTGCACCATTTTTATTTAGTGCAAAATGTGCCCTCCTGCCCAATATGGACGTGATAACACAATTCCCCCTATCATATAGCACCAAATGTCAGTTTGGCGGTCACATCATTTTACATAATTACATAAAAGCAAATTACGTGACGTTTGCACTGCCCTAGTCAAATGAAGGCATCAGCTGCAGTGGACGATTAACTGATGGCTACAACAACTCGACTACATTTCAGAAGGCCTCAAGGAAGGTTCCCAGACACCTTTTACTAACGAATCAATACAGCCACAGAGAGAGAAGACGACTTGCTAGATTTGAGTTACTTTTTGCCATCAACTCACACGTCGAGTTCTAGTAATCCTAAATAAAAACAGAGCTGGGCAATTGACAGTTGAATTTTATGTGTTTTCTGCAACAATATCTTATATGGGACTGTGCCTAGACTTGTCAAGTGCTAGCGGCCTGACTTTTCAACTCCCAACAAGAGTCCCTATAGATGATGAAAAATACTTCCCCGTCAGTGATTGAGATTATAAAGGCTGCACACGTGTTGGATTTACCACTGGTTACAACAGAAGTGATGTAAGCAAAAAAGGGACCAAAAGCTGCAAAACTAGCCACAAGCTGAAACATCAGACAATATTTTGTAATATAGTGCCTAATTCTAAGCTTGCAAGTGATACCCATTTGTTTCTAAACATGTGATGAAGATAAGAGCACACATTTTCTAAATTGTGTCCCTTAGACAGTCAAAACACAATACTAAGTTCCTGATACATGGGTTGAAGCAAGGACAACCACCATTGGTTTGAAGGGTATGCGAGCCATCCCACAGAAAAGGGCCCATGCATATGACCTGGAGTCCTCTGTGATTTCTATACAATTTTTATTACTCCCTATATGTTTCATGTAAGACAGGTAATATGCAACATAAATGTGAACAGTGACACTCAACATAAAGTACATACAGGGGTATGTGAAAAAGAATTCTACAAAAGTTGCACACAGACAAAATCCTTGTGATTACAATAGCTTTTCCTCTCTTCCTACCTGAAAAACTAGGATATCAAACAGAAGTGTCATCAGAAAAGATGCAAGTCAATGTATTTTTATTAATAACTGTCAGCAGGCAAAAGTACCCAAGTTAAGGAATTTCTATCATAAAAACAATGCAATTAGAAACTAAATTAAACAAAAAAAAACTAGGACAATTAGGCCCCTTCTTATTACAACCCTGTAAGGAATGAAATAAACAAAGGTAGAGCCAGATGTGCAGCAGCACCAAAGAGCAGGAAATTAAGACAGCCAGCTTCACTACCCCATAATGTTCTGCTGCGACAGCTGAAAATCAGTTGATCTTCAGCAGGAACAGGACGTCTGATCAGTAGCCACAACATCTCAAACAGGAGGTAGGAGGGCATGCCGTTTGTGATTTCAATGAAGATTCCAATAATGGAGAACTACGATTACAATTAACATTTTCTCCATCACTGGATCTTCAATTATACTAAAACACTCAACAGAATTGCAAGCTCCCTCTACCAAAGAAAGACCTCGACAAACTCAATGCAATTATAACCAGCATGTAAGTGGTAGGATAAAGGTTAACCAAAAAGATTACGCAGAGAATCAATCCTGTTTAAGCATCAATTGCAATCTGATCCAAAAGAGCTGTGTAAGGTATTTAAACAGACTGATCACCTTTGCCAAGAACTTCTACTTTACTGAATCTCTCAAACATACCCTGTCCACCCTCTAACTGAGTAACTCCGAGGATGTTGAAAGTCTTCTAGAAACATTCGACTCCAAAGTGGATCTTTCCACGGATACCAATGTACCACAGCACCAAAAATGCACAACCCAAGCTCAGTTCCTTTATGATACTACAGTGAGCTGAATTAATCCAAATTCACAATTGGGAAGCTAGAAAAGAGATGTGCTCACAAAGGTTTCCTTAAGATTGCCTGCACTCAGAACCCCCCGCTCCAACATAATGAACGCTAATAGCTATTAAAATCAGTTGAACACAGAGCAAACTTGCCCTTCTCCATCACCCCAAACTCAACAGAGAAGGCAGACAAGATGAAAAGCTTATTGAACCTCTACACTAAAATCTACTAAACCCCAAAGGCATCTCTTAATCACACAACACACCCAGACCCTCCTCTCCCACCTTGTGGTACAGCTGACATCCTTTGATCCCTCAAAGGAGCATGATTTGATAACTACATAATTTACTCATTCATCATCAAAATCTGCTCAACCCTCCTATCTGCACCCACCACCCTGACATTCTAACACCTCCCTCAAAATAGAATCTTCTCAAGTGCCCTGAAAACCATAAAACACGGTCTAATGATAAAGGCTAATGAGCACACTGAAGCGCTGGCAAACTATCAGCCCAACACTCCTCCCCACCTCAGCACAATTCTAAAAAAAAAAAAATAGCACAGCAGCTAGGAAATCCAACTGACCAACATAACCTAGAAATCTGACTTTTGTCCTGAAGGCAGTATCACTTCCATGTTCTTCATTTCCATTTTTTAATGAAAGGAATTGGAAATAATTGAATAACTAATAATTTAGTAAATATTGAATACACCCCATTTCCCCTGCTTATTTGTTTTCTGATTCCAAATTGGTCGTCTTTAAAAGAAAGAAATGAACATATTTAATGTCATCTTTCGACTGACCTACATACATTTTTTTAATGTATGTTTCTCTCTATCGATAAAGATCCCACGAAGGAGAACAAACTGTATTAAAAAGAGTTGGTCATATTTTTAATCCTTCCTGTAGGAAGCTGGGTTTCTGTTGCAGTAACACCCCCACTTTTTGCCAGATTTCTGATGCACTGACTTGATGTGCTCTGGGTCCCTGCCAATCAGGTTCCCAGGGCCTGTGTTCTTTCCCAAAACTGTACCTTGTACCCCCAATTGGCACCTCTCTGGCCACATGCAAGTCCCTTGTAAAAGGTACCATGGGAACCAAGGGCACTGTGACCAGGGAAGGCCTCTAAGGGCTGCAGCACATATTGTGCCACCCTTAGAGGTCCTGTACCTTAACACACACACTGCCATTGCAGGTTGCGTGTTTTGGTGCAGAGAAAAGTGAAGAGTCGACATGGCACACTTCCCTGTTTGCCATGCCAGCAACCTACTGCCTATGGTATAGGTAAGACACCCCTCTAGCTGGGTGCACTATACCACTGGCGAGGGTACAGTTGCATGAGCATTGTACCCCTACAGTGTCTAAGTCCATTCTTAGACATTGTAAGTGCAGTAAAGCCATAAAGAGTATATGGTCTGGGAGTTTGTTATTACGAACTCCACAGCACCATAATGGCTTTACTGAATTCTGGGAAGTTTGGTAGCAAACCTCTCAGCATAATAAACCCACACCGATGTCAGTGTGGGATTTATTATACAATGCACTCAGAGGGCATCTTAGAGATGCCCACTAAAAAACGACCACCCTCTGGTGGGTTCTCTGACTGGTAAACACCAGCCTGACACCACAAGACATGTTTCTGGACCCCTGGGATGGGAGCCTTAGCTCCCCAAGCCCAGAAACAAAGCCTTTCCTGGGCGGAGGTGTTCACACCTCCCTCAGGTCAGGAAGAGCCAGCTGCGGCAGGGGAGCTTCAAAGGCGTTGCCGCCTTTGTAACACGACCCCCAGCCTCTTCTGCTATTAGGAGCAGGCCCCCTTCCTGTCTCCCCTCCTTTTCGGCGGGAAGACAGGCGGGAAAAATTATAACAGTCCAGAAGGTGTGCCCACCTCTGCCAACCCCACCCCTTAGGTGGGGGAGGCGAGGTGAAGCCCACTCTTCAGTGCCCGCCATCATGCAGATGGCAGGCACTCTCCAATCAGGGTTAGGGATTCTGGCCACTCCCCCATGTCGGGTGAGCACACCAAGGGTGTAGTCACCCCAAGGTCAGCAGCCCATTGGCTACTGACCTCGAGACCCCTAAAACGCCCCATAAATACAGTATGTAGGGGGTAGCCCTGAACCAAGAAGACAGATTCCCCCAACCTAAGAAGAAGACGGACGAAAGAAGACGCCCAGCTGAGGAGACTGCAGAGAACAACTGGCTTGGCCCCAGCCCTAACAGCCCGTCTGCAGTTTCCAGAGATCCTGCACCAAAAGTCGTATTGTCCTGCAGCCAGCGACCTTCAGAACCCTGGGAGGACTGACTGCCTTCCACAAAGACTGGATCTCCTGTGAAAAAGAAACAGTCAAGAAAGACTCCGAGCCTGCCGAGGACAAAGAAACCCGACGCCTGGAACCACCACTGCACCCGACGCCTACGGCCTGAGTCCAAGTGGCCCACCGGTCCCAGCGAGGTCCCCCAGTGCTCCAGAGTCTGAGTCCACCGTGGGTTGACCCCTCCAGGACTCCCCAGACGTCGCCTGCAGCCTCTGCACGGAGACAACCCCCTGCCCCCCAACCGCGAGTGGCCCGGTAAGGTGAAATCCGAACTCAAAAGACACCCCTGCATCCAGCCACCCTGCGCCCTGGAGAAGAGAACCTGAGGTGCCCCTACGTCCCCGAGCCCTCCAACTTACCTGCCCAGCTGTTGGTTGCTCCCGAAAGTCTTCCAGGACCGAGCATGCAGCCAAAAACCAAAACCGGCAATCCCGATTGAAAACAACAGGGCACCCAATGCCAAAACAGCACCCTGCCGCCCCTGTGCCTCTGTGGGTGCAACTTGTGTGCTAAACCGGATCCCCCTTTGCCCTGAGCCTAAGTCCAGAAGCTTTGCTGCCACAACCTTGTGGCCCGCTCGTAAGCAGCCACCAACCTGAGACCCTATATCCCCAATGGGATAACATTGGGCATCAGCACTCTGCACCCGGCCGCCCTTGGGCAGCTGAGGGTGCTTTGAGAGTGCATCCTTGACCCTGGGGGAACACTTGTTCTAACCCCAGAAAACCAACTCCCAAACCGAAGTACTTACCTTGAAACCGATAACTTCATTTCCTCCCATAGGATTGCATTGACTGCTTTCTTGTGAAAATTGTGGAGTTGGCTTGTATGAAACTACAAATGTGTAAAAACTGAATTACTTACCTTTTGTCAAGGAAATGTCCCAGTGTGATATCTAGGCATATCACACTGAGTAGCAAAAGTAATCCAATAAGTAAAGTACTCTGTAATCTACAAATTAACTGAAAAGTAATTTTGACTGTTGACTTACCTGTAAATCAACCAACTGCATTGAACCTGCATTCAACTAATTTACTGCATAAATATTGCAAAGTATTATTTCACTTACCTGCACCAGGCCTAGCTTTGTCCTAGAAATAAAATATAACTAAATAATATTTTTATACAAACAAATTGGTCTGAGTTCAGTCTTTGAGTGTGTGACATTTCTTGCCTGAGTGTGTACAATAAATGCTTAACACTACCCTCTGATAAAGCCTTACTGCTCGTCCACACTACCACAAACAGAGTAAGGTATTATCTACTTTTACCTCTGCCTACCTTTGGGGTTCCACTGGACTCTGTGCACACTATACCTTACTTTGGTATAGTATATACAAGCCAGCTTCCTACACTTCCAGATCATCATCTCTTGTGATCTACTTATAGACTGGCTCAACCACCCTAGCCATATAAGCTTCTGCACTTTATTTTAAAAATCTGTCCTCTTAATGCTCGCTATGAAGCAACATCACTTTTGGGTTTGGCCATGAAGGTAGTAAAGCACGGGAGGAAGCATGGGGGAATTAGAAGAACATAGGTCATTATTCCCTGGACACGTCATTTATTTTCTAAGGTCATGAAAAAGCACAGACCCTGAAATGCAAAGAACATCCTCATCCAGGGCTTTTATTAATGCAGGAATCTGAATGTCTTTTGACTGCCTTTCCGCAATACAACCTCAGGTGGTAATATTCTACGAGGCAGAATCTGCTGCAACAATTTTTAAGCAGACACACTATTAGATCTCCATCACACACAAGTGAGCACTGTGGAGTACATCTCTAAAAGTAATGTAAGATCCTGCTCCAAACGACAGCTACCACAGTTACGGGTTAAGACACATAACTATTAGCTTTCACTCTCAATCTCACAGTCATTTGTCGGATGGGTTAATTTATAGGCCCTGAATTCTGCACAATACATTCCTTCACTGTTTCAAGGCAGTCATGTTGGAGGCAGGGAGCAAAGGGACTTCAAAGGGACACTCGCGAAGACGAGGTGCTTAATATGAGATGATCAGAGTCTCTGGCCATCACCCACCAAATCCTGCTCCCATTCTTCTCTTGGATTCTCCTTCCCAAGTTCTCCCGAAGGCAACTGCACCTTAAACGTCTCAGGTTAAAGACAACCACTCTCCAAAGGAACCCTCAACCAGGATAGCCACTGGTGGACTGAGCTCGACTAGGTTTTCCGCTTTACACTTCAGAGGCCTCTATCCCCCACAATATGCTCCCAATTCTTTAAATGAACTTTGAAGTTCTGATAGTGACATTTACACTGTTTCATTTGCTGTACCATCTACAGCAACAAAGCAAAATTGATTTTTTGTGAGTTACTTTTCTTACAAATGATAAAATCAACAACAGTAAGAATTTTCATCTTTGGCAAGAGGCAAAGACCTGCCACTCTGCAGTTCCAAAATTTCAATAGTAAAAGCTACATCTGCCATAGAAATTGGAAAATACTTTCCAAGCTGATTTCACCTATTCATTATAAGCTCGGCAAAGACATGGAGCATGGGAACATGACTGACACTGACCTTCCGCAGCTGTTCGGTCAGCTCAAGATCTTCCTCCTCTTGTTTGGTGCTCGGTCTCCCCCTGGAGTTGGAGGGATCACTAGAGGTAGCAGCCGAAGAGGATGGTGGTGTATGACCTGCTGGAAAACAAAGAATAGAATAAGAGGGCACACCTGCAAGCAAAGGGATTGTCCTAAAATAATTATTTTCATGTACACTCAAACCACTTTAATTGTGGCTTCAAGCAGTATAAGTTCTAAATAGTAATTATAACCCAATTTTACCTAACATATGCATACATATACGTGCTGGATAGCTAGTATGCAATGTGAAGCATGCCTTCTACTCTATATTGGTTCCAAGCCGCTCTCACATTTCAGCTTAAAGTCCGAGAAGTTACTTAAGAAATGCATAATGTAGTCTGAAGAATATATAATTGCAATCACCAGTCAACAACTACTATTATGAACTAGTTTCCCAAAGATTCCCTTTCCTCCTTTTTTTTTTTTTTTATAAACTTTTTATTGTCACATAAACAACAAATAAAACAGAACATTGCTGGTTACTATTGGCAGTGTCCATTAGTTGGTACATTCATCATAGGTTATACACACAGGTAATGCATTGTGCATAGTTACTTGACATTCACGTCTTAATTTAGCATATTGTCTATTGTCTGGACCCCTGACCCTGGAATTGTAACCGACCCTTTAGTAAACCTTGTGAGCTAGTCGCTTAGGTCTGGTTCTGATTCCTCTGCCGGGGGGCACATATGTTACCACGGAACGAATTCCACTTGCCCCACACCCGCTCCCATTTTTTGGGACATCCTCTGTGTGTGAAAACTGCTTTTTCGGCCACCATTGCTCTATCCATGTCTTGGCACCAGTGTTGTTGCAAGGGAGTAGTGGATGCGCCCCAGTGCTGTGCAATGTTACGTTTAGCTAACGTGATCCCGAGGGTTGCCCAGTCTCGTGTTGCGTGATTAAGGTCGGTCGGTTCCCATACATTGAGGAGGCACCTCTTTGGCTCAGGGGAACCCCAGCGCCACACACCCGGGTAATCGTCTCCATGACTGCCTCCCAGTAGTGTGTTATGTGGGGACATTCCCATAGCGTGTGGTAATAAGTGCCCCGCGTCCCACATCCCCGCAGACAGAGAGGCGTCTCTGTCCGGCCAATTTTGTGGAGCATAGTTCTAGTGTAGTATGTCCTATGTAGGATCTTCAGTTGCACCAGTTGTAGTCGTGACGGGATTGCCACCTCTCGTGGGGATGCCAGTGCCTCCTGCCATTCCTGGTCGTCCATGTCCCCTAGGTCAACTCGCCATTTGTCTCGCAAGGCCTGCGTGGGATCTTTCTGATTATACATTAGTTTGCGATAAGTGAGGGAAATAGCTTTTTTAGTTAGGCGGTCTGTAAGGAGACGATCCTCGAGCGGCGATGATTCGGGGAGATCGGTGCCTCTGGGTATGGCCATTGTGAGTGCGTGTTTAATTTGTGTGTAGCGAAACTGTTCGGAATCAGCCATTTGGTATGTTGTTCGTAGTTGGGCGAATGTCACTACTTCTCCCTTTTTCCAGAGGTCTCCAATTCTCGAGATACCAATAAGGTCCCATTGTGCAAAGCCCTTACTGTGGCGGAGCATACCTAGTTTAGGCGTGTCCCACAGTGGTGTAAGTTGGGTGAGGACTCCCTCCCAACCAAGCACTCGCTGCGCTGTGAACCATATGTTTATTGTATGTGCAGTGGGACCAATCCATGCGCCTTTTTTGCTTTTGCGGTAAAGTGCCGCTAGGGGTCCACTGGCCCCGGGAGCATGCCTGTCAAGCCGCGTCCTCCTGCGGGGCATGGAGCCATTGGTTCACTATGATAAGTTGCGAGGCCCAGTAGTACAATTGTACGCTGGGCAAGGCTATTCCACCATCGTACCAGCTTCTGGTGAGTTTGGATAGGGCTATGCGGGGTGGTTTTCCCCCCAGAGGAGCAGTCCCACTTCAGCCTCAATGGCTTTAAAATACGAGTTTGGGACCGGGGTAGGCGTATTTTGCAGGGCATATAGGAACCGTGGAAGAGCCATCATCTTGAACAAGGCTGCACGGCCCAGAAGGGTCAGGGGTAGTGCATGCCAGTGTTTCACATCGTTCTTAAGTCTCAGGAGAGGTGCCGCGAGATTGCGCTCATAGAATTGCGTAGGGTCGGGCGTGACGTGGATGCCCAGGTATTTAAAACCGTCCGTCCCAAGCTGTATCGTCACTCCCCTGGGTAGGCGCGGAGGAGGGCCATGGAGGACAAACAAAACCGATTTCGCCCAGTTAATCATGTACCCCGAATATTTCCCGTATGATGCACAGATATCCAATAGACGACCAATTGAGCGGCTGGGGGAGGTCATGTATAGTAGTATATCATCTGCGTACAGTGATATACGGTCTTCCCACCCCTCCGTCCACCTTAGTCCCCGTATCACTGGGTCTTGTCGTATCCAAGTCGCGAGGGGCTCGAGCACCAGGGCAAATAGGAGTGGGGACAATGGACATCCCTGTCTGGTCCCGCGTCCCAGAAGAAAGTCCTCAGATATGCGTCCATTGACTACTACGTGTGCCATGGGTTGTGTATATAGCAACCGGACCCACGCCCGAAAATTAGGCCCAAAGCCAAAGTGTTGCAGTACTGCGAACATAAATGGCCACTCCACCCGATCGAAGGCCATACTGGCGTCTAACGATAAAATGACCGCCTCTTCTTGGATGGTGGACATTCGGGCCATCACTCCGTGTAGCCGTCTTAGGTTCATTGCTGTGTTGCGGCCTGGCATAAAGCCGGACTAATCCGGGTGTATAAGAGACGTGAGGTGTGGTTGGAGCCTGGAGGCTAGAATCTTAGCTAGAATTTTCGCCTCCGCGTTGAGGAGTGAGATTGGACGGTATGAGGTGCAGTCCTGAGGGGGCTTGCCGGGTTTTGGGATTGTCACAATGGTCGCTATCCTCTGATCCCTGGGAAGTATTCCCTTATCTAGACTGTCTACGTACATTGTTAATAAGTGAGGCCCCAGCCTTTCCGCTTCTGTTTTGTAGAGTTCAACCGGAATGCCGTTGGGACCTAGAGCTTTGCCTGATTGCAGCCCTCTAAGCGCAGCGGTAATTTCGTCTACCGTGAGAGGTTCATCTAATGTGTCGACGTCTTGGGTTGTCAATGTAGGCAAACGGATATCTTTGAGAAAGGCCAAATTCTCTTCTACCGTGGTGCTTGTGGTGGGAGTGTAGACCGCCTCATAATGCCGTGCAAAGGCAGTTACTATGTCTGGTGGGTCCGTTATGTCCTTCCCAGAGGGTAAGTGTAGGTGAGCCACCCAGCGACTAGCGCGTTCTTTCTTGTCTAGCCAGGCCAGCAACTTACCAGCCTTGTCCCCTACCTCGTATATCGTGTATTGCGTTTTTGCGGCTTTTGCCTTAGCGTCTTCCCATGCATAGTCCCTGTATGCTTGTTTGGCCAAGTTCAGAGTGTGCGTTGTCTCCTCAGTCTGAGCTCTGGTGTGTTCTTCTTCGGCTAGGCTAACTGCGCTCTCGAGTTCCTGTACCTGTAGGATCCTGTCTCGTTTGTGTGAGGTTATTACGGATATTGCCTGCCCTCGCAAAACCGTCTTGTATGCCTCCCATAAGTTACTAGGGGAAGCCACAGATTGTGTATTTTCTTGAAAATATTGTTTCGTGGTTGTGCTCAGTTGTTTCCTGATAGTCGGGACTTTCAAATACCCCGGGTAAATTGGATAAATGCGTTTACGTCCCATGTGCTGCGATGTGTAAGTTACTGATAGGGAGAGTGATCCGATATGCCTCTGGGGAGGTGTGTGATCTCTGTGATTGCTGCAAGGCTTGTTGGGGATGCGAGGATGTAGTCTATCCTTGACATACTATTATGGGCTCCGGAGTGATAAGTGTATTGGCGCGTCGAGGGGTGTCGTGCACGCCAGACATCTATAAGTCCCATAGCGTCTGTGAAGTCACGTAGATGTGAGAGGGGATTTCCCGGTCCCGTGGTGGTAACCGATCCCAAGAGGCGTCGAGGACGTCATTAAAGTCGCCTCCCACCACCAGCTCCCCAGGAGGTAATGTGAGCAGGAACCTACCAAGAGCCGGGAAGGCCAGACTGTGGAGCGCAGGGGGACATACACGGCCACTAGGTTGTAGGCTCGTCCCTCCCATTGACAGGATAATGCCGCAAAGCGCCCCTGATCGTCCGCCTGGGTGCTATGTACTATTAGTGGGCAATTCTTTCGTAGCAGTATCCCCACCCCTCTAGATCCCGTAGTAAATTCGGAGTGTACTATCATTTTGAACCCCCATCTGTCCAGTGCTTTAGTGGCTGATCCCACCAAGTGAGTTTCCTGTAAGAGGACTACCGATGGAGTTTGTCTCTTAAGATATTGTAGCACGAGTCCTCTTTTAATTTTGTTGCCTAGGCCGTTAACATTCCACGATATGAGGGTAAGGGGGGGGCAGGGCCTGTGAGTGTCGTCCAGACGTAATTGTGAGGGGTCCGGAACTGTGTCACCCAGGACGTTGAGGCAGCTTTGGGACATCGGAATCGTGTGTGTGAGTCAATGGGGTCCCTGTATTCAACCCTAAAGCGTGTGGTACCAGCATAGAACAAATATACATTTCCAAAAAATAAAAAAAAAACCTGAACTCTAACCTCCCCCCCTCCCTGCCTCCCTGCTAGACGGATTGCCAACTACCCGCCACCCCAACTGTGCAGAGTGCTTTAGTCCCATGAACAGTACTTGCGTGTGGGGGGAGAGGGCATCCGGGGCACTTCGAACATCCCTTCACTCCAAGACGTTGAAGGGGTCAGGATATTACCATAAGTATAGCATCTAAATTAAGGGTTCAGGCACAGCGGTAGGTCTCTAAGTTCATTTCTGGACCGCCCCAGGCGATCCGCGCCACAGCCAGGCAGCTCGGCATGGGGTGGGCGGAAGTTCCATCAACGAAGTCCCATCGCTGTCAAGTCGGCAGTCGCCGTCTGCATGGGGTTAGTCCTCTGTGTCTGTTTGGCGTCGATCTTCGTCTCCTTCCGTGTTTCTCCGGCCCTGGGATGCCGCTTCTGCAGAGTGGCGTTGTTGTCGCCCATTGTCGTTTTTGGATCTGTTGGTCTGTCTCCAACCCTCCAGCCAGTCGTGGGCGTCCGCCGGTGTCTCGAAGAACCAGGTCTTGCCGTCCGCCACCACTCGGAGCTTTGCAGGAAAGAGCATGGAGTATGCAATTCCTCTGCCTTGGAGTTCCTTCTTGACCTCAAGAAAACTCCTCCTCTGCTTGGTGACTGCCGCCGTATAGTCGGGGAAGAAGGAGATGACGGAGTTGTCTATGCGCAGAGGTGGAGCCACTCTTGCTGTTTGGAGGATGGCGTCTCGGTCCCTGAAATTAATGATCCTGGCCAGGATCGGGCGAGGGTGCTCCAGGCTTTGGCCTACCCCCGGGTATTCTGTGCGCCCGCTCCACCGAAAAGAAGCTGGAGAGACCCCTTGGTTGGAGTTGATTCTTGATGAGGTCCTCCACGTAGAGGTCCATGGCTGGCGGCCCCTTTGACTCCGGAACTCCTGTAATGCGGACGTTGTTTCGTCTCGACCGGCCCTCCTGGTCATCCAGTTTGGCTGCCATCTGGCGATTTTGAGCTTCCAACTGCTGGACCTGTCTTTGGAGGCCGGCTGTGTCTTTCGTGAGAGTCGCCGTCGTGGTTTCCACCTCGTTCATTCTGGAAGTCATTTTCTGGAAGTCGGCTCGGAGGAACGATACATCGGAGGAAATGGAGCCCACTGTCGTTTGAAGGTTCGTTAAGGCGGACATTATGTCTAGTAACGTGACCTCTGGCTGGCCCCCTGTCGCGGCGCTGACCTCCGTGGGTGCCCGCTGGGTGGCCGCGTCCGTCGCGTCTTTGGAAAAGGCATATTTGTCCAGTTTGGCTTGCTGGGTCGCTCGTGGCCCCCGACCCCCATCGTGCCTTTCCCGCGGGGTTACTGGTATTGCGCAGTACTCACCGCCGCCTGCCTCGTGACTGTGCGTTACCTTGCGGCCTGTCGGGTTTCTTGCTCGATTTGTGGGCCCTTTGGTTCCAGTGGCGGCCGAGCTATTTCCAGCACAGTGGAGCCTGAATCTGTGCTTAATTCACTGCCCTGGCAGTACGTGGGTCTCGAGGTGTCGGCACGGCGTAGCCACCAGCCTGTAATCACGCCGGGAGATTCCGGCCGCCTTCCCCCGTGCCTGCGTATCCTTGTAGGCTGAGCGGGAACCTCGCAGTTGAAAATGGCGCCGAGGCACCGGAGTGGAGTCGCCTAGTGCAACCAGGCAACTTAGGGCCTGCAAGTGTCCCAGGAATCATTCAGGATCTCACCATCAGGGAGCGGACCCCACCTCGGGGTTCTCGGCGCAGCACCCGAGTCCCTCTCCTCACAGCGGTGTGGGTCACTGGCCGCGCGGTAGAGGCGGCTCCCTGGTGGCCTCCGGTGCGCCGCGGCTCACCGCCCCCTTGACTGATATTGCACCCGGGGGTCACAGACGTTCAGTGTCTAGGTCCCGGCCGATTAAGAGGCCGCAGCCGGTGTCGGGGCTCTGCAGGCGTTTTCTGGCATGGAGCCGTGAGGGCCGCTGGGCGGGGGGTTAGTGATCACCACCGGTCCTCTCCCGGTGCCCAGAGCCGTCGCGATGTTAGATGGCCCCGCGGGGGCTCCTTAAGCGCTCAACGGTGTCTCGACGATCAGCTGCCCAGGCGTAGTCCCCTCCGCAGTGCGGCACCCTCCGCCTCTCACCTTGTACTGCCTTCCCGCCTCGCGCCCACGGATCAGTTGCGAAGCGTCGGTCCCGCTCCAAACTCGGTCAGGACTTGACTCCGGTGTTCCGATGCCTGAAAAAGGTCTCGGGTGATAATTATTGTGCGGATAAATGTCCGGATTACTAGGGGATGTTCTCGTGTTGCCCGGAGCTCAGTTAGGTTGCGGCCATTACTCTCGGCTGCAAGCCACGCCCCCCCCTGAATGCCTTCTTGATGGAATCCCCCTTTCCTCCTTTTGATGCACACAATAGAGGCTGTAACTTTATTGAATCTTACAAAAATTTCTTCATTTAACATATTTACTAAACAGAGACCGTGTTAAAGAATTTATTACTCTACTAATAAATATGACTGCATATTTCTAAATTACCCATATATTTTGGGTAAAGAACAGCTTTGTTTTGTGCATGTACATTATTTATCATTCGAACTAGATGAAACATTTGTGGAATTATGTACTTTCAGTAAACATTCTATCACACTGCTAGATCGAGCTTTGTTCCTGGCATCATTTATATTTAATTGGCTTCATACTTCTTATCCACCCTCTCTACTGGCTCACTTTGAGTGTTCACATCACACATTGTTCTAGAATGAACTTTGACTATATTGTGACCACATTATGACGAGCTGGATGATAGATGAGCTTTTCTGATGTCCCCATTTGTCACAGACTGTAATTTTATTGTTTTATTAGGCCAGTCTACTTGCAAGCTGAGCCATAAGCTCATTTATCGAGTATATGGTAGAACGCCAAGAAAACGTGCACTGACGGCACCAGTAGATCAGATTTCTGACATGATTTGACAATACACTCGATAAATAAGCTTATGCTTTAGCTTGGAAGTAGACAGGCCTAATAAAACAAGCATTTGCAATGCAATAGGTCTCGCATTTGTCAGAGTTAGAGCTATTGGCGTTGTAAATGACAATTTCTTTTATCTGTGTGTTTTAGTTTGCAGTGTAGTGAATGTATGAACAGAAAGACACAGCTGCAGCACTGGATAGAGGACGCCGAATGAGGAATTATTACTGGGAACAGAGACACAGCCGCAGCACGCGGCAAAACCATTGTTTTAATAATAAAACTCAATATGTTATTTAATGAGCGCTGACCCAGCACCAGCTCTTCATGCAGCTGTAATGACAGCTTGTGGTAAAAACCCTCCTTCTACAGCTCACCGGACAGCACCCCAAGCACTGAGCTGGTCAGCCTGCACTCCTTGCTCCCAAGGATATCCTGACAAAATGTTATCTGGAAAGCGGGCGATGTGAGGTGTTGCAGGAATGCTGGGAAAAGCACATGGAGGAATACGGAGGGGGTAGGGGCAGAGAGGCAAACGGGCAAAAGAGAGCAATAGGGAGCACAGTAGGGAGGACAAAAGCACACTTACAAAACAGTAACGTGGAGTGCTCGGGTGCACCGGAGCACACAGTCCTTGGCAGCAACAGGAGCACTGGGAGAGAAGCCTCCCAGGGAGACCATTGTAAAATAAGTGCTGTTCCACTGGAAAGAAAACAAGACCAGGGTGGGCCTCCACCCCTGTGTATACCCCAGTGTCCAGCCCTGTCGATCACCGGTGGCACAATCCTGCCAGTGTGTCCAGCCCTGTCAGTGCCTAGGGTATATGGATCCGTCCGTGCCCTGCTGTCTGCTCCACTGCCCCTTCGATGCCCAGGTGTCCCCGCCGTGTAGCAGTGCCTCCGGGCCCCATGCAGGGCGGCTACTGTGTGGGCCGGACACAGAGTAAGGCTGTGGGGGAGGTGGGAACCTGGGGCAAGGGAAGCTTCAGGACCGGACAGGCGGGGAGCAGCCTAGGAAAGTGGCGGGCCTAGTGCTGTTGAGAGGCAGATTTGGCAGGAACATGTTGCTGTTCTGGCCTTTCTTTGTGTGCCCTATATACCTTAGCAAGACTGCTATAACGTGTCTTGCCAATATTATTTTGCATTTAAATCGCATTTGATAACTGGCCAAGGGAGGAGACTGAGGGGTGAGTGAGGCTTGAGAGAGGAAGAGCATCTGAGGCATGTCTGGGAAAGAGGGAGAAGCGGCAGGCATGGCCGTTGAGAGCACACCGGGTCGGGGTGGTCCTGAGAAGGGGAGGTGGAGGGACACAGCTCGGGGAGGGAAGAATGGACGAGGCGAGGCTCGAGATGCTGCAGGGCTGGAAGAGACGAGAGAGCACTGGGAGGATTTAAGGAGGCGGACCCGATAGTGTGGATGCGGGAGGAGAGGCTTATGGGAAGGAAGAGGGCTTGAGAAGGAACTGGGAGAGAGAACCGATTTAGTTTACAACCATAGTAGGCAAGGGGTGCTTACTTTGAAATTATTCTTTGGAGTGAAAAGGTAATTTCAGAATTAGGAAAAAGGATATTGTGATGTCAAAACATCGAGCGCTCGCAAAAGGTTCAGGAAATAGACTAAAAAAAGAACATTCACAAACAAACATGCGGGCTGCAAACTAAAACAAGTTTGGAGTGCTGTAGGGATGAGTGAACGCGGTAGTGGCTGTATGCCGAACTTTTGTTCCACTTTGACTGGAGCGTCTGTGTCACCATTCTGAAGCTGAAAACGAGCCAAACCAGGAAACAAAAAAATACGCTGACTGTGCACAAATACACGTTAATTAAAGAACGTGGAAAACCACATGCAGCAGGGGCAGTCCGCAGGGAGGATCTGAAACAACTAAAGGAGGGAATAATTAGACATGCTGACCAAACAGAAGCATGCATTTATAAAAATGCACAAACGGGAGAGAATGGAAAACAAGCGCGTAGCGCCTCGCGCTAAAAGTAAAAAAAAAAAAAAAAAAAAAAGCCTGCAGGCTGCAGCAGTAGGCGTGCGCGCGCGCTTGGGAGAGCAGTCTTCACTTTTTCAAGCACTGCACTCGTGCTCGTGGCGCGCCGCTGCGCGCTCCCGCAAGGTGGATGCCGCCACAAGCTCGAGTGCAGTGCTTGAAAAAGTGAAGAGCGACGGCTAAAGGCCCTCCTATGCAGCGCATGCGCGCTGCGTAGGCGAGACCTAAAAAAACAAGAAGTATTATGAAGGTCGGACATCATAATAATTATTTCTCATGCCCTGATGAAGTTCCATCTTTAACGGAACAAAACGCATTGGCTGTTTCTGTATGAGGATTCATCACACAAAAAGGATTTTTACATTTCGAAATATACAATGTACATACTTCTGTGTCTTCCTTGAATATGGATTCAACTTACTGTATGTGATGAGAAAACTGAAGATCAGACTATCTAATATATATTAGTGATTTAAAAACTGTGTCTCCACTTGTTCAATTCTTTCTACGGGTAAAGTACAGTAGATGGCTAGCACGTGGAGGTTGGGCAACATTTGTTACTCTGTTTAGATTAAATGAACTGAAAAACAAGGGGTACTGAGGAGCAGTGTGCCACTACAGCTGTTTGTTTTGAATTTGTTACAAATCTTATTCACCATCTGCGATGGTTCTGTTACATATATTTTATCAATAGCTTTGGTTGCATTGTCCCGGAGCAAAATGTGCTGGATGGAAATCACAAAATATACTTCAGACTTCACTATGCCTTTGATCATTAACTGCTTTGACTCAAAGCGAAGACATGAGAGAACCTCTGATTTCATGTATCCCTCGAACTACACAATGTACAGAGTTTTAAAGTCATTGTCAGTTGAAATCCTACAGCACCACCACCAATGGCCTATGAACTGTTCCAGAGTAGGGTTCTCATAGATCTTCATCAGTTTTTGTTGTACTGCACTTTGTTCCTATTCAGCAACTGTGTAACTGTGCTGTAAAATGACCCTAGTACAAAACTGGCAATCAAGGGTAAGCTCAGCTTTGAAGGCTGGGAATGAAGGAGGTGGGGGCATTTGGTGGAGAGATCTTGTACAATATTTGAGGAGCAGGCATGGTTTTACTCACTTTCCACTTTAATAGTGACCTCAAACACCGCCTCACAGTAGCATAGGCAAGACACAAAACAGCACACCCCAATCTAGGCCTACAACATTGTCTGCTATGCAACACAGCTGGCAAAACACCCGAACTTACAATAAACACGTTTTTTCGAGTTGTAAACTTTGCAGTCTAAGAACAGGCTTGCTTAGTCCATCCATTCCGTGTGTATTCTGAATATTGTTTGCCTATTCTGAATACATTGGCTCTATAGTTGCCAGCTTTGTGCTTTCAGTACTCGCTACAAATACCTTCCATGTTCTAAGCAAGTTCTTTCTTAAAACAAAATACTATTACCATAAATTCTTATTGGCAATTGTCCTGCAAAATTACTAACTTTAGATACAATATCTTAACGCATCCCCAGCTTGTTAAATACTCAGTGAAGTCTCTGTGTTGTGTTTTCAAAGCACAACCTTGTCATGACCTTGCTTTAAGAATGAATAGATTTTAGAATAATTAATAAAATCCATACAAAACCCTTTTCTGACAAATGCATGTTTGTCTGTCTGTATGTACTTATGCATATAGAGGTACTTGTGCATCACAAACCTAGCTGGGAAGTAGCAGGGCTTGAAGTTGAGGGCCTGGAGAGGGAGCCAATGCAGTGCCTTGAAAGTTGAGGTGACGTTGTCGAACCATTTTGAGCCCTTGATGAGATGTGCTGAATTATGAAGGGTGCCTAAAAGGGGTGCAAAGGTGGTGCTGGTAGGCTGTGTAGCACACTGCCTACATACTGATGGGAGAGGATCATATATTGCACTGATGTTCTGAAACCAGCTTCTTGACAAAATGTTTTCACAGCAAAGTTGCTTGAGAAAAATGTCTGAATGCCTCCCAAGTAAACTGGTAGATGAAACCCTCAGATGGCTGTCAACTGGTTGGATGAGTAAATGCCAGAACAAGTGTACAAATAAATAACAATCCAAAACCGAATAATAGTTAATAGAAAGAGAAGAAAAATTAAAGTACCTGAACAGGAGGCCTGAATGTGAGTGATGCCAGCATTACAATCCAAATTAAATATTACAAATCATCAAAACATTATAGGCCACGCATAGGTCACATACAAGAAACGGAATTCTTTCTTTTTTACTGATACCATCTTGCTGCTTCCACATATCCACTGAGGTAAAATGGAGAACTGGAAGCTTGATAATGAGAAAAGATTTTATCATCCTAAATATTACGAGACACAATCGCAACTTTTCTCTCTCCGAAAAACTAATAAATACATCTTGAACTTGATCAGAAACTGCATAGGCTGAACATATTTGCTCTCAGGTGACAATGAGCCTGAGAGATCATTCTACCAATCTACACCATCCTCCTTAACAAAGACAACAAAATTAATTTACTATTGCCAAACTTCTGTGACTTCACGGGATGTCTGCCCATCGAAAATCTTCAGCTAGCCCTACTCCGAAAAGTTAGCTTCAGGAATAGTGCCCCCTTCCTAAGAAGAGCAAATGTAACCGCTCTACTGAAAAACCCACCAACAGCTCAAGGAAAACTTCCTAACTACAGGCCAATCTCCAATAATGCATATCTATTAAAACTTCTTGAACAAACGACAAGAAAACATCAGCTCTACATGGATACCCAAAGTATGTTCGATGATCACCGGAGCGGGCTTTCATCCCTCACAAAGCGCTGAATCAGTTACAACCGCAATCTTGCATAACAGCCATGATAGCCGACAATAGCTTGTGTGTTAATTCTGTTAGATCTTTCAGCGGCCTTCCAAACTGTTAGTCTTAAAACTTGGAGAAAAGGCTATGCAATTGTGGCATCTGAAATCCTGAGTAAAACTGCAGGTCGCAAACTTTGCTGGGACTAGAGACAATTTCTTTGACCGGTGGTTTGAAATAGTTAAAAGAGGTATTTTGTGAGGCCAATGGACACTATTTTCTATTATGAACACATTGAAATTTGTCCAAACTGTAAACAAACGTTCAGAAGGAGGGTAAATGAATAACTATGTCCTCTTGTCCATCGGTTCCAAGCACAAGTGAGAGTCAATATAGTCTTCTTTTGTGATATGTTGAATGTCTGCGAGTGAAACAAACTTGACAAACATTGCCTTGTTTTATGCGGGCGATCAAAGAAGCAGAACTTAATGGCTCGTAAGACACGCCAGGTTCATTAAGTGTACTTTCTTCCCATCACCACCTGCTAAGGCCATGCTTTTACAGTAAAACAATTTCCATTTTTAATTGATTTACCAGTTTTGTATTTATTTCTTTATACAAGTGTTCTATGCGTTCACACAATATTTTGTAAAAACAAAATTCCAATGCTGATCCTCCTCCTAGGCTTTCTTCTATCCAGGGTTATACTGGGATCTTTTTTTTTTTTATCCTGAATAGAAGCAAATTAGTGAACAACAGTAAATAGGAGCAGGAAAAATATCGAACAAGCCAAAGTGAAAAAAGTATTAGTCAACATCTTACAGCAACATAACCTATAGGACGGTCTTGAACAAGAATTGATGCTGGAAAACACAAGATAAAAACCATGAAAATCATTCAATCAAAAAGGCCTGAAATTAGCAAAAAGGAAAACCTTTGATAACAAAAAGTGAGGGTCAAGATGAAAGCTGCTTCAAGAGAATTCCATGAAGGGAAAGAGTAAGGAGGGATGATTATAATGTTCCAAGAAAATGAAAAACAAAGAATAGTGACTTCTCAACATTGCCACTCGGACATCAGTGACAGAACATGGGAACTGGGACCATAGTCTCAATGACAAACCAAATAAATCAGACTTCACTTTGTCAATGATTGATGAAATGTAGGGCTGTCTAAAATAAAAAATAAACACCAAACAGTTCTCAACAACACTCCCAATTTTTATTTTCAATTCCCTACTAGTTGCAGTGAGATCACAGAAGGGAACTGTAATTTGCAAACAAACCTATCACCAAGGGGATATTAAACTCAGAGAACCTCTGACAACAGCCAATCGAAACCACATTTGAATAAAGGAACATTCGACTTCCGAGCAGACCTTTAACAAAGAGCGCTTAATTGTTCGACGTCTTATACCGGAGTCTTCAGTCCGCAATTACTGAATACAATCAGGCAGCTCAATCTGATGGAGATGATGAAAGTCTGACTCGACAAGTTAACAGTGTTCAAGATTTAAAGGAAGCTTCCAGTATAGAGGAAAAAAACTGTTCTCTTTACCCAGTCCAGCATCACTATTAATCCCCAACAATCGTCACACAAAGCTTGGGTTTTGAGAATTATCTTGACATCATTTACCGGATGTTCCCTTTAAATTGCTTTAAAATTGCGCTCCTAGCAATATTGATGCACTACCTACCTTTCTTTCCCTCCTCCCTCACAGCGGCTCGGAACAGGAAGCTCTCAGGTCGCTGAGAGGGGCTTCGGTAAGATGATGGAGGAGTGGGACCAGGATACGGAGGGGAGAGGTGTACTGATTTCACACGAGGCAGAAGCAAGATGACAGGATGGGGAGAAGCATGAGGACAAGGAGGATGCATGGCAGGATGGGATTTCAGAGAGAAAGGAATTAAAAGAAAAATTGACAATTAGGTGACATGCAACAATACAACAGTATAATATATATGTTGTATCCGTGGATGACAGAGGAATTACACAAGTTAGCGAGGGCCACTGCTTGCACTTCAAGACTATCACACACTCTCCTCCAACCAACACACCAGGTCATAAAGTGAGTACCATTCATCTTAGATCCTGATGAAACATAAACTAAAGGACTCTGGCGCAACACGTTTTTACATGCTGTTTTTCTGTATTTTGTAGACTTCACTACATTCATGCATTTCTGCAAAACGAACATGCTCACTGTGTCAGTCAAACATGAATGGATCCAAAATCATACAGCATTCCAAATAATTAACACAAAATGTGTTTTATACATTCATATCTGCCTGCATGGTGTCACCAGCTGTGACATCTCTATAAGAGAAGCCTAAGTGATTCATTCGTTACTGGAGCAGTTTGCATTGCAGGTTCGTGCAGGACTGTGAGCCACCAGGTAGCAAAGGCTTTAGCTCAGGGAAATGCGATAGAGCTTTGCTGGCTAATTTTGAGCAGGCAATCATGCATTTTAAAGCACCATCATTAGGAAATCTCATCCTGTATCAGACATACAGAATTTCCTCAATGCAAGGCAAGTCTTTCTATCAGACATCCTTCTGCACCGTGATCAATTCCTATGACCATTATTAAAGTTAGTGTAAGGATTGGTGATTTACTTGCAAACCTAACTTTCCATCACAGGGAACTTCATCACATTTTTAAAGGAAAAAAGTATCCACCTGTCTGTGGAATCACTGAACACTTTATAAATTTGAATCTCCTTCTCAAAAAGGTTTCAGAAATGCCTAAAACAAACTTGGCTTAGTTACAGCATCTGGACAATTTGGTTCAATTTATGACTTACCTTTTAAACAGAAAAGGGAAAAAACTAGGAACACAATGTCTGCAGAAGGAAAAAGGAGAGTGAACATACCTACGGCAGTCTTCACACTGCATAGCTGTGACATGATACAATAATATGGGTAATTATGGAAAGGAAAGTTATTTGATCATCATATCCATGCCGACTGCCCTAGTTTAACTGCGGTGACAGGCTAGTTATTTACGAATTTACCCCATCATGGAGAACTAGGATCATATAGGTAGGTAACGCTTCCTTCTCCGAGGTCCTTATTAATATTTGTGAACACTAAAACAGAAGAGGAAAGTCTTTTCTTGGAAAGGGTAATGGGAAGCTAGCTGTGCACGATATATTATGTCAAGTGAAAATGAGCTAAAGAGGACCATAGAACAGATTTTGCTTGACCCACTTGTGTACTGGTTCTAGAGTAAGACGTGAGGTCCCAAGAAGGTGTGGCCTGATCTCCATGCTGTGGCTCTGCACATGTTCTGAATGTTTATAGTCGTAAGGAGAGCAACAGTAGCTATTTTACGAATTGTCTGGACTTAAGGCATATGTGTCCAGGCAACCATTATGATAAACAAAACATGATGCATGATGTGTTGCACGAAAATCTCTTGTGTGACTTCTCTGGTATTGAAAGATGACTAGAAAACCTGGAACCCTAATTTTGGGTATGGGAGAGGGGTAGAAGCCACAGTGAAACAAGCATTTGCCATGCAATAGGTCTTGCATTGCTAAAGATTAAGCTATTGGCATTGCTAATAATAATGCAACACCAACAGCTCAAACTTTCAGTAAGGCAAGAGCAATCGGATTGTAAATCAATCGCGGCACTCGCACTTTAGCTGTAAACATCTTCAGCTAAAGCGCGGGTGCCGCAATTGCTTCAAAAGTAAAGAAATAGAGAAAAAAAACGGCGAGATGGCATCGACATCTTGCCAATCTCCTTTATGGACTTCAAGTCCTGGAAGGTCTCTTCGACTAGATCCTCTTCCTCATAGAAGGGGTCTTCTTGCTCTTTCTCGTGGGATCCTGGTATGTGTGTGATTTGGTGGGGGGAGCTCAGCATTACCCTCATCCTGCGTCTTTCCATCCACAAGTTTTGTTGGAATACGAAACACCTTGCGTGACTCCTCAAAGTCATTCTTTTTCAAGAGGGCCCCATTTTAGGCCAGTTGCTTTGCATCAGTGCCATTTTCCTCTTCAGGGTCACTGCCTCGCTGTCCTTTGATTTCTTTTGCCTCTCCCAGTCTCTTTCACCTTTCATTATTGAGCTTGTTCCTGAGAGCTTACCTCCTACAGTGATCTTCTGTTTAGACCTGTGGGGCTCCTTCTGTATTTTCCAACTGTCAGTTGCTAAGTGTTTTGACATTGAGGGATCTCCGATGACCGAGTCAGATCATCTCTGCTCGGTCCTGCTGACGGTTTGTTGCGTTTCCTGAGTTCACCTTCCCATGGCGCCTACCTCAAAATTTCCTGTTTTCAAGGTTGACCACATTGCCTTTAGCATCGGATCCCTCTCCTAGAGCCAAACCAGTTTCTTCAGTGTTTTCCTCTTCGTCACTGTATACACTGGAGTCCCTGAGTGAGGGTTGCTTCTCCTGGAACTGCACCATTGAGCAGTGTACCCACCATTATTTTCTCTTGCTTTCAGGTCTTAGGCTGACAATATGTGCACACCGCACAGCCGTCACAGCTAGGGTCTTTCGGCAGGCAGAGGTTACAGACCTTGTCCGAGTCCCTATGCGCCAACGTGTGGTGGCACTTTGGAAAGGATCAAAATGAGTGTTCTCCATCTCCTTCAGTTGTCCAAGTTCCTGGATATTCATTCTTCGACCTTGTGGTCGGGTTCCTCTGGTGGTAATCCTGGTGTAGTATTCAGTTTTTGTCAGTGTTATCCTAAGTCCTTGACATCCTTCATGGATCAATGTTTTTTTCCAAATTTTTTGTAGTTTTACCCGTTTGCTGGCTGGGACACCAATTAAAGAGTCAATCTACTCTTAGGGAAATTTGGAGTGGTAGCTTAGAACTCCCAGCTTTGACAGAAAACAGATTCCATGACATGACTATACTGGGTCTATCTAGAAGTCCACTAATGCAAAGAACATTCCCAACTTCTACATAACGTTTGCCATCACAAGGGATAATTACCAAAGAGCTAGCTTCACGGCTACCCAGCTGCTATGTTTAAGAAAAGACTCACTCCATTTGGTCCAACAAACACACAAATATTAAGATAGATAGATAGATAGATCTATCCATCTATCTATCTATCTAATTGCTGCTGCTAAGCCAAGTTAACTGAGATTTGTGCTGAAATGGAATCTGCAGTTTCTTCTACATACTGTTTGTAAATTTACGTTTTGACGTGTTCAAATAACTTCATGCAAAAAAAGAGCTGTTTAAACATCAGAGACTAATTTAAGAAGAATTGTGACAGATGACACATTTAAAGAGCTTAGGAGTGAAATGTTTGGGAACACCATACTGAATGTACTGCAGTAAAACCAATGACTCCAAGTAACATACTACATGACCATAAGTAAAGAGGATAGAGCGATCCCCACACACAAGGACTATGGAGCTAAACAGATAGAAAATAGGACCGAGTATGATAAAAGGAAGGATGTGCAAGCAGGAACTGACAGTTCGACAAGACTGCGATTTTGATATCAGGATGAGAGGTTAGAACGAGGAATTCAGGAATCTGAAGAGAATGCGCTGATTGAAGGATTGAATAAGGAACAACTCAAAAAGTTTTATGTGGGTGGCCAGCACAGTCAACAGCATATGAGCAGGGCCTGCATCCTGAACTCAGATCAGCAACTTGAGCTGCTCCTTATCTCCAACTTAGCAGTCAGGGTTCCTCGGTACTACGTCAACTCAGGAGTATTTGACACCGTTTTTGGAGATGTTGGAAACAGAATGCATTTAATTTTGAGTCAGAGCTCCACCAAAATATAAACTTATATACACCATTCAGCCATAATTACACAGTTATCATGACTCTAGACCAGTCAGCAGGAAACAGCTAAGCAACGTAGTGTTGTACTTGTGGAAGAAGTGATAGCAGTAAAGAAAACAATGAAATATCCCTTCCACTACAAAACAAGCTTGAGAACATTTGATGGCAGCCAAAGATACCTTACCTGTTTGGGATGAAGGTGAAACAGGCGAGATTGTGGATCGGTCATCACTCTGTGGACAAAGATAGAGAATTATAAAGGAAGATTGATGCACTCACCACTCATCTACCGTGACCAAAAAATCTCAGTAGAAGGGATGTCATTTTATAATTATAAAAACCCTAAATAGTCTAGTGAGCAATGCAATAATTTTTTTAATATTTCTTTATTGAATTTTGAACAAAGTATCACGCACCAATACAATAAATGCAAGCATGACTTACTTTAGAAATTATCGAAAAGGTGTCTAAATTGAAATGACAAACCTAGATGAGCAAACTAGGGCTATGAATTAGTAGCCGTTACAACATTATCAAATTTAGGTAAAGGAACAATGGAGACCCAATATTATGCAAATCTAAGACACAAAGCATTTCCAGAGGCTGCAATGAGACATAATACTTGTGTCACATATAACCACAGATGTCCATGAAACCACATTTACTACACATGCCCATCCCGTGAGATAATATTCTGACAGGGGATGGCCTATTCCACCCTTCCTTCAAGTAGCCAAAGGCTACCCAACTCCATTGGCAGGCGTCCCACATTCACGCCTAGCCAGACCAGCTGCCTTAAAAAAAATTCCATACGTATGTTGGTGTGTACTCACTTCCCTGGAGGTGGTCTACCATCAGGCTTGGTCTCCAATTTTGCAAACTATACGGCCCATATCATCCGACCAGTGCCCTGCCCCACCACCTGCATAGTGCATTAAATGTCCCCACCTCCTCTACCGCCCATTTCTTCAGATATCTGAGACAGCAGTCCACAGGCAGAGCCAGCATGCGACTTTCAGGCCATCACAATGCTCTGCTTTAAATGAAATAAATACTTAATCCACAAACCAACAATCATTCCTGTTCTTTTTCGTCCTGGTCATCAGACCCTGCACAGACACCTGGGCGTCCTGGTGCAAGCATTTGCCATTCAATTCTAACCACCTCTGTCCAAACACTTAACACTACTGGACGCTCCCAAATCATGTGGTAAAATGTATTTCCGGTTGTCTGCATCTAGGTCATTCGGAGGACGACCCTGCAATCATGAGCCCGATATGCCTGAGAGTGAGGTAGGCCGGATGTAAAAGGTTGAATTGGGTGTATTTTAGTCTGGAACTTCTCGACGCTTCTTGAGAAACACCTTAGAAGCTGTTCATTGCTCATTATACAGCAGACAGCTCAAGTTTCATACTATTCATTCACCTGTCTTTGGTGTGGTGAGCAATGCACCCTTAATTTCCCCCAAAGCCCTGTTTATGGCCTCACACTGGCTGCAGTTGGTTGTCAATAGCCAGAGACCACTTAGACTGTACACAGCAAGCTATGTGAACAGGGCTGGCTGAAGGTGTTCAACACACCTACCGCAAGAGTGAGGGCGTATGGGCTGCGCCTCAATTTAGAGTGCATCAAGACTACTTATGCAGAGAACACCCCTAACCTGAGGGGTGAATCTGTGGTGACATTTGGGAATGGCCTGTGCCCTCTCCATGTACGTACAGTCACCCCACAACCTAATGAGCACAGGCCTTGTGTGGTCCGTAACGGACTCTAGTCACAGGGGATGGCCTATGGCCATGCCATGACACCACTCCTCTTGGCTGAAGAGCCCAATGGCATGGCTTTTGGCAGTGCGCTGCAGCCCTGAATGCAGGACACGACCTGTGCCCTGTACATGTTACCACAAAGACTGCAGCAGTCTCTGGGCACAAACACTAACCAAAGGCCATCAACATTTGCGGTTTTTTTAGACTGCCCAATCCCACCGTATTCTTTTTGCGGATCTCAAACATTTTCGAAAACTACTTTGCAGTTCTTAAATTTAGCCCCACTGATAACATATTTTCCAATCAAATAAAAGGCATTTTCTTCTCGTCTGGAATACACCCCGATCCCCTCAAGGTTTGGGAAGTGACTGTGTTTACCACTTGGCCTGAAGACATTCACACAAGACAGTTTCAAGAACGATTTCTTAATTGCTCTCATTGTGAAGTGGCTGCACAGCAAACTTTTTCCTCAAATCACTGTGGGCATTCAAGGACCAACCTCAATGGAGGAAAATGGCTCTTTCAGACACTTAAATTGGGATTTGCAATAAAAAAACAAAATCTGTTTCAGATCGATGTTTTTGAACCAGTCAAGACAGTTACCAATAATCCATCAAAGCCTTCAACGAATTCAAATATTTCAAATGCTATGGAACAGATGTACACCAAGGAACAAAAAGAGTCTACTGTGATTAAAGTTCTATATTTTTTGCCCTATGTGGTGCAATTCTGTTAAGCAGTTTTTGCTGTATCAAGCATTAAAAACATCGAAGGAACTTAACATGAAATACGTTTGTCTTACTCTCCACCCCTTAAGTTAATTCTTCTTCTCCTGTCTACCTATCCTCGGAATGGATCTACACGAGAATCACAGCAAAACTAAGCTGAACGCAATACAATTCTGCCATATTTAGTGCAGATTAATTAAACAGCACCAAAACTACCAGCAAATCAAAAAAAGCATGCGATTTAACCATTTCTAGTCCTCACAAAGTCCTGACAGTAGATACATCCAACATCGTGTGACAAACACAAATTTCACTTTAACATCAATTATTAAATACAAATAATAAGCCAACATTCACCAGCCTTCTGAGAAGAAGTATCTGTCAGTTTGGTCTTGAGCATTCGGGTTTGTGGAAAGGACAAAGACACCTGTGACAGACTCTGAGAAAGAATTGAAGCCGCTTATCAGTCTGGGAAGGGTTAGGAAGCCATTTTCAAACATAATTAAGCATCATCCAAAGTGAGAAATATTGTTTACAAACCGAGAACATTCAAGACGATTGCTAATCTACAAAGCAGTGGGTGTCACAGCAAATTCATCATACGGTCAGAGCGTATGCTTCTAGAGATCGCAACGAAAGCTAAAGATACATCCATGGAGCCAGAGCCTCTGCCAACGCAGTCAGAGCTCACAATTTTGCCATCAGCAAAAGACTGAATAAGTATGACTTATGCCACATTGCATAGAATTTTCAAAACAACCCTTGAATGGTTCACAAGAATTCTGGAGAAATGTCCTCTGAATAGAAGAAACCAAATTGAAGTTGTATGGATGGAATGAACAAAATCCATACAATGTCCATCGCCACAAGAGCCGCATACCATTTGTCAAGCATGGTGGTGGGTAGGGGGCATTGATTAAGGTCTACTTGTAGCTAGGGACGTCTTTGCCTCACATTCATCGAGTCCACCAGGACTTGCCCTCTATACCTTCATATTATAGGCAAAAAAGTGTGACCATCTGTCCAGCAGCTAAAGCTTAGAAGTTGTTCATGCAACAGGTCAATGAACAACAACTCACCAGAAAATGTATGACTGAATGGCTGAAAATAAAATAAAATCAGGCTTTTGGAAATGCCAAGTCTGTGTCCAGACCTCAACCCCATTGAGAGCTGTGGTGGGACCCAAAGAGCTGTGCAACAAAGAATGCCCTACAACATAACGGAGCTTATGCAGTTTTGTTACAAGGCCGGACAGGACAGCTCCTAGGCAACGTTAGAGACTGGAAATCTAACAGGAAACGCTTTGTTCATGTTATTGCTGCTAAAGAGGATTCCAAAGGTTAATGAATCACAGGGTGCTTTTTTTTTTTACACATGGCTAATAAATGTTGGTTGAGTCTTTTCTTTAATAAGTAATAACAAGGTGAAATGTGTATGCTATTTGCCATAAGGTTAGATTTTTCTACTTTCAGCACTTGTTGAGGACTAGATGAAGGTCAAATTTGTCTGAACATATAAAAACATGCAATCTTAAAATATATATATTAAATCTTAAACAGAAACTGTGGCTAAATTATACAACCCTAAACTTTATGTAAATACATGCAGGTTACAGACTGCTATTCAAAATGTGGCAAACTAATCATTTTCTACACGTACAGGGCAACTCCATGTTACATTCTCCAAGGAAAGAGCAATGCAGTCATTTTTCTGCACCACTATTTCAGCAAACAAATTATGCATGCTCTGGTTTATCTCATTATTGACTGAGACAAAGACAACTGTAGCTTCTAGACACAGTGAACTCATCTGTATTTCTGAGAACATACAGAATATGGAACTTCTTCACAAGAAGTTCAAGACAGACATTTCATCTCCTAAAAATCCAAAACGTCAAGCACTCATGACCAATGTAACAGTATCGAAATATAAGTGCCAAAGAGTCACATCACACCGAATTCTGTTTTGCTGCTGAACGGGGTGGGCCACACTTGGCAAGAGGCAGAGCAAGAGCAAAAATGAATGCGGAAGATGGGGTAGGGTGTTCCATGATAGATTACACAGAAAAACAGGCAGACGGGATGGGGACTGGTGGCATTCATCTGAAGTCAGCAGTGTGTGTATTTGTAACATTAAGAGTGAGGACAGTGATAGAGATTGCTGAGATAGATAAGGTGGTGGATACAACAAATGGGGTTGCCTGTTCCATTTACCTAAAAAATAGGACTCCTGTGCTGTGTTAATAGGACGATGAGACTGATCCTATGGGCACAAACTCAAACATACACCTGCCAGAGTGTTGTCAGAGGAAAAGGCCCAACAACTGACTTCAAATCGCTTTCTGAGAACTCCTAAGCAGGCTTATTGCACCTGGACCTCAAGGTGTGAAGTGCAAGCCACTCTCCAATATATTTAAGAAAAACATCTCTGAAACACGACTGGTAATTGAACACAAGAAACACAGACATGCATCATTCTGAAATGGACAAGCAAACATTTGCACATTGCCGCTTTTAGCCCTGGTTTAGGCAATCTCTCAATTATTAATCTCTCTTGTACAAGAAGAATTATCAAGCTATTGGATCACCAGATGGGTTGACAGCACCTGTATGCACACACCATGTTTGTAGGCAAAAGTCCTCACCTGGTTTCATTTAATATGTTAATATACAAGTATTAAAATAGAGCTAGTTACCTCCATGGGGGGAGTAGGCTTTGTTGAAGCAGAATCACAGAGTTCATACTTACAAAACACTGGAATTAGGACTAAACAATGGAATCAACATACCTGATATGGACATAGTAAAAGCCAAGAAGGAAATAGTGTCCCAAGTCTTAAGGTTGATGTGATTAAGGAAATAGGGTGGATCGATGAGTGAATGGTAAGTGTGTATGGGGTCTATAGTATACAAGCTCAGAGCTGATGGATTCTATTGGTCTGTCAACACCAAATGTAAAAGTTAGAAATCCTAAAAGCTAGGTTGCACAGGTCTTCTGTCTAAAAGCAGCACAGGATGTGCAATTGAGTTATTTCCAGAGAGAACTATTGGTATCAGTAACCAGCAACATAAGGTAGTTGTTTTTACAAAGAAGGGCTATAGCAACTACCAGGTGATATTACCTGGGTGGAGGAAGTAACACAGTTTAACAGCAAAAGATTGAAGCAGAGTACTAACCAAAAACAGGAAAAAGTTGTACACAATCTACTGGGGCTATCATGAAATCCATGTAAGCATCAGAGGCAGAAACCCCACATTAAGCCAGTTCTGATCAACATAGTTGGGACTTGTGCAAGTGAATCAGGCGAGTGCATACAAGGACAGTCTGCTATTCAATTAATAAGAAAAAGGTACATATGTCAGCGAGTACAAAGATGGGCATGAGACTTGTTAGTAAGTTATGTACTGAGAAGAGCAAACATAATATGATGCCAATCTGTGACAGCCAAGACAAAGCAACAAAAGCAAACCGAGCAGCAAAAAGAACATCAAAAGAAAAACAACAGTGAAGTGATGTGGTGAACGTGCCACTGGTGGTGCCCAAATGGTATGAAAATACCAGGTGGCAATGGCTTACATAACAGCTAAAATCACACATAATAAATACCAGAATCCAGCCAGAGAGAAGCAAAAAAGGAGCAGAATAGAAATATATCAGTAACAACAAGAGAAAGAATGTCTTTGTACTTCACACGTAGAATCATCAAGAGAGCACACAGCTAGTGAATGATAAAATGTGAGCAGTCTCGTCCCTAGAAGTTCCCATGCTCTCAGAGTGCATAGGCTTCCTTTATCAGTCAAGAGGTTCTTCCTTGTTGTCAAAATGTATTTAATAAGAAGCACATGTCAGAGTGTAAATGTCTTTATGGTCAGAAAAGACACCTCTTGCTGTCAGTGCAGTCATGCTTCTGCGCTCCCTCCCTGGAACATGTTTCGCCTTGTCAAGAGTTGTGTCAGATCTCAGGTTCAGTGAAAGATCTCTACTATAAGTATCTCTACTTTTCCAATTGCTATTTATTCACTTGTCTCGTGTTTGAATACAAATTATTTTTTTCAGGTATTTTATTAGTGCCTGGCAATGGTGTCAGTTTAGTTTATCATGTGTTCTTGTGCTTCTGAAAACTTTTGAACAATAAAGTCTAATGTTTAAAAGAAGACTCTGTTGTTATCGTCCCACTCTTACTCAAAAATATAGGTTTTTGTTATTGTCCCGCTCTTACTCAAAAAGTATAGATTACTCCTATTGTTAAGATATCTATCTCCTCTCAAGGTGGAACATGTTTCCACAGATAGCAACCTATGATGGTGTTTTTGTTTGACTGTATGTGTTTCTACAGTAAGCGGTCTATCGCTTAGAATCAGTGTGTTCAATTCTATGGTCAGTAACTGGCCACGATCCAAGTCATATATCTGGGTGGTCATTGAGAACGTCTTGGACCACTCTAAGTTATTCTTTTGGTCCGTACAAGGCCCACCACATATTTATAGAGTGACCTTATGGCCTCTCTCTTGCAATCAGTGTATATGCTGCCCTTAATGCAGTCTAAGGCTGTTAGCTGTCTTGCAGTTGGTGTACACGAGTCTTTTGCTGATACAAAACTCACCTTTAGAAGCACATGAACTTCTAAGGTCAGTCAGTAGGAGTTCCCTTGTGTATCACATCTTCTATCATTATACAGTCTCAGACACAGTCACAGAAGATACAGTTCAGAGGTCACAAGCACATATCTTGCTGTCAGTGTGTACATGTCTCTTTAATAAGCGCTTCTCCTGCTTGCTGTTAATATGTGCTGCAAGGGCTATGATGGGGGCCTATCTCATCCTGTCAGGCTTCAGTTTCAACCATTAGTAAGAAGAATTCTTCGGAGAACAGATTTCTAGGGTTAATCTGATGCCCCGTCCTCCTACCAGAATTCATAGGAGCCTGTAGTCAACAAGAGGAACATATTGTTGAATTAAGGTGAAGAACTTTTACTAGAGAGTTGTTTGAGGAGGAGACTACAGCTTACAGTCTGAATGCACTATCCAATAACTTGGGGCCACATGTACAAAAGGTAATCGTTTGCGATTACCAAATAGCGAATTTTTGTGATTCGCTATTTGATGAGCGCAAACACAAATTAACAAATGTGTATTTGACACATTTTGCAATTCCCAGTGGGTCGCAAATAGATCTACCTCATGACTATTAATGAGGTAGGTCTCGGTTTGCGACGATTTGGGAATTGCTAAAATCACAGGGATGGTGACCTGCTGGGGTCAGCCGACCACCATCTCCGATTGCTTTTGAATAAAGCAAGGTTTTTTATATTTTTTAAATGCAGCCTATTTTCTTTAAAAGGAAAAAAATGAAAAGTTCTTTTTCATTTTTTTTTTTTTTAGAGTAGGCAGTGGTCCATGGGACCACTGCCTGCTCTTAAAAAATGTTTTTAATAACATTCACAAAGGGGAAGGGGTCCCTTTGGGACCTCTTTTCATTTGCGAATGGGTACACCTACTTGACATAGGTGGTAAAATGTGAATGTTTTGCGACAGCATCTCAGTCGCAAAACATTCACACATACCACTGCGATTTGGTATTGGGAAGGGACGCCCTAAGCACACGCCTTCCTAATACCAAATCGTAAACCCAATTTGCAATTTGGTAATAGGTTTCCGAATCGCAAACAGGGCTCTGTACATGTGAAAAAGCCTTTTTGTCTTTGCATCACAAAAAGCCTTTGTACTTGTGGCCCTTAATCTTTTACATAAAGTCTGTAGTACACAAGAGGTACAATGAGTACAATGTCGAGGCCACCTTGACCAGAAGACTTTCCCTTGTACCCTGAAGGAATAAGATTAGCAATCGAATGAGAGTAGGGAAAAGAGGAGCGTAGAGAGTTGCAGGGAGTGTTTGGGGTTGAGAGTGAAGGGCTAGGTGTCTCCAAATGGTTTAGAAATCATTGTTCCACTTCAGCTCAGAGGATAGGAGAACTCACCCTATTGGTGTCATGCTTCATCATCAGGTTCACCCTGACTCCTAAAGGTCAGGGTGGGCTCGACCGTATTTCAGGGAGCTCTTAGGAGATGTAGGCCAGGGGGACTTAAAGATAAAAATCCTACTACACCACCCAGGTATCCCTTTATTAGCGGGGATGTAGTGGATATTAAAAAGACAATAAAAGCGGGTCTTTCTTGGAGGTTATGGTCCTAAGACCCTAAAAGACTGCCAACATGTTTCAGCCCGAAGGTGCGTGGCCAAAAAATGGTCCTGGGCTTTCGTCAGGGCACAATGAAATTCCCTCCCTGGTTTAGATCAAAAACAATATTAGCTGACCTATATATTAGTTTTGAAGGTGCAGAAAGCTGCAACCTTCGTGAAAATAGTGACAGTGAAAACAATCACATTGGGGAGAATACTTATCTCCCTTCTTCCAGTTACGAAAAATTCTGCCCAATTAGAGGGGAATGCAAGTATCAACGGGGTCACGATGGGTTAGCCTTGTAGTCAAACGTACTCCAAAGGTCCTGCCCAACGGTATACCTATTTGGCATCTCAGATCCCATACCGTTGGGCAGGACCTTTGGAGTACTCTCACCTCTCTTACCCCCTTTGTGGACAGTGGGGGGCTCCCCACTGCCACTTGTTGGTTACGATAGGAGAACTCAGACATTTCATCATTTATCCCATGATTTATTAAATATTAAGCTATAGTTGCATAAGAACAAGATCATGAAAACAGACTTATGACACTAATATGAGGCATTACTGGGCAGAACGTGAACAAACTGACACCCATTTACAAGCAAGCTCAAGCGGCCATGCAGCAATGTAGCAATGCCCTGCCCCAACCTACGCTCAACCCTATGCTTGCTGTTTTCCAGGATGTGCTACACGCATAAGAAGCTTGTATGCTCAGTAAAAACAGAAGCCGAAGATACCTGGACAAGCCGGAAGGCCGAGGCAACAGACATGGAACTAGCACAGTCCTCTTTCTTCAACCCCGACAGAGGCTACACACAAAGAGAGAAAGAGGCAACAGAAGACAGTGCCAGTTAACAGTCAGTCCTGTAGAAGCATGCGAGAAACCTTGAATCGAGGACCCGCTGGACTAGCTGCAGCGTCTACTCACCCCTAACCAAGGCCTCAGAAAACACTGTTTTGGGAATACCACCAAACTGGGAGGCAATCAATATCTGCAGTTTACAAATATTAGGTTTGAGGGAGAACACAGATGAAATGATGCAAAATAGCTGACAGTTAAGGAAACACAAAAGGCCTACGAGATATTGACAAGGGGAAATCACCCTTTCACTGATAGCTTTATTAAAAAGGTCTTTTTAGAGAGAAGAAACCTCAGGAAGGAAAAATCCTATTGGGCAATTGAGCCTGAATAGATACTGGGGCTTGAAGTGTGCTTAGATTTCATAAAACAAACAAGTATTCCTATACGTCACAGTGCACAAGTAATTGTAATCAACTAAATAACAAATGAATTTTCATTTTCACAGAGTATTTTAAAGGAAGGTATCAAACTAAGTGCAGGCTTTTTATGCCCTTACTGAGCATAAAAAATACATTTCCATTACAACTGTGTTGTGAAAGATGTTCTTACAGAGAAACCCGATCCCTCCTCATTCATAATATGAACATCTCTTATCAGGTACAACTTAGAGATTTCCTCTAAATAATGTGCAAAGGCACAGGGATGGGGCATGACAAGAGACTATGCAAAATTCAAGTTCTTAGTTTAAAGTTCCAAATATTTCAATAGCTACAGGTTCATAAATCCACTGGTGACGATAATAACATGCTCATTGTAGGTGCCCCTCGAACCACTGCCCCTTCACACCAGGTTTGCACAAGCGACCAATGCCTATGAGGCGACGTCCCTCCAAGTTGCTTCTAATAATCACCCTCACACATCTTTCCTAAGCCTCACGGGTGACCTACTCATGGTACCCATTTCGTGACTAGTCCAGTGAGGTGCATGGCTCCCTCTGCAAGTCAATCTTCCACACCTCCTTCAATAGAAAGTGACAGAAGTTTTGATTTACAATTAGGGTATGCATGGGAGGATTATGAGGCTAGAAGGCCAGAGGCAGCTTTTCTACTCCTCACCAGGCTCCTCACATCTTCAGCTTTCACGGATGCTAGTCCTTCCCATGGTAAGATTAAGTGACAAAAGGAAGAGCTGGGTCAATAGCAAGGTAGCAACTTGAGCTTTGCTCATACCTGGGTGTTGGGTGCTCCAATGCTGGCGGCTCTGAGCTCAGCGTCCGTTCTCTTAGCAATGATGGTTTGTGCTACGGAAGATCAGCTGAATAACTTCACTGCTGGAGAAATGAGCTTCAGTTCTCTCCACCAGAGATTGCTTCAATGTCAAACTCAATTTGTCCTTAGAAAACCCTGTTTTGCAAGCCTGCCAACATGACCTGCAACTCACTTTACTGGATGATTCTAGTTTTTCAAATCAGTAGCTCTTAACGTCCTTCACCTTCATTTAAAAATCACTTCATTCCTTTTTTTAATCTCATTAGTAAGTTACCACTGTTATCCCATTTCCAAGTTACCCTCCTGTGTGGCCTTGTAATTGTTTTAAGCTTCATTCTTCCCCCAGTTTCCTTCCTTTCCTTGCATGGATTCCTCTCCTACAGTCCTCTGCTTGTCTGTAGCTCCTCCCCCTGCTCTTTATAACTCCTTCACTTATAACTCCTCTTTGTACTCCCCTTCTTGTGCCCTGGAAGTGGCTATCATATCTTAATGGGCTTTTGTCTTCACTATGGACTGGTGCAGGCTTTTTTGCCCTTCAAAGACATCTCCTGTACTATGCACTTCAAGATCTGCACCATTGTTTCTTGGATAGCTTTGCATTGGTTCAATATCAAAGACGTTTCTTTAACAAATACAAGACTAGAGGTTTCATCAGTTCTGGTAATAATTATGTGAAGTAATAAATTACATTATGGCGAGAATACCTCGAATGCCACTACAATACCATTTTCAGAGCCAGATACTTTCCATCACAGCGATGTAAATGCTCGAGCCATCAAATGAGCTACAACCAGTTTTAGACAGCAATGAGCTGTCGTATACAAAGCTGGAGGAAACCTATCTACCAATAGCTTCTGACATTGAGAAACCTTACGAATATCAAATGAAAAGGGCTTATAAGGCCTCCTCAGGAAAATGTAAATTGTAGATCCACAGACAGCGAAACTGTACGAGGCTCAAGGTAACTCATCACATCATCTACCAACACTAAACCATCTACTCTTATACAGATACATCATGCTCCTTCACCTGCAACAATGCCATCCACAACCTCCTCCTCTGGCCAATGAAGCTCTCTGAAGCCAAAAATCAATATGTAGGCTGCCCATGTTCGGATGCAATATACTTCCCACATCCTAGGACAGAAGGAATGGAAACACAAGCAGTCGGAATGATTTTACCCCACTTTAAAGGAGGGGATCTGTAACCCGGTAACTCCTGAGCCAATTCAGAACCTAGAACAACACTGATCCGAAGACTTATTTGAAAATGTCAAAGACTGTGTGTACAATGAGGAGACAAACATCACACTGAAAACCCAGATGAATGGGAATGCTTCCACCAGAGGACAGCTACTCAGAACTCCAGAAAGGAAAACATCAGAGTCTATGTTATGATGAGTTGTTAAAGTACCACAGGTGCTTACTCCTGGCATGGATTAAACTCCGGAGAAGGTATATGTAGGATCTTAGAGCATCCGCCCGAAGACTGCTTTCTCTAGACAAATGAGACCCATGACTACCATGCACTGTACCACAGCATTATTAATTTCCAGAGGAGCTTCCAGTTAAATATTCTCCACACTAGTGCACAGTTGTCTGTGACATTGTCAGTTAACAGAAAAAATGGTATACTTTGCATTCGAGGGAGAAAAGCGAGCCAAGTCAAATTGGATGCCTTGAGTTCAAATACTGATGCTGATGAAGACATGTCTGCCACTATGCAATCAAAGCCATTTATTTTCACAAATCACATTTTTATTTCTTTACTTTCCCAATACAATAGGTCCACAAAGCTTCACTTCTTATGTGAGCTTTCCTTCCCACTTATGATGCTTCTGATTCAATATGCGTCAGATGAATCGGTTTCCGCATCACAACTTGTCAGTCTTTCATATATTTCCCTCCAATCAATGTGATCTTCTGTCACTATAATCCATTTCTCATGCGCATTTTCTCGGCCAGTGTCCATTCCATCAGGTCCTTGCACCACCCATCAAATGACAAACCACCGGTTTGCACCCGATATGTAGCTATTCGCCTCCTTGCAAGGATATGGCAACCATTTTGTACCTCATTTTCCTTCTTTTAAGGCAATTGGACAAACCCCAAGAACTGGCTGTAGGCATATGGATTTTGGACCGCCTGGTGTCATTCCAGAAGATACTCGAGCAACCCCAAAAAGAACGCAGTGCTTTAATCCAGAGAGGGAGGAGCAGTGAGCTATGTTACTGTTTTCCATGAGTCAGGAAGAAAAAGTGAATTATATTCTTCAAAACTGCAGATAGTATGAAGCTGGTGGTAGTGACTTTGTTCACATGGGCCTTCAACGACAGGGGTAGGTGACCACAAAGTTCTTTGGAGCATCAGGCTTCAGAAAGCCTTCGAAAGAATAGGGATATATGAAAAAGCTGTGGGTGTTAATACTAAACTCTGAGGAACTCTACAATCCAAGATTTTAGGGAAGGACTTGAATAGGGGTAAGGCGAACACTTGCATTCAACGAAGAGGGCTTTAATCTAGCCTACAGAACTGTTTACCACTTCAAAGGACTTGGGATGGTCCAGTCTGATAGTACTGCGGATAGCCGTGAAGGCTGCAAGAGCTGTGCTCCCAAAAGACATGGGTGTCTTCCAAGCAGCTTTCTGATAAATGTCTGCGCTCAGCCCTCAACCCAACCTATGCTGTGAATTTTCTTATTTATTTCTGAAGCATTGGTGCTGTTCACAAGTAACCACAGTTTTGATGGAAGAGATTTTTAAGGAGGCAAAAAAGAATGCACCAATTGAAAAAATACATTAGACAAAGGAATAAAAGTGAGAAAGGAGCTTGAAAAACTTGCCCACTCCTGCAGACCATAATCTTACCAGTGAAAAAGAGGAAACCCAGAGAATATGGAATGTAAATTAATGACAATATGTTCAACTGCAAGAAGCAGGTTCCGTGTATTCATGTATTCTTACTCCTTTATTTAGCTAGACAATACAGTCTTTTTATCTAAAGTTACAAATAAAGTTTATTAAACTTCTATTTCTTTTTTTCATTTTGTACATCATAGCTATTGCCTTGATTGACTTACAGTGCTTTATACAAGTCATCAGGACAATATTTACGTGTACAAAATGTCAGAGCAATAACACGTGAATGGCTACTCCATGTATTTAAGAGATATATTCACTTGGTTAATGGATATACACTTTCAGGTCCTACATCCTGGTTCATATCCTCCCTCCCAAATCATCTTTAGGAACGGGACTATTAAGGACCTAGTACAGGAAGGGTGGCTTATTTACCAAACTGGCCACATTTCCTAGATTGGCCGAGCCATTGTACACAAGTGTTTTGAGACTTCTTCATACAGTAACATAGCATGAGCAACTGAATTTAATTAAATCTATCCAGCAGTTTAGGTGACGCTAAGACAGCAAAGTGCTGACTTTAATATCTTGGCCTAGAAATTAGTCTTGTATACAAAATATGGAAAGAGAATGGCCAAGCTGGAAGTTTGATATATACTTAGAAATCTACCGAAAGCTTTCAGGGAGGTTAGTCATGGAGAAATTAAACCCCATTTTAACAAGTACACCATGTAAATGATGCACAATTAGCACAAGAAGGTAAGTAGGAATTTCTTGTCTGCAGTCAAATTCAATGATGGCAAAAGCAATGGTGGCCTTTTTTCAAGATAAAGTGCACTGGTCTAGCCCCCACAAATAATTATTATTTTATTAAATGTGAGTATATCTGCATTTTTAACACCTTATATTGATTTTCAATAAGAGCCCAAAAAAAAACAACTGGTGTGAAGATCATTCCAACATTGAGTCCAATAGGAGTCAGGACAGGAACGTTCATCGAACCAGTTGACAAAGACTATACCAAGACTGGATCATGACAAATGCACAGCTCCCTCCATTTTAGTAACATACCTTCACAACTCAACACCCCAAGAGACAACCAACCCCCGGTACAAGGCATCATTACAATCAGGCATCCCTCAAGGTGTCCAGATCTCTTCCCACTTCGTTGCACAGCCACAACCTTCAGAGGCTGATTCTGTCCATGGGCCTTCTACTTCCATTTTCTGTTCCACCATGCTCTTGGCTGGGAACTCGGCTCCTTACTCACCCAAGGGATATATCCCTGGTGCTCAGCTTAAGGACCAGCCTATACAGGGTCAATTTATACCTAGGCAAATCCCAACAAAGTCTTGTGGGGAATCTGTGCCACTTCCAGACCCTCCACTTCTCAGTCCCACTTAAAGTTAAGGACTTGCAAATTCCCAAAAAGATCAGATTCAGACAGAGATCCAAATGGCGTGATAGAGGGTATCCCATTTTCTGTGTGACAAAATATACAGGTGAAGTCATAAAGTTGCCCCATATTAAATCATTTAGATCTCTGGAAATACACCTTCCGTAAAATTTTGTACTGACAAATCTAGAAGGGTTGTGAACCAGGGTTGTCTGTCCCACGTGAGAACCACCAGGATGAGGGTGAGGTATGTCTGCTGTAGCCTCCAGATCATGTATGGAAGAGGTGGAAAAGCTTAGGCAAATATCTCTGACCAGTTCATCCGTAGTGCATTGCCCATGGACTGTTGGTGTGGAAAGCTCGAGGAGAAGCCTGGGTAATTGGCGGTTATGAACAGATCCGAAGCAGGACTTGGGGCTGGAGTTTCCACTCGTGGACTTGTTGCCACATCCTGCTGAGTAGGACTGCAAAGTTGTTATCCGCTCCCAGAAGGTACTCAGTTAGCAGATGTACCTTGCGGTTGTTCGCCCAACCCAAAATGTTCTGCACCAGAGCGGAGTAGAACGGGTGCCCCCTTGTTTCCAAATGTAGTATATGACAGTCATGATATCTGTTTTGACAAGGATTGTTTTGTGATAGACGAGGCAGAAGAAAGCTTTGAGAGCCAGTTGGAGTGCCAGTAGTTCCAGATAACTGATGTGAAAGGTTTACTGAAGGGGTGCCCACATGCCTTGAAAGGTCATATCTTTGAAATGCGCCCTAGACCTGAGAGAGGCGTCCATGGTGATAGCCATTCAGGGAACCAGGTTTAGGAAAGGCCTGTCCTGCAACAGGTTGTTGCTGTTCCATCACTGCAGAGAGCGATGGGTGCTCGCCCAAATCAACACTAGATCCTCCCAAAGACCCTCCATTTGTGACCATTGTGCCGCCAGGCACTCTTGAACAGCACAAGGGTAAGTAGGCATGAGGAACGATGGTGAAGCATGAGGCAATCATGCCGAGGAAGCGCATTACTGTCCTGACTGTAAGCTGGCGGTCTGGCTGGAATAGAGGCAGCAGAAGCTGGAAAGCTTGAACCTGTGCAGGGCTGGGATAAGCCTTTCCAGTAGCTGAATTTAGAAGTGACCCAAAGAAGGGCTGTATCTGAAGGGGATGAAGGTGGGGCTGGCCCCGGCTGATGGAGAGCCTGAGATTCTGGACAAGATCTAGGGTGATCTGGGTGTGCACCAAGCACTGCTGTCTGCTTGCACCTTTGAGCAGCCAGTCCTTGAGGGACTGGAACACTTGGATGCCGGAGTTGTAGTTACCCCAAAGGAAAGAACCTTTAATTGAAAGGTATGACCACTTACCATGAACCTGATGTATAGGTGGTATGTCAGGTGGATCGGAATGTGGAAATAGGCGTCTTTCAGTTCGAGAGCAGTTATGAAGTTCCATTGTTGCAGTAGAGGAATGGCATCCCAGAGCGCGACCATGTGAAAGTGGCTGGAGAGATGTACTTGTTGAGGGGCCTGAGGACGAGTATGGGCCTGTGGGACACGTCTTACTTGGGGCTGAGAAAGTACTGAGAGTACACCTATGGCGCCTTTGAGTAATACCGCGTCTACTTCCTTCTGGAGGAGCCGGTGTTTTGAGGAGAGGAAAATTTGCGGGGGTGGGGATATTTCGGGGTGGATCAGTGAGTTCCAGGCAGTAGCCCTGTTCTACAATGGCTAGAACCGATTGGTCTGAGCTGATGTTTTGCCAGTGTACGAGGAACTGCTGCAAGCGCCCCTTGACACGTGTAATTTGGTCGGGGAGAGGGAGTTCCCACTTGGCGGGAGCGGCTCCCTTTGCCACACCATCTCTTCCCCTGACCTTGTGGTTATTTCCCCTACAGGCACCTATGGAATAACCCCGGGAGGTTTGCTACTGCTGATTTTGCCTCCGATAGGAGGTAGAAGCTTCTGGGAAGGTTGCCTTGGCGCCGCCACGGAACTATGAGCGACAAAAAGACCAAGGGGAGATGGGGACTGAAGAGCCCCCATTGCCTTGGTCCTGTCCTCCTTGATTTTCTACAGCATCTGATCAACCTGAGGCCTGAAGAGGTGTTCCTCATCAAAGGGCAAGTTGATCAGATGATGCTGGACTTCTGGCTTAAAGCCAAAGACAGGGAAGCCAGGCATGTCGGAGGATTAGAACGTTAGAGTTAATAATCCTTGTAGAGGTGTCAGCTGCGTCCAGAGCACACCTAGTGGTCGTGTTGAAGATGGTCTGGTCCTCCGCAGCAAGCTCTTGAGCCCTTTGCCTGTACTGATCCAGTAGATGTTGGATCAAGTCTTCCCACTTGTCCCACTGTGCTTGGCCAGACCTTGTGAGAAGGCCGACCAAGTTGGCAATGTGCCAGTGGGTGGCAGACTAAATGGACACCTGTTTGCCCATGGCATTGATCTTTCACTTTCTTTGTAAGGGAGTGGGGCTTTCCCAGTACCCTGTACATTTGTGGGCGGTATGCACGACCAGAGAATCAGGTGGGAGCTGTACTCTGATGTAAGGCGGGTATGAAAGGGAGGACTTATACTTTTTGCCAACCATGGGTGTAACTACTCAGGCCTTAACAAGGTCTTTAAAGACATCCTGAGTGGATTTTAACACACCCTTAAGCTTGGTTAAGTACTGTGTTGAGCGCGGAGTGTGTGAGTGTGTTTCCACTAAGAATTCATCCTCCACTATGATGGTGTGTAAGTTTACCTTGTGAAAGGTGGCTGCCCTGCTTATGACCTCATGATACAAGGTGGTATCAACTGGTGGAAAAGGCTTGGCTTGTGGAGGTCAGTGCAGTCGTTGCCTGGGGGGACACCATTATCATACCATGAATCCTCCTGGGGCGCCGGGTTATATGGAGCATCATATGGGTCAGAGGAATCTAGGGGACCGCCCTCCCCATAGGAAGAATGTGGGGGGCGCTCTGGCGAGGATGGCGGAGATGGCCTATGTCGAGGAGGGGAGTAGTGGCTTTGGGTGGAGGGGTGGGTAGTTTGAGTGAAGGAGAAGGAATTTTAGGAGGAGGTGCAAGAGGAGGATGAATGAAGGAATGTATGGGTATAGGGCTAGTGCCCCTGTCTCGATACTTCTTCAGCTCGGGAGGTGGTGGTGGCTTCAGTGCAAGCTGCGCCTTGAAAGTAAACTTTCTTTAGCGAGGAAGAGTGTCCTACACCGTCAGTGGCAATTTGGCAGAAATCTTGCCTGTTTGCGGGTGAATTAATAGTCTCTTCTGCCTACTGTCAAGCTACTCCTGAAGGCACTGCAGAATAAAGGCATCGAAATACACAGAGCCCTTTGAGGAATGTGCTGTGGATGGACGAGTTGGCGCCGACAGCCATTTAGGCGTCAAAGCTCGTTTGGCCGTCGAATGTTGCTTCGGCATCGAACAGCCCAGCTGCGCCGGTGCCGAGGAACCAGAAGGAGTTGAGGGCACAGCTGGTGCCGAGGAAGGCTAGGTCTTAAGCGGCTGTTCTGGTGCCGTGATCGGAGTCGGATCCAAAGCCTTGTCTCGGTGCTGGCCATGGCTAGGAGGCAGTGGCAGCCTGGACATCTGTTGAGGTAGCACTGGGCTTAACGCCCGACTCCCTGAGGAGAGGTGGTTGACTGATTGTTTTTGGTGGTGGGACATAGTATACATCTTGGCAGTTAATCAGAGTGCAATGGTGAATCGATTCAGGGCTAAAGGCCGCTGGTTGGCCGGCAGAGGTGCCCACTTCCTCGTCAACATCTGACCCAAAAAATGTTGGTGGTGTCCTCATCTCGACACTGCACCACCTTGCGTGGAGAGAGGCATGGATCGCATTCGTATCCGAGGGTCTTTTTGGACCGGAACTGGAGGCAGGCGTGGCAGGAGGTCTCGTCGTGCTCCAGCAACAGTCAGAGGTTATAGACCGAATGATGAACTTGCCATAAGTACTTCGAGTGGCACTTTGGACAGTACTAAAAATGGGTCCGTTCCATTACGGCCTTCACATTCTCAAGATGGTAACCAAATAGAAGAGCCCGAGGGAAGGCCACAGCCCCAAATGAGCCAAAGATATCCAGGGTGTGCAACCAACGGAACCGGGACAGAGTCAAAAAGGCTGTTGCAAATGAGGCTATTTTTAGCCAACAGTGGTGGAGGCATTGGAAGGCCCCGATGAGGAGCGCCACGTGGTGTCTTCTCTGAGCTTCTGCGACACACGTCCAAACTTGACGGTGGAGAAAAACAATCTAACAATGGAGCCGATGCGCATTACCAGTTATAGGAGGAGCCACTATACCTCGTGACTCGAAAGACTTCTTCGAAGTAAAACAAGTTGTACATACCCAAGCGCACTAGATGGCATGAGTATGCAGAGCATGCGTTTCCACAGCTACACATACCACGAACACTATGTTATCACATGGAACTGTCAATCATCAGACTCCACATGGCTAAATTTACTGTAATAAAGGTACTTCAACACTCTTCCAACCCAGTCTAGAAGCAACACAAAAATTGATTTTCTAACAGCTTAAAAGTTTATTTATATAATTTAATTTAAAGCAATCTCACTGTCTTATGACCGCTACTCTGTACTAGACTTTGTTATTTGTACGTTCTATCCAATTCATAGAAGGTTTCCTATCACATATTAGCATGTTCATCTCCATTTTTTCTGTACCTTCTTATGGTCGTGTGATATGCCTTCTCTGAGTTAAACTGCTACCAGTGCTAGAATGACCACACAGAAGAGAGCTCGGCACACCTCGCACCACCTCAAGCTGACTGAAGAAACAGCATAAAAAAAAAAAGTAGGCAGATGGAGGGAAGCAGAGACTGGCTCAATCAAACAGAATGCATCTCCTCACCTGACTCAGATAGTGTACTGTATTTTGAAAACCTGATACAAGAGGGTTTCCAGAAAAAGTGGAAATGTGCAGATACCTAAAGAGGCTTTTTTTGTGTATGCAATTTTCATTCTCTACCCAGCATTTCTTTGCGTACTTTACCATAAAGGTAACTCTTCAGCCCGAACGTCCTCTAATTGTACCTTATTTGGTGTCCAACATTCATTCGACATGTCTCTTTCTGCTGTGCAAATTACCTTTCTTTGCAGCATTTACCTCAGACTCACTCTAGATATCAAGAATCACCATAAAGAGGAATGACCAAAGCATATTAATCTTGTTGACATTTTAAGGTCTTGACCAATTTTCTTCTGATAGAAGAGGGGTTTAATGTCGGGAGAGCAGGCTGCTTTGCTGTGATTGCCAGGAGGAAGGGGAGAGCCAACAAAGAGTCTACGTACGATAACCCAGGGTCAGGACTCAGACGTCTCTGGTCTAGTCCCTTCAGTGTATGGTGATAGTGATGAGAGGTGACAAGAGACAACTTCAATAATTCGCGGAGGAAGACAGTGGTGACTCAATGGACCATCAAATAGACATTCAGTAGGCGAAAATACAAGGATTCAGAGTACGATTGTTGGTGGAGCGATTTGCAGCAACTTTAACGTAAAGCAAAGTCACATATATATGCATATATGATCACCATGCAATAAATGGAGAGAATCAAACAGGGGCTAAACAAAACATAATGGATAATAATGAGTAAGCAAACATCAGTGATGAAGGAGGTTGTGGCTCAGAGAGGCTTTTGGGGACAGAGGAAAGGGCAATGACAAAAATGTACGCAAGACACTGCCTGCATGCGCGGTCATGTTACATGGTCACACACTGCATGCTATCACCTGGGTGTGCATCCCCGGCCTCCTTTTAATTGTGTTGGTGTTATTGTCAATCTCAAAGACAAAATGTGGTTCAAAGCCGTTCTACCGGGCGCAGCAGGAAGAAAGAGGAAACAAAAGAGTAACAAAGTGAAACAATGACCAAATATGTGTGTACGACAAAGCAGTGACAGGAGACAAAATGATTAGAAGCTTTGCGGGTATGCTGAGAAACCTGCAAGGAAATGTGACAGATACAGCACTTGAGAAATATAGGTAAGAAAAAGAATAATGGGGCAAATCATTTTGTACCATTCCAATAATGTAATACAGAATGGGACTAACAGATTAAACGCCTTTCTCTAATACAGGAAACACTTTGCAACAAATCAAAAAGACAAACACACAGGATAGAAGACATGCAAATTCAGGTTCAAACAAGGCACAGGATGCCATGTGCAACGTTTTCAAGACACATTGTTAAAGTTTCCCGTAACAAGTAAAGTCTTATTATTTAGACGACAACCACACACCGTCGCAATCATCACTAGAGCTGTACTGTAAGAGTTTCAGCACAGACAGTACATACTGTGCCACAGTTTCCAAGACTAAAAGAGCAGGTAAACCCCTTAAAAGGTCTGAAAACCTAAAGCAGTAACCAGGATATTGGCAAAATAGGACAGGTCTGTGAAAGGCAAGTGTCCAAAACACCTTTGTTTTCTGAGAAGTTTAAAGAGCTTAATTAATGGCCAACTAAAGTGATCTCTCTGAATCCGCATTGAAAATGTTAAACACCTTTGTAGGGTCTGTGGAGTCATTGTACTCAACAGCACCTCCGCTGTTGATGACACGGAGCCTCATGTAGGTGTCACCCCAGCGCACTGACGTCAGTTTATCACCATATCTTCTGAATACTCAGATGCAGAGGGACTGACAATAGACAGTATGCCAAATCTAACTTGGGTAATTTGTACAACACAAAAAGTCCAGTCCACAGTATGAGGAAGAGAGAAGGCAGTCAAGAATATATGGTAAGATAACAAAAAGAGCCTTTCTGAAGGTAACCTGTCTTCTAATGGATGCTTCTACCCCAAGATTCATCATCTTACGAATAAATACCTGCATAAAGGGGTGAGTCTGAGGAATGGACTTTACACTGAATGAATGGAGGGAGGGAGGGATTTCTAAAGCGCACGGCTACTCCGAGTGTCCCGGCCCTACAGGGGAATAAGAGACAGAAAAAGAAAATTTGAAGAAAGCTAATTAGCGCATGAATAGCCAGGTCTTAAGTTGTTTTCTAAATGATTGTTCATTGTTCACTTAGAAGAGTTCCACAGGCAGTGTGTTCCAAGCTTGAGGGCCCAGAAGGGAAAAGGATCTGCCTCCAGATCTAACTCTCCCCTCTACCCTCGGAACTTTGGCCAGATGGCCATGTGAAGAGCACAGAGATCACGAGGGGGAGTAGAGTTGAATTCTAGAAGACAGATAGTCTGGGCCAGAATGGTGTAGCGCCCTATGCATAAGGGTGAATTGTCTTAAACAAAATCCTATTTCTGACAGGAAGCCAGTGTAAGTTCTTCAGATGAGAGGTGATAGAGGCTCGCTTGGGAAGATGTAAGGCCAGGCGAGCAGCAGCGTACTGAACAGATTGAAGCCTCTGCCGTAAATATTGTGAGAGTCCTACAAAAAGGGCATTAGCATAATCAAGTCGGGACACTATCAGAAATAGAAGAACTGATTTTAACAGACAAATTAAGCACTGGTAAATCCTGCAGGACATAGAGGACATAAAGGCCCTTTCTGCAGACCTGAGAATCGATATAATAATGTCTTGTGAAGGTGTGAACTGGTGCTCATGTAGCTGCCTGGCAAATACCCAACACTAGAACACCACTAGCCAAGGCCGGGGAAAGAGACTTGGCCCTGGTGGAATGCGCCTAAAGGCCCTCAAGAAGCTCCTCTTTGGCTAGAGCATAATACAGCTGGATACAGAGAGCAATCCACCTTAAGAAAGTCTACTTTTGTACTGCCACCCTTTTGCCGTGCTGGTGAACCAATAAAAAGTTGATCGCCCAGAGGTTGCTCCCTAATCCGGTCAATACAGATTCTAACAGCTTGTTTGGGATCCAACCAGTGACCTCTCGCCTCCTCCTTAGAGGGATGTAGTGGGGAGAAAAATGCAAGGACGGATATAGACTGCCTCACAGCAAAGGGCATCAGAAAGGACACTAGATTTTTTAAGCACCAACTCGTCAGTGAAGAACGAGGTGGATGGTGGCTGCACAGAAAATGCCCGGACATCACTGGTGCATTGCGTTGAGGTGACTGCCAGAAGGAAGATGGTCTTCGGATTCAGCTGCCTCAGAGTACAACTGTGCTTGGACTCAAAGGGCATACAAATAAAAAATGTAAGAACGAAGTTAGGGTTCCACTGCGTCAAAAGAAAAGGTGCAGGTGAAGACTTAAGTAAGCCTTTCAGAAAACACATCACAATGGGCGATTTGAACAAAGAGGATGGATTAAGTAAACTCAGAAAAGACAACAGAGGTGAAAGGTAGCCTTTAACAGTGACTACAGCAAGACCATACCCGGCCAAAGACAAAACAAACTGGAGTGTATTAGAAAATGAGACCGTTCTTGTACAAAACAAAAACGCCCAGAATAGTAAGGAATTAGTGAAAGAAAGGTGAGCCACCAAGCTCACAAATACAACTTCTGGTGGCAAAACATACAGACTCAACTGTTTCTGCTCAATCTTTACACATATAAATGTTTAGAGTATGAAGGTTCAGGTGTAGGACTCTACCCTGCTGATGGGACAGATCAGGTTTATTAGGTAGGAATACCAGGTGCCCTAGACTCCATTCATGGCTATCAGGATGAGCTGCGATCTGTCGAACTCGACCTTCAGGACTCAGAATCTGAGGTAGTAGCGGGAACACACACAGGACACCAGAGTCCCACTAATGGTGGAACGTGTCCCCACAAGGACACTGCAATTTGCAGAAGGTCAGACAATGCACATTCTTCGAGGTCATCAACAGGTCTACCACTGGCATGCTCCCCACATCAAATATGCCCTGCACCACCTCCAGATGCAAACACCCCTTGTGCTCTGCAAGAAAACACCTGCGGAGTTTGTCCACTCAAACACTGATGGAAACTACTAAGGGGATTAACTGCCAAGAAAACTCATTGAGGGATTAACACCATCACAGATGAAGAGCTTCCAGACAGAACAGGCGATCCCACACAGACCTGCATGTTCCAGTACGAAATGGCTATGATGCCGTCCCTACAGGACCTGGGCATTTGATGGCAGAAAAGCCTTGGTGGAATGCAAACGGCACACAGCTCAAGAAGACTGATCTCCACTTTGTCCCGGAGACTTCCCCAGCCTAGAGATGACGTGTCCGTCACAACTACTGATGCATGGTGGTAGCACGCCTGGCGGGTAAACAAAAATGCACCCTGCCTGCTATAGCCTCGAAATACTGAACGAGTGGGGACTAGAGTGGTTTGGCAACATCTGAAGCAGGGGATGGCAAACAGGAGGAGTGCTACCCCTGTTGCAGATCACGACCACTGCACTGCCTTTGAAGCTGTGAAAGGGTTGGGCAGGCTACTGGATGTGCTTTTAGGACTGCCTCAAACAAAAGGCAAAGCCTCAGAAATAACCCTGGAATTCTTTGCATTTGTGGGGGAACAGGAGAATAAGGGAGATCAGCCCCAGTGAGCGAGCAGTCGCCCTACTGAACTTGAAGCGCTCACACACAGAAACAAAATAATTTCCGAAGAGCCTAGCTCTGTCCAAGGGCATATCTGTCAGTGAGGTATGGACATCACCAAAAATATATAGTTACCCACATTCAGACATGCCTTAAGACGAATACACTGGGACACACGGCACTTGTAACACAATTCATATCAGCTATCAAAACATCCTTGCTTGTGGCCATCCTGCACTGCCTGTGCAAAACGGTTTCAGAAGTATTCAGGTAGAGTGGACAGAATGTCACACTCCATATACGACAGGACATGAGTAGAGCAACCCAAAGGGCAAACATCATTCAATCAGCAAAGAGCCAACGAAGTAGAAGAGAACAGGTGGGATAGCTGAGCTAAACGTATCTGGATTAATCTTAATTGTGGAAACTTGTACAACTAGGATTGGATTTCCCGGAGCACGATATTGTATAAAAAAGGATGCATTTCCCAGAGCCGTCCAGTGTCGCAAACAATCAGCTGGCTCAGTGAAGAATCATAACAAGGCTTAGACCAAGATGCAGTAAAACAATCAGTCAGCGTGTCATTGAACAGAAGCAAGGGCTTAGCAGTAGATGGTTCAGGTTGTAAAATATGGTCACATATTGGCTTTATGGGTGAACAGCAGGCAGCTGCAAGTCTAAGACCTCCACAGAAATACGAACCACTATTGCAAAAGAGTCGACAGAACGAAGGGAGATTTAAGGTATTTCTCCAGTGAAGTGTCCAGGTCTCTAGCGTTTTGCACATCCAAATAAAGCCCATCATCTGTAGAGTGAGGGTAGAGAGGGGAGGAGAAGTTGATCAGTCTCCTCGCTGTTTACTTGGTGCTGGGAGGGGGGGGGGGGGCCTGATCAGGAATTTGGCCAGCCTTGGAGCCTGGACTAAAATGGGCTTTAGACTCAGAGTACTGATGCCTTAAGAAGGGAACCTGCAGCGAGCTCTCCAGCACCACATGCCTTCGTGCTCTCGCACAGAGACACAGGCCGAGAATATACTGAGTCAGCACCAGATGCAGCAAAGTGATTGGTGGGTAGTCAGGAGCCGGTGCACCTGGAGTCAAGGTCAGAGTCAGCTTTGGAGCAGTAATTACCGGCAGAGCCTGCAGGAAAGGAGTTAATGCGCAAGAAAGATCCACTGGAGGAATGCCACGCGGAGCCCCCAATAAATCCATTGGGCCCAAAGGCACACGAAATAGAACCGGAACCGCTCTAATTATCTGCATCATGGCCTTCTTTAAGGTTTCACAGAGCTGTGACAGGCAGCCTGGTAAACACTGGTGCATTGTCTTCAGGACCAGAATCAGTTCAGACCCTGAAGACACAACTGGAGTCAGGTGTTTGGAGCACTGGCAGTACGCACTCGCTCTAGGGCAGGAGCAGCAGTTAGTGGTTAAACCCTGCTTGCACATCTAAGCTTCCGCCACGATTTGCCCATCAACTTTGTTTTAGGCATACCTGAAGATGGTGAATGAGAACAGAACTGGAAACGCAAGCAAATCGACAACTTTGAACAAGATCAGCATCTCGTCTTATGTTCCGCAACTGAGTTGGCCTTGTGTTTCTTGATGGCCCCCAGGTGTATCAGGAAGCAGTCGTTACATGACTTTGAATCAAAGTTGTGGCAAAAAAAAAAAATTATGTTGTACGGGTCAGTGACCGACATCTATCTGAAACCTGTAGTCTTCGGGTGGGATATTTTCCTAGCACACTGTTTTCCAAATTTGGAAGTTGGTAGACACAGAGAAAAGCTGCAAGAAAAACTCAGAATCAGCACCGAAGGGTGTGGAAAAAAAGACCTGATGTCAGCTATAAGTGGCCCTGTCTCGTACCATCTGGAGGCAGTGCAGAGTGGAGGGAGAGTCCGATGGCACCACCTGCCAGCACACGGGCCCTATTGCAAAGTTTCTGGACCCAGTCTAGTGCCTGGGAGGATTCAAAAGGTGATGAATCTGAAGTCACATGAGTCTACCAGAAATGATGGTCAAGTAAATGCTTACTGTGCACTTCGCTTTTGTACCTGGAGGACCTGTTAAATTGATTACAGTAATTCTTCTCATACACTTTTACACAGAGTAAATCTTTTTGGACCTAGCCCCCTTTTGTAGGCCACATAACATTAAGCCTCACGCAAGCATTCCAGTTGCTCCAAGTATAAACATCATACCCCCCCAACCACTACCCCTGGTCCAAAATTGTTTTACCAATGGTGGTTACACACGTTTTCTACTCCGAGTCCCTCTCCAATTGTTCTTCGCTCCCCTTATTGTTCACATTTCTTTGAAAACTGGTGAAAACTTGCTGAAGGCAAACTTCTCCATAAAGATGCAGTACTTATTCCGCTGTTACGCTACAAATTGACTGATCTCTTAATATCACTCATATTCTGGAAGGAAAATGCTACTTACCCAGTATGCATCTGTTCTTGGCATATACAGCTGTAGATTCATATGAGTTAGCATAGATCACCATCTGGTGTTGGGCCCGGATGTTTGCACTTTGTTTTTGTTCGAAGAAGTCTTTGTAGTCACGGGATAGGCGACTCCTCCTTTTGGTGATAGTGCGCATGGGCATCGACTACATCCTTAGATTGTTTTGCCATAACGGGTGATGATGGAGTTAGTAAGAGTAGTAAAGAGATGTCCATGTCGAATGTATCCAAGTAAGATATTACTGCAACAGATAGAGGTACCCGGGGAGGCGGGTGGGTGCATATGAATCTACAGCTGTATATGCCAAGAACAGATGCATACTGGGTAAGTAGCATTTTCCGTTCGAGGCATACGAGCTGTAGATCATATGCGTTAGCATAAACTACACAGCAGTTATTTCCCAAGCGGTGGTTACCCTGTATCTGTTGCAGTGGTCTGAAATAGTGTTCTTAAAACTGCCTGGCCCACACTAGCTTGTTGTTTTGCTAACACATCTACACAATAGTGCTTTGTGAATGTGTGTGGTGTAGACCATGTTGCAGCCTTGCAGATGTCATTTAAGAGTATGTTCCCTAAGAATGCCATAGAAGCCCCTAATTTGCGTGTAGAGTGCGCTCTAGGGGGAATTGTTAAGGTGCGTTTAGCTTTAAGGTAGCATATTTGGATGCACTTAACTATCCATCGTGCAATACCTGCTTTTGAAATGGGATTGCCTTTATGTGGTGGGGAAAAAGCAACAAAGTTGTTTAGTTTTCCTAAAAGATTTGGTTCTTTCAATGTAATAAAGTATCGCTCTTTTTACATCTAATGTGTGAAGAGCACGTTCTGCTACGGAGTCTGGTTGAGGAAAAAAGGTGGGTAACTCAACAGACTGGTTGAGATGAAAAGCAGAAACAACCTTGGGTAAAAATTTTGGGTTAGTCCCAAGAACCACTTTATTTTGGTGAATTTGTAAAAATGGCTCTTGTATGGTTAATGCCTGGAGCTCACCAACTCTCCTAAGAGATGTGATGGCTATAAGGAAGGCTACTTTCCAAGATAGAAATTGTAATTCGCATCTGTGCATAGGCTCAAATGGTGGGCCCATGAGTCTTGTAAGGACTATATTAAGATTTCACACGGGAGAAGGTGGAAGTGTAGGAGAAATGATTCTTTTGAGTCCTTACATAAAGGCTTTGATAGCGGGTACTCGAAACAAAGACAAGTGTTGTCTGTTTTGTAGGTAAGCCACGATAGCGGCAAGATGTAATCGTATAGATGTATATGCCAAGTTAGCACGTTGTAAGTGTAACAGATAGCAAATGATGTTTTGAGTTGAAGCATCTAGCGGATTGATTTGATTGTTAGTACAATAAATTACAAATTGTTTCCATTTTGCTGCATATCATGCCCTTGTGGTAGGGCGTCTAGCCTCTTTAATGACGTTCATGCAGTCTGGCGGGAGATTAAGGTAGCCAAACTCTATGATTTCAGGTGCCAGATCGCAAGGTTGAGTTGAGTGGGATCTGGATGTCTTATCTCTCCATGGTTCTGAGTGAGAAGCTTGGGGGAGAGATGTAACTTTTGATGAGGAACTACTGATAGTTCCAGCAGGATTGTGAACCATGGTTGTCGAGCCGATGTGGGAGCAACTAGGATCATTGTGAGGGATTATTGAGTGAGCTTCCGAACCACTAATGGAATTAGTGGGAGAGGCGGAAAAGCGTAAGCAAATTTCCCTGACCAATTCATCCATAGTGCATTGCCTTTGGACAACGGGTGTGGATACCTGGACGCTAAGTTTGGGCATTTTGCGTTGAGGTGTGTGGCCAACAGATCTATTTCTGGGTAGCCCCAAATGTGGAAGAATGGGAGGAGTACTTGAGGATGTAGTTCCCATTCGTGGATCTGTTGTCTTTGACGACTGAGCAGATCTGCGATCTGATTGTTTACTCCTGGGAGATGTTCTGCAAGGAGATATATCTTTTGAGGTATGGCCCATCTCCATATGCTTTGAGCTAGGTGTGAAAGCTGCAGAGAGTGTCCCCCCCAGTTTTTGTATGTAGTACATTGCTGTCATATTGTCTGTACAGACTAGGACAGCCTTGTCTACTAGATGTAGTTGAAAAGCTTTCAATGGCAGAAAAATTGCTAGCAGCTCCAGATGGTTTATGTGGAGTTGTTTTTGTTGTAGTGTCCAAATGCCCTGAATGGTATGTTTTTGAAGATGAGCTCCCCAACCAGTTAGCGATGCGTCTGCTGTTAGCACTATTTGTGGAACCGGGTCGATGAATGGCCGCCCTCTGGAAAGGTTTTGTGTATTCCACCACTGCAGAGAGCGATCGGTGCGGCCGTCTACCAACACCAGATCGGTTAACTGACCTTGAGCCTGGTTCCACTGACGTGCTAAGCATTCCTGTAAGGGACGCATTTGGAGTCTTGCGTAAGGAACGAGTAGAATGCAAGATGCCATCATTCCGATGAGTTTCATGAACACTTGGGCTGGTAATGAGTGTTGAGGCTGAAATTGTGATATCAGGGTTTGTATGTTGCATATCCTGAGAGGGTTGGGGTATGCTAGAGCCTTGCAAGTGTCTATTGTGGCTCCTAGGTATGCTTTTGTGTTGGAGGGTTGGAGATGAGACTTGGTGAGGTTTACAGTGAATCCCAAGTCGTGAAGCAGCTGAACTGTTTTGTGAGTGTGTTGTATGCAGCTGTGTCGTGACTTGGCTTTTATTAGCCAATCGTCCAAGTAGGGAAAGACGTGAATGTTGTGTCTTCTCAAGTGTGCTGCGACTACTGCCAGACACTTGGTGAAAACCCTGGGTGCTGTAGTTACCCCGAACGGGAGAACTTTGAATTGGTAGTGTTATCCGTCCACTACGAACCCGAGATATTTCCTGTGAGCCGGGTGAATGGGAATATGGAAGTAGGCATCCTTTAAATCTAGAGTGGAAAGGAAGTCGCCTTGTTGAAGCAGTGGGAGCACCTGTTGAAGTGTGACCATGTGGAAGTGAACTGATTGAATATAGAGGTTTACCTTTCTGAGGTCTAATATAGGCCTGAGAAAGCAGTCCTTTTTTGGAATCAAAAAGTATAGGGAGTACACCCCCGTCCCCTGATGGTGTAATGGGACTGGTTCTATTGCATGTTTTTTTAACAGGGAGAGAACCTCTTGTTTTAAGAGAGTGAGGTGTTCTGGTGACATTGCACGCTCTTTCGGAAGGAGAGTTGGGGGAGTGCATGTAAGTTCCAGGCAATAACCATACTGGATAATCTGTAATACCCACTTATCTGTGGTTATTGAATTCCAGACAGGTAGGAACTGTGAGAGACGTCCCCCAACAGGTGTTCAATGATCGGGGGTAGTGGAGGGAAGTCACTGCTTATTGGCAGGGGAAGTGCGGGTGGAGTTACCTCTGCCTCTTCCCTTGTTATTATTTCCCCTGTAACCTCCTCTGAAATAACCTCTGGAGGAGGTGGATTGGTTGTTTTTATAAGAGGAGGAGGGAGTCTCTGACGACACTGTTTTTGAGCCACCTCTATAAAAGGAGCGGCGAAAGGAACCTCTACTGGAAGGTAATTGTAAGGCCCCCATGGACTTAGCAGTTTCAGTATCCTTTTTGATCTTTTCAAGTGTAGTGTCGACTGTTGGCCCAAAAAGATGCTCTTTATCAAAGGGCTGATTGAGTATGGAAGATTGGACCTCCTGCTTGAATCCAGAGATTCGAAGCCAAGCGTGCCTGCGTAATAGTATGCTGGTGTTAATGGCACGAGATGCTGTATCTGCTGCATCCAGCGCACATTTTATGGAAGTATTAGTAATAAGCTTCCCTTCTTAAATGAGGTCGTTAGCCTTTGTCTTGTACTCATCAGGCAAGTGTTGGATGAGTTTCTCTAACTCATCATAGTGAGCTCTGTCATAGCATGCTAACAAGGCCTGAGCATTGGCGATTCGCCAATGGTTAGCAGCCTGTGAGGCCATCGTTTGCCTGATGCGTCTAACAATTTAGACTCCTTATCAGGAGGAGGGGCGTCGCCTGTAGTTTGGGAATTAGCTCTCTTGCGGGCATTAGATACGACGAGAGAGTCTAAGGGCAAATGCCCCCTAATATATACAGGATCCGTAGGAGCGGGCTTGTACTTTTTATCCACTCTAGGGGTCAGTATTCTGGCTCTGACTGGGTCCTTAAATACCTCGTCTACGTGTTTTATCATGCCCTTGAGTATGGGCAAAGTATTAGTGGACTTTTGTGAATGAGTGAATGTCTCCACAAGAAAATCCTCCTCTAGAGGGTCTGAGTGTAGCTCCACCCCATGGTATTGAGCAGCCCTGTTAATAAGCTGTGCAAAGCCTATATTGTCATCAGGTGGAGAGGGTCTGGAGGAATAAAGGTCAGGGTCATTATTATGATCTGGTTCTTTATTGTAATCCTCCCATGGATCAGTGTCATGTGGAATGTCCTGGTCTTGTGGTATGTCCTGATACTCGTCCCCATCCCTGTCCCCATAATCATCATCCTGTGGCCCAGGTGAAAATGTGGGTGGTGGTGAATTTGATGGTGTGATTAGCAAATTTTGGTTAGGTGGAGGAGAAGGAGAAGGAGGTATGTAAGGGGGGAGAAGGGTTAGTACCCATGTCCTTCTTCTTTAGAGGAATAGGAGAGTCCTCTGAGAAATCCAGCTTCCGCTTCTTTGGAATAGTGGCTGTAAGGCGTCCAGTATTGGGATCAATACGGAGTCTCTTTTGTTTTGGGTCCGAAACTGTGTCCTCGGATGGAAGTTCTTTGGAAGGAGTGTCTTTCTCCTTAGGAGCGGTTTTCGGCGTGGAAGCTTTATGAAGGTCTTTGAGCGCCGAACGTTCCGAGTCTGAATGCTCACTTTTGGTGTGTTTTGAACCAGAATGTTTCGGAGTCGGGATGTTTCGGCTCCGAATGTTTCGGTGCGGAGTGTGCTGGCTCCGAGCTTTTAGGTGCCGAGGACTTCGGTATGGACAATTTCGGCTCCGAAGCGGTTTTCGGATCGAGGGCTTTCGGTGCCAAAGGTGTCTTCTGTGCCGACGGTTTAGGGGGTGGAACATGAGGCGGCTTATGTTTCGGTGCCGAAGGTGTTATTTCGGTACCGGAAAGGGGCCGGCTCGAGCCCGAGCCGGAAGGCTTGTCCTTATGTTTCATAGCCGGACTGGAGGGCGGGCCTTAGAAACTTTATGTCGGTGTCGACCCGAGGGCGACGCCGGAGCCTTAGTTGTCTTGGGTTGCGTGGGCACATGGGGGTTTGTACTCACTGTACGTTGACCCGGGGTGATGTCCAGGTCTTCCTCCATGTCGGAGTCGGCTTCGGAGACGGAGACCAGTTCTTCTTCCTCGGCCTCTACGTCTGTACGGGGAACCTCCGATTCTTCACCGAAAATGTTCGGTACGGAGCCGCTGTCTCGTTGCATTTCGTGGCGTCGAGCCCGACGGTCACGAAGAGTCTTCTTCGATCGGAACGATCAACACGCTTCGCAGTCCTTCTCGATGTGTTCCGGGGATAAGCACAGGTTGCAGACCTGGTGCAGGTCTGTGCGTGGGAACTTAGCACGACACCCGGGACATAGTTTAAATGGAGTCCGTTCCATCGACTACTGGCGTGGTCGGCACGGGTAGGCCCGACTCGAATTTCCAGATCGAAGGTTTTCACAAATTATACGATGCGCGTCGAATGGGAAACAGCGATCGAAAGACAATACCGTCGAGGGCAGAGGATTGCGCGTCGAAGGGGTTCAAAACGATACTGAACCGGAGTGCAGCAATACACATCCGAACCCGATGGCGGAAAAAAACAATATAAGGATGGAGTCGATGCCCATGTGCACTATCACCAAAAGCGGAGTCACCTATCCCGTGACTACAAAGACTTCTTCGAACAAAAACAAAGTGCAAACATCCGGGCCCAACACCAGATGGCGATCTATGCTAACGCATATGATCTAAAGCTCATATGCCTCGAACATCATATTTCACAGGAAGAGATGGCACTTTAGAGAAGTCCATGTGATGTAAAACACATCATAAGGAATCAAAGAATTGATGGGCAGTGAAATCAATCCCCCCACCCCCAAAAAAAACAATGGCAGAATGTAACCATGTGTATTTGAGTAATCACAGGTTATTTTACACAACTAAGGCTTCTACAGCTTTAGTTCTTAAAAGAAGACGTGTACACCTACCGGTTCTCTGGATGTTTTACTATCAGCACCCAAATCAGGATAAATATGGAACTGCGATGAAATTGTTTTGGGTAAATTATCATATATAAATGCAGAGATCTTTCAATCACAGATCATGCATGTTTATTAATCTGATAAAAACATAGGAACAATGCTATGCCCTGCCATTCCACCAAACTAATTTCTCTCGAAAAGCCAGCATCCACATTTATTGAGCCTTAGACTGCCTATCCAGATCACTCTATTTCACCTCCTGGCAGAGTTGTTTTCACATCTCTAAAAGCCGTTATCTTTATTTTGTGTGCTTTTGTGCCCTCTCCAAATTCTCGAATTCCAGACTTTCTACCGTTATTAAAATGAGGATTCATGGTCTTCATTGCCATCCTTTAACTTGAATGATTGGAGCAAGTCTGTCTTGCTTGTCGCAGACAGAAACTGGGTATGGAATATCTAGATGTGGTTATGAAGGAGCAGCCGCCAAGTTTGGTTTAGTTTTGGCCTTTCCAAAGTAACAATCCTAGAATTCATTTTTGTTCCATCCTCTGCATGCAACACTTCTGATAATGTGGGGCAGGAACATGTCCAGGACAAGAACAGTGGGACATATGATAATGTATTAGACTAAATATTGTGCAATCAGGTACATTTTGATTCTCCACGCATAAAAACCTTGCTGTGTGACAACGTTCGCTTATTCAGATTTCCCCCAAAGCGATGCTACATAGTCAAAATTATACGTAAATACAGTGATGCATCAGCCACGTGTCATGTCATCCCACCCCCAGTGGACTGGCACCAATTTTCAAAACAGAGCCGAAGTAGAGCTGGCACGGGACTGCAGCCACAGTGAGATACACAGTAGTGAAATGGCCTTATGTCCGATATTCTGTCATAAGGTTTCTGCACATACAGAGCTATGCACAGGATAATAGGACCTTGGAATATAGTGGTGAGCCAACCATAGACCTTAGCACCCAAAAACCCCAACCCAACTAGCCTTAGCGTCCCATTAGCACCAATGTACCAATGATTAGACAACCCAGAACACAGTATCTCTCACTCAGGACTCGCAGAGGCAAGAACACTCTTTCGCCACACTCGTACTTGTCCACAACGTGCGTAATAAGAGACACTGTGTAGTTCAAAATGTTTATTTCAACTTACGTGCTCTAAGATACAGTACACGTGTCAGTACTATTATCATAATGCATATGAATAATATAATCAGCATGGTTACAACTCCATAGAATACAAACGGGGAAAGCATCTCATAAAGCAGTGGATATATGTCTAACTAACATTACCACCCTCCCCGTGCTGTAAGCTGGTTTATTATAAAAATAGAAGACCTCTGGGCTTTGACTAGCGAACCCCCATACCTCAGTCTCTAGATGCAAAACTACATCAGCAGACAATCACAGCTCTTCTCCCTGGAAAGGTTTTCTCCAACTGTGTCTGGAGCGGGCGAACCGCAATATTAAAAACACACTAATTTCTCCATGGCAGCTGTACATAGTGTTATGTCTAGGTGCGAGGGACAGGCCAAAGCAGCAAGAACAAGGAGATGCTGTTATTCGACCTTGTACATGTTGTGCAGTCTGAGCCCAAATCGAAAAGGTGAGAGACAGAAAATGCAGACAGCGCTAAAATAACTTGGCAAGAGCAGAGGTCGATAGAACAACGGCTCAGAGTAACGTGTGCAAAGAAAAGCAGCATGGCAGCCAGGCCCAAGACAACCCAGCAAGGCAGGCCAGGGCCAGGCCGCCGCAATCCACAAGACACCCTCCCCTGGACAGTCCATCGGAAAAGACAAAGGATGAAGACAAAGTTCAAATGGGCCGAGCAGAATAGAAATGTCGTTAGGTCACGCAGCCACCATGAGGGGGAGGGACAAAAAACAAAAAACAAAAAGACCCAACAAACAACGAGAGTCAGCGAGGCAGGCCACATCAATCCAGAAACGTAGAAGTGCAGAAAAACGCAATAGCATCCAAGAGGACATCATTGGAAGAGTCAGAAAACATAGACGCCATCCAGTCCAACAGATCAAATGAGCAGGAATGTTCCTCAGAGGAGGGAGCATCCAACATCAATGCGGGACAGCTTGCGTGATATTCAATATAGCTTTGTTGTAGGAGATTCTGAGCAGCCGCCCAGATATCCCATTGTGCCAAAATCCCCAGTGCAGCCGCACGCGTCATAAAGCCAGCAACGGAACAGTCCCGTTCATGGGCCTCTAAGGGACCCACCAACCGAACAAAATCCGGAACAGACAACGACGAATTGGAGAGGCAATAATCCATGGTCCAGGTGAAAGGACAGCGGATGCAAGACATCACAGGTTGCACGCAAGTGAAATACGCAAAGCGAAAAGAAAGGGTGTAGGACACACTGATGGTTGCCAAGGGCAGAACACCGAAGCTAGCCAGAAGTCGCTCACGGAGCAGCTGGAGGCGTTCGGGATCGAGAAGGGCCCAGCGGGGAGCAGCCATTGCGCAGAAAACAAACCAACAGCAAGACACCAGCCGCCAAGGCGAGGATTAATGGGAAACCACCAAAGACGCTAGAAAAAATAGAATGAATGAACGCCGGTATCACACCGAAAATAGTTTGGAAGGTGGACACCAGGCCGGACCCCACAATCTTAAAAAAATGCACTAGACCCTCAGTGTTTGATGCGTTAAAAATACGATGAATTAACTCCCCGAAATGTTGGGGAGGTTGGTGTTCAAAAGGGCCTGTATTTCACTGTGGGTACTCGCCACCTGGAGTACGAATGTCTCCCGGGCGGACGTGAGCGTAACCTCCTCATTCAATAATAGGGCCTTTATTCTGCTCAACTTATTGAAGTCTGCCTCCATGGTAGGAATGGAAGGCCAAATAGAGTTATCAACGATGTCGTGAGGGGGAGGAAAAAGCACATTCTTGCAGCAGACAACTCTGTGCGAAACCGTGACAATATACGGAATGCCAGCCTGTAGGCCACAACATTCTTCGTTATTTAAAAGCAAATAGCTACCGTTAGTAAGCAAAGTAAAAGTAGGAGAAATAGCAGGAGCAGGAATACCTTTTAGCACACATGCAAGATTCGGAACGGAAACGCTACAAGCTCCGTGCAGTTTAATATGTTTACAAATAAGCGAATGACCCACAGTTGAATCACAAGACTCCCCGTGAGAAAAACTTCCTTGCCGTCTCTAAGGCATTTATACATGAAAGGCAAGGACCAGAGTTCATGCAGGAAAGCACTACCCAAAGGCTGGAAGCGGCCTACAGGATAATGTTTCATGCACGAGCTAAATTCAAACAAGGAAAAAGGTAAAGCGATAACCCCATGAACTAGCCACACAGCAGAATCTAGTTCCGCTACAGAGAATGGTAAAGGATCCACTTTCTCGATATGTAACAAAGTGTAAGATGCATCTTTCATGGACATGAACTGCTGCTTTTCAGTCAAATTAAAAGGCAGAAAAAGGGCAGTGGTGTTCAAGAAATTCCAAGGAACTTTACCTAACTTAAGGGTTTGCAAAGACCACGCAAACTGCATTACTGAACGCAATTGATTCTGACCATGATATAAAATAGAAACATCATCTTGTACAATGTCAACAACAGAGGACACAATATTCTCTAATGTGTAAATGCGGGAAGACAGGGTATTTATACTATTGTCAACAACAGCAAGCACCTTTTCCAAATTTGCTTGGTCTATTTCCCGAAGACAGGAAGCAGCTTCCATTTGTGACAGCTTCCAGAGTTCATTATACGCTTCATAAATGAATCTCTTCGGTCGGGGACCACGAGGTCCCAAGATAAAGTCGGACAGATCAATAGTGCCTGATAGGAGGGACAAATGTTTTTTAACAGAGTCTAGGGACGAATGATGTAGCCATTGTTTACATAATTTACCAACTGAATACGTGGTGACAGTACGAGATTCAGTAAATCTCGGATCAGGCTTGTCCTGTCTGTAGCCAGGAACTGTGCCATGAAAACGCAGTTGGCATGCATTCGAGGATATGGGCCATGCCAACCAGGGTGACTGTAGCATTGCAGAAACGTTAAAGGAGTTGTTTTGAAACAGAGACTGCAACGTCACAAGGGACATATTAAAACGCAAGCTATCATTTGGGGAACTCGACAAGGATGGGATGGCTGGCGCATTTAATTGTTTAGTGGTTGCCAACCCCCAACACGTGGTTTGATGGATGGAAGCATTCAGAAACACAATTTGGGCCGGGATAAGGCAAGCGCGGTGCAAAGCCTCGGTGGCCTGCACCTGCCATGGCTTTGAACCCCAGATTGATTTTAAATCGACTGTGTCTTTCCAGTACTCATAACCACCCACCGCCAAGGCGCTCAAAAAGGAACCCGAATAAAGTAATTTGGTGTGGGTCAACATTATTTTTTGAGTCAATGGAGCATTCAATTTAAAATAATAGGACCCAGGGTTTGATCGATTAAAATCAGTGAAATAGGTGAATTTATTTCGAAGAGTCTGGGAGCTACCTGGTAAGGGGTTTGGGCAATGTTCCCATTGGGTGTAGGTAACAGGGCTGCGTAGTGCACTCGGTTTGTGGAGAAACTGGTTGCCCCAATGCTGGTAGCAATACAAATCGGCATAATTCGCAGAATTCATATACAAATCCTCAGCATTAAAGGAAGCATAATATTTTAAATCAGCAAACAATGCTTCCACGGCATGCACATCCCAATCGTCAGAATGAATATTACTTTTTACTACATCACCCATCGAAACTCGAAGGACATTTGGTACATTAATAATTTCTGTCGGGCCATGGATTTGAAAGTTTACCGCATCCCATACGATGCCATCAGCAACTGGAAACGCTGAAATGTTCACAAATGTGTGGTCACGCTTCATGATGTGTGAAGAGGAATGTGGAGCCAAAGTTCCAACAACACTGTTCACAGCAGAGCGTTCAGGTAAATAGTGACCATTGATGAGCAGAAAAAACACTGTGACAAAGCCAATGGACATGAACAAGAAAATCAAGAAAAGCACCATCCAGATGTATGTCCAAGGTGGAATCAAAAAATTGTCTCTAAACCAGGATACAAAAAGACTGAACTTGGACGGGACCGTTGATGAGTTGGAATCCGAGTCAAAGGAATAACTTGTCGGGCTCAGTGGCGTTGTTGGTTGGTGTGCCACCGACTCTGTGGCGGGATAGGTATACTCGTCCTCGTCGATGCAGGGGGTGACAGGGGGTTCGAATATATCTTCAGGCAAATCAACCATCTCCATGGTAACATCAGTGACCGTTCGGGCAGGAGTGCCTCAAACACATGTCCGATAAATGACAGGACAAGAGACCGCTGGTGTGACACTATTCAGGATCGGCCAGATGTTGTAGCTTGACATTTTCCACTGAGATGTATCTGTTCTCCTTGCGACCAGGAAGCGGTGGTAAGATGACTGTACGTGTTCCCTTCAAGCCCAGGACTGGAACCGGTGCACGAAAAGAGGGGCCGAATTCTTTTTTGTTCTCCACCTTCTCTCGAACCAGGTTGCCAATCTTCGGAAGCCAGCCGGCAACCGGAATCTGCAGAGCAGGGTCTGAGGCTGAAGGTAAATGTGCAATTGCAAGTTTGTCTCGGGCTTCTTGTAAGTCCTGTAACATAGTAGAATGGTTATCTACATCAAACTTGGCGGATTGTGCCGCCATGTCTAGACCATCAAGGTCAGGCACAAACATTCGTATGCCAAAGAGCATTTCGTAAGGGGTCCGCCCACCCAGAGGTCTTCTAGGGAGATTGTTAAGTGCACGCTGAACGGTATACAAGTGGGCCAGCCAGTTCCTGCCAGTACCTATAACTCTAGCTGTCAAGGATTGCTTTAAGTCACGGTTCATTCGTTCAACGATAGAGTTGCCCTCAGGCCTATACGGAGACGAAAATTTCACCCGCACCCCCAAGGAACCCATTGCGTCCTTGTAAGCCTTAGAGGCAAACGCCGGACCTTGGTCGGAATGGAAGGTGCCGCATGCAAAAATTCCCACAAAGACACGCAAATCCCTGATGACATTTCGAGCGTCAGCACTCCGTTGTGGCCAGACCCAGATGAACCGTGTGCACGAGTCCACTGCCACTAAGATATATTTATAGGCAGTGTCCGAAGAAAATGGACCGCAGTGATCCAAGTAAACACACCCAAAGGGTCTGTTTGAAATTCCGAGCGAGGTCTGTGGTGGTCTTGTAACCGTGGAAGGCTTAATCTGTTGACAAACGTCACAGGAAAGCACATAAGTACGGGTGTCTTTATATAAACCTCGCCACCAGTAACGCTGCTGCAAAATGGAAACTGTCGCAGACACACCAGCATGAGCCGAAGCCATGCCTTCGTGTGCTGCCGTTATCAAGGAAAGTCTGCGGTCCGCGTTGGGGATCAGCCGATCACCAACATCAGGTATTGTTACATACGGAGCCTGTGAGGGACCTAACTGGTAAGAATATTTGAAAGGGAAACCCCTAGGGTAAATCGTTCCTTCCTTTGTTGCAGCAATAGCTGCCAAGATATCAGTGTCTATTTTAGACATGGATCTAGTAACTGCTGCTACTGAACACGTGACTACTGCTGATCTGGCAGCTTCATCTGCCAGACTGTTACCAACAGCGTGTGCGCCCACCCGCTGATGGCCTAGGGTGTGAACCACCTGTGTGAGCGGCAGACGTTGTTGTAGTTCTGCCACTCGAACCCAAAGCATTTTATGCTTGATTGTGTTGCCTTTAGCGTCTCTATAGTCGTTTTGCGACCAAAAGAACAGATTGTCATTGTATGATTGAACACAGTAGTAAGAATCGCACACAATTAAAGTGATCACATCAGGATTGACGAACTCAAGCGCAAGCACCAATGCACGCAACTCGGCCAATTGTGCGGTACTGTCCCCGAGTGTCTGAGTGTGCACCACAGTGGATTTGAACTTTCCGTTCACAAACGTACCTGCAACAATAGCACATGCGGCTGAATAAGCATGCTTGGATCCCGTGGCCGGTTGTGCCGAACCATCGGTGTAGATCACACAGTCGTAATCCTCAAGCGGCAATAAAGAGAGAGGAGGAGGATGAACTAATTCATACTGAAAGAACTCCTGAGTCTGAAGAGAAGAATCGAATATGAAAGTGACATCCGGAGACGTCAACGAGGTTGCCCATTGTATCCAACGGGGGTGCAAGGCTTTAGAGTTCGGTACACTTGCTTTGGTCACTGCCTCTAGAGCAGGATATGGTGTTACCACCAGAATGCGTTTTCCCTGTGCCAGTGCGCGCTCCTTTAGAATCGCCATTTGCACTGCTGTCAGAACTTTTTCCACAGATGAAAACCGCATTTCTGCGGAGGTGTACAGATGTGACTTGTATGCGATGGGTACTGTATCACCTTCATTAAAGGTTAAGTACGTGAAACCCACTGCCCCTGGAATGATTCTAATCACCAGGTTTGTGTGGTTATCACGTGTCAAAAGATATTTAGACTCTAGTAGGTCAGTCTGTAAAGACTGTAGTATGGAGTTATGCTCCGGAAGCCAGCAAGACTTCGAAAAGGTAGGTTGTATCAAGGCATACAGTGGCTTGATACGCTGGGCGTATTCGGGAATGTATGTTCGTCCGAAGTTCAAAAAACCCAGCAATGACTGGAGTTTCTTCAGATTAGTAGGAGGGCACAGAAGTGCACATTTCTCCAGAAAATGGGGGCTAAGCCCTTACCTTCATTGTTGAGCTCATAGCCCAAAAACAAAACGGTAAATTCAGCAATATGAGATTTGGCAAAGTTAATTTTGTAATCTTGAACAGCAAATTCAAGAATAATGCGGTCTACTCGGGTTAGATGCGGAAACAATTCGTCGTCCGTCAGATAAATGTCATCTACGTACGAACAGGCGTCTGGATCGATGCCGTCTAACAAAGAGACAACACGAGCGGCGAATACGCCTGGACTATTCTTGTAGCCCATAGGAAGACGCCTGAATTTGAACATTTTACCACCGGAAGTAAAAGCGCTCCATTGGCCACTCTCCGGGGCCAAGTTGTGCGTGTAGAATCCATTTGAAAGGTCAAGGGTCGTTTTGTATTTTTTACGAACAAGACTATCTACAAGCGCAGAACTATGGGTGTTTTGCACCGCAAAGGTCCGACAATGAGAGTTCAAATGCCGGTAATCCAAAACTAAGCGGTACGATCCATCGGGTTTAGAAACCGCGAAAAGGGGATTGTTCATAGGTGATACACAGGGTTCAATTACTCCCTGATATTCCAACTGAGTCAGAATGTCGGAAACGGGGCCTTTGGCTTCACGTTTTATGGGATATTGGGGTTGTGGCTGCGGTAGTGAACGCAAAGGTATTTCATGGGAGGGAGAATCTTCATCCCAACCCACGTGGTTGCGGTATAACGCAGGAGCCAGGGACACAGCCCACTCAGCTGCAAGAGCCTCCGCTTTGTCCTTTGGGACATGTCGAGAAAAGCTCGGAAGGATTACCTCCTCCCCTCTACGCGCAGCAAGTACGAATGGGGTGGCCAATCCACCTCCGCTAACAAAATGTCATATGAAGAGGTTAGATTTTCCCAAAAATCCCTTTAATTATACGCTGTATATCACCTTCGATTTGATGACAATATTAAAAAGTCTATCAGGGGGTGCCACTCTGGTGTCAGCTGTCTCGACATTAATGAATGTTTCAGTTGCTGTCGCCTCCATATGAGGACGTAGCGCCTCCCGCACTATGGTAACTTCCGCGGCGCTGTCTAGGAGGGTTACTGCCCACGTCCAATTCAGGAGCCTCGTTCTCACCGTCTGTGGCATATTTCGCTGTTACAGCGGCAACTTTCTTCTTCTGAAATTGGGGTCGAAAACGTTGAAAGTCTTCTGCTTTTCCTCTGACTTGTTGTTTGTTGTCGAGGTTGGTCTCGTCCCTGGGGAGCCTCACGGTCCCTTCCTCTATCCTGGCGATCTCCTCCACCGGCCTGTGACGAAGTCTGTGCCTGTGAAGAACGAGAACGCGCATCAGGGATCTGAAACCTATCCAGTGATTTAATTCTCGCGCTATCGCGTAAATCATAAGTGCGTTCAGAAGAAACTGAAACCGGGGATGCGCCTCTCGACCCCGGCTTCTTTTGTTGCTTACCCTGTTTTTTCAGCCTCCAGCTCTTTTTAGTGAAGACTGGTTTCTCATCTTTCTCAGATTGAGATTTGGTTTGTTGTTGTGGTTGCGATTGTGTTTGTTGTTTTGCAAAAGGCTTGTTGCCCAGGCTATTTCTACCAATAGTTTTGTAAGCCTGGGTAATAATTTTCGGTAATTCGCGAGGCCTGTCCAATTCTGGGACCAGAGCCAAAGCGTTCGCTACTTGAAAGTTCACTGCATCGCCCTTGACATTCGCAAGGATCAGCTCAGCTACTACTTCAAACACTCCCACCAGTCTCATCCCTAATTCCACAGCCGCTTCAGGGCCATGTTCATCCTGTACTTTTTTAATTACGGAGGGAAGAACCGTCATGGAAGGAGTACCAAAACATTTAGAATATACTGCTGCGAATACCTTACCCCAGTTGTCACATGCTGTCAACTCGGGAATTAAGTCTTTTGGCAAACTAATCGTTAAAATACGGTGTTTATCCACTGGGGTTGTGTGTGGAAAAACTGCCTCCAACTGGTCAAATTTTTCTGCAAGCCAGTAAGGAAAGTCGTCCTTATTTTGTGGACGTTTGCCCATCACTGAGTTCATCATTACAGGACTTATGGTAACTCCGGCTGCACCAGTTGGATGGCCTGCAACTCCAGGAGGGGCTCCCTGGATGTTGCCTGTAACATATTGCACTAGTGCTCGATGCACTCGCACCAAAGCCGAATACATGTTACGCAGTTCCGCGACTGGTATTGTCATATATCGCGGATGTGGGGTGTAACCGGCCAAAACAGGCCAAGTGGCCCCATCAATAGACAAGGGGCCTAAACGAACCGTGGTAGTCGGTTGGGGGAGGGCGCCATCAAACCAAACACGGTGTTGCCACGCCGTGAGCGGTACCTCAAGACAAGAATAAGGTATATAGTGATTAGGAACTGCAGTGGCTGTATATTCATGGAACAAATCGTCAGTCCCATCCACTGCAGGAAAAGTGATCCATGAGTAGAACACCTCGAAGTGGTAAGCCGGATCGGCTTGTACCACAAAGATCAAGTCAACTCCAGTATCTGGCACTCCATACTCGTAAGTGTGTTCGGAGTGCTCCGCGGCTATGTGCCGCAATTTGTACAGCCATTTCTGGCTAGAAATAATCGACAATCCTAAACTAGGCAGCACAAATAGGGTTTGTTTAAGAAACCTTTTTTTAAAAACATCAATCTTGAACGTACCTACAAAAACTTCAATATAGGAGGTATTACCGTCACACACGCTTCCGGAAGCGTCTGTGAGGGGGTTGTGGACAAGCACAAGTACTACTCAAGCGTCTCGCAGATAAGCTGCCCCACCCGTTGGTCGCGATGTCATAAGGTTTCTGCACATATAGAGCTATGCACAGGATAATAGGACCTCGGAATATAGTGGTGAGCCAACCATAGACCTTAGCACCCAAAAACCCCAACCCAACTAGCCTTAGCGTCCCATTAGCACCATTGTACCAATGATTAGACAACCCAGAACACGGTATCTCTCACTCAGGACACGCAGAGGCAAGAACACTCTTTCGCCACACTCGTACTTGTCCACAACGTGCGTAATAAGAGACACTGTGTAGTTCAAAATGTTTATTTCAACTTACGTGCTCTAAGATACAGTACACGTGTCAGTACTATTATCATAATGCATATGAATAATATAATCAGCATGGTTACAACTCCATAGAATACAAACGGGAAAGCATCTCATAAAGCAGTGGATATATGTCTAACTAACATTACCACCCTCCCCGTGCTGTAAGCTGGTTTATTATAAAAATAGAAGACCTCTGGGCTTTGACTAGCGAACCCCCATACCTCAGTCTCTAGATGCAAAACTACATCAGCAGACAATCACAGCTCTTCTCCCTGGAAAGGTTTTCTCCGTGTCTGGAGCGGGCGAACCGCAATATTAAAAACACACTAATTTCTCCATGGCAGCTGTACATAGTGTTATGTCTAGGTGCGAGGGACAGGCCAAAGCAGCAAGAACAAGGAGATGCTGTTATTCGACCTTGTACATGTTGTGCAGTCTGAGCCCAAATCGAACAGGAGAAAAGGTGAGAGACAGAAAATGCAGACAGCGCTAAAATAACTTGGCAAGAGCAGAGGTCGATAGAACAACGGCTCAGAGTAACGTGTGCAAAGAAAAGCAGCATGGCAGCCAGGCCCAAGACAACCCAGCAAGGCAGGCCAGGGCCAGGCCGCCGCAATCCACAAGACAATTCCAAAAGTGCTGGCTTCTTTGTAACTGCTCAGAGCCCAGTGTGGTTCAGTTCTGCCTTCACCCCCTTTAAACTGAACAATCACCCATTCTTTTAAGAAAGTGACGAGGAGCAACAGCTTCATAAACTCAAAGCCATATCAAACTTGCCGGCTCCCAAAACAAAACACATGCATGCTCGACCTCTCTAGCCTTCATCTCCTAGAAAGTTACCCAATGGTATGGTACTCCCGTCAAACTCTCACCATTAATGACAAGATCTATCGTCTAAGATCCCTCAAAACAACCTCATACGACGCTGACATAGCACAAGTCAGAATGCAAGCCCTTAAAAGAGACCATAGAAAAACAACTAATACGTTTGACTATACCATTTAGGATACTCGGGAACTCATGATTAAAATGATCAAGAGTATATTATTACTCTCACACATAAAAGCCCCCCAAATATCCTGTAAGCGTGAGATAGAGTACAAGTCACCAATATGACTGTTATCCCTATTATTAACTCCTCTCTATATAGCTGCTGAGGAAGTTTCCACCCACTATCTTAAAAGCTATAGATAAAGCCATTAATATTTTCTATAAGACGAGGAAAACAAATGACTCTAAACAGATTGCAAGCTGAAAAGCTAAGAGAGAAGTTGACACCTGGTAACTTCCACAGTTCCCGAACAGCCCTTCTTGCAGCACAAGATGTCAGATGGTTCCATCACTGCCGTAACCAGGAACCTCAATGGCCCCAGAAAAGAATTAGTCAATTCCATCTTCTATCCAAACTACATTAATAGGACATTTCCCCAAAATCTTACTCAAGCATGGTAGATACTGCAAGTCAACAAAAACCTTACTTTCAAAATGAATTCATCAAAAGAAAGGCCCACCGGGAGTAGTAATGGCCAACTCAATCACACCCGTTGCTGCATAAAGGTGTGGATGAAATCCACTATAGTCTTAATCAAAGGCTCTCATTTTAATAGTAAAATTGAAAACGTTTTGAAGAGAGGCCTCAGGGTGGGGATGGGGGTTAACCTTCTGCTGACACTTGCCTCCAAAGCTGTACTCTGTCTCTGGAAAAGTAAGTAGAAATTAAGAAAAATGAACACATCACTGTTTATGTGCATGGTATGCTACACTGGAGGCTGTGAGAACCTATTACTGAAAAACCCCAGTCCAACAAATACCGGAATACAGTAATGGGATTTTCTAAACCAAAGTCTAAGAAAACCAATATCATAGTAACCTCTCAAGATTCTTACCAGCATCCTTCCAGTGCATTCTGAGGAACATCCGTTTCATCCCCTCTGCCTCCCCCTTGCATTTGCTGCATTTATGTATACGGACTTAAAAAAATTCACAGTGAATTATGGACAGTGTTAAATAGCATAGGGTTGGCACATTGTGCATAACCATCTAGGTTATCCTGTTACTGCATAGCCCTAATCTGCAGACATTTCTCTTTCCTTGACATTCTCTTTCTCTGTCATGTTTCGAGTTCAGACCAGGCCAGAGCACAACAGACTGTAAACGTTAGAAGATATCTGAATTAACAATCCGTATCTACTGGTTAATGATGTTTAACGTTATTTCATTTCCTTTTTCAAACCACAAAAAACATGTGAATTAAAAAAGGAAGAACGGAGAGCAGCCACTGTAGTCAGCAGCTATTTATATTGACAGAGTTGTTTGAAAGCGCATATCTTTTTTATTTATTTGAGTTTTATATAGCACTGGCTAGACCCGAAGGTATCAGAGCGCTTTACATGAGGTTCCACATTGTTACAAAGTTTCATCAGTTACAAGTTACAATCATTGCTAGAAAACATTTAAAGAGCATGGAAGACAAGATAAAAGGAGCAAAGAAGGGCAAGGAAAAAGGGCAGGAGGGAGATACGGAGGAGAGACTAAGGAAAGTCTGCCCAAAGTCCGGCTGGGTAGGTGACGGCCAAGGGGGAAGTCCACAGCCCATCTCCTCTATAGCTATCAAGGTAGCTCCACCGGGCATCAGCCAAAATGCAAGGTCTCAACGGTCAGGTGGCAAGTTCACATAATCTTTGTCTTGATGAGTGAGCCGGATGTGGGATAAACTCGAGGTCTGGTCGAAGTCCAATTTTAGACCAAGAGTAGTAGCTCATCGAGAAGAAAATAAATGGGGAAAAGTCTTCACAGGGAGGAAACGACAGCGGAGAAAAAAAAAACGACGAGACTTATGTCCGAGGTCCGGCTGGGTAGGTGACGCCCAAAGCGTTGTGCCGGAGCCAATCTCCCCTATAGCTGTCGATGCAGCTCCACTGGAAATCGGCCAGGTTACTCGAGCTCCGCCGGATTATAATGAAGATCCTGATGTGATCGAAGGTCTCTGGACCAGAAACGGGGAGATGGAGGTGACGAGGAAGGTAGTAAGGGATCGGATATGGAGCTTATCGGCCATCTTAAATTCAGGCAAGTTGAGTCTGTGGATCTCTGAGACTTTGCGGAGGGTCATGCCTCTAGTACTGCAATTCTGTTACTCTGTTAAGCCTTATATCCACAATGTGACTCCCTCAACTAAAGGGAACATCCTCCCTCTTCGGTGGTATTACCCTGGCGGGCGCCATTTTGGGGACAGGCTCGTCGAATCCGTAATAGCAGAGTTTTTATGGGGGTATGATTCAGGCGCCATCCGATCATCTAAACTCCCATTGGGATCGCCGGAGGATATTCTCCACTCCCCCGCCTCTTAAGTGCGTCAGATGTAGCATGCAGGACCCACGCGTCACCAGGGCAGTCTCCCTCGGACTCCCGAGAAGCTCGTTAGAGCGGTTGCCATCTTAAGGTCAGGCAGGGTTGGGAGCTGGATCGAGCTTCTAAACAAATAGGGCTCACAGAGACCGGAATTAATGAGTCACCGCGCACCTCCCCTGATACCCGCTACCTTGAGAGAGCGCCGACCCTCCAGGGCCCGGAAGGCAGAGAGAAGATCAGGAGGGGAGGCTCCCACTAGGTCCGCTCCGGTCGGGGAGATCCCCAGGATGGCGGCACGCGATCTTCCGTGCCGCAGGACCCCCAGCAGTTCAAGGGGAGATTTTCAGGCGCCACTCCGCTATGCATATAGCGATTGTCACTAGTGGCAATATGGTCGAGAGGATACTGGCACCTCCGGTAGCCACGGAGAAGAAGTCCCTGCTCGCGGTCTGCTCGGGCTCGGAGCCCGCAAGATGGCGGCTTTTGAGAGCGACTTCGGTCCCCGCCGCTCGAATCACGGCCACCGACCTCAGTGAAACCGCTCGAAACAGCCCAGAAGTTTCGGAGTACTCCAGGAGTCAAGGCCCACTCCGGTGAACTGCAGAAGATGCCCCGGTGCCGCGGTAAAAGCTTCAAAAGGCAGCAATCCACCGGAGCTCCCAAAAGCGAGCGTCTCACTCGAGAGGCCACGCCCCCAATCTTTCAGGGATAATAGTGCTGAAAAGTTTGGAAAAAGCAGAAAAGGTTGGAAAATGCATTTGGACTTATTTATGAATACCCACTAAGTTGCAAGTGATCCTAAGCTTACTACATTTGCATAGAATTTCCCTGAGAACTCCTATGATTGTTAAAACAGGTTAAAAGAAATGACATGGGCCAATTCGCAAAAGTATTTATGAGTAAGGAAAGTAGTATTACATTAGTAGCCTTTCATATACTCTTAAACATGCCTTTATGAATTGCCTCAAAATGCCCACCTCCCTATTAGTAAAAGTGCAAAGAGGGCACAGTTCTTTAAATTTGTACTAACTGTATATGAATATCTCCTGAATATTCCTATTTTATTGCCAGTTTAGATATGTTGGGGATAATTCACAGCTTTATGTACTCTAAAATGCCTTTCGAATTGCCCTCCCATTTGTGTATAAATAATGAACAGATGAGTAGTAACTTATGCACGCGTACTTCACACACACTTCGGCCTCTCTCTACGAGTTTATGAATCAGGCATACCCAATACTGGCAAAACGCCCAGATGCAAGTCCAGGAGGTGCATAGAAAACAGCCGCTGCAGGTAAGAGCAGCGGGGCCGGCTGAGGGGTGACCTCGAGAGACGACCACAAGGGAAAACCAAATACATAATGAATTTTCCCTCGTGGTCGTCCCTCGAAATCCCCCCAGCCGGCCCCACCGCTCTTACCTGCAGCGGCCGCGGCTGATAGAAAATACTTTGTAGATTGGTCCTACACACAAGTGTGCCTTCTGAAAGCTCATTTTGCAATGGGATAGCTAAAAGGAAACTGCTTTTTAAAGACCCTTGCAAAGTGGTTGAGGCAACCTCAATCCTTTCTGTTGCCGTACCCTTAAATCCCATGGACATCCATCCGTGGCAGGCTTTCCTTCTTTAAACACAGCCTAGTATATGGAGTTTCCCATAAATACACAACTTATTTAGATTACCAGGGTTTGGCAATGGGACGTGAAGGCAAATTTGGATTGAAAGGTATTAAGCCTTTTGTTCTTGTTAAAGTGCTCACTGCTTTTACGACTGTTAATCAGACTATGACTTACCTTCAGTGCAGCATTGAGCAGCTGTCCCTAGCTGTGATCAACTTGTTCCACAAATTACCTGAGTGAATCAGCTCTCAGCTTGAACAGTGAAATGCGCTCAAGTGCAACCCTTGTTTTTTTATTTGAAATCTCTTGATTTTCACCTCTTACACTTGACAACTATAGCTATAGTTGAACATATCAGTTTCCTTCATCATATACCAAGCTGGTTCATCGATTAGATACCTTATTGGCCCATCGGCATGGACATATTACATATATACATACAAAAATGATTTAACTATGACCATTCAAGGCACTTGCCACTACTTCACCAGGTGTGCAGCTGAGAGTTTTAAACTGAAGGCACAAGCTGACTATAGCAAAAGCTCTAACCAGTCAGAAAAGCTGTTTTTTAAAACTAATTTATAGAATAAAAGCACTCCAACCTACAGATCGCTTATCAACATATCTACATTGTCCGTACAAACACGAAGGAGCAAAGTGAACCAGTGCAAGAGATCCTGCAGCTGCCACCTTTAGAACATTTCCCTCAGATTTGAGGAGATTCATGGAGGTAATGGTAAACAGTGGATTAGCATCCATCATTACACTGCTGCTATAGGGTCTGGGAGTCGCAGCAGATACCATGATAGATGCCCATTTCCATCCCTTAACCGTATTGACGTTAAGCAGTCAATAACCAGTATGATTTTTCAAAAGGCGTTGGAGAATAAAATCTTCTGTTTTGATAACGGCTTCCAATGAAAGCTGTAAGTGCTTCAGTTGTTGCAGATGTCATGAAGATACCACAAAACCAAGCCTTCAGACACCAGCAACAAGAAGAAATACCAAATTCAAATTCTGACACCTTTCAAAGCAAGGAACTGAGGAAGAAGTCTGGAAATTGAATAAGTAATGTGTGTTGGTTCATGGAACTTAAAGCTGTATGAAACCAAGGACATGAAATTACAACATAATGCCAGACAAGCAAATCCATGCAGGGTCAGATAGTACTACAGCAACATCTACAGATTAAATGAAAACTACTATGCTAAGCAAAAAATAGCATAAAACATGAATTTCATTATTTGGGACTACAAATTCCAGAAAAGGTGCCTCCTGAAAGCAGGTCTGAGAAGCAGGGCAATTCTAACACACAATACATGCACTCGCTTATTGACTGACATGGTAGTTTAGTCTTTTCTCCCTCAGCTGATGGACGTGGTTTCTTTGAAATGAAAACTGGCAACAAGGAAAGAAATGTGGTTAGAGATAAAAACCACAGATGCTTGTTTGCAATTAGGAAGATAACAATTCTAGACATTCACTTTTTTCCTTCACTGCCTTACTACGGAATGCTATGCATGCACACTTAGTACAACAGGCTCAGGTATAGACAAAGATTTAAAGTGAGTTTCTGAAGATGGCTGTGCCTATAGGGGCCTTGGAAAGCAGAAACGTTCTCAAACACATTTATTGTGCTCGGGCCAGGGAGCATGTGGCACTAAAAGGGCCTTAGGAGGATTACAAATGTGATTTAGAATTACAAAAACGTGCATATTTGCTTAGCTCCTGACATAATCAGAGTTTGCCACAGTAAGTACAAGGTATGTTTTTTTCTACCAAGTTTAACTGTACTGGTCAGACCTGACAGCCTCTAGTGTGGTATTCCGCCAAACATTTTGCCTTCTCCGATCCTGTTCGCTGAAATAGGCTTTTGTTGGCTTTATGAATATGTGCACTTTCCCTCTGCTAAACAGTGCTAAAATGTTTGTGCTCACTCCTTATAATCGGCTTACACCAAACTGGCACATTTAATTTACTTTTAAGTCTCTAGTAAAGTAGTACTACATGTACCGAGGGCCTTTAAAGTACTCCATAGGTTAGTTGGCTGACCACCTGTTCTGAGCTACAGCGACACAACAAGCTCCAGAGACATCCCTGCAACTGCCCAGCTGACCTGCTGCAACTGGACCTGCCTGAGCCCTGCTGACCTCTACTAGAGTGAGTGCCTGCTCCTCAATAGGTGCCTCCCCTGGTCCTGAACCTCTGGCAGGCATCAGAGTGCACTACTCTGCAAAGAAAGGTGAATTCCTGAAGTACTGGGCCCTTCACTACCGAGGACAGGGCTGTCGCGCCGAGACTCTGCCACCCATGACGACTGCCAGGAGAAAGCTCCGGTAAACTCAACTCTGCGCTACATTGACCGCCAGTGACAACCGGCAATGCAAGATCTGCACTTCGAGCTACAGCAACGACAGCCTGCGGTGACCGCCAACTTGACGCTCCAGCAACAACTGTTTGCGACGCCCCCATGGATCTTCGCACTGCAGCAACAAACATCCGCATTGCCAGGCCGGCTCTTCACACTACAGTGCCGACCATCTAAGACGCTCTCCTCGTGGCCTCCTCCTCAGCAAAGTGGACTTGTTGCGCCAGACTTTGAGAAGGTCACTTTTTCAGCAGGACTAACTTGGTTCCTGTATCCAGCCCATACTCCATCGAGGTCGGCCTAAACTTGTGACTTTCCCCCATTCTAGGTCAATGGGATGACCGCGAGTGGTGAATCGTGCTTTTAGGCGTTATCTTTACCTGAAACTTTAAAACTGAATCTCTCTAGTTCTACCAAGTGGATTTCTGTTTGTGTGCTACATAAAATACTTTACACATTGCCTAGAAGTTAAGCCTGACTGTTTTTGAGCTAAGGTCCCAGAAGGTAAACAAAGGTTAATTTAGTGATTTTGTGGATCACCCTGACAGGGATTGTGGCTGTTGCTTGAGAAGGGATCATATCACCCTCGACAAAAAAAAAACAATTTCTTGCAGGACTCATTTGACAGACTGAGATAGCCCTGAAGTGAAGCCCTGAAGTGAACCCCTGAATGAGAAGTTTGAAGTATTTTGATGGAGAAAAGTAACTCAGTGAGTAGCTCTATAAGCTATTCAAGAGTAAACTGCAAAGTGAGACACCGCCAAGATACTAGAAGAATACATCACAGCGAAGTCACTTTGGTTTTACATAATAAACCACATTAAGAACACTCCTCTGGCGCAATATTTTATTTCAAGTTTGTGAACTTCGTAGTCAAATTCGAAATGTAACTTTTTACCTGTCATTCAACTGTAAAATCTTTCCAAAGAAAGATAAAAATATATACAGAAGGTGAATTGCATCAGAAACAACAAAGAGGAGGAGAGCAGGTTTATGTCGGATGGGCCCATGGGTGAAACAATGAAATGCGGCCGCTTGGCTGCATGTAACATTTGTGAAACTGGTGCTCATGCCTCCAACAGGACTTCAGTAAAAGCCACTACAAGCAATCATCCTTCTGAATAGGGCGTGAAGTTTCTATAGTGCCGTAAGTACTGCCCATTGAAGGCTTTACTTTATACATTCAATTAAACTAGTAAAGCTGATATAGAGCATGTGTGGGCCTTCTTTACCCTGGTAAGAGACAGTCACTCAACCTACAGAGCAGCTCTTTCATCCTGAAATACGCAGACGCCAAAAAGGCATAATTAGACAGGCAACTCCAATGAAGTATCATGAATGGGAAGGCAATTTAACCATATTCCTCACTACCTGCATACAGAAGCATAGTCATGGAATGTTCAAAGTTAAAATGTGTGAGCCAGAAGTACGCTAGCAAAGGGCCGGCAAATCCGAAAAATGTCATACAATAACTGAGGTACCCTTTTACATCTCAGGTTTCTGCAGCTACATGAAGATGATTCTTGCTAAAAAAAACAACAAAAAACAGTGCTTACTTGTGTTCTATTTTGTTTGTCCTGGGAACTATTTACACACTACAAGCCACTTCAGTACTTTCACTCACTGAACTGGATGTTGGCCTTGGTTCTCCGTTAGATAAGCCACCATTCCAGAGGCGGCTTATCCATGTGCATAGTTTTATTCTGTATCTAAATAACATCAAAATGGTTTTTTTTCGCAAAAAGATTCATGGTTTATGCTATTTGATTGCATTTCAACTTTGTTGACAGTCATGCCATATCTGCATTCCTGATCGTGCCGGGTAGTAATACAGGCCACAGCGTGCAAGTGCTCTTACCACTAACAAGGCACTGTCATCAGTGTGCTGGCATCGCCTGGATGGAAAGGGACACTTGGATGAGGAGGGAGGGAAGAAAGATGAAGCAATGTCAGAAAAAAAACAGACAATGGAACTACATGGCAAACACAGACAACAGAACATGCCCTGACAGATAGCAACAGCACATTGATGACAAAGAAGATAGCAAAATGGCTTGGGAAAAGAAGGCAGGAGTGTATAATAAATGACATGCACATAGTACCCAAGAAAATACTCTGTACTTACTTTATGTCTTAGTTACAACACACAAGATTTTAAAATGACTTCTAGACACAGCATTGTGAACAAATACCTTGAAAGGACTAACAGGCTTTGAGAATTGAGCAGTTTTCAAAAGTAAGCTTACTTTGACAAATTAATGTTGCTGTGATTTCCAGAGCTAGAAAGCTAATCAATTTTAAGCAAGTCTAGGGACTTTGAATCTAGTCCACATAACTAGCACAAAAGAAGTAAAACACAAATTAAAGTAATTGGCCAGCTTCAAAAAATAATACAAGTGCAGTGCCTGCCTATCCATTGCAGCCCCAAAAGCCCTGGGCATAAGGTTAATTAACTATAGCATAGGGCTGATCTATGTTATGTTATGTTAGCGGGTATTTATTAAGCGCACGGCTACTCCCAAGAGTGTCCCGGCGCTAACAAAAAGCGACCCGCGATGCTGAGCTCAAGTACCTCGGCCTAAGGCTGCTGTTGAAAAAGCCAAGTTTTAAGTTTCCTTCTGAATGTGAGGAGATCCTGGGATTGCATCAGCACGAGGGCAGGCTGTTCCAGAGGCGAGACGCCACCACTTGAAAGGATCTACCTCCTCTCCGAAAGCCGAATTCTGGGTGTAATAATCAATGACTTGGCGGATGACCTCAGAGTACGGCACGGGCTATAGTGCTGCATTCTGTCCCCAAGATATGGGGCGCCTATTTTATGGAAGGCCCTAAAAACCAATACCAATGATTTAAAGGCGATCCGTTTCCTAATGGGTAGCCAATGCAGGGAAGCCAGGAGGGGAGTAGAGTGAGTTCTCGGTCCAGCCAAAAGAGTAACTCTGGCCGCCACATTCTGGACCACCTGAAGGCGGCTGAGTAAAAATTCAGGGAGGCCGAGATACAAGGCATTAGCGTAGTCCAATCTCGACACCACCAGAGCTTGGACTATCGTCTTCCTGTGAGAAACCGGAAGTAGCGGGAGAAAGTTTCTCAACATCCTCAGTATCCCAAACAGGTCCCGGCCACTGATTGGATCTGGGCCTTCATTGAGAGAGAGAGTCGTCAAATTTGACGCCAAGGTTTTTTACAGTCTGGACAACTGAGGTGGGAGGGGACATGTCTTGCGGCCACCAGTGATGCCATAAATCACAGGACCGAGAGCCAAAGAACATCACCTCAGATTTTTCAGTATTGCACTTCAATTGGTGTTTCCGGAGCCAGTGGAAAACCTCTGATAGGCAAATATTGATCGCCTTACTGTTAAATTCCAAGCTCTTCTCACAGGTAAACAGTAATTGCGTGTCATCAGCATATGACACTATCTTTGCCCGTAGCTCTCGGCGAGCCGAGCCAAAGGTGCCAGATAAACATTGAATAATGTGGGGCTGAGAATTGAGCACTGAGGGACTCCCACATTCATAGGGGGAATGAGTGCCGAGAAAGGCAGAGACCAGATGGTTTGCTGGCGGTCATTCAGAAAAGAGTTAAACCATCTTAGCACTGTGCCTCCAATCCCCCCCTCTTGAAGCCTGCATACAAGTCCACTATGGGGCACAGTATCGTAGGCTGCGGAGAGATCCAGCAGCACCAGAGCCGCTCTGCCCCCCCTATCCAAAGTGATTTTAATGGTTTCTGCAACTTCAAGAAGGGCAGTCTCCGTGCTGAAATTGGCTCTGAAGCCAGATTGACTAGGTTGGAGAAGACGGTTAGCCTCCACGTAGTCCGTGGTCACCGCATTAACATAGCTTTCCAGGACTTTGGAGAGGCATGGTAATAGGGATATCGGCCTATAGTTACCGGCCACCGAGGGGTCGGCCGTCGGTTTTTTAAGGAGAGGAAGGATTTTTGCAGATTTCCAATTTTTCGGCATTTCCCCCGTCTGGAGGGCAGTATTCAAAACTGCGTTAACTGCCGGATTAATTACCTCCGCAATAGCTGCCATGGTTTTGGCCGGGCAAGGATCTGTGGGTGAGCCAGATTTCAACGCCTTCAAAAGCGCCATGGATTTATCCAGTGACATAGGAGGAAACTCAGTAAGAGAGGGGCCAGCCCTGCAGCTACTAGGGCAGGGCAGATCTTTCTCCCCTCTACCCACAGGGTCTTGGACTCCGAAAGAGTCTTGGATAGTCTTAATTTTATCATAGAAAAAACACCGTCTGGAATATATTTCCTATAAGGAGGGTGATCAGTGAAGATGGTCCACTTATAATGTACAGATCACTTTTCCCTGTCACCACTGTCATTTATCCTGCGAAAGCAATTGTTTGATCACAATTTCCAAGATAATCTAGGGATAATGGAAACATATCTATTTCGTCAAAAAGAGCCTCGGAATAAGATCAAATATTTTATGAAAATGTTATTTAAGTGTCTAGCCTATTGGCTAGAGCGGTCGACCTGAAAACTGGGGAACCGGGTTAGAATCTTGGTAGGGACGCTCAACATCCTGGGATTCTGGGCAAATCACGTAATCTCTGCATGCCTAACAAAATGAATGTCTCCATCTGTAACACAACTGGTGCTCATGTAAAGCGCTCTGAAACCTTCGGGTTGAGTTTGCGCTATATAAAACACCCCCAAAAAAATACAGATCCCCATCATTATGCATTATTTCATAAAGGTATGGCAGATAAAGAGGGCTTTCTCAGAATGACAGGAAAGCCTCTAGAGTGAGTTTTAAAAGATAGCAATGACTCTCACATTGGAATCTTAACCGAAGTGTGCAGAAGGCATGGGCTGTCTGGTCAAGCTGTAGGAAACACTTAAGACAGAAGATGAATTAGTTGGTTACGTAGGCTCACATGATGATTCGGTAGGAGACTATGTCCCGAACGTTTTCTCACTGTGTAGTTAGCTGCCCCTAAAACAATGGATGCTACAAATTGCAGTTGCTTGGCATAACATTCAATAAAAGCTTTGAAACCCTCAGAAGTTTCTTTATTATTGGTGCCACATATCCTCAACGACTACATACTGGACAAAAGCTCCATATAACTTAGGCTTATAGATGCAAGCCAGCTATTGCTTTCAGGATTAGCCGGAGACACACAGCAAGACAAAGAAAGAATGTAACATTTCAAGATTAACTCATGAGGGAGTCAATCGTAAAATTCTGCCTTACTGAATGAATGAGTCTGAGCATTACCGAAATCACGATAAAGAGAAGATTGTGGCTTTGGACCCTATTTGTATTGAAACAAGTCAGTTTAACATTTGTCCTGTATTTAATCACATATCTTTCTATTAGAACGTGAACATTTGGATCCACATGAACCTTCCTGATGTTGCCCATGAAAGAAGTAGTTACTTTAATTCATGCAGAACGATGGGTGAGAAAGGGCAGATGGGAGCTGTACAACAGAATAATTTATTCTGTAAACGGGCAAAATGGACGAAAAACTGCTGCTAGCCATTTCCTAACCCCTTCTGTGATCAGAGCTTACAGAAAGAAAAGCAACCAGACCTCCTCCTTTCCTACTACAGCTACAAAACAAATACAGATGGGCTGACAAATTCTCTTCTTCAGTTTAGAGACTGGCTCAAACTTGGTAAACACAACTCTTATGTGGAAGTTGGCTTTTGCAGTAGATAAGTGAAATTCAGGCTTTTGTCCAGGTAAAGCTTACGCATTTTTTAGGAACAATGAGACAGTAATGTTCACAATAATGTACAGACCCTTTTCGGCCATGGGTCCTCTTATACTTTTAAATTACCTTTTATCGTATCTCAGGATTTGTATAGTAGACAGGCACCTGCTTCCTTCTAAAACAGGAGTTTATGAGGTTGCTCACCTCCCCAGAGCTGCGAACATGCACTGCACTACACAGCTCAAACGTCCAGCGACACATGGTCAGCATAAAAAAATGAACAAGTTAGTGAAATAAGAATGTGGTTGAAGCTTGGTCATTAAAGAGCCATCTGCGGTCAGGAGAAGCACCTTTGTATTGATGCTGTAGAGGCTAATACAAGACCTCACCCACTTCAAAAAGATTGGTCAATCAAAGGTGTATTGACTTGACACCCACAAACAAAACATCCTAAAACAAAGAGTGAAGGTAACTGATGAGACACCAAGGCGTGCGCACTTTTTAACATACCACATTTCAAACCAAGACTAGGAAGGCAATCACCCAGCAAACACAAAGTATGTGAGAAAATTGACAGTAGACCGGACAGAAAAACTATTCCATAGACAACAACAATTAAGGTGTAATTATAGAGCAGAAATATGCAAATGAAACCGATAAGACGTGTGCATTAGGAGCATCAAGAAACACACAGCACTCGTATGTATGATACTATGTTTTCCAACTGCCAGCCTGTTTAAGGTTGTTCATATCCTATGTGCCTTCCTGTCTGGTAAGATCTTTTAAGATGTGGTATTATATTTGGCAAAATGAGCTGTTCAAGAGTAACACAAACAGCCTAAAGCAATCATCATTTTTCCTCAGATTCTTGTTTTGGGTTCTCAGTAGGACGTTCTACGAACCAAGGAAGGGACATAAAGGAAATGACCCTGGGAAAAGGCCCAGGATCAAGTCACCTTTTGGGTCAATTATCTCTTACCTCGCTGTCCAGGGGACTCTGCTTCTGAGGGCTTACTGTGGTCTTGTGCTGCAAAACAGAAACACAACATTGCATGGATGTCAAACCAAGATAATTTATTTTGCTTAATACTCCGTTCATACTTTCCAGGTCGTAATAATTACATCAAAGTTAAGTCACAGCAGAATGTACTTGCTGGAATGTAAAAACATTTGCTATGTTGATTGTAATGAACAAAGTACTTCCATACGGTAACATTCTTTCTGATGAAGTCTATCTAACTGTAGATTCCTCACCTGAAGATTATCTCCAAGCTCCAGACCAAGTCCAGAAGATTTTTTCAGTATAGTACCTGTGCCCTGGAAGGTGGCGCTGTGCACCTCCACCCTGCCCTGGAAGTGATAGCCAGAGCCACATATAACTGTGCTGACGACAGTTTCTTTCTTGACACTATCCATGCTGTCAGACACTGACCTCAAAAGTCAATTAATCATACCAGCGTGCAGATATAGAATTTGAGATCATTTCAGATGGGAGAGAGCCAATTCCACAGAACAAGGACGAAAGAACACTGTGACTAATACGCAGTTAGCTAGAGTATCCACCAGAAAGAGCATTACCAAAGGTAAGTATTTTGTTCTTTTGAAAGAAATTTCTAACCACAGATTTCTCAGCTTTAGAACAGATACCAAACTAGTTCCTTCCCCAGTGGTGTGTCTGGAATGACTCAGACCAAAATGTCCGGCAGGACCAAATGGCTAAAATGTCCTAACCGTGTGACCTGTTTGTCAAGGCAATAATGCTTCGTGGACATGTGCATGGATGTCCACGTTACAGCATTACAAATATTCAAGAGAGGCACTCTGCATGCCAGCGCTGTGGTAGCAGCCTTGGCCATGAACAACTGGGCCCTCAACCCTCCTGATGACTGCTTTGTGGCCAATGCCTAGCTGATCTTTATGCAGAGGAGTATCCACCTGGATAGAGTCACCGTCTGCTCCGCCTTGACTTTCTTTGCCCCAGAGAACTCCGCACAGAGCTGATCATCCACCCGATGGTCTTTGGTACTATTGATGTAAAAGCTCATCTTGTTGTGGGGTCGAAACAATGGAGTCTCTCCTTCTCTTGTGGGGGGCGAGGCAAAGCAAAGAACATTGGAAGTATGATGGACTGTCCAACATGAAAGGAAGTCACAATTTTTGGTAGAAACGCTGCTCTAGTCCTCAGCACCAGTTTGTCCGGAAAGAACGTAGTGTAGGGTGTTGCGTTTAGTGTGTCAGCACATAGTCATCCGTCACCGCCAGGATAGCAGTTTTGGTCAACTCTTTCTGGAGGAGCCATGCTAGCATTCTGCCCGACATATCTCCTTCGCTATGGAGTCTCTGTTGGTATGATTTAGAAGAGTATTAATCACATATGCATATTATGTAAATTGCCCAGTAATCTATTGTATTTAATTAAGATTTCACTTCTAAGCTGACTTCCGTATCCAACTCTTTTGCTTATAGCCACCCCTCTAGAGGATATGAAAATTTAATTTATAGAGCGCTCTACTACCCTGGGGTGTCTAGGCACTATAGCTCTGGGAAACTGATCACAGCCTTAGCCGACAACTTAGAGATGAGAAAGGAACAGAGGTCGAACTGTTAAAAAGCCATGTTTTATTAGGTTTCCAGAAAGAAAACAGTGTTTTTCTTAAAAGGGCATTGAATTCTGAAGCTTAGCAGTACAGGCGATAAACTCCTGCCCCCCTAAGCATTATTTTCAGATTTTCCCACTCTAAATCCCTTGATTGTGTCGTCCCTCAATTGATATCAAAGTAGCTTTTGCATATTTTTTATTTTGAAGTCTTGCAGATAACATTCACCATGTAAGGATACAGGCTCTACATCAGCCCTGAATTGATAGTAAATGTTAACAAAGCAGTATTTAAATACAGCAACTGATATTAAAAACAAACTGAAACCAGACAGAAATAAAAGTTTATCATTAAGATCCAAAGTACAGCCAATCCGGTAGCAGGCCCAAAGTTCCCTCTGCAAAGGCACCAACTGTCAGATTTTCATAGCTCGTCTCATGATGTTAATGGAAGCCACATGAATGTGGAGGACGGTAGGAGCATGTGAATCTGTTAGAGATGCCAATACTGGAGAACCGCAGTTACAGGTATGCAACTTTCTTCTTCAGCATTGTATCTTTCTTAGATTCTCATTGTTAAATTAGGATTACCAATGCAGTAGATTACAATAAACACTGGCAGAAATAAGACTCACCTTAATGAAAAAGGCTGCGCAGCACATTCTGCCTAACTGCAGCTTTGGCAGAAGGTGTGGGTAGAAGACCAAGTCGCTGCTTTGCCTATGTCTACTTAGGGCACTCATGCGAAGAGTGCAGGTGTGCTTGCCATGCCTCTTCATGAATGTGCCCCTACTCTGTGTCTGAGAGGGCGCCCAGATTTGGCACAACAGGATATATATGTAGTGATACAAAATGCTATGCCCTATTTTGACAAAGGGCATCCTTTGTTAGACTATCCATAAGGAACAAGTAGGTGATAAAGCATGCAAAATTATCTCTGATGTATCAGCACATAATTTTATAATTGTTTAAGGTCCAAAGAATGAGTAGATATTTCTGCACTCGTAGATGGTTCACGAAAAAAAGATGCTAAATGAATTTGATCATTGGGATGGAACAATGTTGCTACCTAGAGCATTAATGAACAAGTTACTTACCTTTGGTAACGATATATCTGTAAGAAACATTAGTAGTGATAGATTCCTCACCTTAGAATATCCCCAGGCGTCAGACTGGATCCGGAAAGTTTGTCAGCAGTACCCCTGCGCGTCGGTAGGTGGCGTCGTGCGGCTCCGCGTCAGTCGTTGGCGTCGTGATCGCCGAGATGACGTCGTGGGCCCACGCGCGCTGACGTCAGTTCTGTACACGATTTTCCGCGCCAGGAACGCAGAGCCATGCAAGATACTGACCACTGGTGCATTGAAACTAGGGCCCTGAAAGGATGACCTTAACCCTAGAAATCAGTTCGCAGAACGGGGAGGATGGGTGGGGCGGTAAGGAATCTATCACTACTAATGTTTCTTACAGATATATCGTTACCGAAGGTAAGTAACTTGTTCATCTGAAAGAAACACATAGTGATAAGATTCCTTACCTTAGAATAGATACCCCAGCAATACCAACCCCGGTGGTGGGTCTGCGAACTAAGATCACACCAGAAAATCGCGGAGAACAGAACGACCGATGAAGCCATTTCTCCGGACTTGGCTGTCCAGGCAATAATGCTTGGTAAACGTGTGCAGCGAGGCCCACGTGGCTGCCTGACAGATGTCTTGCAGGGGGACGCCGCGTCCCAATGCAGTAGTGGCTGCAGTAGCTCTGGTGGAGTGAGCACGCAGCCCCACCGGAGGTTCTTTTTTAGCCAAAGAGTAACAGGCTTTGATGCACAAGACAACCCAGCGGGAGATAGTTCTCGTGTACCGCCCGACCTTTCTTGGTGCCAACGTAGCCAACAAAGAGATGGTCATCCACCCGGAACTGCTGTGTGCGGTTGAGATGAAATGAGAGCGCACGTTTTGGGTCCAGACGGCAGAGCCTCTCTGGAAGGATGCGGAGGTGGAAAGAAGGTGGGCAAGGTGATAGTCTGCCCAATGTGAAAGGCCGTAACCACTTTTGGCAAAAAGGAAGGACGGGGCCTGAGCACAACCTTGCCCGGATGGACTGAAAGGAAAGGAGGCTTACAAGAAAGAGCCTGAAGCTCACTCACTCGCCTAGAGGAGGTGATGGCCACCAGGAAGGCAGTCTTTAATGTCAAAAGACGAAGAGGACAGTTGTGAAGGGGCTCAAAGAGAGCGCACATCAAGTATGTAAGAACCAGATTCAAGTCCGACTGAGGCATTACGAAAGGAATAGGAGGAAAAAGGTGTGTAATGCCTTTGAGAAATCTATTTACAACAGGGGACTTGAAAAGAGAGGGCTGATCAGGTAGCCTGAGAAAGGCGGAAATTGCAGAAAGGTAGCCCTGGATAGTGCCCAGAGCAGAGCCCTGCCGGGCCAAAGAGAGAAGGAACAGTAGGACCTCAGAAAGAGGGGCAGAAAGGGGATCCACAGCCTTTGCTGTGCACCATGCCACAAACTTGTTCCACCTGCAGGCGTATACCACTTTAGTAGAGGGACGCCTGGCTGCCAGAATAACGTCACAAACTTCAGGAGGCAAGTCGAAAGGAATCAACTGCCGCCGCTCAATCTCCACGCAAAGAGGTGGAGGCTGGACAGGTTCGGGTGGAGGACCGTCCCCTGCTGCTGCGACAGAAGATCCTCCCGAAGAGGCAGTCTGATCGGAGGATCGATGCTCATACTGAGTAGCTCGTGATACCATACTCTTCAAGCCCAGTACGGAGCCACAAGAATGACTTGGGCCCGGTCGCGCCTGATCTTCTTCAGCACTCTGGGCAGAAGTGGTATAGGCGGAAAGGCGTACAACAGACCGCAACTCCACTCGCGACGAAAAGCGTCGCCGAGCGAGTGCCGCCTTGGAAATTCCAACACGCAGAACTGATGACATTGCGCGTTCTCTTCGGTGGCGAATAGATCTAACCAAGGCTCTCCCCACTGCTGAAAGAGACCTTGCACCACCTCCGAGTGAAGACGCCATTCGTGATCGAGCATGCACCTGCAGCTGAGTTCGTCCGCCCTGGCGTTCAGAGAACCTGCCAGGTGTTGAACCACCAGGGACATGCCCTGATGTTCCAGCCATGTCCAAAGCCGCAGAGCCTCCTGACATAGGGTCCACGACCCCACCCCGCCTTGTTTGTTGCAGTACCACATGGCAGTGGTGTTGTCTGTGAACACCTGCACTACTCTCCCCTTGACAGAGGGAAGGAATGCCTTCAGTACAAGCCGGATCGCCCGCAGCTCCAGAAGGTTGATGTGGAGCCGGGACTCCGCCGGAGACCAGAGGCCTCTGATCTCCGCTTCTCCCATGTGGCCGCCCCATCCCAGGAGGGACGCATCCGTCACCACTGTACCTAATGCTGACCCCTCGGTTATTAAAAACTATCGCCCCATCTCCCTCCTACCTAAACCGGCCAAAGTTCTCGAAAAAATAGTCCAGGAGCAATTAGCGACCTATCTTGAAGCCGGCCGCCTTCTACACGACTCTCAATCCGGGTTCAGATCCGGCTACAGCACTGAGACTGAACTGCTGGAGGTGTCGGAAAATATTAGTGAATGCGTGGACACAGGCGATGCGGCAATGTTAGTGCTCCTCGACTTGTCCACGGCATTCGATACGGTCTCTCATGATATTTTGATTGAGAGACTACTCTGCCTCGGGGTCCAGGGCATCCCCCTATCCTGGATCAGATCATTTTTAAATAACCGCACTCAACAGGTCCTCCTTCAGCCTTTTGTTTCCGGGGAGAAACCTCTGAACTGCGGCGTCCCTCAGGTCTCTGCACTTAGCCCTTTACTTTTTAATGTTTATCTATCCCCCTTGGCCACTGTAGTAGAATCCTGTGGAGTCAGAGTAATCTCCTACGCTGATGACACCCAATTAGTGTTCTCATTCAGGGACCACTCCGAAGCTACCTTCTCTAATTTTAGACGTTGCCTGCTCAACATCTCTTCCTGGATGGCCCTCAATACCCTCAAGTACAATTCTGACAAAACGGAGGTGCTATTCTTCAATCAAACTAGCCCTCCCCCTCCTCCCCTCTGGTGGCCATCAGAAATGAACCCCCCTCCGGAACCTGTGACGTCAGCCAGGAACCTGGGATTCCGGTTCAATAATGAACTTTCATGTAAAAATCAAATCGATCAAGTTTCTGCAGCCTGCTTCGGAAAACTCCACATGATCCGAAAAAATGTCCCCTTTCTCCCACGGGACTGTCGCAGGACCATTGTTCACGCACTGATCACCTCACATCTGGACTACGCAAACAGTTTGTACGCAGGGGCCCCTGCGTACCTGATCAGACGCTTACAGACTGTCCAGAATGCGGCTGCTAGGCTAATATATAATATTCCTTATCGCCACTCGATCTCCCCATACCTGAAGAAGCTTCACTGGCTTCCAGTGGCCAAACGCATCCAATTCAAATCAATGGTTCTAGTCTTTAGGCCCGGCCTACCTTAGAGCTCGGCTCAAACATGCAGTCTAACCGTGCTCTTAGATCCAACCACCTGAGCCTCCTCGTCACCCCCCGCTTTCGCCGCGCTAGAATGGGCGGCAGAGCTTTTGCAGTGTTCTCCGCCAAAACTTGGAACAGCTTGCCTCTGCCGCTGCGACTGACCAACTCTGAACCTATCTTCCGTCGTGACCTTAAGACTTGGCTCTTCTCGAGCGCTTAAACCACTGAGTGTACTCCCATCCTTCGCCTGTCCAAGCGCCGGGACACCCCCGTTGGGGGTAGCTGTGCGCTCTATAAGCTCTATAAGCTCCTAAAGCTGTAAACTTCGGTTGGGGAAGGGAGAGGGATCTGCCGTCGACCCAATGCCGGTTCGTGAGCCACCACTGCAACTGTCGTGCAGTGCCCTCCAAGATCTGGATGGGATCGGAAAGGTTCCCCTGATGCTGCGCCCCCTGGAACTTCAGGTCCCACTGCAGAGCCCGCATATGCCATCTGGCATGATTGACCAGCAGGATGCAGGAGGCCATGAGGCCCAGCAGCCTCAGAGTCACTCTGACCGAAACCCGGGACAAGGGCTGAAAGATGGGAATCAGAGCCCGAATATCCCGGACTCGCTGCTCGGGAGGATAGACCCGAAACTGCGCAGTGTCCAGAACCGCTCCGATAAAGAGGAGCTTCTGAGAGAGGATCAGGTGCGACTTCGGCACGTTGATGGAGAACCCCAGCAAGTGCAGGAGGTCGGCCGTAGTCTGGAGGTGGGAGACGACTGCCTGGGGCGAGCCCGCCTTCAACAACCAGTCGTCGAGATAGGGGAAGACTGAAACCCCTGATCTGCGCAGATGAGCTGCGACCACCGCCATCACCTTGGTGAACACCCGAGGGGCACTGGTAAGGCCAAGGGGAGCACGGTGAACTGAAAGTGCTCGTGGCCTACCGTGAACCGTAGGTAACGCCGGTGGGCTCGCAGGACGGGGATGTGGAAATAGGCGTCCTGCAAGTCCAGCGCCACCATCCAGTCTTGTGGGTCGAGAGCAGACAAGACCTGAGCTAGAGTGAGCATCTTGAACTTCTCTTTGCAGAGGAAGCGATTGACGTTCCGGAGGTCTAAGATAGGACGCAGGCCTTTGTCCTTCTTGGGCACCACAAAGTAGTGGGAATAGCAACCACGACCTACTTCTGGCATCGGAACGCGCTCGATGGCCTCCTTGGCCAAGAGGGCCGCAACTTCCTGCTGGAGAAGCACCAAGTGATCCCCCGACATGCGGTGGTACTGAGGTGGCATGGCTGGAGAGGTAGTCTCGAAGGGGAGGGAGTAGCCCCTCCGGACTATCTCTAAAACCCACCTGTCCGAAGTGATGGTGCACCAGTGGGGGAGGTGATGGCGAAGCCTGCCACCCACTGGCGTTTGATGGGCCTGAAAGTTTGGACTAGGAAGGTTTGGAGGCAGTGGTGGCCGGGGTGGTGGTGGACTGACCCGCCCGCTGGCCCGTTGGTCCGCTACGGCGGAACCCGCATCCGCGGCCGCGCTGGGATGATTGCTGCGCCGGCCTGTGGCTCTGATGCGAACGCTGCGGGGCACCCCTTCCTGTGCCACGAAAGGAGCGGAAGGGGGAGGAGGGCGGACTGCCGAGAGTCCCAAGGACTTGGCCGTAGCCCGTGAGTCCTTAAACCTCTCCAACGCGCTGTCCCTTTGTCGCCGAAAAGGCGACGGCCATCAAAGGGCATGTCCATAAGGGTGTTTTGGACATCCCCCGAAAATCCAGTGGTCCTCAACCAGGCGTGACGGCGAACCGCCACCGTCGTTGCAATCGATCTGCCCAGTGAGTCGGCGGTGTCTAGGCCACAACGAATCATGAATTTTGCTGCATCTCTCCCCTCTGCAACAGCCTGGGAGAGAGCAGGCCGGGCCTCCTCCGGACACTGGGGCAAAACGTTCGCCACCGTATCCCACAGAGAGTGGGAATAACGGCCCAAGAGGAATGCGGTGTTCACGGACCGCAGCGCAGAGCTGGTGGAAGAAACAATCTTCTTCCCAAATTGATCCAGCTTCTTGGATTCCCTATCCGGTGGTGCGGAAGGGAAGGCGGTTGGGGAAGCAGAGGCTTGGACAACCAAGCTCTCGGGGGTGGGGTGTTGGGAGAGGAAAATGTGGTCACCCGGAGCCGGGCGATGGCGTCGGGCCACGTTCCTATCCACAGGAGCCCCTGTGGTGGGCCTGGACCAAGTGCCCAAAAGAACGTCACAAAGGGCTTCATTGAAAGGAAGCAGCGGCTCCGCAGAAGTAGCTGCTGGCTGAAGCACCTCTGTCAGGAGGTTAGTCCTGACGGCCACAGTAGGGAGCTCGAGGTGTAGGGCCTCGGCCGTGTTCAGACTCGCAGGCAGCAGCGAGAGGGTCCTCAGACCCCTCCCAGTCCTCCCCTTGCTCCTCAGGCTGTTCAACAGGTCTAAAATAAGGAGCAGGGACATGGGGATAGAAATCCCCAAGCAACGTCGAGAACGGCATCGATCGATGCCGGCTCGACGCCGCGTCCACTTCGGGGCTGAAACTGAGGTCGACGTCGTCCCGAGGAGCGGGCGGCATCAGAACTGGTGCCGGTGGAGTCGACGTCGGTGGAGGCGTAACAAGGTCAACCGGCGTCGACCGGGATCCAGGCCTGGATCCAAGGGTGTCCTGCGGCGCTGGAGCCGACAGCAACACCGGAGCCGCCGGCGAGGAAACGCGAGGACACCCATGCGGGACCGCGGGGCCCGAAAGCGCACCGGCAGGGACCCGACGGCCCAAAGAGGCGAGCCATGGCCGACAGGAACTCCTGTATTTGGGCCGGAGTTGCCGACGACCCTGGGAAGGGCGGGTAGTCGGGCGGCGACTGCATAGGCTCCGCCGGAGCCGCGGGGGTGGCACCACCCGCACCCTCAGCCGCGTCGCGCGACCGGCAAGGGGAAGTCGAAGAACGATGGCGTTTCTTCGACTTCTTGTGCTTCGTCTTACCTGACCCCCGAGTGCGAAGACTTGGATCCCGAAGACCGATGATGATGACTCCGCCCACGGTCCCTCGACCTCCCGCTGGACCGGGACTTCGAACGGCGCGGAGCCGACTGCCGGGCTTCCAGCAACTTTCAGGACCGCTCCCGCAAAGTCTTCGGCGCCATGGCCCGGCAGTCTGGGCACGACTTGGGGTTGTGGTCGCGCCCCAGGCAGAAAAGACACATGCGGTGTGGGTCCGTCACCGACATCATGCGGTGACAATACCCGCAGGACTTGAAACCGGGCATCCTACTGCATCAGGAGTCGATGACTCGAAGAAAAATAGAGACAAAAAGCCTCAAAAAAGTCAGTCAAAAATTGACTGGGGGTTCCTGCTCTTCCCGGATCTGCGCTTGCTGGCGCGGAAAAAGAAAGAACTGACGTCAGCGCGCGTGGGCGGCATCTAAGTAGCGCCCGCGACGTCATCTCGGCGACCACGACCCCAACGACGGACGTGGAGCCGCACGACGCCACCTACCGACGCGCAGGGGTACTGCTGACGAAAACTTTCCGGATCCAGTCTGACGCCTGGGGATATTCTAAGGTAAGGAATATATCACTATGTGTTTCTTTCAGATCTAGAATTTATAGACAGAATGACTTTCTTATAGTCAAATAATAGAAAGGGTGGCTTTATACAAACTGCATGTATTTGCTGATGTACGTAGTCAACATGGCTAATAAGAAGGCAGTCTTCCACAACAGCATCCGACGAGATGCTTTATGTATAGGCCAAAATGGTTATTTGATAAGGTCTCCTGGCATGTCTTCAGTTCCCAAATGGGTGGATTCTTTGCTAGGTGAGGGAAGGTGCGAAACAGACCCCTCATAAATTCCTTAGCCTCCATATCCGAGATCAAGAATGGGGCGGGGTGGTTCTCCGAGGTATCTGGATATAGATGCCAGATGTATTTTAATCCAACAATAGCGCAAGCTGGACTCAGTATCTCATGCGGATGCATCAAAAGAGGGTTAATATTTCGAGTTAATGCTCAGAGGCAAAACTTTTCCATTTCAAATTAAAGTTATTACAGTATTAGGGTCTGTAGGGTCTTTTTACAATTTTCTGGAATCTTTAGGGAACAGTATTCTAGGTCTCAAGCAGTCATGTGCATACAAGTGGATTGTGTTGTAAGACAAGACCTTAATTCTGGGAGAGACGGTACCAGTCTGGTTTAAACTGGATGAGTGACTATTGACCGTTCCCACAGATCTGTTAACCAAAATTGGCCTACACTGGCATGGTTAGTTTCAGCATACGTGGTTCTTATTTCAATTTCTGGAGAACTTTTGGGACACGTTGAGCTGTGGAAAAAGCGTACGTAAAATGTACCTGACCAAGGAATTGAAAATGCTTCCCACAGAGATTAGGAATACCATCACCTGCTTGCTTAACTTTGACATCTGAAGTTCTCTGGTGCAGCGAAGAGATCCAGAGGAGGGGTGTCTGATCTGCAACGCCAGAGGTCTTGAATCCAGTTCACATTCATGGCAGTCTACGTGTTTTCTGCTGAACACATCTGCTACTGGTGTCTGTAATCCTGACATGTTCCACTGTCAAACTGATTTTGTGACAAAACCCTGGGCCAAATTAGTTGAACTCCTTGTGACAGCTTGTTTGATTTCGTCCCTCCTCGTTTCCATATATAACATAAGGTATAATATTGTCTGTCCATATCTTGTTATCCTTGGTGCAATATCAGCAGCAAGAATGCCTTCATGGCCAGCTGGACTGCCCTTAGTTCTCTTATGTTTGTGTCCAGTTTTTGCTCTTGGAGTCCAGAGGCTGCTTGTGGACAGGTTTTTTTAAATGCATTCCTTAGCCTTTCAGGGAGATGTCTTTTGTTAGCTGAAACTGCAGTTGTACTTCGTAAAGACCTTGCCGATCATGTATATTTTCTTCGCTCATCCACCAGGTCACGGCGTGTTACATTTCTAAGTTATTTGAATGCAGTTTTCCCATAGACCGGAGACTGGCTTCCACTGCATGTCTAGGTGTTCTTGCAGGGGTCTCATTCCCAGTTGACAATTTTGGATCAAAGGAATGAGAGAGAGCATCATTCCCAGTAAACTATTGTATTTTCTGAATTTTACTCGAGTTCTTGCGTTGATGTCTTGGAACAATTTATCACCTTGCTCCATGTTTCAGGGATGGATAAGCATTCGGAATATCTGTTCAGATGTTTTCCCCTAAAAAGAAGATGAGCTCCGCTGGAGCAAGCAGAGATTTGCTTTTGCTGAGGGTCAGGTCTAATTCTTTTAACAAAGATAGAGTCTGATGTAGTGCTTCTGATGTTTGACGCTGTGAAGGAGTTTTGATGAGCCAGTCGTCGAGATATGGCATACCCCCACTCTTTGACAACGAAAATGTGCAGCTACTGGACCGAGACAATTTGTAAATACTCTGGGTGCTGACTGAAGGCCAAAAGGTAGTGCTTTAAACAAATAGTGATAACCATTCACCATAAACTGTAGGTACTATCAGTGTCGTCAATGTATTGGTAGGGGCAATAAGCATCATCTAGATTGATTGATGGCAACTGGTCTTCCTGATGGATTGGAGGGCATCCAACAATGAGTTCATCCTGAAAGTTTGTTTCTTCAAAAACGTATTCAGTGCTCTCAAGACTGGAATGGGTCAGCACTCTCCAATATTCATTCATATTAGAAAAAGTCTAGAATAACATCCCAGCTGTTTCTCAGATTTCAGCATCAACTCTATGGACACTTTCCCCAAAAGTCTTGATGAATTTCTTCTCTTAGTTCCTCCAGATGCAGATGATGGGCCCTTCTCAGTGTTGGCAAAATGTGTCCATGCAGTATCATATTCATCACCCAGTGATCTGCTGTAAGTTTCTGCCAGTCTGATGGATGTGCCTATACGTTTAACGATTTGGCTTTGAAATCAAAACGGGGGCACAGAGTTTAGGGTAGGGGTGCATATCCCAGAAGGTCAGGTAAGTCGGCTCATAGCTTTTGGTGTTTCATAGGCCCCTGAGTCCCTGAGTGGTTTTACTCTTAAGGTTGTCGCCTATGTTCAGGAGCAGGCTATTTTTGGGGATACCCCTTCTGCCTGAAGGGGTGAATACTAGTTGAAGATCCTGCTAGAAATGTACTTCTTTGGCTGCGCTGTTGTCTCCTATATTAGGAGTAGCCTTGTCACCTTTATAGCACCTCTAAAGATCCGAGGTTGCCTTGCCAATGCCCGCTTTATGACCTGTAAGGCGTCATCCATGTGTTTGCCAAACAAATGGCTGCAGTTGAATGGAATGCCTAAAACGCTCAAATGGACCTCCTGATGAAATGCTTAGCAGCCAGCCACATCTCAAGGTGGCTGATAATGCCACCTGTTGTATCCTGGAGATAGACGCATCCAGCTATACATCTATATGGGTGGATGAAGTTGATTCCACTTCCTTTAAAATATTCTTTGCCTCATATCCCGACAGTCGTCCATGAGCATGTCAATGTAAGGGGCAATGCAATTCTGCAACTGCCAGTCATAATCGAGACAAGATGGTGCTAGAGTTTGCTGTTTTGACTGCAATTGCTGCAAACTCTCCAGTTTTCTATCCCATGGTATAAAACCTCTTGCCTTTATGGTCTATGTGGACAACACATGGAGATGCTAAGTTTCGAGAGAGACTTTGTGCTGTGGCTAATATCCCAAAGGTAGTTTTATCCTGGTTAGGTAGACACACTAGGGCTGTTTCAAAGGCTTTGCATTTCTTTTCCAGCCTTGAAATCAGAGTGCAGCCTGTAGCTGGGTTGCACAGATGTAGTCAACCATGAGGATAGCTCTTATGGAAAGCCTACTTTTCCCCCCAAAATCGAAAATAAAGGATTTTTTCTGAGTTGTCACAATCATCATATGGTGGTGTGTCTTCATCCAAATTTCATCTGCGTAATCCATCAAGACGATTCGTAAGCTCTTATGAAGGAGTGAAGAATGGACAGATGTGCATCCCTTGAGTTTCTGTCATTTAAAGCGGAAGAGGATTCAAATATGACAAAAGGAGCCCATAGAAGGGGAGCCGGAGATGCTGCATTTAACCTGCTGTAGAAATCCTCTATTGACTTTTCCAAGAAGTTAAAAAATTTCCATGGTTACTTGAACAGTGAATCTGTTGCCACTCTCATCTCTGAGGGAAATCCACAGCACAATAGTTCTTACAAGCCATGTGTCTTTTTTGAGCCGCCAGCTACGTAGTGGATATGTGGGTCATGAAGACCCTCTTCTTGTGAAGCAGTTTCATGCAGTATTTCTTCTGTGATGCTGTCTCAACTACGATTAATACATAAAAGGCATAGCTGCAATACCGCTTAAACCATCTTAATATTAAAAAGTCTCCAACACAGCATGATTATCATTTAAATAGAAGCTTTAAATATATTTTGGAAATTCAATCATTTTTATTGAAACATCAGCTTTCAAGTTCTTAAGATACACACATTCTTGTCTCGAATACACACTTTTCAATTTAGTTAGACATATATTCATTCATCCAGCAACAAGCTTCTAATTTAGTATGCTGGGTTGCAGAGAGGAGAGCCACTTACAGGTAGGTGGAACGCAACCAGTACCTCACAAGCTACTCGTTAGAGAAACCAGATCTATATCATTCCCTAAATGATGCCTTTTTAAGTATACTTCCATGCCCCTCTTTCAATGTCACTACCATCTATGGGGTCTTCTTTCCATGATGAAAGACTCCCATTTTACAAGATAATATATCCAAAGCAATTCATGCTTTACCTGGACGCCAACTTTCCAGAGATAAAGTATCACATATAGATTCTTCCAAGAGTCACAGGAGCCAGAAGCCGTGCCTATTTATTCTGCCTTACGCAAGTTTACTTGCCACAACATTTCTGGCACAATCTTTCAGTAATAGAGGAGGGTATCACATGGCTTGTCGGGAGTAGTACATACGTAAACCCATGATCATCATTTCAAGCATGAGTAACTCACGTTTATACTTGTATGCCCATCTATCACATGGCAAAGCATCTCACGTCCAATCTAATGCATCTTTACATTTAACAGTATATGTATCATTTCTTTAGCTTCACAAATGACAAGGATTTACATTTCCCTCTTCTCATGCCCTCCCAAATAACACTATCCAAAAAATAATTATTATACTCATATCATGCCATTCATTTCTGTGACACATTCTAAGAACCTACAAAAATTGGTTCCTTTCCCCTACTAGCAAATACAAACAATTGAAGTGTCAACTGCATTACAAATAGTTGTACACAAAATCTAGCTGAATACTCAGTAAGTCATGAAAAAAAGACAATTACTTTGACAAAGTCGACTACAGCGTCCCTCTGAATGTGCTTGTTCCTAATCCTCTCTTCTTCATACTGGAGTGCAGCAAGCTGCGCCTCCCGCCTGGTCCGCTCCACTAACTGTTCCCGTCGCCTTTGAAACTCCAAGTCAGTCTATGAGAGAAAGAAAAACATACAAAACATTTAAAGAGAAGACCAGGTTTACAGCCCTCAAAGACCATCAACTGCCAACTTTAAATTTCTCTGGTTTAGTTGAAATAATCCTCTCATATTTAGCAATCGAAAGTAAAATGTTAGACAATGAATAAATGTAATTGATTGGTTGCCTAATGTACACTATTTCAGTGACACCAAACAGAACACATCAGTAATTAACATAACTACCAAAGGTTCCCCCCCCTTCATAAATGTGCAAAGGCCTTTATCTGGACCACTATGCCTCACTTTACTCTGTCTTGTAAGTTTCTTCATTATTAGGTCTAATTGATGCTGTATTGATTCCAAGTGTCGTAAAGTTTTTGTATTTTTATTTTGCAGATTCATTATACTTGAAGTGAATTAGACAAGTATCACAAGTTCCAGGATGATTTCCACGGCACATGAATAGACATGTGTATCTGAATAACAGGTTAATTATATTTACAGTTAAATGTAATACATTATTTTTTATTTAAGAAAATATACTAAGTAGCAGCACTGTTGGCTCACATTACAGCATACAGCTCTACATTACATTTCAAGTGATCACAATAAGTAGGGTTATCAGATTCTAAAGCAAATCAAAAATACAAAATTACCAGCAGACAACTTCGAATTTAGATATAAAATATCTGAGAGCTGCAGACAAAGTGAGATGTAAGGACTGCAAAGACTGTGTAGCAAAAATTCAAAACCCCTTTCAATTTACCATGTTGACTGCCAAGGAGGAAAAGTTACTTACCTTCAATAACGCTCTTTCCCGTGGATATTCGAACAGCAGACTCCTTGTGAAACCCTCAGGCGCCAGACTGGATCTGGAGATTTTTTTTCAGCATTGCTCCAGTGCGCCAGCAGGTGGCGTGGTGAGACTCCGCATTGGCTCCGTCCCGCCAAAAAGTGATGACGGAGCCACATATAAGCACCAATCCAGCCCACTGACGTCTGTTTTTTCTTCATTTTATCCACACAGTCAGGCACGGATCTCAACAAGTGATCAGATATGACAGTGTGTAGATCTTTAAATTGGAACCTTTTCCTATTTATAAATGAAAGAGTACTTTCCACAGAATGTGAAGGCGGAAGGGTGGAAAGGAATCTGCGGCTAGTGTCCACCAGAAAGAGTGTTACTGAAGGTAAGAAATATGTTCTTCTGATGGATATTTTTAACTGCTGATTTCTCACCTTCTAAGTAGATACCAAAGCAGTACCTCCCAAGGTGATGGGTCTGGGGAATGGCTCAAACCAGCAAGTCTTGAAAATTGGAACAGGCAAGTAGCCCTTCTCTGGACCTGGCTATCAAGGCAGTAGTGATTTCTGCACATACAAATTGGTGCCAATGTCACGGCCTGGCAGATGTCCAGAACAGGTACTCTGCGTGCCAACGCAGTGGCAGAAGCCATGGCTCGGGATGAATGATCACTCCACCCTTCCGGCCAGAGGCTGCTTCTCGGCCAATGTGTAGCAGATCTTAAACCCAGGAATTATTCACCTTGATATGACCCTTTTATGCACTGACCTAACCATCTTAGCCCCAGTAAACCTCACAAAGAGCTGATCATCCAGCCGATAAACAGGCCAGCACTACCTTTGGAAAGAATGTCGCTCTAGTCGCAACACCAGGAAAAAGGTGGTGTATGGTGGATAAACAGTTTGTAGCCAACTCATGCAACAAACATGTTACTGCTACAAGAAAGACTTTTCTGAGAGTCAGGAAATGCAAGGAATACACAAGGAAAGTGAGAACCAAACTAAGGTCCCACTGCGACATCACAGAGGGTTTGGGTGGCAAGTGACGCAGACCTTTAAGAAAACGCATCACAACTGGTAATTTAAACAAGGACAGCTGTTCAGGCAAACTCAGAAAGAGCTGGCAAATAACCTTTAACAATGCCTATGAAAAGTCCAAGCAGGGCTAAAGACAGCACAAAATGTAGAACTTCACCGGTAATGGGTCTGTATGGCGGGAGTTACACCAGGCCAAAAACTTATCCCAGCATTCGGAGCAAACATTGTCTGCAGACACGTAGCTGCAAGAATGACATCCACTACCTCAGGAGAGAGGGAGAGCGAAGACAGTCACCCATCACCGCTCAGTCTCTATGCATGAAGGTATAGATTGCAAGGGCTCGGTTGAAGGACCCTGCCCAGCTGAGGCAAAAGATGTACCCCCAAAGAGGCAACCTGATCAGAGGAGAGATGCTGATGCCCAGTTCTGGAACCATATCCAGAGTCAGTAGGATGACTTGGGCTTGCTCGTTCCTGATCTTTAGAAATCTGTGCATGAGAGGCAGTGGTGGCGAGGCATGCATAAGTCCCGAGTGCCACTGTAATCGGAATGCTTTTCCAAGAGTGCTCTTGGGAACTCGGGCGCGCAAAAGTGTTGACATTGCACGATCGCAACAGAGGTGAAGAGATCGAGCCAGGGTTCTTCCCATTGTTGGAAGATGCCCTGCGCCACCTCCGGGATTAGCTGCCATTCATGATCTGCTAGGTGTTTTCAGCTGAGTTTACCCGCCTTGTTGTTTAAAAATCTAGCAGGGAGATGCACTGCGGACTCAGACATTCCCATGGCACAGGACTAGGCTTACTGCAGTACCACATGGTCCCGGTGTTGACCCCGTGGACCTGAAGTAGCCTTCCTTTGATGCTCAAAAGGAAGGCCTTCAAGCCAAGCAAACGGCCTGAAACTCCAGTAGATTGATGTGAATCTCGGCCAGCGACCAGAGTCGCCTGATCTCCACTCCTACCAGATGAACTCCCCAACCAAACAGTGATGCGTACGTCACCATCGTCAGCTTCTGGTGGGGTAGGCCACTGATCCAAATGCCCCTGAGATACTGCCACTGCAAGTCTTTTGCAGCTTACTCCAAAACCTGGATGGAATCCGACAGGTTTCCTTGGTGGTGCTGAGCCCACAGACTTCAGAGCCCACTGTATAGCCCGAATGTGCCATCTAGTATAGTCGACACAGGACGCTAAGAAGTTTCCGAGACACTCTCACTGAGACCCAGGATCGAGGATGGAACATTGGGATGATAGCCTGAATGTCCTGGACTCGTTGACCTGGAGGCTTGGAATTGCCCCATATCCAGCATGGCTCTGATGAATGGTAGCTTCCGCAAAGAGTCAGGTGTGACATCAACAAGTTGATCCTTCAAAGATGTTAGAAGTTTCGCCGTTATCTAGAAGTGATCTACGACCGACTGTGGTAAGCCCACCTTCATCAACCAATTGTCAAGGTAGGGGAAGAATGGTATCATTGACCTCCAAAGATGTGCTACAACTATCGCCATCACTTCCATGAACATCCAAGGGTCGCTGGTAAGGCCGAAGGGCAACATGGAAAACGGAGAATGCTCCCGGCCCACCATGAACCGCACACAACATCTGTGTGCTGCAGGACGTGAATGTGAAAATAGGCATCTTGCAGACCCAGTGCAACAATCCAGCCTTCTGGTACCAGGGCAGACAGAATTTGGGTCAATGCTAGTATCTTCAATTTGTCCTTTATCAAGAAGAAACGGAGGCGGGAAGATCTAAAATAGGATGTAGGATGCTGTCCTTTTTTGGCACTAGGAAATAACAGTAGTAACATCCAGTCCCGTTTTCCGATGCAGGAACACTCACTACGGTTCTTTTATCCAAAAGAGCCTGAACCTACTCCTGCAAAATGGATAAATGGTCCTCCGATATCCGCTGTGATGTAGATGTAATATGCAGCGTGTCAGGGAGTAATGGTAGGGCATATCTTTGTTGGACTATCTGAAGGACTTATCTGTCAATGTGATGCTCTATCACCAGTGGTGGTAATACCGTATCCTTGATTGCCATGTGCTGCCATGTGCTGCCGATTGAAAGCTAAAATGGTATGGTGGCAGTAGTGGGGTCTGAGCAGTAAGCTGTACCTGAGGGCTTGGAAGTTGTCCACTGGATCGCTGACACCAGCCTCGAAAGGACTGAGGGGGGGTCTGCTGCTGTGGAGGTGGGCCTTGGAGTTGTCTTTGAACCAAGCCCCTTCCTAAACCTCAAAAAGGGCAAACCTAACTGGTAAAGAATACTGCTGCGTGGGAGTGGGCTGTGGCAGTGGCAGTTTTGAGAGTCAAGAGTCTGAGAGGACAATTGTGTAGCTGCTCGAAAGGAGCACACATAAGCTAAGTCAGAACAAGGTACAAGTCCTACTGGGGCATTACGAAAGGAATAGGAGGAAACAGGTGAGTAATGCCCTTAAGGAAGCAATTTACAACGGGGGACTTGAAAAGAGAAGGCTAATCAGGTAGGCGAATAAAAGCTAAAATGGCCGAAAGATAGCCTTAAGAGTGCCCAGAGCAGAGCCCTGCTGGGCCAAAGAAAGAATGAAGAGGAGAACCTCTGAAAGAGGGGCAGAAAGGGGATCCACAGCCTTTGCTATGCACCATGCCACATATTTGTTCCATCGACAGGCGTATACCGTTTTGGTGGAGGGACGCCTGGCTGCCAAGATAATGTTACAGACTTCAGGAGGAAGGTCGAAAGCTGTCAACTGTCGCCGCTCAATCTCCACGCAAGGAGGTGGAGCTGGACAGGTTTGGGTGGAGGACCGCCCCCTGCTGCTGCGACAGAAGATCCTCCCGAAAAGGCAGTCTGATCGGAGGATCGATAGCCATGTTCAAGAGTTCGGTATACCAGACTCTTCGTGCCCAGTCCGGAGCCACAAGAATTACTTGGGCCCGGTTGCGCTTGATCTTCTTCAACACTCTGGGCAGAAGTGGAATAGGCGGAAAGGCGTATAAAAGACCGCAACTCCACTTGCGTCGAAAAGCGTCGCCTAGCGAGTGCCTGTGAGAGAGTGCCCTGTTTCTGCATGGTATTGCCCCACTTTTTGCTGAATTGCTGATGTTCTTTGACTGAGTGTGCCATGGGCTCCTGCTAATCAGGTACCCAGGGCCTATGTTCCTTCCCTAAAACTGCATTGAAGCCTAAACCCAATTGGCATCCCTGGCCACAGGTAGGCCCCTGGTAAATGGTACCACAGGTACCCAGGGCTCTGTGACCAGGGAAGGCCCCTAAGGGCTGCAGCACTTATTGTGCCACCCTTGGAGGCCCTGCACCTTTTCAGGCTGCGTGTCTTGGTGCAGAACAAAGTGAAGAGTCGACATGGCACACATCCCTGTGTGCCATGCCTACAAACCACTGCCCTGGCCTAGATCAGTCACCCCTCTAGCTGGGTGCACTATACCAGTGGTGAGGGTACAGGTGCATGAGCCCTGTGCCCCTGTCCATTCTTAGACACTGTAAGTGCAGTGCTGCCATTAAGAGTATATGGTGCTGGGAGTTTGTCATTACGAACTCCACAGCACCATAATGGCTACACTGAAAACTGGTAAGTTTGGTATCAAACTTCACAGCACATTAAACCCACACTGATGCCAGTGTGGGATTTAATGTAAAATGCACGACAGAGGGCATCTTAGAGATGCCCCCTGAAACTCGACCAACTTCTAGTGTCCCGACTGAGTGGCTGCTTAGACTACCACCAACAGACATGTTTCTGGACCCCTGGGTCGAGAGCCTGCCGCTCTCTGGGGCCTGAAACAATGCACATCCTGGGACGAGGTGCCAAGCCTCCTCCCCCAGGATGGGCAGGGTTCACGAAAGGGGAAGCTTCAAAGGCCTGCCGCCTTTGTGAGCCTCCCCAGACCATTTGCTGCTTTCAGCAACTGGTCCCCACTGGTTATACCCCCCACTTTGGGCGGGAGAACCGGCGAGAAAAACAAGTGAGGGAGAGAGGTGTGCCCACCTCGGCCAACTGCACCCCTCAGGTGGGGGAGGCGAGGTGAAGCACAACTCAGAGGCCCAGCCATCTTGAAGATGGGGGGACCCAACCAACCAGGAACAGGCTCCGGCCCCCTTCCGATAGGCACGATAGGGGGTGTACCCACCCCAGGGAAGGGACCCATTGGTCCCTGCCTCTACCTACCTGTAACGCCCCTAAATCTAGTATTTAGGGGGCACCCTGAACCTTGCTTCCTCAGATCCAGCCAAGAAACTAGAAGAAAAGAAGAAGAAGGACCGAACAGCCGTGCAGCCAGCTAACAAGAGGAAGACGTCCACTGACTTGGCCCCAGCCCTACCGGCCTGTCTCCCCTCGAACCTGCTCCTTCGAAATCCCGGTGTGTCCTGCAGCCAGCAACCTCAAAAACCTTGGAGGACCTGCCTGCCTTCACTTCCAAAGACTGCTTCTCCCGTGAACACCGGATTTGTTCAAACTGCAACCTCTGGCAGCAGCCGGAGACCGCGAACCTGCCCCACTCTGCACCCGCCGTCCACGACCCGAGCTCGAGTGGGCAAACACCACGAGGAGGTCACCCCGGCGATCCTGAACAGAGATCCGGCGACCCCTGACCTACCTCCAGCCGACGCCTGCAGTCGAAATCCAGAAGGCCCCTCAAACCGCGACCCGGAGCTGGTAAGCCGATCCGACCCCAAAAGGCACCCCTGCACCCGACACCCCCCGGCCTTGTGTGCTCAAACCAACGGTGCCTAACCAACCCCTAACTTCCCTCTCGAAGTATTGGTCGCACCCAGAAGTCCTTAGTCTCCCTGCCTGCAGTGTTTTTGCTGACAGGAGGTTCTCCATTGGAAACAACAGGGCTTTCGACGTCGAAACAGCACCCTGCACCCGGCCGCCCTAGTGCCGCTGAGGGTGCACCTTTTGTACTAATTTGTTTCCCCATTTGCCCTGAGCTAAAGTCTAGGAGCTTTGCTCCCACAACCCAGTGGCCTGCTTGCCAGCAGCCACCAACCGGAGACCCCCTATCCTCCATAGGATAACATTGGACCTCAACACTCTGCACCCGGCCGCCCTAGTGCCGCTGAGGGTGTAACAAGTGTGCATCACTGACCCTGGGGGACCCCTGAGTATAACCCCAGGACCTTAACTCCCACAGTCGATAACTTACCTGTGAACCGATAACTTGTTTTTCCTCCATAGGATAACATTGACACTTTTTCTCCAAAAAGTTTGTGTGGAGTTTTGAAATCTAAAAATATTCTTTAAAAATCGCACGAATAACCAAAACGTATTTACTTACCTGTTTGCAGGAGATGTCCCAGTGCTGAATCTAGGTATCCAGCACTGAGTTAGAAAAGTAACGTGAAAAGTAACTTACCTGTAATTTACTGAAAAAGCCTCTTCATTTCAATGTACTGTATTTGCTAAGTATTGCAACCTACTGCATCCCCTGTAAATCAAACAAAGTACAATTCCTATTGCATTTTCAAACTGTTCTACAATCAGCAACTTATTACTGTAAAGTAGTTAATGCTTACCTGTGCCAGGCTTGCTTGGTTCTAAAAATAAAACAGTATATTTTTTTATACAAAAACAATTGGCCTAGAGTTCAGTTCTTGAGTGTGTGAATTCATTTGCTGACTGAGTGGGTACATCAAATGCTTAACACTGTCCTCTGATACTGCCTTACTGCTCGACCACTCTACCACAAATAGAGAGTAAGGTTCTATCTAACTTTAACCTCTGCCTACCTCTGGGGTCACCTGAACTCTATACATACTATACCTCATTTTGGTGTAGTATATATAGAGCCAGTTTCCTACAGTGCCGCCTTGGAAATTCCAACGCGCAGAACTGCGGACATTGCGCGTTCTCTTCGGTAGCGAATAGATCTAACCAAGGCTCTCCCCACTGCTGGAAGAGACCTTGCAGCCCCTCGGAGTGAAGACGCCATTCGTTATCCATCATGCACCGGCGGCTGAGTTCGTCCGCCCTGGCGTTCAGGGAACCCGCCAGGTGTTGAACCAACAGGGACATGCACTGATGTTCCAGTCACTTCCAGAGATGAAGGGCCTCCTGACAGAGGCTCCACGACCCCACCCCGCCCTGTTTGTTGCAATACCACATGGCGGTGGTGTTGTCCGTGAACACCTGCACTGCTCTTCCTTTGACAGAGGGAAGGAATGCCTTCAGTGCAAGACGAATCGCCCAGAGCTCAATGTTGAACCAATCCTGGTTCGTTAGCCACCACTGTAATTGGAGTGCAGTGCCCTCCAAGATCTGGACGCAATCGGAAAGATTCCCCTGATGCTGTGCCCACTGGAACTTCAGGTCCCACTGCAGAGCCCGCATAGGCCACCTGGCATGATCCACCAACAGGATGCAGGAGGCCATCATGAGGCCCAGCAGCCTCAGGGTCATTCTGACAGAAACCCGGGATAGAGGCTGAAAGATCGGAATCATAGCCCGAATATCCTGGACTCCCTACTCAGGAGGATGAGCCCGAAACTGCGCTGTGTCCAGAACCGCCCCGATAAAAAGGAGCTTCTGAGAGGGAATTAGGTGCGACTTCGGCACGTTGATAGTGAACCCCAGCGAATGCAGGAGGTCCGCCGTAATCTGGAGGTGGGAGACGACAGCCTGGGGCGAGCCTACCTTCAACAGCCAGTCATCGAGATAGGGGGAAGACTGGAACCCCTGATCTGCGCAGATGAGCTGCGACCACCGCCATCACTTTCGTGAACACCTGAGGGGTGCTGGCAAGGCCAAAAGGGGAGCACGGTGAACTGCAAATGCTCGTCGCCTACCGTGAACCGTAGGTAACGCCGATGGGCAGGCAGGACGGGGATGTGAAAATAGACGTCCTGCAAGTCCAACGCTACAAACAAGTCTCTGGGGTCGAGGGCAGACAGGACCTGAGCCAATGTCAACATTTTGAACTTCTCCTTCCGGAGGAAGCGGTTGACGTCCCTGAGATCCAAGATAGGACGCAGGCCTTTGTCCTTCTTGGGCACCAGGAAGTAGTGGGAATAACAACCACAACCTACTTCTGGCACAGGGACTCGCTCGATGGCTTCCTTGGCCCAGCGAGCCGCAACTTCCTGACAGAGAAGGGCCAAGTGATCCTCCGACACGCGATGGAGTGTTGGTGGCATGGAGGGAGGGGTAGTCTCGAAGGGGAGGGAGTAGCCCCTTCGGACTATCTGCAAAACCCACCTGTCCGACGTGATGTTGTGCCAGTGGGGGAGGTGATGGCGAATCCTGCCGCCCACTGGCAATTTGTGGCCCTAAAAAGTCGGACTAGGAAGGTTTGGACGCTGCTGCAGAGGGGGCGCTGGTTGACTGTCCCGCCCGCTGGCCCCCAGACCCACAAAGCTGGGTCCCACGTCCCCGGCCGCGCAGATGCTGGGTAGCTTGCGCAGGCCTGTGGCTCTGATTGGAACGTGGTGGGGCACCCCGACCGTAGCCACGAAAGGGGCGGAAAGCAGACTGCGCGCGGCGAGAAGTGGTAGCGAGGACCAAGGATCTGGCGGTAGCCCTGGAATCCTTAAAGCGCTCGAGCGCGTTGTCCGCTTTGTCGCCAAATAAGCGACGGCCATCAAAGGGCATGTCCAAAAGAGTTGATTGGACATCACCCAAAAAGCCAGTGGACCTCAGCCAGGCGTAGCGTCTCAGGGCTACCGACATTGAAATCATCCTGCCTAGCTAGTCGGCGGTGCCCAGTCCACATCGTATGGCGAACTTCGCTGCATCTCTACCCTCAGCAACTGCACGGGAGAGCATGGCCCGGGCCTCCTCCGGGCACTGTGGCAGCACCTGCGTGACTGTGTCCCACACAGAGTGGGTGTAACGGCCCAAGAGACATGCGGTGTTCACCGACCGCAGTCCTAAGCCGGTGGAAGAAAACATCTTCCCAAAATGATCCAGCTTCTTGGATTCCCTATCTGAGGGAGCAGTAGGGAACGCGCCTTTGGACGTTGAGGCTTGGACCACCAAGCTCTCAGGGGTAGGGCGTTGGGAGAGGAATGTGGGGTCGTCCGGTGGCGGGCGGTGGCGTCGGGCAATCATCCTATCCACAGGAGCCCCTGTGCTGGGCTTGGACCAGATGCCCAGGCAGCAGAGACTCCGAAGAGGCTGCTGCTGGTTGAAGCACCTCAGTCAGAAGGTTAGTCCTGACTGCCACCGTAGGTAGCTCAAGGCCCGAGGCCTCAGCCGCCCTACGCAACACCACGGCGTAGAAGGCTCCCTCCTCCGTAGCCACGGTAGGGGGAGGAAGCATGCCAAGGTCTAGGGATGTATCAAGACCACTGGCCTCACCCAGTTCCTCTCTCCAGTTTATCTCTTCCAGCTGGTCTGCTACAGGGTCAATAGACCCCTCCCAGTCCTCCTCACCCTCCCCTGGCTGCCACTCAGGGCGATAAGGAACTTTAGGATAGAACAGAGGTACAAAAGTACTGGTCGACGCCGGTCTGGCTCCGTGTCCATGTCGAGGTGGAGGCCGGGGTCGACGCCGGCTGGGGACAAAACCGGCGTCGGAGGGGGCGGAGGTGTCGCCAATGAATTTGGCGCCGGAGGAGGTGTCGTAAGGTTGACCGGTGACGATCCGGATCCAGGTCTGGATCCCTGGGGCTCCTGCGGTGCTGGAGCCAAAGACGCCGGCATCGAAGGGCTAGAACCCCCAGCCAAGTCCGCGGGCCCGAAGGCGCGCCGGCGGAGTCAGGCTGCACAAAGATGGAGTGGAGGGCTTCGTAAAAGCTACGAAGTTGGGCAGGGGTCGCCCCGGCATCCAGGAGGGGAGGGAGGCTCGGAGTCCACCCAACAAGCTTCGCGGGCGGAGTCTGACGACTACCTTCCACAACCCGCGTTGCGTCGGCCAACGGACGGGGAGAAGGCGAAGAGCGACGGTTCTTCTTCGCCTTCTTCTTGTGCTTCGACTTACCCGAAGACTTTGAAGAGGAGTGATAGTGGGGACTCTGCGACCGGTCCCGCGACCTCCCTCTCGACCAGGACCTCGAACGGCGTGGAGCTGACTGCCGGGCCTCGAGAAGCTTTCGGGACCGCTCCCGTAAAGACTACGGGCTCATGGCCCGGCAGTCGGAGCACGACTTCGGGTCGTGGTCGCTCTCCAAACACCAGAGGCACACGAGATGAGGGTCCGTGACCGACATCAACTTGTGACAGGAGCCACAAGGTTTGAAGCCAGTCCGACGATGTGACATCCCTCGCACCAGGAGTCGAACGACTCAAAAAAAGAAGTCGACAAAAAGTCAAAAAAACTCTAGTCATAAAAGACTAAGGGTACCGCTCTCTCCGGATCTGCGCTGGCTGGCGTTGAAAAAGAAAGAACTGATGTCAGCGCGCAAGGGCTGCGCCTAAGTAGGTACCGCGACGTCATTCCGGCGATCACGATGCCAACGACGAACGCGGAGTCGACCGACGCCACCTACCGACGCGCAGGGGTAATGCTGAAGAAAAATTCTCCGGATCCAGTCTGACACCTGGGGGTAATTCTAAGGTAAGGAATGTATAACTAATAGTCTCTTTCAGATATTTGTTTACAACTTTCCATACATTGTTTAAAGCCTGTGGTTTTATGTGTGAAATTTCCCTTGCACACTGGAGAAAGATTTTTTTAAAGAAAAAACTTGTCAACTGGTGAAGAAGTAGTTGGCAGCTCTGGATAAGTCTTGGAAGTCACAAAAAGAACTCATGTCAGCACATAGGGGTGGGCTTACATGTGGCTCCTTTTTCACTTTCTGGCCGGAATGGAGTCGACATGGAGCTCCACACCACCTCCAGGAGCAATGGTAAGAAAAATCTCCAGATCCAGTTTGGCATCTGGAGGTAATCACAAGGTGAAGCATCTGCGGTTAGAAGTGTCCATCAGAAAGAGTAGCTTCTGACACTTTTCTGTGCCATGGTACAGCACAATAACGGAGAAGAATGAGACTGAGAAAGAGAGACTGTCACGATCCCTCGTGAAGGACTGTGGAGGAGATTGACCTTGTTCCCACTTTCTAGATGTATTCAAAAATGTAATTCCCATAAATATTGCCTTAGTCAACAAGATACACAGTGACAGGTGACTGATGAACGGTTAAATGGAACAAACGTGGTCTGTAATTGGGTGACGTAATATTGGGATTAATACTGTAAATCAAGGAGGTATAAATTTCAGATGCAATGCATAATTGTTGGGTTTCTCACACTGACATTCATTTCTTTCCATGTTAATAGCTCTTTTGAATACTGGCTCAGCAACTGCTATGAAACACAAACATCCAGTCAGGCAAGAAAGTTAGCAATCATGTTAAATCGCATGGATCATAATTATTTTTCCAACACTACGGAAACAAGTCTCTAAACAGCCTCTGCAGCTGTGCTCTTTTCCTCCTTTTACATGGGGGAGATGGACATACACTACAAACAATCCATTCCCTTTAATTTTCAGAATGAAATGGCAACAGGTTTTCTGTCTGAAGGACAACCTATTTATTCCTGACTGTTACTTTCACTACAGTAAGGGCGTCTGTTTCAAAAGTGCAAATGAATCTTGGAAACTATTAACACAACTAAAGTGACACTCCTTGTTTTTCAAGCTCTCTAACCATGCATTTCCAGTAAACGTAAGCTTTGCACCCTCTACACTCTATGTTCAGAAGCTCAACTTAGAACCAACCAGGGGAATGCCTCCTCACTATCCCTGCCACAGTCTGTTTTAGTAATTTCAAAGATAAACACCATTTTATTTTTATTCCATCACGTCAGTAGTGTTCTTCACTACTTCAAAAAAATCTATATTGCAAAAATGTTTACTAATATATCCATATTTTCATTCTACTTCACAACTAAGAGTGCTGAAACATCTGTTCAAGGCCCGTTGACAGGACTTCAGGGAATTAGGTTTTCTAGTGTATACTGCAAACAGAGCAGAATGCTGATCTTCTAACCAAGCTTGCTGGCTTCTCCTGCGTACTGGTTCAGCTGAGAGCTTCACTAAGCAGAACGGGGTTTTCTATAGTGCAAGTCCACACCAACCTGTCCTCGAAGGAAAAAAATTTGCTCTCGTCTCTCTTTGCTTTTTCAAGTCTCTGTGGACACTCACAGAAAACATCAGTTCTATCTTAAAGTCCATGCTCGAGTTGTAAGGGTGCTGCAGAGGCACTGAGACTTTGTTCCTGAATAAAGAGGCAAAGTTCCCTTGTTATATTTCATATAGGTACCCCGATATAGGTCTAGGTAACATCATAACCCTTCACCAACATTCTCTCCTATACTACATACATAACGGATTTGGAGGACTGACCTTTTACCCAGTTACAATACTACACATAAGTACGTAGGGTTTTTCCCTGGACACTGGCCTCATAAATTATGCATGAGGATTCTTAGTTTCTTGGAATCACAGCGGGACCATCATCTCCTGCATGATAACTGTGTATAAAGTTCATTCCAGACATCATCCTAAGTCCGACACTGGCACAGCAAGGTAGTACCCCTGGGGATACCTTAGGGTATATAAACACCACATCATGCTGAGATAGAGAGAGGAGATCACGACTTCCCGGCCGACACACAGACGCAAGACGCTGAGGTTCCTGCATGCAGATACTCCAGCTCGCAGTGGTCTGACATCCCTTACGGGGTTGTTCAGCTCGAGACCAGAACGGGGTCCCGCAGTCTCATCAGGTAATGGGGTTGGCTTTATCCTAGAAGGATTCTTGGCTTTAAACCTACTCACATGCTAGGTACACTTAGGTACATCTAGTTAGGGTGCATCGTAGGAGTACGCATTTTTATTGCCATGTATTTTATATACTCGCCTATATTTAGGATTTCAGCAAAATGGTGGAAACCTACCATCTGTTTACTTTCCTATTGCTGCTACTCATTTACATATGCTACTGTCTACTGGTGATTTCAGTGCACTTATTTTACGCTAGAATAACGACTGTTCAATAAATACTTATTGAAAACGTCCCATCCATTTATTCTGTGTATCTTTCTGAGAACAAGAGAGCACGAGTGACTGAGCGAAAAGTAAGTTACTGTTTCCACGGTCCTGAGGGATCAGGGTTGTCATGTTCGATAGTTGCCAAGAACTATTCTCTCCTTGGTAAGAGGAGTTTCTAGTGGCACTGTGAGCTAGCTGGTACACAGGCCAACATACCCGGTGGGGGTGTCTGGAATCAGTCTGGACACCAATCCCGCAGTGTATGTTGTCTAAACGCGCAGATCCTATATAGGTCTTATAGGAACTACACGACACCCTCTCCTTTTACCAACATTTTTTTGGGGGGAGTGGGAGTTTTATATAGCGCGAACTCGACCCAAAGGTATCAGAGCACTTTACATGAGCACCAGTTGCATTGTGTTTACATGAGCACCAGTTGCATTACAGATGGACACATTAATTTTGTTAGGCACGGGGAGAATAAGTGATTTGCCCAGAATCGCAGGATGTGGAGCGTCCCTGCGAGACTCGAACCCCGGTCCCCAGCTTCAAGGTCGACTGCTCTAGACGTTAGGCCACATCCTCTCCCAACTTGCCATGAACTTCATGGGTCATGGAAGCCAAACTTGTGACAATTCTTCAGCTCTCTGAGATGGCCAGCTACAGAGACTACAATAACAATGCAAGGCTGTATTACTAGCCTTACATATGTTAACAGACTCAATGAAGATTCACTAGGGGACTCACAGCTTTTAGGAGCCAGAACACAGAAAGGTCAGACAATTTCAGACTGAAAGCAATAAAAACCTCACCATGCACCTGCATGAAGGAAATATAAACACAACCAAAAGTGCCTTTCTGACGAGGGAAAAATACAAGCTTTGGATGAAGAAGCACTAAAGGCAAAGAAAAGTTGGATAAAAAGACTCTGAAAACCCATTGAAATATATCTATGTTACAGACATGCAATGAAGACTGTAGGACTCTTCAGGTAAGTTGCAGTGGATCTTTTTATTCAGGTAGATGTCCAAAAGACGACCAGCAACCTCACAGCAAGGCAATTCTGTCGCTGCTGGAATCACTTCAGCATCAGTATTCTTATGACACGCTAAGGATTGTAGACGCTGGGACGTCATTAAGGCATAACCTCTAGCAAAGGGGATCCCAACCGAAAAAAGCCATGTTCATAGGTGAGCCTGAACAACTATCGGGCTCCATAAAACGGAGCTCAATCAGTTGCTGCAATACTTTCTCAAGTCTTTGCAAGAGTGCTGAGCCTCCCCTTAGAGGGACAACACCTACTGGCAGTCAGTGGCGAGTATACAGATCACAGTACAGGGGGGCACAGCTGTTCTGAGTGCCAATGACAGTACTATGTCACTCTTTAGGAAAAGAGGGGCTTATGTTTGCTTAGATCTAAGAGAGGCATCATTAAATATTTGTTTCTTGGCTTGCGATATTGATGGCAAAGAAAGAGTGGACTTTCTTATGCCTCTACTCCAGCTAATAGTTCTTGAACAGAAATTAGGCTGAGATCACTTCAGGGTCTCTTACTTTACAAGTAAGCAATCAGCTTTGGAGGGCGAGACCACTATGTTAAAAAGGAAACAATGTAAAAATAAAGAATTCAAAATAAACAGCTGTGACCAACTAGTCAATTTAAAAATGTAAAAATTGTTTTTCGGCACCCAATGAAAAATCTATTTAGCATCAAGCTGCCTTAAGCGTTTCATAAGCCCATTATATCTTTCCCTAATGATAACACTGAGAAAAATGTAGTAGCGAAATATTTTATGTCCTTGAACTCCAATTGCAGAGGTCAATGCATTACATAAACTGCAAGCCACCGCTATGAATATAGACAGGTGTGACTGAGTCTTTTATACTTCTAATAATTAAAACGGTTTGGAACTGATAAAATGCATAAACAACTTATCAAGAGACAAAATGATTTAATGATGTAAATTAGATCATCTTTATTTCAACTAAAAACAGACCCAAATATCATTAGTTATTCCAGGCCAAGTCAAGTTTTAGACAGTATTTACAGTGCATAATATCAAGGAACCCTTTGTGTAGGACCAGAGCTTGAAAGGCAGAGAATCAGCAGCTTACCTGGTGAGAATTGGACGCCAGCGACAGCAGGTACGAAGCATCAACCTGGGCCCTAGAAAACACAATACACTCCTTCAGCAACATAATTTCATCATTTTTAGCTTTTGTTAAGAGCATATTACTGGATAGCCACATCTCACGTGGGGAATTTGATATGATTGGTGGGGGAGGGGGGGCAGGGGGGAAGGGGAATGGCAGTTAGAGGAGACTGATTAAGGGAAGGTACCAAATGTATAAAGGATGCCTCTACTTCTCTTCTCAGCATACAGTCCGTAGCATTATACCTTCCTTTTTTCCTTCCTTCTCATTATGCAGTCAGTAGCATTATACCTTCCTTCCTTCTCGTTATGCAGTCAGTAGCATTATACCTTCCTTCTTTCCTTCCTTCTCATCATACTGTCAGTAGCATTATACCTTCCTTCTTTCCTTCCTTCTCATCATACAGTCAGTAGCATTATACCTTCCTTCCTTCTCATTATACAGTCAGTAGCATTAAACCTTCCTTTTTTCCTTCCTTCTCATCATACAGTCAGTAGCATTATACATTCCTTCTTTCCTTCCTTCTCATTATGCAGTCAGTAGCATTATACCTTCCTTCTCATCATACTGTCAGTAGCATTAAACATTCCTTCTTTCCTTCCTTCTCATCATACAGTCAGTAGCATTATACCTTCCTTCTTTCCTTCCTTCTCATTATGCAGTCAGTAGCATTATACCTTCCTTCCTTCTCATTATACAGTCAGTAGCATTATACCTTCCTTCTCATCATACTGTCAGTAGCATTAAACATTCCTTCTTTCCTTCCTTCTCATCATACAGTCAGTAGCATTATACCTTCCTTCTTTCCTTCCTTCTCATTATGCAGTCAGTAGCATTATACCTTCCTTCCTTCTCATTATACAGTCAGTAGTATTATACCTTCCTGAAGGAACAGAGGCCCACAGCCCGGGGCCTGGATACAAAGTCAAGTGTACAGTTTCAGACAGTCAGGTGAATACGCGCTCCTAGGTGTCCCACTCTACTGCATCCTTACAACACAGACATCATTGAGAGAAAGCAGATCTGATCTCCTGTACAACAGTAGGTGTTTGCTTCATATTAACACTCAAGCAAGTGTCAATATAACCATAATATAAAAGATGGACATATGGAAGCTGCAGGAAAATGTCATTATGCAGCAAGTACCAAAAGTTCAATATACTTCCTTTTGATAAAGTGAATGGCAAATGTCGGTGAACAGACATGTCACCCATCTGGTTGTATGTATATGACTTTGTTAGTTTCACTTGCAATGTGAATTGATAATGCCCCCTGCCCTTCCTATCTCATTACTCTGTAGACCTACTGTAGGAAGCTGGCTCTTTATGAAATACATCAATAAGTTTATATACCGTGTAAAGTGTCCAGGGGTTCCCTTATGAGTGGACAGGGGCTTGCGATGCATTCTTAAAGTGCTCTATTAGGGGGTAGTGTGGCGAGCAGCCTTAGGTTTAACACAGAAGAGTGCAAGACATTAGCAAACACACACAATGATGAATAAATGACAACATGACTCAAGAAGGAAATCCACACCAATTTATAAAAATAGCAAGTATATTTATATATGTTTAGGCATTAGAGAAAAATCGTTCAGGTAAGTCCGTTTTTAAATATAAATTATTTTCACTTTAAAAAGTGGACACAGAGCAATTTCTGAGTTCTGCATTGTAATCTTATGGAAGGAAAAACAAGTTTTGCAAACAGGTACAGTACATCGACTCACAGGACCAATCTCCAGGAGTTAAGGTGAGTGGTGGGCACGGTCCAATGCACCACCAACAGTACACCACGAGCAGCATGAGGGCGGCTGGGTGCAAGTGCAAATCAGAGTCGGGAGCCCAATGCGTTCCAATGGGGATCGATTTCAGTAAAAAGAGGCTGCATGCTCTGGCTAGGAAGCCAGTCAGGCTAAACCAGCAAGTGGGCTCAGGACTTGCGATGCTCGGGACGGGGGACACCTTTGGTCCTCTTCTCCAAGGCCCAGGGGTGATGGGTGCAGGGGTGTCCTTAGGCGTCAGGTTTTTCCTTACTGCAGCAGTTGCGGTTGAGGAGGCCTGCGTGCACAGTTCCTGCAGACAACTTCGGGGAGTCCAGGAGGGGTGAAAGCACAACGGACTCAAGCTCTAGAGGGCTGGGGAACCTTGTTGGCACTTCAGAGTTTAGATGAACACTTGATAATGGCTTAATGTCATCTCAGTGATGTGGATTAATAACAGAAATTACCATTTTGCAAGTGCATTAGTCACAATTATTAGTCATAATTGGAGTACACCTGTGCTAACTAGGAACAAAGATATTTCTACACTCTTGCCAATCCCTGCCTGCCCCCCCTTCTGTCCCTTCCCTCTCCCCCCTCAAAAAGGAAGGCTACTTAGGCTACTAATATCAATATTTCACAAGGTTCTCTTGCTGCTACCAGGAAGGTAAAGCACAAATGTGATGGATCACTTGTCAGTCTTTTTCAGGCTCTGCAACCAACGCTAAGAAATTATTTGAGTCTCAAGGAGAAAGAGAACGTGATTAAGGGTTGAGGTTTGCTTATAAATGGTTGTTTCACCAATTCTTTAAAGCCCATACTGTCTTACCGACCACAGGTTCACAATGGTCAATCTCGGGAGCCTTGTGGAATTATAGGGATAGGACAACTTTAGTTAGGCACTGTTAGGCAGATCCATGGTGGAGTTGGAGTGCATGAAGAATCTTGATTTGTGATATCATCTGGAGTGGAATACTTGAAGATACTTTAGCCTACGGAAGAGTCAAGCAAATGTTTTTGACCTTTGCATTTTATCCAAAGTCTTTATAATGGGGCCACTGTAAAGACTTTGGGACAACACCACTGATAGATCCAATGAATTAACAAATATTTTCATCAAAATACTTCAATAATCAAAAGCAACGGAAACAAACTGTTTACCTCTCTGTCCGGTCTGGATGACTCCGCATTGCCTGTTGTCTTTCTCGGTCCTGTGATAAGTGTAGTGTTTCGGGTCTTCGCAATTCTTCTGCATCTCTGTATTTATTTAGTACAAAAACAGTAATGTGTTCTTAACTTGCAAAACTAACATACTCACAACAAGATGCTGTTTTCTGAGGCTTTAGTAGTCCAACAATGTCCACTTCACACAAAGTAAGGAAGACAGCCTTGTAACCTCATACACGCCAGAAAATGAGTTACCAGAAGATCACCATAGAGACAGCCTTGTAACCTCATACACGCCAGAAAATGAGTGGCCAGAACATCACTATATACTTTAACAGAATGCATAGTGTGGACATCATGACCATCCCCTAGCATATTTTTATTAGTAGATATAATTTCTGCTAATGGGGACAAGCAGCTTTATTTAGATACTCCCACTCTATGTCCCTCAGGTGTCAAGGGATCGAGCTTCAAATGAAATTCAGGAAAAATATTCAGAATATATCCTCAGTGTCATAAACAAACCTCGTCTTTTTGCTGTTGTATCCATTACATCCACTAAGCCAATCCACCCTTTCATGGTTCTCCATAAGAACTGCCACCGCCTCATAGCAGCAGATCCAGCCTGTGGCTAATTTGTCCATGAACTTAACCTCACAGTATTATTCATCTTTGAAATCCAATAATGTACTGTTCAGTTCTTCAAATATTTATACCTTCCTTGTCTCTGCATATCTTACCTCCAACTCTAAGAATGACTTCAGCTCAGGTGAGATGGCCTCTTAATAGGCTTCAGAATCTCTTAAAGTTTAGCCATGCAAACTCCTATAATGGGTGTTTTGAAGGCGTCCCACTCAATGCCTTAATATTCTGATATGGCCTGTTTTACCTTTCCACAACACCCAGCATTGCTTCAGAGGGAAATTACTGAGTATGACCCCCATAGAAAGATCTAGGGGCCATTACTGACAGCAGTAACGAGGCATGATTTTATAAAGACCTTGATAAGTTCCCTTTACTGCTGGATTATGTACATACGTCTAACATCAATCAGAAGTCGATCTTCAATACAGAATTGTGTATCCTAGAATAGAATGTGACGCTCTTGGTGTCTGAGCTATTATGCCTTATGTAAAAAAAGATCATGCTGCCTTATAATTTGCCATATACTTTTAGGTGCAATTGTCACTGGTCTAGGAGAGGGGCCTGACCTATCCACTGTGAGATTTAGGACACTGTTGAAATAATTGTCCCCAATAATCGTACGGTGGGTGATGCAGGTGCACTTTGTCGCCACTCAAGAAAGAATTGGGGACAATCTGTATTTAGGCCGTAGCTATACATCAAGGTGACCAGTGTTTCGCCCTGTATTCCTTGTAGTAAAATATATTGATCGTCCGCTGGGGTAACAGTTTTTATGCAGGGAAAATTCAGGTCCCTTCTAATGAGATTTGCCAGACCCTGGAATATGTGAAATAAGGAGCACTGGAGCAGTGTGTGCTTTTACTTGCATGTTTGTAGTCAATGGATTTGAATCAGTGTGTATCCTAAAGTAATGCATTATTTTGTACATCTTTTTCGAAATGCCAGCATTGTTCTAGCTTTCTGTGGATTACTATCCCCCTAACTTTCCAAGTAACTGTGTAAATGGGAAAAGAGTGACTCTGTGCTGTCATGTCATATAACAGTGATTATACAACACCTGGCCAAAGTATATTTTGGAAGTCCACCCACTCCCATACCGAAAAAGTGATTTATCAGCAGCCCGCAGAACGCAAATTGCCCACCTCCTAACCATACGGATTCCACCAACTATCAGTGGCAAAATACCAGCCTAATAAACCATTAGATTCCCAATGCTTACTGTGCCTGTACTATCACACAAACAGAACAGATGTGGCGCGCACAAAGACTAGTGGGGCTGAACACCTTTACATAATTCAAGACTGTGAGGATGACTGATCTTGGCTGGATGTCAACCTTTCCTCCCAACCACTACCAGTTAATTTAGCTCCTATGTGTGGAGAAAGGCATTCCATTTCCCTAGAATAACAATGTACTGCAATACTAACAGAGTCTGTAATAATCATGTTCCTAACACTCTCTGTACAAAATTAACATACTCCTCCATATCCCCGTCCTGTACCACTCAGTGTGGTTTCAAGCAACAATTAGACAACTTTTATTCAACTTCTGGCTTTAAAGAAATAGTATTTATATGCTCTAAAATTGCCCAAGTTAGCAAAACTGCCTGCATGCAAATATCATTTGTGTGGATTTTTAATGAAAAGCAATCCATCACCAATCTTGCTTCAGCTATGTATCAAATCCTGACAGCCAAGATTAGCCCAGACCTACTTCTCTTATTTATAATTAGAGAACATATAATCTGACAGGAAATAAATAGCACACGCCAATGGAGACTTAGCATTCCAAAAAATAAATAGAATTTACTTCAGTTGGTTGCCAATTTATCGTAGGAAAAAAAATGTAATTTCTTTCAGATGTCATTTTTCTACCTCTGGGCTTTATTTAAAGGAACATTTATAGAATAAAGTACTTGATCTGTTTCCACCAACTGAGTATGGGCGATTTGAATCTATTTATGCAAATTATCAGATTTATTACAAAAATACATGTAATGTATGAACAAAATGTATATCTAACTCCTGGTACATAAACGCTGCTGCTATATAGACGTTGTGAATCATTTGACTATATCGGTCCCTGTCATGAGGAAGTTGGCATAGAAGTAATGAAAGCAACTGAAACAGGAGTCAACGTCTTAATTGGAGTTAATTGAGCACCAGTATATTTGTAAATTCTAAAATTATGGACCATTTGTTACATAGGATCCTATTTTCTTCCAGAGATCAGTTTTTATAATTGTATTTTTTAAGTGTACAAGTACTGATGTTTAAAAAATAGGGGGTGTTTCCTGTTCTTTGTAGAAATTGTTGCACTTTTGATTAAATCATCAGATATCCTGCATTTAACATACGATTGCTTGTATGTTTTGAAAACAAATTACAGCTGTATAAAAATTTTTTTTTAAAAAGCTTTGCTTCTTACTGTGCAGGGAAAACGATCAATGTTGTGACTTACAGTGTCACAAAATTAAAGGATGGGCAAGAGTTATATTCGTTGTTTGCACCAATATCACTTCTTGTCCTTGGTAACAGGGGTGCACCTGTATTTTGCTGTTAACATACAGCCACTTCTTGCACTGCCCGCACATCAGCATTTATAGTGACCGAGACTATAGGATCTACGAGTCATAATGCAGCATTTTCCAACATCATTTAGACAGGCTGAACACCCTCACGTTTGTCAGAGGTCATAAACAACAAGGAGGCAGTAACAATTGTTCCTTATCGCCAGCCATATCCCTCAGGCTCTCAGACTTATAACCAATACCTCACCATCAATGTAGTAGTGCCATCATTAAAAAAAAAAATACATTACAAGTTACCAGGCAAAGACACTGGTAATCACCGGGGTGGGCTGAGGCGATCCCCGCATCCCTCTGTGGAAAGCAGTGAATTACCCCTTTGCTCTCTAGTTTTCAGAGAGTACAGAGTCTATCACACCCGATTCGATGAAGAGGCCGCTGCCCCGGAATCCTTGAGGTGGATGGAGATCAGAAGTCCTCCAGGTCTAGGGAGGACAGGGTATTGAGAAGGGAATGAAAGTAGCATTCAATGGTGGATTTCTTGGTAGAAGGCCATGTAGGAACTAAAGGTGCCACAATACATATGGACAGAAATGAAACATTCAAATGTATCTTTGTTCTTTTTTAAGAGAGGAACAGCATTGTTGATTTCATCTAAAGAGGCACAGTGGAGGGTCATCTGCAGAAAGGCTCAACAGTGGAAATGGTTCTTTGGAGCTCTGGTGACCACAGAGATGAAACTCATCATAAGCCACATCAGAGTCATTCACAGAGACTGGCTTGAGTGTCTATCATACGTTTTCAAAGTCAAAGCCTGTTTTTTCTCAGTCCAGACAGAGCAGTCAAAGGATCAATCTATATTTCCAACAAAGTCAATTCATGGTGACAATATCCTCTAGGATTTAAATGGATTACTGCCTGGTAAGAAGCATGTGTAAAGCGTAGCCTATTTTGTGTTTGTGTCTGGACACAAGCTAGAGCAGCCCCAATGAGTTGAGACTGGCTAAAGAGGTGGATGTCATATACCCTTGGTGCTCAACTGTAGGATAAGCATTACTGGGAAAGAAGTAGTCGTCCTGGCTTCTAAAGCTGTGCTGCCTAACCATCTGCAGGTTTTCTGGTGTGCCACTTGTTTTCCTCCAGTGGACTCAGCAATGTGCAAGCCATCTGAAGGGGAGCGATCTTTCTACAAGGAAAAGGTTTTGCCGAAAGCGGAAACACCAAAGTGTGCCCACAAACATTGTAAAGTTCAATATCAGCCCCTCTCATCATGCTAGGACATGAATGGCAATGGTGGCAGCACATTATAGACCAAAAGAACAGGCCTTTTTACTTGCACACCTGATGGACGACTGTTTGTTGGGCCGCCCCTGTAAAGTTCCTCCCAGTGTGCCACAGTGGGGAGGAACCATCTTTTTAGTTCCCAGGGATCCAAAGATGTCAAATTCTGAGCCATGGTTAGCCATTAATCCTAATGGTCCCATGAATGTCCCCTCCTGGAAAAACAATTATATGGGCAGCAATCGGCCCCTCTACTTAGGAAACCCATTCATGGGACTCTGCAGTCCACAATGACACTGATACATCTTCCAAACGGCCCTTAACCTTCACTGGAACCACATTTCAACTAGATGCCGGTTCACTGTCCTCCCGACAGACCTGCTGAACTGGGCACAAGACTCCTGGCACCTCAATTTAACTGTGTGTTTTTCTATTGGGGCTTTAATTGTTTAGGTACTGGGTTAGTGGGTTCATTTGCTTGAAGTTGTTATAAAGTCAGCCACCAGGGGCCACATTAGTCCACTGGTGAATGGTCCTTTTTGCACCTGTATACACTGTCACTGGATGCAATCAATTAAATGACAAGCACTGGCAATGCTAATTGGTCTCGCTTAGCATTATTAATTTGATGAAAACAGTTCTCTACTCTCCATTTAATAAACAACTGTTCCTGAGGCTTGTGCTGCCGCAGTTGAAAGGGGAGAAGGGTCTTCTTTACAGTGAAGTGAGTTTAGGTAGAGGCAACAGGAGTAGAAACAAGCCGCCTCACCAGGTGCCCGCTGCCTAAAAGAAATATAAATGTGTGCAATCGGTTAATCAGAAAATCTAAAGGGCGCGTGGGAGCTTACATAAGCTTTAATTGATAGAATCTGGAATTTGACCTTTTAATGGAAACCTATAAAAAGGATTTGCAGTGGGTGCAATCAGCACTGTGTGCAACCTATCTCATACAGTGTGCATTACATGTTTTATAGGAATGACTTACTTATTCAGAGTGCTCTCTGTCACAGGCTTGGACCGCTTAGTATTGTAAATGCAGCCACTATTTCTGCAGTGCACTGGCCCGAAGGAGTGACCGCCCGATTACACCCACAGATATCTGAAGTGGTCGCATTAACCATCCGAGTTGTCCTGCTAGGACCTCTGACCCCGCCCCCACACTTGCTGACCCCGCCCCCAAACTTGCTGACCCCACCCCCATTGTACCCAGGATCAGTTCCCATACTTCTCTTTATGCACTCTGACCGCTACATACAATATGGCATTGTCAAGGCTATGTTTATAGTAGTCGTCAATGTCGGTCAAGGTCGATGTTGTATCTTCCTCATTAGTACTGCAGTTGTTCTAGTGACCACTAGGTGACACTTAAAGACAGCACACTGGTGTTTCTTTAAACTTAGAGGTAATGAATGCTGCATTTGCAGGACAAAGATGAATCTTCCGGCAGCGATACCAATAGGTCTGGCTTTACACAAATGTTATATGGTAATGTGAAGCATTTCAAGTAGATAAATGGCAATGGATATGAAATATGTAGAAGCAAAGAACAGTAGAATATTAGTGTAGATTAAAAGGTCAGGCGACAACTGTACTATCAAGCAAACCCTAAAAATCCATTTAGGTTAATGACTGCCCTCCTTCCATCTGTGCTGCCGTTAGAGAAAAATAATATAAATTATCTAGTTATCTAAGACACTTTAATAGCATTACAATGTCATGTGTGTATGCCCTGAAAGTTCAACCTGAGGCAGCTGGATAAATAAACAGAAGAATCACAACTTTGAGGAGGGCAAGCACTTTTTTGTGGAAGCACATAACTTCTGCCCAATCAAAACATGAAATCCTGACTCCCAACATGTGGGCAGAGCCAAAGCCCCGCTCTGGTGATGCTCACATAATTGCCTGGCGACGAAAGCCATCCAATCCAGATTAAGGATTGGCTGTGTGGAGTATTGTATACAATACCGTCTCCCGACAGGCAGACAAAACAGTCTGCAGCGGGAACACACTAACAGGTTCTCTTCAAGGCATGCGCTAACTGTTGAAGTTTGGACTTGTGCTTCGGAGAGCACAGCAGTGAAAGACTGAGTATGGTCAGTCTCTGAGGGAGAGATGGGGCAAGAGGTAGCACCCCTTTCTCCTATTCTAGATCCAGAAGCACCTTCATGGCATCACTGTCTATCGGAAGAGAACTGCTCTATTAACCAACTTGTAACTCAACATCTTATTCTTCTTAGAAACTGTAGCACAGAACGATCATTGCATTGGCTCTGTATTAATTACTTTGTCATGCTGTGCTACAGTTTCCGACCCCTACTACACCTTCTTGACTGTATGCTCTTGTTACCACTGTAGCGAAAAATGTCTAATACATGCACATTCAATTCAAGGGTGATAGTACTAGCGGCCCTGGACAGCAGTGGTAAACCGGAACTACACAAAAACTATAACACTACCACTGGATGCTCCAGGACTCCAAGTAAAAGCCTCGCTCTTCTACATAATGTGGTGTTGCTTAAATGTCCAAAATACATACAATCAAATTAATCTATACACAGCGATGTATGAGAACCTAAATTGTGACAGGTTTGGAGGACTTTTAGATACCAACATCGTGTCAGCTGTATTGTATTGGAAAAAATGAACATCCCATTAGTAACCAACCTGCTTTGATGTAAGCATTTCCTCGTCTCGTCTGTTCTTTGGTGCTCTCTGATGGGTGTTGGCTTCACAGGTGAACCCTGCAACAAAGGAATACATTCTTCATATTGTACAGAGAATATATCTACAGTGCTGCGAAGAGATGATCGCTGACTCAGCGCACTGAATGCAACCAAGGAGACTCGGCGCACTGAATGCAACCTAGGAGACTCAGCGCACTGAATGCAACCTAGGAGACTAGGCGCACTGAACGCAACCAAGGAGACTCAGTGCACTGAACGCAACCAAGGAGACTCAGTGCACTGAACGCAACCAAGGAGACTCAGTGCACTGAACGCAACCAAGGAGACTCAGCGCACTGAACGCAACCAAGGAGACTCAGCGCACTGAACGCAACCAAGGAGACTCAGCGCACTGAAGGCAACCAAGGAGACTCAGCGCACTGAAGGCAACCAAGGAGACTCCGTGCACTGAAGGAAACCAAGGAGACTCCGTGCACTGAACGCAACCAAGGAGACTCAGTGCACTGAAGGCAACCAAGGAGACTCAGTGCACTGAAGGCAACCAAGGAGACTCAGTGCACTGAAGGCAACCAAGGAGACTCAGTGCACTGAAGGCAACCAAGGAGACTCAGTGCACTGAATGTAACCAAGGAGACTCGGCGCACTGAATGCAACCAAGGAGACTCAGTGCACTGAATGCAACCAAGGAGACTCAGTGCACTGAATGTAACCAAGGAGACTCCGTGCACTGAACGCAACCAAGGAGACTCAGTGCACTGAACGCAACCTAGGAGACTCGGCGCACTGAATGCAACCTAGGAGACTCGGCGCACTGAATGCAACCTAGGAGACTCGGCGCACTGAATGCAACCTAGGAGACTCAGCGCACTGAACGCAACCAAGGAGACTCAGCGCACTGAACGCAACCAAGGAGACTCAGCGCACTGAATGCAACCAAGGAGACTCAGCGCACTGAATGCAACCAAGGAGACTCAGCGCACTGAATGCAAACAAGGAGACTCGGCGCACTGAATGCAACCAAGGAAACTCAGTGCTGAGTGTCGATCGGTTTAACATTCACTTCACCGCCTCTTTAGGTAATCATGATAAATCACTTTAAAATGAACATATAAAGAAATGGATCTGCTATGTGCAGTAAACTAGCTCCACAGCACCCTTGAAATCTCCTGCTGCCACTTCAGTAGAAGCTAATGCGATCTCCATTAAAATAAGGCTACTGTAGAAACGCAGATGTTGAACTATGTGATAAGGTCACTCATGCACTGGACACAACCTGTTGCGAGAACAGCTAATCATTAGATCATGCGCAAACCTTTAATCTTATATAAAGCTCATGTCTAATTAAGAAACTGTGATTGACTAAAGAGGACATCTGTCCCACAAAACACAACCTTAGCAATTGTGCTGGTCTTTGACCTCTCAAAAACTTTTAATACAGTGGTTAAAAATTTAGGAATGATCTAGAATAGAAACTCAAAGCCAATGATATTCCGTGTTGGAACCAAACAGTATAATATTCTCCTGCGATGCGTATTAAGACCAAGAATCGGCAGAGCCACTAGGTCTCATCTTTGGGATCTATCGGCTTTGCCAATGCCCTTTGGCAATGCTCCACATCGCTCGATTTTACCTAACAGCAGTGCAGCATCGTCAAAAATATACATTTTTCAAATCTGCAATGATGCGACTGCTGCCGACAGTCACCTCATTTCACTGGTATGTGCATATGTGATGATCTATGCATGCCTGTGGAATAACGCAGGTACCATTTCCTTTACATTTTTATTTACCAATCCAAGATGAGGGTGTCACTTGTATCAGTAAATTAAAAAACATTTTTAGTGCAATTTTGTTTTTGTTTTTTTAAAAAGGTGGGGTTGATTGCAGGGTGGGTAGAGTTAATTAACAGAGGAGTGAATGGGGGAGGCTAGAGGAGAAAAACATGGCATGAGGGAGAGCAAAGTGAGGGGAGAAGAACAGTGCAGGGGAGAAGAGAGCATGAAGCACATGAAAGTGTCAGCACACAAGGAGCAGCATATGAAGGCAAGAAAAAAACGGAGCACGTGGTTGAGAAGTACACAAGAGAAACACAGGGTGCAGGCATGCACATTTGGGAGGAGCATGTGGGGGAGAAGAGAGCTGGAAACACATGCACTCTCGTGGAGTGCTAAACCAAAAAGTTCCCTAAACGAGGTCAATGTAAGGATAGAAGTCAATCAATCAGAGAGCTGTTATCCCCCAGTGGAAGGACAAAGACAAGAAGGGCAAGGAAAGCGACTGAATAAGAAGCACGAAAATGAGTCACAATAAAACCAACCAATGGTAAGCAATGGGCTGTAAGCTCTTAGTAAGCCCAAAATAGGTATTTTGCAAACAGACAGCTTGCCCGGTCTTATAGGCTCCACCTAATAAAACTATAACTGTTCAGAGAAAAACATTTTCTTAATTTACATTTTTTATTGCAATTACAGGACTACCACGTTTAGGCAGCGATATTTTTAAATCATTTGTTGCACCAGCTAACCAACCAGATATACAAAATCCCCACAGAACGAGCCGGTAAAACAAGAAATCAAGTCTGGCGAGATAAATGGAGGAGCCTGGGAAAACAGGCCAAAATAGGGCCCTATAGCGGTGAGTCAGGATGAATCAGGCCCTGAGCTTCTGGACCTGGCCACACCATAGGGAAAAGGCCCCAACAGGGTATGAGGAACCAGTTAACCATGCATAAATACCATAACTCACAATAATGGGAATGAACGGGAAGGAGAGTGGGAAGTAAAGGGGGGAGAGGGAGGGAAATTGCTTCTTTTCAGCCTGTTTGTACGACAGTTGTGGGATATTCATAGGCATGAGGCAACTGCTACTCAACTGAGACAAAACATTAATATGTCATTTCAATGGTGGCAACACTTTCAGAAATGTTATGCTTTCCCCAGCAGGTGTAACTGTTTTATAATGCTAAACAGGTCTCTTTAGCAATCCTTTCACTTGCAAACTGGATTCCCTTGCCGCCTCCTTTAGCGGTTTTATACAAAGTGCCATAACGTACCACGCACAGAATATGTTATTTAAATATGTTTTTGGGGGAGAAGGTATAAACACCACTTCTAAAATGAAAAAAACAGTGAGGATTGAGGTCATACCTCGTGGGTTATCTGTCGCCGCTCAATGTATGCCATGAACTTGGAGCTCAGGCTGTCCCCCTTGGAGTGCCTGGAGTCGTCATCGTCATCCTCTTCCGTGGCACAGCTATCGATGTAGTCAATCTGTTCAAGATCATGCTCCACTGAAGGAAAGATTGAATACAGCATAAGACATGGCAAAACACAACACTCTCTTGGACTTAAAAAATGCCAAAGCACACGAGCAGTTACAATTTGTGATTCATTAAGATCCTGGTGAAGAGCACCTCGGCTGTAAGATTATTTGTAGAAAATAGTAAGTAGTTGCCTCGCACAAAACACGAATGACTTCTTGGATCATCAGAAAAGGGTTATCACACAAATCACTGGTACCCACTGTTATCAACCTTGGGAGGGAGAAAGGCTGAGACTGCCCTGCATGAGCAGCAGGAAGAATGTGTGCACGAACACGCACACACACACACACACGCACGCACACGCACCCACCCAGGGCTTGGCACACCGAGCAATATTGCCAACTGAAAATGCAGATACACAAAGGTCACAAACCAAAGTTAATGCAACTCTCAACACAATGCCAAACGGACATTCATCAACTGGGTGACAAAAGAAGCAAAATAATTGAAGGAGACAGTCATCACAGCATCACTTAGATTAAATCTTGCTGTCAACTTGGGAAAACTAGAATAAGCAAACCTGTGTCTCCCTACACCTCACCCCTACAGAGCTACCACAGACAGAATAACATACCTCATTCAACTGTCCTATCTTTTCTCCCTGGAGATCTGTACCCAGTGGTGGAGTTCTATAGATCGTAGCAGAAAAAGTGCAGGATGAAGAGGAAAAAAGAATAACTACTATAAAAATTTTGGGGTTTCGGGAAATGAAACCAGGGCCTAGGGAGGAACATGCCAAAATAAAAAGACAACCACAAATTAACAAGACAATTCCCATTCACAAAGCCCACACTTACATTACTTCTGAACTATGACTATAACAACGCTTAGATGTACTCAATTTGAAAAGTACATGTGCTTTGAGTTTGTATATGGTGCACTTCCTGCATCCGTTTAAAATAAGGACCCACTGTAGACAAGTTACACAGGGTGTGCTTATCTATCCATGGCATCAATCTACGACAATTAGGAAAAACTTAAACAAGGTGGCTTGGCTACCACGCCCTCTAAAACATTTTAGCTAGTAGAAGTTATAGATTCTTAGACTCTCAACAGTAAAATAAAGATCACCATTCGACACAGTCATATGAGAATTGAGACATTTAGGCTGAAAGCATCCAATCATTGATATACACCGAGGTGTTGAAGTTGTGTCCTTAGTCGTGGTCCCTTACGAAGATTTTCAGCATTTTGTGTCTTTTGTGACTGACCGGACAGAAGAAAACCAAACAGTACACGCAGAGCGTTGATCCATGGGGCTCGAGTCAAGCTATACGGGAGGTTCAACGCGCGCTTGTTGACACCAACAACAAAAAGATGCACTTTTCTAATAAACTACTTAAGAAATAATGTATGCAAAACATGTGAAACAAATATGTAGCAAAATAAAACTAAAAAGAGGTTGCCTCTGAATTACTGTATGAATTTTGCTAGGGCCACAACAACACATTGCAAAGTCCCTAAATAAAAACCATCAAATGAACCAAATTCGTTAAAACATTTAATCAAATGAGAAGCTAGCTAAATATGCCTCACAATGGTAACTGTGCAATAAATGAAGAGCATTTCCCAAAGAGCTAGATCCATTTTTTCAATATATTACTTCATTTACAGAAGAAAATCCTCCCAAAATCCTCACTTGTATGGCTGAAGGTTACATTGACTCCAGTAGCTAGACTCATTACTGGATCTAAAAAACGAGGTCATATCACCCCCGACTTTCAATCACTCAAATGGCTACCCATCAAGGCCAGGATTTATTTCAAAATTGCTGGTATGACCCACAAAGTGCTGCTTCATAATACACCATCCTACCTGACCCAGAAACTGACCCTAACGGGTATAAGCAGATCTCCTGGAAGCAATAGCTCCCTACTTCTTAAGGCACAAAAATTAAAGAAAAAGAAAACATACACCCGATCCTTCTCCGGAAATGCACCAAAAATATGGAGCTGACCCTCTCCCAAGATCAGATGCAACCCATCCACATACATCTTCAGGAAGGAAGTAAACATTTTACTATCCAACAAATTCCTCTTGCATTGAGAACTCTCCTCCGTCTCCTCTTGATATCGGTTTGTTGGCCCTTATCACGCTGGAATATGCTTGGGCCTGGACTTATGCTAGTCTTTGTACTCCTATCTCTCGGTTTACCTTATGTACAAGTATATTACGGACTAGTCTTACACATCTATTTCTGTATATAGTGTATTTTTATATATTGCACCTATATGTCTTCTTGTTCTATCCCATATTTTTGTACACTTCTGTAAAGCGCTGTCACCCGAAAGGGTGTTGTTTGCACTATATAAAACTTTAAATAAATAAATATTATTTTCAAGCGTACACATGAAATTACTAGACTTCCATGAAGCAAAAAGGACCAACTGACTTTGAAGTAAAGACTCTACTATAATTTCCTCTCTGCACAAAAATACAAGGGACTCTGCATTCAGCCACACATGACCATTTTTTAAACTCCGAGTTCTTGATATTTTTTTATCAATAAACGAACTACTGCAGAATTTACCTGCCCCATTGGTGAGGTGCACGCTCCCTCTGCTATCCAAGTACTGGCTCTCTCGCCGTAGTCTCTGATCTTTTGCAGCTTCTGCGACTCGCTGGGGATAGTCTGAGAATTCATCTGTAGGCTGTATAGAGAAGAGAAAGGAAAATATATATATATGTGCATTTGTCTTTAATAAAACCCTAAGTGGCTCGACAAACAACTGGACTGTAAAACAGGGCAGCTGCTTATCAAAAGCTGCAATCATTTCAAATAAAGGGAGCCGGCACCCTGAGTAGAAGACAGTGAGGTCTAGCAGCATTCCGCAAAATATCCATGCACAAACAGCTTCTTTATTTAAAAGGCAGTTTGAAGGTTTGAAAGAGACAAGATTCAAAAAACGTTTTTGTTAAAGGAAGGAATCATTACTCTCTGGGTCAAAGGATGCAGCGGAAGGATGGAGAGAAGCATGTTTATTGCTCTAGGAAGATCTTCTCCATTTATAGCTAGCAAATCTGTGGTACACAATACTCAGGCTGCTGTTTATTCAATTCAGACAGTATAAACTGGAACTAGTCCATCGTCTTCCAAATCCATTGGATCTAGTGCAGGTTATCGCTTACATAAGGATGAGAAAGGCTTCAGAAATCTGGGCATCAACATTACCACAATTCATTAACACATCTATTAACATAACATTTCAACCTAATAATATAGCCTTATAGCCCGCCGTAGCGGGCTATACTGGCTATTAAAGGCCCGCTCCCGCGTTAAAGGCCCGAGCCGAAGGCGAGGGACTTTAGCAAGGGTGAGGGACTTTAATAACCGGTATAGTCCTGCTACGAAGGGCTATAAGGCTATTAGAACATTCTGCCACTAGAGGGCAGAATGTTCTAACAAATAAAACAAAGGCTTTTCGAAGCTCAAGGGGATTTAAATCCCCTCGAGCTCCGAGAGGCCTTTGTAAAACATTGGAATGTTGCTCTGCGGGCCTTTACCGGCCCGTAGAAGCAGGGAGCACTCCATTGTCTTCAATGGAGCTCCCAACATTCCAATGTTCTAATATAGCCTTATAGCCCGCTGCCGAGGGCTATACCAGCTGTTAAAGGCCCTGATCCCGAGTTATAGGCCCGAGCCGCAGGCGAGGGCCTATAACGAGGGAGAGGGCCTTTAACAACTGGTAAAGCCTGAGGCAGAAGGGCTATAAGGCTATTAGACCATTCCACCCACTAAGGGTATAATGTTCTAAATTAAAAATGGAGAAACAAAAAGACAAACATTGGAATGTTGGAGTGCTGGGCTTATACCAGCCAATATAAGCCCAGAGCTACTCCATTGTCTTCAATGGAGCTTCCAACATTCCAATGTTCTAATTAGGGATAATATTGTGAATTAGAGAAAGCTGACACTTTCCCTTCTTGAAAATGCTTCCTTGTTCAATATGATCAATCCCAGAATTTCTGTATATTTATACTGGGTCAGAGTCCTACTTCAAAATGTTGTATAATGTATTAAAGAGGTTTCTCTGAGGAACAAAGACCTTACGTACATCACTCCTTAAGTCAGTTATTGCACGAGCAAGACATTTCAATACACTCATAGGTAGGGCTACCAGTGGTCAATGCATCATTTGTTGGTGAAAAGAGAACTGGGAATCTACCAAATTCAAAAACTACAGTGATGAAGACAGGGGTACAGGAGGCAATATTGTTACGGCCGAAGGGAGATTAACAAGGGAAACTCATTTAAAGGTCAGAACGCTGCTCAGGGAGGTCTCGAGAACGTAAGTATATAAGAACAGGACACGACTGACATATCAAAATCTGGGCACCCTGACAGGGAGGAGAGAGATAATCATTTGATGACTTTCAAGTGGACTTTGATGTGGCCCGATCTGACCTTTAAAAGAACTTCCAGGTCTATCCTGCTCGAGAGGGCTCTATCGCTAAAGCAAAGATGTCAATTACAGATACAAATAAAAAACAAAGGGGCATGGAAACCTCCAAGTAAAGTAAGTGTGAGAGTGACTGAGTAAGGGTGTGTTACAAACTCTATAAGCATGTGTTTCTAGCTTCTAGTGCTATAGATTCCCAGGCTCTGCATACTCCTGCCACCTACTGTTGGGCTCGGATGTCGCAATTCGTTTATGTTCGGAGAAGTCTTTTCGAGTCACAAGATACCATGTGACTAGTCCCTCAGTTGGCAATTTGAATGAGCACCAACTCCACTGTTAGATTGCTTTTTGCCATAGGTATGGAGTGGTGAGTAGCAAAAAATGGTGACCATGAGAATGGTGTGTAAGTGTAATAGATGCTAATATTACAGAGATCTGCAGCAAGACACTGAATGGGTAATCTAAAGCACTACATGCTACGAACAGATGCATACAGGGTAAGTAACATTTTCTGTTCGTAGCATGTGTGGCTGTAGATACGTATGCTTTGCATAGACTATAACGCAGCACTTCCCAAAGAGGTGGCTAATCAGTGGATAATGCAGATGTCTGAAATAAAGTTCTAAATACTGTGACAAACCTTAGCCTGCTGACAGGCCAGAATAGCCACACAGTAGTGCTTAGTAAAGGTGTGTGAAGTTTACAATGTCGCTGCTTTGCAGATGTCAGCTCAGGGAATGTTCCCTAAAAAGCTGTTACTGCCCCCTTCTTCATAGCAGAGTGTGGCCTAGATGGAGTGGGGAGAACTTTTTTTCGCTTTAAAGTAGCATGTTTGGATACATTTAGCTATCCATCTAGCTATGCCAGCTTTTGATCAGGGTGTCCTTTATGAGGTTTAGCAAAAGCAAAATGGATTAGTTCTGTAAAAGAAGCACATTAGAGCTCTTTTAACGTCTACCGTGTTTCTGCAACAAAGTCTGGGTAAGGAAAAAAAATGGTATCCTAATTGTTTGTTTGAGGAGAAAAGGATAGACCAGCTTGGGAAGGAATTTAGGGTCATTTCGAAGTACAACTCAATCTGCAGGAACCTGGATGAAAGGATCTTGTAAAGTGAGGGCCTGTAGCTCACTTACATGCCTTAGGTAGGTAATAGCTATAAGGAAAGCCACTTTCCAGTAGAGAAACTGCAAAGGAAATAAGTGCATTGGTTCAAATGGGGTGGACAGAGACCCTGAGTCCTGTAATGGTGGCCATAATATCCCTAGTCATGTTGTGGCCACCTAATCAGATTGCTTGGTCCCACGGACCTAAGGGTGCAATGGTAAAAAAAAGCCCTCTCAGCTTATCAGAATGGTCTGGTTTTTAAATTTGCCACATCTCGGAAGTACCGCAGTACTCCTGCGGGACCAACTGTCCAGGTCTCACTATAAATTGAATGCTAATTACTCGAAAACAGCTCAACAGATTTACAACAAATCACCAAAAAGTACGATTTCTGAGTAACAATCTAACTTTCTGCCAAATTTAGTGTAATTCTGTTCAGCCTTTTTTCTGTATCACTTCCCAAACTTCCTATGAGAATTAACATTGCATACAGAGGCTTTTCACATATATGCCCAAGAACCGGCAGACTGAAGACTATTAAGCCTAGTTGCTGCTGGCTCGATCAGTACCAAACCAATCACTATGATGCACAAGTTACTACTTGTGTAACGATATATCTGTAAGAGACATTAGTTAGTGATAGATTCCTTACCTTAGAATATCCACAGGCGTCAGACTGGATCCGGAAAGTTTTTCGTCAGCAGTACCCCTGCGCGTCGGTAGGTGGCGTCGTGCGGCTCCGCGTTCGTCGCTGGCGTCGTAAGCGCCGAGATGACGTCACGGAGACTACTTAGGCGCCACCCATGCGCACTGACGTCAGTTCTGTACACGACT